>JAYGXS010000008.1:10493131-10585020 GCA_036362985.1 Ligula intestinalis
GTCGACCAAAGTTTCAAGTTGGGCATGAGGGGCAAATTATAGGCTGTGAGCTGAAAGTGGCCAGTCTAGTCTCCCCTGTCTTTGTTAGTCAAGTTAAAATTGAAAGTCCCCAGTCCTCCGATAATTTTTTTCGCGCACTCCAAATCAAACACAGGCTTTCCCTAAGAATAAAGAATGCATAAAACTGCTTTTTTGACGGCCAGCAATCAAAGTTACGTCAGTTAGCATAAAACATTGCCTGGAGTCAAATATGTGACAGCACCGTCTGTCTCCGTTGTCATAGTTGTTTTGGTGTGTAAATATGTACTTCAGATGCTTGTTTATCGGAGAGTTTCTAAAGCTTAAAGGTATATAATTTTATCTAGGAAAGGACGACAAATTCTGGTGGTTTGTGCTGTAAGGGCCTTTTGCATTCCCAAATGATCTGAATGAACTAAGTACTGATTAGCCCGCAAAGAGGCTCCTCAGAAGATACCTAACTTGATATTTGTGAGAATTTAACATCACGGCGTGACACTGAAGTGCAGCGTGAACGAAATTTGATACCACTTTCAAGCCTCCTAATAATGCCGTGATTTCTGAAAGTGCTCTTAAATGTTAGATTCTGCGTGGTTTTTAAGCATTTTCACGTGCTAATTTTTTATAAAAATAGGCTACTTATTAAAAAAAACATTTGCAAAGTTTAAAATTAAAAAGAAAATGGATTAGTATTGGTTAAGTTTTTCGTATCGTACAGTTTTTGCGGTCGCCAGATTTGCTTCACCTACCAAACACGGTGTAGATTACGATTCTTCGAGGTTTTATTTAAAGTTCTGAATATTTGTTGCGCTGAAGAACACCAACTTGCCGAAGTTGTAGTTAAATATGCGGACAAGAATCTGAGGTCCATTTACCTATGCTATCGTGATGATAATCTTTTCAAAAAACTCCCAGGCACGTATTAGAACTTATTAATTAACAAGGTCACTGCGTAGAAGACACAATTTTAATTGTTTTTTCGAAAGAAAGAATAGCCAGGAGTACATTGTTATCACATTTTTTAAACACCCCACTTATTGGATAAGTGAATTAATTTGCATTCCGAGATGATATGATGAAAAGAAAGCAGCTCTTCGGAAAATCGAGTTGTACTCGTGAATTTTTGAACAAGTATCGCGTGTTCTTCGACAGACTAAATGAAAAGTGAGTGCTGGGAATGTCACACTGAAGGTTTTGTGGGGAGACGTTACAGCGAAAGGGGTGGAATTGGGTGGAAGGGTTATGGTGACGTGACACCCGCGGCGATAGGTTATGCTGGTTGGGGAGGGGGAAGTGTTACCGGTTGGATTGTGTGCCACGTGTCTGGGGGAAGGGGGGGTTCAGAGTGAGTGAAATTCTACTTGACCGAGCACGGACAGCCTGCTGATGGTTCAGGCTGCGCCCAAATTAGGCGACCATGCGCAATAACCGGTGTTTTGTGAGTCAAGCTCTACGTGCATGTTAATACTACCCAGGCTCGAGTGCAACTCTTCGATGAATTCTTTCGCTTGCTTCGTGTTAGCCATTACGATCACTTCGGTGCCATTCCAATTGAATCGGTGATCACACTCAAGGGAATGCACAAATATTAATGATAAACTGTCCCGTCGGTGAACGGCTGACGTATATTCCATTATGCGAGTCTCAAGGCGACGGCCCGTTTGGCCAATAAAAATACAAGGGCCACCGGTGTATGATATACGGTAAATTACGTTACTTATTTGTTCCACGGGTGAGGGTCCACAACTCGACATAGGTTTGCGCGCAGTGAGGATGCAAACTTGTGGGCAACGGAGATGCCAAAACGACTTAGTTGTCGAGGGCTGGTCTCAGATAATCCATTCATGTAGGGTAGAGAATAAAATTTCCATGGCACTCTGTCTTCATTGTGTGGGAGGTTTTGTGCTTAAGCCTGTAGTCTAAGGCAATCTTTAACAAAGCGTGTCGGATATCCGTTTGCCCAGAAGAATTTGTACAAATACGCTAATTCACTCTTGAGCAAACCATCATTACTGCAATAACGGTGGGCCTGTTGGAAAAGAATATGAACACAGCTTCTTTTATGGGCCACAGGCTGTTAACAACTATAGTTAAGATTGATTTCTGTAGTAAAGTCCTTTCGGTAGGCGCTTTTTGCGAGTTCGCCATCCGTGAGTCTTTGTATTCTCAAGTCAAGAAATGGGTGCGTACCCCCTGTTGCCTCTTCGCGGGTAAACTGATTATTATTTTATGACGCTTTAAGGAGTGAGTTCAAATTGCATTATAAAATTGCAAGAGCACACAGACCTTCAGTTTCATTGTTTTCAAATGTATATTAGGCAGATAATTTAATTTCTTCCGTACAGCCACTGGCTCGCTGTCTTTTCAGCTGGTAGGACAAAGTGAATTAACGTAATGTAATAGTGAATTGCTTAAGTCAGCTGAAGTGGGTATTGGGAAGCTATCTCCAAATCCTTCATTATTTTGAGTCGTGCACTTCAGAAAAATGGGCTACAATTTTCAGTCGTTATTGAGCGGAAACATAGGCAACCACCTTCGACATGCTTTTAAAAACAGAAAATATTATAAGAGTATTTTGCAACATGAAAACGCAAGGCACAACGTCAGACAACGACCGAAGAAAACTTTGCTTGCACTTCTACGGGAAGTCCTATCCCGTGCAAGCAGATAAGCATTTCTTTCGTTCAATCCAATGCGGCCCAGGTTGACGCCATTTTATTTGACTGCACGAAATGATTCAAGAGATGATAGAATGCATTTTTTTAACTGATAATGTAAAATAATTATAAATTCCAATGTAGAATACTTTGAATAAAATATTCTGTGCAGTGGCATTTAAATTTACTGTTTTCTTTTCTTAAAAGTGGCAAAAATTGATTCCCACTACCGGTACCTTAAATTTAATATTCAATAGAAGTGAATATGTGGGATTCAGGAGGAAGTTAATAATAAAACTTAAATATACCTATAATTGAGGATTCTTGAGAGGGTCCGGAACGTCAGGAAAATAAAATTCTTGGTCCGGTTATCGCACGTTTCCCTCTTCTGAATTTTCTGTCCACCTCTGAGATCGAAGGTGGCAAATGAGTTTGAAATGGCCCCTTTATTTCAATTATGTTTTACCAATAAAATGATACTAGGACACCTTAATATAATTGTTTGCAATAGCATAGAAATTCAGCGATGATATCCATGTAAACATTAAGTAAGTCAATTTAAGCGAACGAACGTTTTCGATTCATTCATCATCAGGCAATACAGTAATATAAGGGAGGGAAGAATTAACGAAAGTTTTAGGCAAACCAGGCAGTAGTAACAAGGGGAGAGAGGGAGGAAAGAGGTGTAAAAAGATCAAGGGGGATCAAGGGAATCCGATTCTAGTCTTTATTGGGGACAGAGAAATGGGGTGGGGGGAGAGGGGAAGGGGAAGGAATCAGAGAATTAGTTCATGTCATCCATTGGTCCTCGTCTCGGGTTTTGTTGGGTTGCGTGAGGACGCAAGGTGTCAACGTCTTGAGACTGTGCCGGTGGCCTTTGGATGCTTGATGCCGCTGTCTCATCATTGCTTCCGCGGCGTATTAAGAGTTTGTGAGGGCGGACGTTGAAAAGGCTTTTGGCCAAGGGAGCCTTAGAGCCGCTACAAATGCTGTCTGCGCACATGAAATTGCGTTTGTGAGGCGAATGGTGACTGCTTTTGCCGTCCCAAGTATCCGTTGACGCAGGAACTTAGAGTGTTTAGCCGGAACTTTATAGACGACTCTAAATGCTTGGTTGACGTCTGCCCAACGACCGCTGTCTACCAAGTGAGGCAGAATTGCGCTTGATAGCGACTTAGTTTCGCCTCTGTTTAGCCACACGGGGTGATGCACTCGCATGCACTTCGATAGAGGTCTAATGGTTCGACCAATGTAAATTGCCCCACAGGACTATGCAAAGTTGTAGATACACATTGATATGGTCTGGAAAGGCAGTATATCCTTGCCTTCAAGGCGAAGAAGTGGAGTGCTTGAGAACAATAATCGTAACTTTGCTGCTGGATATGTACGCATAACTCTGCGTGGCTAAACAGAGGCAAAACTAAGTCGATATCAAGCGCAATTCTGGCTCACTTGGTAGACAGCGGTCATCGGGTAGAGGTCAACCAAGCATTTGGAGTCGTCTTTAAAGTTCCGGCTCAACACTTTAAGTTCTTGCATCAGCGGATACTTGTGACGGCAGAAGCAGTCGCCATTCGACTCACGTACCCAATTTTATTTGCGTAGAACGCATTTGTAGTGGCCCTAAGGCTCTCGTGGCCAAGAGCCTTTTCAACATCCGCCCTCACGCCTCTTACTACGCCGCGAAAGCAATGATGAGACAGCGGCATCAAGCATCCAAAGGCCACCGACAGCATAGAAATTCTTAACGACACTTTGAGTCATAAGGAATGGTTAGAAAATGGCTGGATCTGTGCATTGCTAAATAAGGTAGAAAGTGTTGCTGCTGCTAATGTCTTTTGAGTGATTGGAAACAGTAATAGCTGTCAGTGCTGTTAGCGAATAAAAACGGATGCCCATTGGGGAAAAACTGCGGTCCAACATAGATCCGCCACCGAGTTAGGATAACCAGTCTCCTGCAGAGGTTTTGTACTACAGTAAGTCCATCCCTCAAAATTACGCCACTTTTGGTTAGTTTTGAATAAACGCTGTTTTCTGTTATTTAAGCGGGGCTGACTACTTTTCCCTCCTAATAAAAGATAGAAGTCGAGCAGTTAAGCTTAGTCATTTTATTGCAGGTAAGTCACGACGTAAACAGGTGAATCTAGGCTGGAAGGAAATTCGTGTGCATACCGCTCGCTCTGATAAATCTGCACAAGCTTGATGTCAGACACACAAGTATTACTCAGAAGTCTTGAATTTCATAGTGGTTTTCCGATAAGTTTACAGTAAAAAGGGTCAGTCTACAGAAATTATCCGCAACCATTGGCAACCGTACACTATAATTGCTTGACAGGAGTTCAGGTCTATCAGCAAACTCTTCGTCAGATGACTGGTGGTTCAAGTCTAGGTGACTTCTTTTGAGGACGCCGTTTTCATTGTACCTAGGGAAATGATTTTCGTGTGTCAAGTGAGCGCTGATGAAAATGAACGCGTTAGGAGCGATTGTTGCCAACGGTTAATAAAGTGTCGTGTACCTCAAAACACACAGACACAGTTATCTCATAGTACTCCTACAAGAAGTAATATTTCGACCGTTAATTACGATTATCTCCAAGGACAGGGATTGTAAATGTAGTCAGATAAAGTAAACGTAGATGGGCAGCTGCCCAACTTATTCTAAATCCTCTCCCCGCTTTCACCAATAACAAGGCAGAGTGGAGCTGACCGAGCAGGAATCAGGCGTAAACCTATGTTTCCAAAAGAGGCTAGAAACACTGCTTACTTTGTTTTACATGACAGCAGTCTTTTGTGTCGGTACTACTACGCTTCTTTCCCTCACTCACCTTCAGCAGGCGTCTAGGAAAACTTAAGGAGACCGAGTCTAATATTGCTACTACTGCTTCTACTATTAATACTGCCGCTCACTAGTCGTGTAACTGAGTAATAGTAGTGCTGGTACTGGTACTAATAATTGGTCTGTAGTTACGCTAATGAGAGTCAGCGCTAAGCTGGTGTTCCCTCGGTCTTAACGAGGAATATGGTCCTGGATTTAAGGTATTCTGTGTAAATATATGTTTGAGACCCGAAGCATATAAACTCTTGCCCTGGTTTCCGCACTAACAGCTCTATGCACCAAGACTGTGTAAGCATTTGTTAGCAGTAATATTTAAATGCTGATAGTGCATCTGCTAGTAAACGTACTTGCTAAGGCCAGTTTAAGTTGGTTAGTGTACAGTAATCACCCACAAACAGTGACAACAGTGGATCAAAGCGTCTGTACATTAGGTCAAATTGTGAACCATGTGTCAAACGACTGACTTTTGTGAGGACAGCGTCCTCATTCTATTTGCGGAAAAGTATTTCGTGTCTCAAGTGATTGATACTGAAAATGAATGCTTCAGGAGTGGTTATTGCTAACGCTTGCTAGAGCAAGGTGAACCGCAAAGCGCGCAGACCCAGGCATCTGATTACACGTGAATCTATCTGTAACTGCCTGGCCCATGCTCTTTTGAGATCAGTTTAGAGAATTTGAATCCATGGCTGTCCATCGAAATAAAAAGTGTGAGACAGGAAAGGCAAGAGACATGTCCCTTTCACAGAAGTAGACATTGAGCCGTCTACTCGAGCAAAGCGATAAAATTCTACACTTTACTAGCAAATATTTGGTTGTCTGGATGGTCAGTTACGGAATAAACCTTATGAGGAAGCCGCCTGAAAATGTGAACCGGTAAATACTTCTTATATTTTCTCCTGAACAGGACAACAACGTAATGAAGCTGAGACAACGCATACTTTCATACTGAACTAAGTCCTAAAAATGAAACCAAAACCAGAATCTTTATTCTAATCTTGATACTGCCATAAAGTTAAAACGTATATACCTAAACGCTTAATTGACCCCGAGTCTCGGGGTGAGATTCATCAGGAACATGCACGTGATCGTACTTTCTTTGTAATTTTGGCGAATGGACACTTGAATTGTGAAAGTTTACTCTTCTTATGTATGGTTTAGGACGCCATTTAAGTCATTCTTGCTGGGTAAGTAAAACATTATGTATAACGACTTTGTAAATTCGTCTCCAGCAATTTTAGGCAGTCCACCATTCGTAGCTTTCGCTTAGTTTGTCAACGCACCATGCAGAGCATCTTGCCATAACAATTGGACCAGTGCTGTACCCAACCGAAGAATAAGGAACTCGGAAACTAGGGTGCCTCATGTAAATTTCCTCTGCCGGTTTGTATCAGTCACAACGTCAAGGACTGATGTCCGGTTTTTTTCATGCAACAACCACGGGAAACTCAATATGCCCACTGGTGACAGACGTTTAGGGAGAGTAGATCCAAAACTAGACTAGACAAAAGCTAAATTGAGCAGAATTCTCCTATCAAGCAGATGCTTGCAAAGCTAATAATTCATTTAAGGAATTGGATATGTGGATGCTAAAATAACATCTAAAATATTACGTAACACCTCCTTTTGGTACGGATTGCCTCACGGCTCACATACGTGGTATAGGTGGCTACACTATTTTGCGATGTCACAAGTAACTCCTATTCGTCCTACCCCTTCTCCTTCTCTTCCTCATCTTCCTCCTGCACATCTACGTCATTATCATCATCATCATCCAAATCAGCATCTTTTATTTCGTTTTTATCGCTGTCGTGTCAGGTCTTTTTTCAATTTGTCACCTTCGATCTTATAAAAGCACTTAATTTAGTAGCTTTATTCGTAAAAGCCAAGAGCTTTCCCTTTTCTCTCATCACATGTGCTTCTAGCATCTCGTCTACATCTTGCGAAACACCACGCCAAATTTCATATTGCTTTTCAAACATGTTATCTGATAGGAGCAGCAAATACATTTTCAATATATTATCTTTAATACGCAGATAAATATGATCTCCAGAATGCGTGCATTGCAATAAGTGGCGCTGTCTGCTGATGAAAATATCAGCAAATAAATGAAATGAAAGATGCTGGGGGTAAAAGAGGGAGATCTTGCACTCCTGCGTGATCGTTGTTCGACATGAACAGAACGCAAAATAGAGGAATCTTATGAAACATAGGTTGCACGATGTGTGGTCTTCTACAAACAGATGGCACAGCCGACGACGGCAAGTAGAGCAGCCTGAAATTAAAAAAAATGATAATTAAAATCGAGTTTAGAAATTTGCATCTTAACAGCATAACAGTATGCATAGAGTTGGTTAATTTGAGGAATTACAAGCCCATAAACAACAACCGCATCAAATGTGGACGTGGAGGTTATTGAGGGGTTTAATTATGCCTCTGGAATTTAGCTGGTACTGCTTTGTACTTGTCATTGTCTCACGAAATTAGAAAAGTCTTTATAATCGCTGTAGATAGTAACCCGTATTTTCTTTTGCAAATTCTACGATAAATTTTACGATTGCTTTGATGTGGATGGTAGGTTAAACTTTAACTAATTATTGTGGATAGCATGATCAGTACCCAGGGTTTACAGGTGTTTTCTTGTCGAATATATAAAACTGGACTAATGGTACTTTATAAGAGGGAACGTGCGGTCTCTACAAACCTAGATTTTGTATAAGGCGCAGGTCGCAGGCATTATTCTCAAGCTCTGAAACACCATGAAAGTTTGCAAGTAATATAACTGGCAGCACCCTTTGTCTTGGCCGGTAATACTATCTGTCTATACCACCAGCTCTTACAGCTGTGTGGACATTTGTCGATGCCCAAGGCAGATTGGGACAGATGAGTTCCGTTAGCGTTTGGCTTAAACTTCATTAATAAGTGCCAATATCCCCTGAAGAAACCCGGCAAGGCTGTGAGCTCGTGGGTCAATGGTTAGGGTGTTTGCCTCCGCTCAAAGAGATCGCGAGCTTGAGGCTCAAGGGCGACGCCACTTGGGTCTAAATTTGACTGACTGAACAATCCCCATGTCTTTGCCGGTAATATTATCTGCCTATGCTACCAGCTTTTAAGGCTGTCAGCACCGCTGTTGGAGCTCGAGACAGGTAGGGCGAGAGAGATGTGTTTAGTTTGTGGCCGGATGAACGCTCACTAATTATAATTAAAAAAGCGTAAACTTGCCTGTATAACTATTGCCCCGATGGCAACATACATGATGGTCTTGAGATTATTCTGCAGGAAACTGGTGATGCGTCCTTCACAACCGGGTACGGCTAGAGCGTTAGCTTGCTCGTAGGTGCATGACAACTGTCCTTTTGCGCAGCAGGGTCCGGGGGCAGCTTAAAAGGAAACACACACTTGATTCCATAAATTTTCAAATACAGCAGTTCGTTTTTGTTGGAGGTGCCTAGGTACGCAGCCGAAAAAAGTAAATTTTTCAATCACAGACTAAGTAGGAAAACGTTTTGAGGTTGAGAAATAAACTAACTACTTAATGAAACTCACGAGCTCATGTCAGTAGAACAGACTTTGTATGTAGAAGTCGGCCTTTAGGCTAGTAAGCAGAGCAGTGTAACTTTACTGCTTTTAAGTGTTGGATGCTAATCACATGTTTACTTTGAAGATTTATCAAGACATTTCAATTGCTCTGTAGGCAGAACTTGTATCTGTTTACTCGAAAAGAAAGTATATAGATTATAAATAGACTACCTGTTGCTCTGATAAGGTCTTCAAACCGAACTTATATGGTAAACTAACAACAGTTTATTGTGATTCGTGAAATTTGCCAAAATGCATATTCGAAAAATTGAGCAATCATTGGTTTCAGGAAAAGGATTAGTAAAATCTCGCATAGGTAGATTGCACGTGGAGCTTTTGAAAGAAGAAATAAATTTTCTTGGACTTGTTGTTATTTTTCGTGACCACATTCGTAATTATGTTGCTCTGGGCAAAAGGCATATGGCAAAGGGTGTTAGAAATATTTGACCATGGTTCAGTAGAAGATGTTCTTTGCGCAAATGTTTTTTATTTAGTGAATATTTGACACTGGCTCACAAGATCGTCGTCAGATAGGGCCAGTGTCGAATATTCCCTCTATAAAGATTATTTTAGCAAAAACTTCTTCGACTGAATTAAACTTCTTGGGATGTCGATTTTCCCGTTCATAGCTAAGAATGGTATGATTGCAATCTGATTTCAATTAAAATGACATGGATAAAAAATGATTACTGACTTTTTTCATGCAGCTCCATATACTGAATACAAGTTACATCAAAAGCGTGTAAGTGTAGCAAGCTGGAACACTGGACAGTTGAGGTGACGATTTGTACTTCGTTGACCACAAGTGATAATTGCTTATCTTTACGTTTTGCACAGTACGGCATAAAATTCGTCTAACATGCCGACATATGCGAAAGATTAATAAACTTTCGCTTATCAGTAAGGTCATAATACTGTTACCCTTTTTTTTCTTCTGAGGTCATTTCCGTCATGCAAAGAGGCTGACTTTCTAACGAGCTACTTGTTAACCGCTTACCAAACGTACGCAATGCAAAATGTAGCTATTTGAGTAGTTTGAATCTCAATCATTGATTTTGACTGCCTTTATCAATTTAAATCTATTTTATGGAAAGCAAACACAAAACAATATTTTCTGAACTCGCTGAATTGTAAAGTATGATTTTTTTTAGTTTAATACTGAGAAAGGGCATCATTAGGTTTTGAAAAGTTTGTAATTGTGAGCTTATCTGTGATTGCGAAGTATGCATTCATCATGAATAACACCCGTCAATTTATTAACGCTGTATATAGCGGATACAGCAGAATCAACATATATTGCAATACTTTATGAGAACAATGTGACCTTTTCCTCAAACTGAATGCGGAAACGTACTTTTCCTTTACAGAATGTATACATTATAAAAAAAAAGAAATTCTTAGACCTTCAGTCAAATTGAATCGCGCTATCTTCAGGGAACTGAAAGAAATTCTCAAAATTCTCAAATTGCATTGTGACATTACATTGGAAACGTTATTATACGCAGAAGATTGTCAGCTTTATATCTTATCTAAAATTTCTCGAAATGGTTACCACCTGTAGAATGTTTGATCTATTAATATAAGGAAAAATAGGTTCCGAACTTCACTGTGGACATGACTAACTCTCGACACTGTGGTTTGCTATTTTGAGACATATTTTCTTATCAGAAACGTTGCCATGTTAATTCAAACATAGATTGAAAAGCACTTTCTTTCGGTAAATGTTCGTCATGTATATCTTATTTTAAATGTTTTGATAAAAACGTCGAACAAATGCGCAATTTATAAATTTATCAATAAAGACAGTAAAAACAAAGAAAATGGTGACACAACTTTTTCGATGACATTCAATAAATACTAATAGAATAATGGCAAAATTTACAGAATATTTTGACAAAAAAAGTTCTTTCAATTTATATAAAGTGCTTGCTTCAAGTTTTCATTTCAACACAATATGAACATTTAGTGTTCTAATTTTTTGCTCTTTTGATGTCTCCAGACCCACGGGATTATCGAAAAAAAATATGTTTATTTGCAAAATCTTAGAAATTCCTATAGTTCTTTTAAGTTATTAATATTCCTTATACTGTTCATTATTATTTATAAGTTTTCCTTAATGCTTTCCCACTGGTATTCGAGTAATGGTCAAGCTTATGCAAAGTTATGAAGGTTGCGTGGCCTTTGGCGACTAGTGTTCGTTTTGTAAGTGGAAAAATAGTAGCTCATTAGACAACCGGCATGCTATTGTGACTGAAATAACTTCAGAAGAGACTACCTGGTAATCAGTATTACAACGTTACTCAATGCCGTTTAGGGAAAGTGCATCAAACTCACAAATGTGTTGACATGTTACGTGAATATACGGCCGTACTTAATATTAGCTGGTTTTTATTATTAATCCATGTTATACATGGAGGTAATGTATTACTCAACGCTAAATACGTTCGCATAAAGGAGCATTTTACAAAAGTAAACCACATATTTTTCCCAATTTATCAACAATAAAGAGCATTAACATTGTCGCCCATTAAGGAGGTTGCTTTCATAGAATACAAAAAAAAATTACGGCAACCATTTCTGCGGGCGCGAATTCGCTTTTGATTTTATGGATAGGCAATTAATTATCTTAAGATGAAAGGTACTTTAATTCTTGAGATTGGTGTCAATTCTACATTAATGAAATCTAACTACCATGCTACCTTACTGCAGTCTTAGCTTGTAAAGGCTAAAGGTGTAATCGACCAACAGTTAACCTCGGTAATAAAATATCTATCTAATTTTTAAAGGCATAAAATTGATGACGGTTTGCACAAAATATAGACAAGCATCTGGGTAAATGCGTTTATAGATGAATTATGGAAGAAAACGCGAAATTTAATAAATTTATCTAATGAAAGGCGTACATGGTAACTTCGCGATTTCCCTGAAATCCACTGCGCCGTTCATGCCACAACATGTCCCATTAAACTAAAGCATGAAAAAAATTAAATACTCGGTTAGTTTTTAAGAAAGTGTTATGTATATGATTCTGCATGCAATTATGTCAGATCAGGTTTTACTAAGGGAAATTTAAGTAAATACCTTTGAAATCCCGATTGGTAAAGAACACTTATGGATTGCATTGGTTTAATAGAACACTTAAAAAGAGTGGTGTTGCCAGTAAATGGAACTGCGTTAAGAACGGCTGACAGTTAAAAACTTCTTAAGCATTGTTCAGAAATCCTAGGGGTTTGAATGTCATTTGAGGGATTAAAGGAGAAAACTGTCGCCCATGGGGAAAGAATATATTCAAATCGAATGGCCTGCGTTTATTGTTAGCTAATAACTGATAATTCAATTAAACTGCTAACATCGCCGTATTCTTGGGTGCAATTCTTACCGTCATCGTAAAATTCCATATCATAGTTGAAACTTTTCCCCTGTCAGTGTCCTGGCCAAAGTACACTAGCATATGCGTCAGAACCTCGTTGCAGGATTGCAATAGCTAAACAGATTCAAAAAAACATCTTCATATTTATTTTCGTAATAAAGGTGAATAAATAATAGCAAATTGCTATGCATTAGCCACAAGTACAACGGATTGACGAAGAGAATCCTTTTTAGACGTTATGAAGAGAGAACCAACCTTAGTGGGATTGGAAAAGACAACTGCTACTGCGATGATTTGTGCAACAAGCAGAACGCCAAGAATGATCGCATACTAGAAAGAAAACAAGGAAGAGAGGTTTTGGGTCTTTCTCACTACGATCAAAGAATATAAATGCAGAAAAAGCGCGGGTAAAAATATATTTCCAGGACTTTCTTCATTGTTATCTTCAGACCTTTTTACAAGACAATTAAACTAAAAATAAATAGCAAAGTTTTTAAGCTCAACAGTTTTTCAATGATATATGCTACAATATTATCGTATCAAAGTGCTTGTGAGTTGTAATTCTGCTAAGCAAATATGTAAAACCTAGCGTATAACACTATTTTGGGTTACCGCTTTCGATAACTCGGAAAACAGTTTTATATTTGGTCATGTTTCGTGCCGGTTTTTGAACAGATATTTGAGTAAATGTTTTTGTTTTTTCGTGAATTCTGTGAGAAATACCATTTTTTGATTGAGGATTAGCAAGCCATATGGGCAAACAACTGTTTTCGATTATTTATCATCAGCATTTATAGGCCTCATGTAAATGTAAAGGCCTGTTGATGAATGATCGAAAACAGCTTTTGCCAATACCACTTATGCCTGAATATTGCAACACAAATCGAGCCTACGGAAAGTAAGATATTCCGTCAAAAAGCATAAATCATTAAGTCGAAGTAACTTACGATCTTAAGAAGAAGTCCGCAAATACAGCAGGCGGCAAAGGCGCCGACGAAACAGAGAGCGGCCAGAGCCAGACCAACAACAATGAGGATAATAGAAATGCTGGCTAAAATTCAAATGGAAAGTGTCTTTTTGCAATAGTGATGAATTGTAATCACATAAAGCGTCACTACTTTCTGGTTTAACGCTGTCATAGCTTTCATATAGTGTTAGAAAACGTACTTGAGTGCTCAAGGACGAACTCAGTCAGATACTTGGCTTGATCATCTGGAATTTCGCCACCAAAACTGAGGCATGTCGTAAGGAGGGACTTGACGAAGCCCGCAGACGTTTTCAAAAGAAGGCCTAATAAGGCTACAACTAGAAATGCGATCTGTTTGTGGGAAATAATACAATGGATGTGAGACTGTTTGTTTTAACAGACATATTGAATGAAACATAAAGGGGAAAGAACCTATACACACTTCTTATTATATATAAATATATATATATATATGTACAGCGTTAGTAATGACTCGTACCCCCAAAATCACATTGATTGTGGTAATGACAAACTTGAGCAAAGCTGCAATCGCGCAGCACATGGTTTTTTCGCCTGAAACAAAAAATCAAATGTTATTGTCTAACTATCTTAGGAAGACATTCTTGGTATTTAAACGCAACCCAGTTTGAGCATTCAACAGTTTGGTAAACATAAAAGATAATATGTCAAAGAACTAGTTGGCTGGTTCCTAATTCAAAAATTAAAGATATTATACTAAGTTTAATTAAATTAAATTCATATACATTTACTTCAAGCTTTATTTTCGAGGCTTAGCATAGTTGATTTGAAGACATAGTGGGCATACTAATTTTGGAATCCTCGATGGGAAATATTCAAACGTGTAAAAATTGATTTGTTTACCGTGTGTGTTGAGAAAGGCAGGTAGGCAACTGCAGATGACGTCGGAAGTGCGCTTTCACAGGCCTTTTATATAACCCACCTGGGCTGTCTTCTCCGCCTACCACCAATTTACATGTTATTGAGGTGGTTTTGTTTTCCTCCGTCGCCTAGCAGCCGAGAGGGTCGATAAACCCAAGCAGCCCTACCCGGCACGACCCCTGTGCTGAGTTGTATGCTTCAGACAGCCACGCATCAATGTACTAGATTTGAGAAGGTTTCTAAAACTGAGGATGCGATAATACGCCTAGTTCTAAAGACAGTACAATGGGTGTGACTGGGGTAGTAGATATCTGGCAATAATTACATAGAGCGTTTTGTTTTGGTCTATTTCCGCTTTTAGTTTAAGTCTCTGTAACCTTACATCAGTCTAAGCCCTTCATGTGATTACAAGTACGGCAAATGTCCCTCTTGTTGCATATTCAACCAATAAGAGCCCTGCTTTACAAATAGTCAATTCTTGTATATGTCACAGGTTTTATCCAACAAAATATGTATCATGACTCTTCAAGAGCTTCCTCCGAATGATAATTAAATTGTATGTTCTATTGTAATTTCTAGCAAAACAGAGAGCATTCGTTTTCGGACGACGATTGTTTCCATTGAAATTAGAAAGATTTAAAGTGTTTTAAGGCAATTTATTTGAATCAAGTGGAGAAGGTCGTGAAAATTTTGCAATCTCCCTTAGCTCTTGAAGCTACTAATGTTGCTGTACATTTCAGTCACTTTCATCACAAACCTTCAAGAAACATTAAAGAAACTCTTAGAGAGTTTTCGAATTGTCTAATTTAGAAATCTGGAAAATCTCAATTCCAGCGACACGGAGGCGATATATTCACCACAACTTTCATTACATGTCACGCTTGTTAGCTTTCTGAGCGTTAAGCTAGGACTTAAATCATCCACATTTTACTGATAAACACTACAAAGTACCTCACCGGAAAATTAACGAAGACGCGTTTAAATGTGATAAAACCCATGAAGGCATTCTTATCATCAAATTAACCGCTTTTTACAACCCCCTAGTATACAGGGTGTCCGAAATAAATGTGTACACATTTAACCTTATTTTCAAATGGATTTTTATCATAATTTTATTATTAACTTAATGTAAAGATAGTTTTAAGTAGCATTTTTAAAGTGCTTTACTCATAATGTTTTCAAACCAACGTCGATTTTGATCATGATACTGCAAATAACGCGAAGCAATGAAATCGCACATATCATGAAATAATTCTCTAGGTATTCGGGTGCCTTTATGTTGAATTGATTCTCTTAAATCAGCCACGGTTGTAAAAGGCAAAATGCTTTGGAAAAAAACAACAAAATGATACTTGTATATATTTTTACGTTTTGTAAATAATAGAATTATAAAAAACACCAAGTATACAATTATTTAAAATACTTATACTTTTTGGACACTTCGTTGTTATTGAAGTCCACCCAATTCTTATGTAGCAGAAGATTGACATTTAAAAATTTTGGCTTGCAAATATATAGATGACTGGCACTGCTTTAATAAAAAGACATACTTGCTGGTTGAAAAAAATTTCGCGTTTTTTGTGTATTGCGATTGTGGGCTATGTTTACTAATTTGGGATGCCAACTTTGTAGGAGATTAACAGTCCTTTGAGGTTACGATATAATTAGTGGCTAAATCCAATTTCGTGAAATTGGTGGTGTATTGCAGTTGATCAAAAATTTATTTTGTTTTCATATAGTTACGTTATGACAAATATTGCTGTTAGGTTTTGCAGCAGCCATCTATGTTTACAGCTAGTACGCATGCCACTAGTTGTTTTATCTTGTTATCTCCATAGATCCAAAATGCGTCTTCGAACAAAACCGGAAAAGTCATAATGCCCGAAGATCTGCTGTGCAAAATACACAAAAAAACGGTTGTCAAGATGCGGGACATTTTTATTCCAACAAATTAAAATTGGATGAAAATTGCAGCAGCACTAAGCCCAATTGCGCCAATGGTTTACTCAAATACAGTAAATGAATTGTGAAGATTACAATTTGACAGACGGATTAGGCTAACATTTGAATCTGTTTATTTTGTCTATTGCGTTGTCACGAGGCGCAAAATGCAGTTTAACTAGAAATGCTTGCCGTTCAGATAAGAAAACCGGAGAAAAATCGGGGTAGAATTGGCCCTTCTCCAACGATTACGAATATCCAAGGGATGTCCCACCTAATTAAATGCCGCGGAATAAACTTCCTGTTTGCGCGTGTTGTATTATTAAGCAACAGCAATAAGGACCACACACTTTTCAATTATATGTCTTTACAAAACAGAAACAATTTTTTTGCGTCCATGAAAGTGAGGTACGTGTGCATATGAAATAAAGCATTATTTTCGAGAAATATATACCAAGTCAGTTTTGAAGATGGTTCGTAGACCAAAAGTTGTTTAACTACGTCGAAATTACTGAGCATATTTGACTGCACATGAAAAACCATAAACTTTCTTTGTGACGCCGTAAACGAACACCCAGCCGCATATTTTCAAAATAAAGAAAAGAATCAATTCTTATAAAAACTTGATTTGGAACAGGCAGAAAATTATCATGCTATAAAATATCCAAGGATATATTCTACCATTTTGCTGTTTATTTGCAATCAAAAACTTGTCAAAAAACTTGTCAACATACCGCTTTTTAATCTTGACTGAGTCTTCAAAAAAGGTTAAGTTCACAGGTATTTTCTGCGTAAAATTTATAATCCAGCACTTTTAAATTAGGTAAAAATTGCAGCAGCACTGGCCCATAATGCGCCAATAGTTTCCTTCAATACAACAGATTGTATAGCGGGTGAAATGAGAAGATGAACATTTGAATAAAGGGTCGTTTATTTTGTGCATATGGGTGACGCGAGGCGCAAAATTCAGTTTTAAATAGAAAGGACTGCCGTTCAGATTAGTATACCGGCGAAACATAGGGACAGATTCGGCCCATCTCCAACGTTTAGCGATATCCAAGGCATTTACCGCGCGCTATTTAATTCTGCGCAATAAAGTGTCTGTTTGCGTGTGTTGCACTTTACAAGAACAGCAATAAGGACCTGACACTTTTTAATTACATGTGTTAACAAAACAGGAAATTTTGTTTTTCGTCCATGGGATTTTGGATAGTCTACCTATGAAATAAAGCGTTACTTTTGAGAAAAGAATGAAAATATGAAGAAAGTTTATGAAATGGCTGCTTACAAATCTGCAAGGTTTTTTCCCGAAAGATAATTCATAATTTTAAGGGACCGAAAGTTGTTCAAATATGCCAAAATTACTGAGCGTATTTCACTGTACATGAAACGTCATCGCCGTAAATGAACCCCACCCACTTATTATCAGAATATAGAAGATAATCAATTTGTGAAAAATTGAATCGGAACATGCAGATTATTATCAAAACATCCATATATCTATTCTGTCACTCTCCTGTGCATTCGCAGTCAAAGAATAGTCAAAAAACAGGTCAAAATATGCCATATTTATCTTGACTTTGTCTTCAAAAAGGTAAAGAAGCCATATATTCGATACGTAATTATGTAACTAAAGCGCTATTTCATGAGGTCATTACTTCAAAGAAGTATTTTTAAATACTCTTAGGTGTATTCATTTTTGACTGTTGCCGTAGACTTTCGATGTATCTTTGCAATTAATTGATATGTTTGGGTGAAACTTTAAAAATAAATCAAACCAAAAACGGCAAACGAATAAAGAAAGGCTTCTCAAACTCATTATTTAGATAAATGCTTTAAGATATAGTTTAAGAAGACACAAACGTTTCTTCAGTTTTTAGCAGGATTTCAAAAACAATCTTAAATCATTAAAAAAGAAATATAAAGAAAACAAGTTTATCATAATGTACACAAGATGTTTAAAATTTGATTAGGCGTGCAACAGTAATTTAAGTTTTAAATAAACAGCCTGCCTCTTCGTGTGTGGCCTCCAATCTACTTTTACTCTTGCCAACAGCCCGCATCTTATTCCTATATAATTTTTTTAATTGTCAATGTATATTGGCAAAATTGACCGTAGTATCTTTCCCTGCATTAAAAACTGATGTAAGTATTCCATACCTACATCGCACAAACCACTTTAGATAGGTTGGCCAAATCTACGTCTGACAGACTCGATGCTACTTTAATTGTTAATGCACACTATGCAAAGTGTATAAATTTTAAATTTGTGCTGATGCTGCATTAAGATTTCGGTTTCGTATGCTCTAATGCCTTGAATACATTTATTTTCAGCATAAGATCAGTGAATTGTCATAGGGCGATTACCTCATTTTCCAGTTTTCTTGTAAATTTAAACATTTTTGTGTTAGGAAATACTAATTGATCAAGTAAATTAGGATCTGTTACTTATTGTGCTTACCTTTCTGCTATAATATTTGAGAAGACGGCGAGTGCTTTAGCTCCACGCAAAAAAATCTACTGTACTTTTTGGGTCATTGAGATGTACCTCTTTAAAAATAACCAATGATATAATTGATGTGGAATTTGATGGTGCTATCTCCTCTTCCTTGGTCAGGGTCCGCTACCTCATCTTCATGCAACTTCACAGACGGCTATTTTCTGACGGGCTGACCCGAAAGATCCTTGAGCGAATTCCCAGAACGCTTCCATGCGCGTACACACACGGGAGTCCATGGGTGCTAACAGCGCATTTGAACACATCACCCTTCATCCGACCCCACACGGGGCGCTACACCCGACCCCCCTTTCGGGCAATGCAACGCATATCGATCGCCCACAACTTGAACTCGCTTTTTCAATCCTCTAAAAGCAGCTACGATCTCTCTCGCGCACCCTGCCTGGAACAACAAGTGGGGGTTCTGTGCACAATTAATTGCTCATTCAAGTGCCCTCTCTCATTTGCCTGCAAACTGATATTTGATCTGGCGATTCTATTGCCCTAAGTACAACCTCTACTACTAGAGTATGTGGGTTAACAGGTCAAATATGCCTCAAGTAACAGAATTCACATTCGCGAACATGTAAGCCCATTGAAAGCAAATGAAAACGCCCCTACGTAAATCAAGGGTGGCTATGCCTTTGATAAATTTGAAAACGTGCTTTAATAAGTTGTCCTTTAAAGATATTTATAATAATTCACGCTTCTATATAATAAATACAATTTGATACGAAAAGTTCCTTGAGAGACAGCAGTAGACTTTATTGAATCTGCGGCATGGGCAAAACAGATCTCTGTCAGATGCACATGGAATGTATAGACCAGCGAGAATATCATACATGCCAGAAAAATCGATATTGTTTAGTCGTGTTTGGTCAATAAAAATGTCTATTGATTGTTCTTTTTGTACATAATGGCAGCCGCCTTTTCCATGCTTCCTTCAGGTTGGTGCACGTGGCATCTAGTTTAACATACCTATTAACGCACGAGTCATCGGCGTTAAGGCCCTATAAAAATCACGACCTTTCCTAGATAGGCATGAGCCGCAATATAAGTTTGGTCCCATGCGAATTGCGCCCAGTTTTTAGTGTGTGCGTGGCGGCTTGGGCCAAAAGACCTTGCCTCTTCACCGCTGGCTGGTTTTCGTATAAGCGTGTAGAGGCTAACTTTCTTTTCTCTCTTCAAATTGGCAACCACAACCAAAGACCAATGCAGATACTTTCCCTGAAGTCACCTGTTAGCTTGATTCACGTAGTAAATTAAATATTACGTCAAAGTTCACAAAATGTAATCTATATTGTACCAAGGGGACTTTTTATACACTAAGGCAATCATTAGCTGAAACAAAGCGTCTCCTGCTTGTGATTTAAGAATAGTCATTAATTGCCGCGAATTTCTTGTCCGTGTCGGATGCGCACTTGATAAGTGCGCGACAATTATGCTTGCTGTCATCATATATAGATACACGCACAGATTGTACGGTATTTATATTTTGTAACGGTTAGCCACATGCTTACTCTTATTATCAGCTCCAGTAAACACCGCTTAGGGTCCTTATTAATGGCGCGATTTCCTTGTCCGTGACGGATGTGGGCTTGGGAATTGTGCACCAGTCATACTTGCTCACAGACAAGAAAATCGTGTCACTTAGTAAGTCAAACGTGAAGTGTCAAGCCATCACCACACCAATGAAGACCCCAAGCGATGGCTACAGAAAACAGAAAAATAATTACAAAACCTACGCGGTTGACGGCTTTGACCTATGAATACCGTGCAATATGTGTTTGTTTCGTCCCTATCTGCACATGTCTCAGACCCCAAAGGAACACCCTTCAGATGAGTATTAATCAATATTTCAAACATTAAAATTAAGTCCTTCACACTCTCCAGAAGGCTACGAACCTGCCTTAGTGAAAAAATCTTACCTGGCAAAACACTTACATCCTTCCTTTCGCTTATTCTAAACGAAAAGTTGCCCGTATTGCCTTTTTGTCAATTCTTTTTTAATATCTTATGAAAATTTCTGAAAATGCCTTAATATTTCCAATCCCTTCCGAGAAAAAAAATTGGATTAGTTCAACGAAGTCGTAGTCTTTATGATACAAATTATGGAGCTAAGCAGAACACGATGACACGTTTCAAATACTTTTTGATAAGTATGTCTTCTGGCAAAATTTCCCTTCCTCCTGTTTTTGTTTCTATAATTCTTCTGTTGCGTAACTTTATTGGATTTCTCGAAATCAAAGGTAAAAGGTGTTTGAATATTACAACACACGAGGGGACTTTTTGTTTCGATGATGCTACACTCGCTTACATGGCAGGTGAGCGTGTTAGGGTGTGAGGACTGATTCTCTATGTAGCATGAGAGTACAACTCTTTGGAGTACACAGATCAGGTTTCATGGATATGGTCTCACAGCTTCTCAACTTCGCTGATAATTTTTATTTGACAGTCTCTCAGATGTTGAAGAAGGCAGGCTTTCGAGGATGCATAAAACGCAGTTCTTGATATGCCTGAATCACGCATGTGTTAGATTACTCCTCGGTTAAGCAGGCTTCATGAAATTTGATACGGCGATACGTCACCCCTGGGGTCTGCTTTTGTTTGCCGGAGGGGTTCACTTTATGCAGGATGACCTTACCAATTGTGCCACCTGCTTTGCAAATAATGTTGGAGAAATCGCAGATATTCGCCGCGCATGTTGCCGTTCTTCCTTGACAGAGGCCCTGACAGCCGTTTCAGTTGGAAGAAGGCAGATAGTCATGCTGGAAAAGAAAGGAAGAATGCAATGGTCAGTTCGACTGTCAGGTACTCAGTCAAAGGCCTAGGCAGAGCGGGACAGATGAGTGTCGTTAGTGGTCAGGTGAACGTTCATCAATGAGTGACAATATCCTTGACATAAACCGACTAGACAATGAGCTCGTCACTCAGTGGTTCGGGCGTTACACTCGGATTTAAATGTGTCGCCAGGTCGAGGCTCAAGTGTTGCATCACTTGAGTCTGGGTATGACTGGCTGACAACGGTTCATGAGCCAAAAATGGTCATTCCAGTCTCCCTTGTTTATTCCAGTGATACTATCTGCCATATTCACCATCCTGTCCGTCTTATATCAGTCAAGAAACAATAAGATCGCAATTATGGAAAGAACAGACAGCTGTATGGATTGAATTAACTTAAACAAAAGTTTAAAATAGTTATAGCTGTAAGATTTATTGGTACCATAAATTTCGGGAGAACTCCTCAGTTACAACCCCTCCTTGCATTAAGGTCCACGAATGAGAAGAACACGAAATTTAAAATATACAGAAAGGTCGTAGGTCCTAGCCAGATAGAGAAAGAAGGTTAAAACAAAATTGGAGGAAGAAAAAAGGGAATTGAGTGGTGGGAATATTGGGCTGGGGAATGTGCAAATCTGGGGCCTGTGGTTACCAAGGTAAAGCAAGTTTAACCACGTGCTCCAACTGTTTGCAGAGATCCGGTTTAAAGCGTCTAATATAAGCAGCTTCCAGGTAACACAAGATTCGAGATGTTCGTGCTCGAAAAAGAACTCGGAAAGAATTTATGGGATAAACCGAATGACCCGTGTCCAGTAGGTGTTCTGTGATAGAGGAACGAGGAGAATGGTTTTCTTGCTTAAATAACCAGCTAGGTAGATGTTCCTTGGCTCTGGTTGCCAGTTGTCTTTGCGTACGTCCTATGTACTTGCATCCACAAGTGCAAATGAATTCGTAAACGCAATAAGAGGTGGCGTGCAAAGGAAAGGCATCCTTGACACAAGGAGTTGGCAGGGGCTTTGCTGGAGAGCAAATTATGAGTTCTGCGGCGTAATAGGTTCTTTCTATGGTCTTGAGTAAGTGCCCCTTGATTGTGTTTAGGACGTTGTCCCCCTTGAAAGGCACGGATATAAATACTGGCTTCTTCTGGGCTAATTGTTCACTCATTTTAGGTCATACCGTTTTACTATATTTGTCTATAAACTGAGGTGGATATCCACGCTTCAGTAAAGTAGCTTTGAGACAACCTAATTCTACGTCCAAATTATCCACAGAACGGATTTTTCTATTCCTCTGGAAAAGGTTACAAACCAGGTAATGTTTCCATTGAATGGGAACGAAACTTAGAAAATGTAAGTACTGACCTTTCCAGGTTTTCTTTTGGAAAACTCTCCGTGAAATGGAGCCATCTGTCTGTCTGGACAAGTGGACGTCAAGGAAGGAAAGTTAGTTATCACGTTCCAGTTCCATAGTAAATTTTATCTTCGGATGTATCTTGTTCATAGTGGCCAGCAATTCCTCGGCTTCTTTCATGTTCTTCACGATCGTAAAAACATCGTCTACCTATCGTCTGTAGATTGTTGTGTGGTTCAATTCTGCGAGTACTTTTCCTTCCAGATGGCCCATAAATATGTCTACAAAGGTTTGTCCGAGTGGACCACCCATTGCGACTCCGTCAATTTGTCTAAACAGTTGGCCATTGAACAGAAATTGGACATTTTTAGTACAAAGTTGTAGTAAGTTTTTTAGTAATTATGGGGACAGGCGTGTGTCGGATGAATAAGCACAGATAATATCAATGGTTTCAGCCAACGGTACGTTAGTAAGCAGGGACTCCACTTGCAGTGATAGCATGCATTTGTCTTGTAAATTGAGCAGGCTGATCTCGTCGATAAACTGAAAACTGTCTTTTAATGTTAATTTGGAAAATGTTTGGTAAATTGGTTCTAATTCTAGCCAAAATTTGCTAGAATCATTTAAGATTGTCTTCATTTTATTGACATAGTCCATGCGATTGAGGATAACTACTCGATGCCCTTTGTGCCACAAAGAAATATTTATTTCCAAACCGAACAAAGGGCATTGAGTAGTTATCCTCAATCGCATGGACTACGTCAATAAAATGAAGACAATCTTAAAGGGTTCTAGCAAATTTCGGCCAGAATTGAAAGGTAAAGATGAAACTAAGGCACTAGAAATCCATCGAGATGCACATTAGTCGCCATAGATTATACAACGTTCATGATTAATTTTGGCTAGGCATTTTGGCATATATTTAAAAACACTATTGTGATCAACTGAGTTCATTTAATTCTGAAACAGTTTTTCTGTGAGAAGAATCACCGTTTAGTTTAGTTTTGTTAAGATAAATGGACATTAATTTTCGCGGTAATGAGAGTAGTTTCATATCGAAGGAATTTCCCATGCTATTACGTATGACAGAACCAAGTTTTATATTATTGTGCACTTTACTATGCATGACCTCCAAAATAAGTCAAAAAGGTGTGGAACATATCTCTGCCAGGACCGGAAAATGTTGTCCGTAATTATTCGGATAGAAGTGACATCATATTGAAGGAATCGCATTTATTTTTGAAAACACGGAACCTTTCCACTTTTAAATATTATTTCTGATATTCTGTTAAAATTTGTGCCACAAAATGCAGTTATAAAATTTGTATGACAAACTTGTTTTACCGCAGCGATAACTATTAGCGTAAGCTTGACACAGAAACGGGAGGGAGCGATATATGTCCTTTTGTAGTGTTGGTCTGTGCCTTCGGGATGTCAGGTCATCATTTATGTGAAGGTGCTTTAGTCCGCTTACAAAAAATGGCAGCCGAAGTGCTGGCGCGTAATTTATTAGCTTGTATGTTTGATGTAAGCAATGCCCCTGTATCCTGAATTATTAATTATAAAACAGTGCCTAGAAGGAAGAATCCTGGACATAAACGGTCTACAACAAAACAGGATGATAATTTTATTCATCGAACATTTAAAAATGTACCATTCTATGCTCATTACCGCTATTCACAGGGAATATTTGTCAATGTTCCTTCAGAACCTAGTAAGGAAAACAATATGGGAATTTGGCTTTAGTCAGCGGATGGCTACAGTTAAGCCATTTTTAAGTAGAAAACATATAAAGGGAACGTTTCATACTTGCACAGGAATACCTAAGCCGCAGAGTTTCATTTTGGAGAAGTATTTCCTTCTGTGATGAAGTTCTGTTCTTAGACAAGTCCAAAAAGTCGGCATATACGGTCACATACGGAAATAACTTTCCAAAAGAACACACTTCTTCGATATCAACCTTCAAGAACTGTCGAATCCTCCTGGTGTATGGCGATCAAGTTCGGTGAGCGACCAAGCTGGTAGTCGACGAATAAGAACATTAACAGTGCCATCCATGTCAACATTGTCAAAGACGTATTTGGTTTTAACGAAATTCACAGACGTTGAATGAATATTATTATGCTACAGAACAATGAAACTGCTCACCGATCAATGAAGGTATGATTATGATTACCTTTACCACTATAATCTAATTTTTCAACACTACAGCCAGCCTTTCTGCATGTGGCCTTCAAACAGTCTTCAACTCGCCCAATAGCTCCGACCTCAATCCATGTGAAAATATGTTCGCCTTAATCAAGCGAAACTGGCACAAGCTCCGACACACCTTTTTATGAAAAATAAATTGGCGTTCGTTCTGGACAATTAAATAAACCAAACCACAATTGACAACACAATTCTATCTTTGTCCTCCCGAATTACTGTTCTTTTAAATGCGTAGGGGCACTCAAAAATATTAGTATGTTACCCATTTATAACTCTTCCTCATTTTTTCTTTTCATTCTATTTTCTCACACTTTTGCCACTTATATAACGACGTTATATCCGCGACCTGACTGACTGCCTTTTTTGATTTGACAGTTTTTGGTAAAGCACATTAGTTCTTAGCTAATTAATGATTTTTCATGCATCGAAATCTGCCTCTTTTTACGGATTTATTTTTCTTTCACGCAGTATAACTGGCGGGTCCGTTAGGTAAATTCATTGCAGATTTGACTTTGTTGCATGATCAACGGCGTCTACTGTATCTCTTTAAATATAACCACCGATTTGAGCGATGTGGAATTCGATGAACCGCTAACATTGCTATCCCCCCTTCCTTAGTCAAGGTCCGCTTACTCATCTTCATGCAACTTCACACATGGCTGTTCTCTGACGGGCTGACCCGAAGGATCCTTCAGTGAATTCCCAGAAATCTTCCATGCGCGTACACACACGGGAGTTCAGGGGCGCTAGCAGCGCATTTGAACATACCACCCTTTGTCTGACCCAGAAGGGCCTGTTATACATGACTTGATTTGTTACGGCTGCGATAATCACTGATCTAGCTGGCCTCAACTATGTCCCGAATTACGCTTCTCCAAGCGCGACGATCTATGGCCGCAGACCTGGACAGTTTAACCCATTCTCTTCGCCGGTGCCGGAGACCAAATACCGAAGGTCCGAGAATCACTTCCATGTCTTGACGGACTGAGTCGAGCAATAAAGCTGCCATTCACATCACGAACTGAGTCACTCAGTGAAGACAGTCTACTACTTGCTTTTGAGTATCACCAGCATTTGTTGCCGGCTCCATGGCAGTTGCGATTTCAGCCCAGTATTTCTTCCGATCCTCTCTGGCCGATTTTGCCGTCATCTTTCTTCAATAGTGAAAATAATCGACATTACGGCCCCTAGCTTGGGCTGTCTCCGCAGACAACTGAAGGTTCGTTCGATAATCCAATCACTGTGGCGCCGCTGGGTGCATCCAAGAATCTTCTCGGCTGCTCCATAGACTGACGTTTCCAATAAGGACCATGGGTTACCGTCTTCGTTGTCGGCGCGGGTCATGAAACAGGATTGGCTTTCTCTGCTTAGGGCCTCAGTGGTGTTGGGTTGCCGGATTTTGGCGAAATCGAGGCGTTTAGTGCGGAGCTTTTTGGGTGCAGATGAGAGGTGAGCTTGCAAGCTTGTGCGAACAAAAAACGGGTCAAAGCCATGCGTATTACCAGTCTCAGCACCACCCATTGACCGACTATCATAAACCTAGCTGCAAAAGCTTGTGCTGAATAAAATATAATCAATCTGACTGGCTTTATGGCCGTCGCTGGAGGACCAGGTCAGCAAGTGTTTGTTGCTGTGCAGGAGGCACGTGTTTTTTACAACTTGGCGGTTCCGTTCAGCACAGTTCAGTAATCTGTCACCATTCTCGCACCGAGAACCAAGCCCAAAGCGGCCGATAAGATGACTGTTTGTGGAGTCATCCGACCCAGTTCGTCCATTTCAATCCCCGACAACGATCAAAATATCGTGGCAAGGAAGCCTTTTGACCAATGTCTGTAGCTGTGAGTAATACATATCTTTATCACGCTGATTAGCAGCGGGTGTTGGTGCATATACAGCGACCACACATATGTTTCTGAAGTGACCCTTCAAGCGCACATCAGTCATGCGTTCGTTGACTGGTTCCCAGGGAAGTAGTGCACGGCTCGCTTGTTGCGAGAGGGCAATTGCCACACCATGTCTGTCGGAAGAGTCATGGGGGCCACTGTGGTGTAGGGCGAAGTGGGAGTCAGCTCCAGGAACTTATATTTCCCGAGTGCCGGAGTTGGGGAGTTGGACTTCTGACAGGCAGCAGACATTGACGTTGTACTGATAAACACTGCGCACCGTCAGGGTTTGGGTACCAGGGGCCAGGAACGTTCGCACATTCTAGCATCCAATACCAAGAGTTTGATTTCGATTGAGTAGTCCAGCTCGCATACCAGACCTCCCCTTCGGGCAATGCACCATATATCGATCGCCTACAACTCGAAATGGCTTCAGAATCCTGTAAAAGCAGCTACCATCGCTCTCGCACACTGCCTGGAACAACAAGTCGGGGTTCTGTGCACAATGAATTGCTCATTCGAGCGATTTCTGTGATTTACCTGCAAACTGAAATTTGATCTGGTGATTTCATTGCCTTAAGCACAACAACTACTACGAGAGTATGTGAATAAGCAGGTCAAATATGCCTTCAGTAACAAAATCCACATTTGAAAACTTACGCAAGCATGGAAGCCCATTGAGAGCAGATGAACATTGCCTACCATATTCAGGGTGGCTATGCCTCAGATTAATTTAAAAACGTACTTTAATAAGTTGTCCTTTAAAGATATTTATAATCATTCACGCTTTATTAAGAGAAGTCCTTTGACAGACAGTAACAAACTATATTGAGTTTGCGACATGCGCACAACAGGTCGCCGTCAGATGCGTAGAGAGTGTATAGAACAGAGAGAATTACAAGCATACCGGAAAATCGATAATTCCTAGTCATGTTTGTTCAATAGCAGTGTCTATTGTTTGGCCTCTAGTCCAAAATGGCCATCGCCTTTTTAATGCATCTTTTAGTTACGTGTACATAGCATATAGTTCGAAATACCTATTCATGCACGAGTTATCAGAGTCAATGGCCTCTAACAACACACGGTCTTTTTAGATAGGCAAATTCCGCAATACAAGTTTTGTCTCATGCGAATTTGCGCCTTAACAATGGCCTTGAGCGAGAGTCCGAAACGTCGGGCCAATATAATATTGGTCCCAGAGAACGTCTCTTCTCTTTCTAGTTTCTAGTTCGCGCATGGCGACTTGGAACAAAGGATCTCGCCTCTTTAACGCTAGCTGGTTTTCGCGTGAGCATATAGAAGCTTATTTACCTGTCTTCCTTCAAATCGGCAAGCGCAGCCCAAGAACAATGCTGATTTTTTCCCTGAAGTCCCCTATTAGCATTACTAATGTATTAAATTTAATCTTACATCACAGATGACATATCTTCATTTTAATATCACCAATGTGACATTTTACACACTAAAAAATCATAAGCCGCAACCACAACTTCTCCTGCTGACCGATTTAAGTCAGTAATTGCCGCGATTTCTTTTTTGCCGTGTCGGAAGTGAACTTGATAATTATGCTCGTTGTCGTCAGAGTTGTTGCTAGGCTTGGCTCTTCCTACGTAGATACATGCACAGATTGTACAGTATTGATAGTACGTAGCTGTCAACCGCCTAACGTTCAGGGAAAGTAGACCAAACACTAGACTAGACAAAGGCTAACTCAAGCAGGATTCTCCTATTAAGCAGGTGCTGGCAAAGTTAACGATTCCTTTAATCAATCTGGTAAGTACGCTCTTTGAATACGGTGTAAACATTTACTTACAGCCCCCTATACAGTTTAGATGGCTACATTACCTCGCGATGTAAATGTTAACTCCAATTCCTCTTTCATCTTCTCTTCAACCTCATCTTGCACATCTACGTCGTCATCATCATTATCTGTTATTTCTTTTTCATCGCTTTCCCGTCAGGTCCATTTTAGTCTTGCCGCCTTCTGTCTTAAAAAAACACTCAGTGCTTCCATTTAAGTGACGAATTAAATAGCAAAATTTGGAAAAACCAAGAGCGTCCCTTCTACCTCATGGCATGTGCTTCTGCCATTTCGTCTCTTACCTGCCAAACACTTCTGTAGTGAGGGCTTCTGAGACCATTTCTGAGCACATATTACTACGAGTTGTTATTTACGAATTTGAAATTTCATTTGGTTTATCTATTGTCTTAATTGACTTGAATGAAAAACGCTATTTTTGCTGAAAATTGTGACCAATAAAAAAGAAAGCTTGATTTTATATTGACTGTCGAACATATTATCTGTTAGGTGCAACAAATGCATTTTCAATCTATAATCTTTTTTACGCAGAAAATGATGTTTTTTGAATGCGTACATTGAAATAAGTGGCGCTGTCTGTTGGTGGAACTAAAAGCAAAAAAGGAAAGGAAATATGCAAGGACGGAGGTGTAAAGGGGGTGATGTCGCGCCTCCACGTGATCACTGTTCGACATGAAAAGTACACACATTAGAGCAGTTTTATGAGACGTGGTTCGCGCACTGCGGTCTTCTACAAACAGCTGGCACACACGACGACGGCAAGAAGAGCAGCCTGTAATTTAAAAAAATGACAACTACGATTGGGTTTAGAAGTTTGCATCTTAACGGCATCAATGATATACATAAACGGTAGTCGCCAAAGACCAAGCAACTTTCATAATCAAATTTGCCGTGGTAATTGAGCGTATATTAAGTAACAATATTTTGATTCTTTTAGTTTATTAAATTTTGCGAAAGCCTTTTAGTTAGTTTAATCATCATTTAAGTTAGGTTTATTCAGAAGAATGACCCTTCATTTTGGGGAAATTAGAAGAAGTCTCATATCGAAGTAATTCACCATGCTGTTACGAAAGACAAAACCAAACCACATGATAATGTTGATTTTAATAGGAAGGAACTCCAAAAAAAGTAAAATAGGTAAGGAAGACATCTCCTCCAGAACTGGAAAAGTTTGTGCAGAATTGCTCATATTCAAGTGAAGCCAATGTAAAGGAATCACATTTATTTGCACGCTTTTTTCGGTGACATTCAATAAATACATATCCAGTAAAGATTAAATTTACAGAATATTTTGATTTAATAAAATTTCTTTCTATACAGAAAATGGTTGCTGCAAGTTTTCAATTTAACACAATATCTAAATTTATTTTTCTAATTTATAGCTATGGTTTCCGTTTCTCAGAACCACGAAATTATCGACAAACTTTTATTTTTCTTTACAAACACTTAGTAATTTCTATATATGCCTTATGCTGTTTATCATTATTATTTCTGAGTTTTTTCTAAATGCATTCAAACTGGTATTCGAGTAATGATCAGACTTATACAAAGTTATGAAAGTTGCGTGGTCTTACCGACTACTAGAAGAGGAAGAATTAAGTTCCACTTTGCCCTGGCACTCACAACTTGAACCCACCAGATCGTCATATAGTGACTATGATGATATGACAAAATGGATTCGGCAAAGCAAGGGGGGACCGGATTGACTATTTCTGGCTTGTTAGCCGTCATAAGCCAGTTCCACCCAATTTCAGGGGTTGGAATCCGCAGGATTTGAACTCGGCACATTTGGTCATTCCGGTCTCCCCTTGCTTTGTCGGCTCCATTTTATCCTATCATTATAGTCACTATGTGAAGGGTCTAGTGGGTGCAGGTTGTAAGCTCCGGGACAAAGGACAGCTTAATTGTTCCTCTTAAAGATCGGCGGTGCATACATATTCATCATATTTCTGAGCTCACGAAGCAATGAACCTGCGGAGCCCGTAATAGCGCATTCAACCCAATGACCAATGCTACTGAGTTCAAAACTCGGGGTTTCCAGCCCTTGATATTGGATAAGACTGACTACTGAGGCCAACCAAGCCAGAAACAGCCATTCTGTTCTACATTTTCTGTTTCATTTAAGGGAGTTCAAGCCCTTAGAAAACGACTGAAGTGAAGGTGGACGTCGAGGTTGCTTAAAGATTTAATAATGCTTCTGAAACTTAGCTTGTACTGTTTTGTACTTGTCACTGCCTCACAAAATTGGAAAAGTTTTTAAAATCGCCGGAAATAGTGGCACAGATGTTCTGTTGAAAATCCTTTGGTTGAAGCGATAGCCTTGACGCTGAAGGCAGTTTAAACTTGAACTCAGTATGCACCGTTAACAGAAAATTACTTTTAAAAAATTCAAGACATGACTTATTAAACTTTATTTAGGGGAACATGTGGTGCCTACAAACCCAGGTCGTGTATAAGGTGCCAGTCGCAGGCATCATTCGCAAGCTCAGAACCACCATAGAAATTTACAAATTCTATTACCGGCAATATCTTGGTCTAGGCCGCTAATACTATTTGCCTATACCACCAGCTCTTACGGCTGTCTGGAGCTCTGTCGACGCCCAACAGAGAGTGGGACTGATGAGTTCCGTTAGCGTTTGGGTGAACCATCATCAATGAATGTCAATATCCCCTGACCTAACCCAGCAAGTCGGAAAACTTGTGGCTCAATGGTAAGGGTGTTTGACTTTGATCAAAGAGATTGTCAGTTTGAGGCTCTGATGGCACGCCACTTGGGTCTGAGTTGTGCTGACTGACTTGTCTTCCTTGTCTTTGCCGATAATATTATTTGCTTTTACTACGAGCACTTACAGTTATTAGGACCTCTGGCGGGGTGCGAGACAGACAGAGCGGGACAGATGAGTTCCGCCAGTGGCCGGGTGAACTTTCATCAATTAAAGTTTACAGGGTTTAAAATTGGGTTAACTTACCTGTATAAATATTGCTCCGATGGCAACATACATGATGATCTTGAGGTGCTTCAGCAGGAAGCTGGTGATGCGTCCTTCACAGCCGGGTATGGCTGCAGAGTTAGCTTCGTCGTGGAGACAATATGGCTTTCCGTCTCCGCAGCAGGGTCCGGGGGCAGCTTAAAAGGAAACACACATTTGATTCCATAAATTTTCAAATGCAGCATTTTGTTTTTGTCGGAGATGCCTAGATACGCAGCTAAAAATGTGAATTATTCAATCACAGACTATGTAGGAAAAGGGATTGAGGTTGACGAATAACAAGCTCATGACTGGCACTTAACATGGCTCTTTTATAACCCGCATGTAGAATCGTCTTTAATTTTAGAAGTCGTTCTTTAGGCTAGTAGGCAGAGTAGTGATATCTTACTACGTTCAAGTGTTGGATACCAGTTGGATGCTTAATTTTAAGACTAATCAAGACAATTTGATTGCTCTGTAGGCAGTATATATATGTTTTGATTGGAAGAAAAAAACTACATAGATTTAAATGAGCCTCCATATTGCTTTGATAAGGTTTTAAAACAAGACTTATATGTTCAATAATCACCAGTTAATTGGAATACGTGAAATAATCTGAAAGTCAAAAAATTGAGTTGACAGTCAGCAGCCTTCGTTCAATGCTTAAACCATTTGTCGTATAATCTCAAATAGGTAGCTTGCACGTTGCGCTTTTAAATGCAAAATTTATATCTCGTGGACTTTTTATCATATGTGTCAGCAGATTCACTTTTAGGTTGTTCGAGGAAAAACGCACATAGTAAAGATCGTTAGAAATAGCATAGTATGATGTTCTTGATAACCGATTGCAAGTCGAGTGATTTGGATACAAAAAACATGAAAGAGGATTTTTCACGCAGCTCCATCTCCTCATTACAAGTTATATACTAGTCATTACAGCGTAGCATGCCAGAACACTGGTCAATGGGGTGGTGATTTGTATTCCATTGACCACAAGTGATAATTCCTTATCTTTACTTCTTACACAGTACGGTGTAAAATTTGTGTAACATGCCGAGATATACGAAAATTGATATTCTTTCGTCAACTGGCATTTAGTAAGGTTGTCAAACTGCTTACCATGAATTCTATTCTGAAGATTTTTTCAGGCACGATAGGATGCCAGCTTTTTAACGAGCTACTTACTGACCGCTAAAAAAACGTACGTGCTGTAAAAAGTGGCCATTTAATTAGCATGCACTTCTTTAATTGAATTTCACTGCCTTTATGAATTCAAATATATTTTTTGAAAAGCATGCGCGAAAACATTATTTCTTCTACTCGTTTGATAGGACAGTATGTCGTTTAAAATTGTATGCTTACAGAAAGGGCATCTCGCTTACTTGCGAGTGCGAGCTGTGCATTTATTATGAATCACAGCCATCAATTTATTAACGCTGCCTTTAACGATTTTAGCATGATCAACATCTTCTGCAATATATTATGAGAACGATGTGTGATCTCCGTCAAGCTGGAGGTGGAAAAGTAATTTTCCTTCACAAGATGTATGATGTGTGCAGTTTGTAAATCGTGGATTAGGAAACTTTTTTTAAACCGAAGGTAACACTTCCTTTAAGTAAGAAATTAAAAGAACGCGTAGTTTCCTACTATACGAGTTCAATCAATATTTTTTCGTGCATGCTTTCTTTAAAACAAATTCAACTTTATAAGGGCAATCAAAATCAATGATAAAAACGCATGCTTATCGAAAAGCCACTAGTTGCAGTAGGTACGTTTTGTAAGCAGTGAGAAAGTAGCTGGTTAGGCAGCCGGTATGCTATCATAACTGAAATGACTTCAGGAAAGACTAGATGTTAATCAATCTTAAAACTTTACTCAATGCCATTAAGCGAAAGTGTAGCCAACTTACGCACATGTTGGCATGTTACATGAATATCAGGGCAAACATTATATTAGCTGCGATTTCACCATTCTATCTTAAAACTTTGGACTGTACTAGTCAACGCTAAAACCAGTTGCAAAAAGGAGCATTTTCCAAAGGTAAACCACATACTTTCTCACCTTATCAACAGCATAGGGCATTTAAATGTCACCCATTAGGGAGATTACTTTCTCGGAATAAAACAAAATATTAATTTTAACATTTTTGTGGGCGAGAATGTGCTTTTTTATGGATATACAATTAATTATCTTTATGCAGTAGGTACCTTAAATCTTGAAATTGGTGTCAATTCTACTTTAATGTAATCTAACTATCATGCAACCTTATTGCAGCTATAGCTTGTAAAGGCTAACGATGTAGTCGACCAACACTAAAGCTCGTTAATAAAATATATAACTGACTTGTACTAGGATAAAATATATGATTTTTTGCACAAAATCTGAACATGCATCTGTGCAAATGTGTTTATAGATAGATTGTGGAGCAGAAAATGAAGGTTAATAAATTTATCTAATGAGAGGCGTACTTGTGAGATCTCTGAAATCTATTGCGCCGTTCATGCCACAACATGTCCCATTAAACTAAAAAATTTAAAAAATTTAAACTTTGTTTATTTTTAACAACATGTCATATATATGTTTCAAAATTGCAATGATGCGTTTATTGTTAGCCTATAACTGATCATTTAACTTGACTGCTACCGCGGTCATATGCATGTGCGCAATTCTTACCGTCATAATGAAATTCCAAATTGTAATTGAGGCATTTTCCATGGCAGTGCCACGGTAATAGTGTTTGAGTAATTGCATCAGCGCCTTTCGCCAGGGTTGCGATAGCTAAAATTGGAAAAAAAACATATTTTCAAATCGTTAATTATTCAGAAAATTATTTCATTTTTATTTTCAGAATAAAGTTGTATCAATAATAGCAAATTGCTTTGCATTAGCTAACTGCACAAAGGGAGTGACGAGAAGGGTTCCTGTCAGATGGAATGGAGAGAGAACCAACCTTAGTGGGATTGGAGAACAGAACTGCTACTGCGACGATTTGTGCAGCAAGCAGAACGCCAAGAGTGATCGCATACTAGAAAAAACAAACAAGAAAGAGAGTTGTTGGGCTCCTTCTCACAACGATCAAAGAATAAAAACGTAGGAAATACACGCGTAAAAAATATTTCTTGGACTATCTTTATTGTAATTATCAGACCCTTTTAAAAGACAAGTAAACTTAAAATAAAAGGCAACGTTTTTTCAGCTCAACAGCTTTTGTAATAATTTATACTCCCATATTATTTTATTAATAGTATTTGCAGATTGTTATTTAGCTTAAAACTTTTTTTCTTTATTGCTGAATTCTGTGGGAAATCCAATATTTTGATTAAGGATTAAGAAACCGTACTGGCAAACAACTGCTTTCTTTTATTTATCATCAAGATTTACAGGCCTTATGTAAATATAAAGCCCTGTTGATAAAAATTATCAATAACAACTGTTGACCAATGCCACTTATGCCTGAATATTGCAACACAAATCGAGCCTACGGAAAGTAAGATATTCCGTCAAAAAGCATAAATCATTAAGTCGAAGTAACTTACGATCTTAAGAAGAAGTCCGCAAATACAGCAGGCGGCAAAGGCGCCGACGAAACAGAGAGCGGCCAGAGCCAGACCAACAACAATGAGGATAATAGAAATGCTGGCTAAAATTCAAATGGAAAGTGTCTTTTTGCAATAGTGATGAATTGTAATCACATAAAGCGTCACTAGTTTCTGGTTTAACATTGTCATAGCTTTTATATAGTGTCAGAAAACGTACTTGCATGCTCACGGACGAACTCATTCAGATACTTGGCTTCATCATCTGTAAGGTCGCCCCCAAAACTGAAGCTTGCTCTTAGGAGAGATTTGACAAAGCCTACAGACGTCTTTAGAAGAAGGCCGAGTACGGCTACAACTAGGAATGCGATCTGTTTGTGAAAAAAACAATGGATGTTTGACTGCTTGTTTGCTTCACAGACATATTGAATGAAACATAAAAGGGTCAAAAGATATACACACAACTTATTCGATATATATATATATATATATATATGGAGGGTTAAGAACGACTCGCACCCCCAAAATCACATTGATTGCAGTAATGACACACTTGAGCAAAGTTGCAATCTCGCAACCCATGTTGTTCTTGGCTGAAAAAATAGAGAAATTTCATCATACTTATTATCTGGGGAAGACATGTTTCGTGGTAAATACAACCCAGATTAAAAATGCAATGTTTGAAGAAACGAAAAAGATCACAATATTTCAGAGAACTTGTTGGCTGGTTCCTAATTAAATTTAATTTGCATTATTTGAAATAAAGACCAATTCTTAAGGCTTAGCATAGCTGATATGAAGATAAAGTAGAGCATACTATTTTGTTAATCCTCGAGAACAAATATGCAAACGTTGATTTTCTTACCGGGTGTGTTATAAAAAGGGCGTAGTCAACTGCAGACGACGTTGAAAGTGTGATTTTACAAGCCTTTTATAATTCCCACTTGAGTTGCCTTCTCCGCCTACCACCAATTGTCATATATTTGTGGTGGTGACATATTTTCAGAGTGGTATGCGTCAGCCAGTCACGTATCAATGTACTAGATCAGAGGAAGATTTTCAAGACTGATGATGTGAGTTAACTCTTAGTTTTAAAGACAGTATAGTGGGTGTGACTGGGGGCAGTAGATGTCTAGCAAAAACTACAAAGAGCGTTTTGTTTCGGTATACTTCCACTTCAAGGTTGAGTCTCTGTAGCCTAGCATCAGTCTTAGCCCTTAGAAGCGGCGCTGCATGATAGACCTTAAGTCAATGATAATGTTCTGGGAAGCTTTTAAACACAAGCCTCTGTCTAAGGATGCCCGCAAAGGCTACAGCAGTAGCCACACGGCTAGAAAATCCACTGTTGTGTTGTCAGAAGACGCTGACACAAGCCCTTACACTTTCTTGGCCTACACCAACACCAGGTGGTGATAGCAACTAGCGGTAGTCTCTCAAACGACACGCTGATCTGGCCTACTTGCGCAAACTGACATAGTCCGCTGGGGCCAATCGGCACCCATGTTACACAGTTATTGATTGTTCTACATATTCAACCTTAAATTTTTATGTACAGCATTCATCTCTCCTGCGAATATTTGGCCTAATTACGAGTTGCAGAAAACATAAGTCTGCTATTAACTGAGTTGTTAAATCCTCCATACGATTATTTACGAACCAAAAAATAATTTTATACTGCACTATATACCCTTAAGCATAGTACGTACACTGATGAAGCGACCACCTCACACCTGTGATATGTAGTGCCTTAAGACCAGCACAGCAGGCATCTGTGATTGAAGCTGGTACGCTTGCCGCTAGTTTTTGTATCTTGTTACCGCCATAGATTCAAAATTCGTCTTCAAACAAAACCTAAATATTCATAAGGCAAAGGGATTTGCGTGCAAATTAATTGTTAAAGTGTGTGACATTTATATTCTAACACAGTTAAATTGGGTAAAAATTACAGCAGCACTGGCCCCCAATGCCTCAATATTTTTCTTAAATACAGTGGATTGTATATCGGGTGAAATGTGACGATCAAAATTTGAATGAAGGGTCGTTTGTTTTCTGCATAGGGTTGACGCGAGGCGAAAAAGCAGTTTATATAGAAAGGCCTGCCGTTCAGATTAGTATATCAGAGAAAAATAGGGATAGAATGGGCCCATTTGTAACGTTTAGCGATATTTAAGGAATTTCCATCGCGCTATTTAATCCTGCGGAACAAACTTTCTGTTTGCATGTGTTGCACTTTACAAGAACAGCAATAAGGATTTGACACTTTTTAATTACATGTCTTAACAAAACAGAAAATTTTGTTTTTCGTCCATGGGATTATGGATAGTCTACCTATGAAATAAAGCGTTACCTTTGAGAAAAGAATAGAAGTATGACGACAGTTTATAAAATGGCTCCTAACAAATCTGCAAGGCTTTTTTCCCGAAAGATAATTTATAATTTCACGGAACCGAAAGTTGTTCAAATATGCCAAAATTACTGAGCGTATTTCGCTGTACATGAAACGTTATACATTTTTTATGCAACGCCGTAAATGAACCCCACCCACATATTATCAGAATATAGAAGATAATCAACTTATGTAAAAAATGAATCGGAACAGGCCGATAATTATCAAAACATCCATATATCTATTCTGTCACTCTCTTGTGCATTCGCAGTCAACGGAAAGTCAAAAAAACTGGTCAAATATCTCATTTTTATCTTGACTTAGTCTTCAAAACGAGTAAAGAACACAAATATTCGATACGCAATTATAAAATCTAAGTGCTTTTTCATGAGTTTATTACTTATAGGAAGTCTTTTTCCTTAATCTTAGTTGTATTTGTCTTTGACTTTTGCTGTAGACTTTTGCGTTTCTCTGCAATGAGTTGAAATGCTCAGGTGAAACTTAAAAGTTAACCAAACGGACAAATGCAAAAGAAGGAAGACTGGAAAAACTCATTTTTAGGTAAAGGCTTTTAGGGACAATCTAATAAAGACACTTACGTTCCTTAAGTTGTAAGCAGAATGTCAAGAAAAATCTGAAATCAGTAGAAAGAAATGTACGAAAGGAAGTTTATTTTGAGAAGGAGAAGGTTAATAGAACACCAAAATCATTATTTTATTGGTCTGAGCTTTTGGGCTCCTGCAGAAGGTGATCGTTAGATCTGGAAAAAACAGCAACAAATTAGGCGCCTAGTTCTGGCGTGTGCACAAAACAACTTCAATTGAACACTTAGAAAATAAATAATTGTGTGTTTTAGCCGTCGACTCACTACTGCGGCCTATGTCAGTATGTGATAATGGGCGAGATCGGCATGCTGGGTGGGAATATTTACAGAAATAAGATCGTAAACGAGAACAAGCAACATTTATGGTGAAAGGTCGATCGTAAGCCACAGAAAAAGAGGAAGAGGGATGGAAAGGGGAAGAGGAGCTATCAACAACTAGTGCCGTGAGTCTCGAGATACCTGCGCGGGGCAACATATAGGGGCGCCAGCTCAGTACATGAGTTACCTGAGTTGTCATCCAATGCCCAGGCTTCAATTAGTTCTCGACCCGTCTTGCTGCCAGCGTGAGCAATTATGTTCGTGGCTGTGAAGTTGAATTCATGGCCCGTCTGGCAGTTGTGGGCCGCCACTTGCGATAATGTGCCACCCTGTTGAACAGCCCACTCATTTTCGAGTTTGCGCGAGCCCAGCTTGCGTCCAGTCTGTCCCGCGCAATTTTTGGGACAGTTTAGACATGGCATGCGATACATTTCGTCCAACTGTTCATTGGTATTCAATCGACCCTTGATTCTCATGACACGGCTGCCAATTGTTGCCTTGGGACGGTGTACACGTCTGACGCCTAGTCCCGCAGCAATGCGTTCGGTCACTTAAGATACATCCTTGATGTATGACAGTGAATTTCAACTCATAGAGGTTGTTTTTTTTCGGGTCTTCAGAGGGTGAACACGTAGGCATCGGCTTATGAAGGCCTTTGGGTAGCATTCCGCCTAAACTGGTCACAGATATTCCGAGCCCCAAGTGCTGTTTCCGCTGGGTTTCTGCAGTGAGTCTGGATTTTTTTTAGCAGCGTTCTTACATAACTTTGCTTGTGAGCCATCAAGTGGTTCATATGAAAACAAGGAAGCTGTGTGGTGTTCATCACCTTCCTGCAGAATCCAGTTTTTATTTTCTCGTCGGGAGGTTGCCTGAAGATTACGTCGAGGAAGGATAGCTTCTGTGCCTTTTCTTCGTCCCTAGTACATAATATATCAGGGAAGATCAATTAGAGAAAATCATTGAAACTTTGCAGCATGTTCCTTTTGACAGTAAAGAACGCGTCGCCAACGAAACGGTCCCAAAAGATCTGGGGCTGTTGGGTGAAGGCAGCCCTTTTCAGCTCAAGTAGTGTCAAGTCCGATATTAAGCCGTAGATTGGAGAGCCCATCGGAGTTTCTTTGATTTTTTCGTAGGTCACTCCCGCAAACAACACAACTATTGATTTTATACTCGTTCAAATTTCTGTTGTTTGTACACACGCCAGAACTAGCCACCACATTCGTTGCTGTTTTCCTATCTCTGACGGTGGACTCCGGCAGGAGCTCGAAAACTCAGACCAATAAAATAGTGATTCTGGTGTTCGGCAAACTTTCTTTTTCTAAAAATATGCACGTACCTAGAATGCGAACATCTGCATCAATTCGTAGGAAGTTTAACTCGATTTGACTACAAGTACACCAGCAATTTACCATTTTAGTAAACAGCCAGTCTCTTTGTGTGTGTAGCCTCCAATCTACCTTTATTCCTGAAAACAGCCCAGATCTGCTTACTCTAGTTGATGAGTAGTTAAAGTACCTTGTAAACCAACCAACGTCTTTTTTGACTTATCGTACTCAGATAACTACAGTAATACTTTGGGGACGCCGTGTGCGCTCATTTTGCGCAACCTGTATTTTCACTTCTATACCCCAAAATTTCACGAGTTGGACAATCTACAAGTTACTTCGCACTAAATCAAAAAACGTTTTGCTGTCAGCAGTCCTTAATGCTGTCAGACATTATTTATCAATATATGCATATATATATCACAGGAGGAAAAGTAAGTAAAACCCTAATAATTGCCATCTTCAGCCCCAGTTCCTTAGCAGAAGATAAGTCACGGGAGGCCAGAGTGGTAGGAGAAGTTTATTCTGTGCAGAAGGAATGGAGAATTGACAAGAGGAATTTGACTGTCAAACGAACGATCAACCGCCGACTACAGCTTCAGTATGAGCTGCGTAGTGGTGTAGCCAGTGCCAAAAAATAGCTCCGTCCGGCTTCCGTTTTCAAGACCAAATATCTCAGGTTCATTTACTTTCTCAGGTAGAGGTTTCAGACGCGCTAACCAGAAGACACCTGGCCAAACACCAATCGGAGACACGCACGTGCGTCCAGATAGTCACTGCTACCTGAGCGCCACTTGACCATATCCCTTTCTACCACGATCGGCCAGCACAGCCTATGCCACCAGACACGACACTCATCGGGCAATGTCCCAAGCATTAATTGGCGAACACTTAAACCTGCTCCACAATCCCACTCAAGCAGTTGCCACCAGTCTGTCTCATGCTCACTCAAGTCTGGCTGGTCGCAGTTATTATTAGCTCTGGCTTCGCAATGGGCCATTCTGTATGCAATAAATCCGTCCGATAGGTGCTTTCAACTTCTGCTTGGGATTTAGCCCTAATGATTTTAGTACTCAGCGTACACATACTGCTTAAACGCTACAGTGGCACGTGTGGACGAAAGTCTTATGCACAAGATAGTGTGAATTTAATTAAAAGTACAACAGTATTTTACTTTTTAGTAAACAGCCAGCCTCTGCGTGTGTGTGGCCTCCAATCTACTTTTATTCATGCCAACAGCCCGGATCTGATTCCAAAAAATATTTTTTTGCAATTGTCAATATAAAGTGGTGAATAACACAGATGTGTCTTGCCCTGCATTAAAAACTGAAGTTATTACTCAATACCCAACTGTTCAACATGCTAATGGACACTATGCAAAGTGTATATATTTTGTTTTTGTGCTTATTCTGTATAAAGTTTTCGTTTTTGCACGCTATTATGCTTAATATACATTAATATTGAGCATAAGATCAGTGACTTATCACAGAGCCATAATCTCATTTTCCAATTTTATTCTAAAAATCAAACATTTTTGTGTTAGTAAATACCAATCTATCAACTAAACTATGTATCTTTTCAGTAGCAGTGCTAAACTTACTGCTATCATACTTGAGGAGACGCCGCGTGCGTTAGCTCCACACCAAAAATCTGCTGCATGTTTGGGGTCATCGAGATGCACAGTAGTCGCCATAGATTATGCAACTTTCATGATTAATTTTGGCTAGGCACTTTGGCATGTATTTGAAAACACTATTGGGATTAACTGAGTTCATTTAATTTTGAAACAGTTTTTTGTTAAGATAAATGGACATTAATTTTCGCGGTAATGAGAGTAGTTTCATATCGAAGGAATTTTCTATGCTATTACGTATGACAGAACCAAGTTTTATATTATTGTGCACTATACTATGCATGACCTCCAAAATAAGTGAAAAAGGTATGGAACATATCTCTGCCAGAACTGGAAAATGTTGTCCGAAATTATTTGGATAGAAGTGACATAATATTGAAGGAATCGCATTCATTTTCGAAAACATGGAACCCTTCCACTTTTAAATATTTTTTCTGATATTCTGTGAAAATTTGTGCCACAAAATGCAGTTATAAAATTGGTATGACAAAATTGTTTTACCGCAGCGATAACTATTAGCGTAAGCTTGACACAGAAACGGGAGGGAGCGATATATGTCCTTTTTTTAGTGTTGGTCTGTGCCTTCGGGATGTCAGGTCATCATTTATGTGAAGGTACTTTTGTCCGCTTACGAAACATGGCAGCCGAAGTGCTGGCGCGTAATTCATTAGCTTATATGTTTGATGTAAGCAAGGCCACTGTATCCTAAATTATTAATTATAAAACAGTGCCTAAAAGGAAGAATCCTGGACTAAAATGGTCTGCAACAAAACAGGATGATAATTTTATTCGCCGAACAATAAAAACATACCATTATATACCCATTGCCGCTATCCCCGGGGACCCTAGTAAGGAAAACAATGTGGGAATTTGGTTTTCATCAGCAGACGGCTACAGTGAAGCCATTTTAAGTAGGAACCTTATTAAGGAACGTTTATTATTTGCACAGGAATACATCAGTCGCAGAGTTTCATTTTGGAAAAGTATTTCCTTCTGTGATGAAGTATTGTTCTTGGACAAGTGCACAAATCAGCACATACGGTCATATGCGTAAAGAACTTTCCCAAATAATAGACTGCTTTGATATCAACCTTCAACAACTATCGAATCCTCATGGTGTGGATCGCGATCAAGTTCGGTGAGCGACCAATCTTGCGGTCGACGAATAAGAACGTTGACAGTTTCGTCTATGTCAACATTGTCAAAGATCTATTTGCGGCCTGTGAACAATTTATATCCCGCCCAATAATCCCGAACTCAATCCAATTAAAAATATTTGCCTTAATCAAGCGAATCTGGCACAAGCCTCCGACAAACCTTTCAGTGGAAAAAAAATTGGCATTAGTTCTTGATAAGTATATAGACCAAAGCACAATTGACAATATAATTGTATCTATGTCTTCCCGAATAACTGCTGTTAAACACGCAAAGACACTAAACAAAATATTAGTATATTACCTATTTATAACGTTTCCTCATTTTGTCTTTTCATTCTATTTTCTCACACTTTTGCCACTTATATAACGACGTTTTATCCCCGAACTGTCCTACTGCCTTTTTTGGATTTGATAGTTTTTGGTAAAACATATAAGTTCTGAGATAATAAATTATCTTTCATGTATCGAAATATACCTCTTTTTACGGATTTATTTCTTCTTTCACGCAGTATAACTGGCGGGTCCATTAGATACATGCATTGCGAGCTTCAATGGTTTTCATGCAGATTTGACTATATTGCATGATCAACGGCGACTAATGTATCGCTTTACATATAACCACCGATTTGAGAGATGTGGAATTCGATGAACCGCTAACAGTGCTATCTCCCCTTCCTTGGTCAGGATCCGCTGTCTCATTTTCATGCAACTTCACAGACGGCTATTCGCTAACTGACTGACTGACTGACTGATCACAAGGACCGTTGACTGAATTCCCCGAACGCTTCTATGCGCGTACACACAGGGGCGTCCACGGTTGCTAGCAGAGCATTTGAACACGTCACCCTTCATCCGACCCAGCAGAGGCCGCTATACCTGACCACCCTTTCGGGCAATGCAACGCATATCGATCGCCCACAACGTTTACTCGCTTCTCAATCCTCTAAAAGCAGCTGCCATCTATCTAGCACACTCTACCTGGAACAACAAATCGGGGTACTATGTACAAGTAATTGCTCATTCGAGTGCCTTCTCTCATTTGCCTGCAAACTGAAATTTTATCTGGTGATTCTATTGCCCTAAGCACAACCTCTACTACAAGAATATGTGGGTTAACAGGTCAAATATGCCTTTAGCAACAGAATTCACATTCGAAGCCCTACGCAAACATGTAGGCCCATTGAGAGCAAATGAAAACGCCCCTACGTAAATCAAGGGCGGCTAGGCCTTTGATAAATTTGAAAACGTGCTTTAATAAGTTGTCATTTAAAGCTATTTATGATAATTCACGCTTCTATATAATAAATACAATTTGATAAGAAAAGTTCCTTGAAAGACGGTAACAGACGTTATTGAATTTGCGACACGGGCACACCAGATCGCCGTCAGATGCACATGGAATGTATAGGACAGCGAGGATTTCATACATCCCGGAAAAATCGATATTGCTTAGTCGTGTTTGGTCAATAAACATGTCTATTGGTTGGTCTTATGTCCGAACTGGCAGCTGCCTATTCCATGCTTCCTTCAGGTTGGTGCACGTGGCATCTAGTTTAACATACCTATTAATTCACGAGTCATCGGCGTTAAGGCCCTATAAAACTCACGACCTTTCCTAGATAGGCATGAGCCGCAATATTAGTTTGGTCCCATGCAAATTGTGCCCAGTTTTTAGTGTGTGCGTGGTGGCTTGGGCCAAAAGACCTCGCCTTTTCACCGCTGGCTGGTGTTCGTATAAGCGTGTAGAGGCTAACTTTCTTTTCTCTCTTCAAATTGGCAACCACAACCAAAGACCAATGCAGATACTTTCCCTGAAGTCACCTGTTAGCTTGATTCACGTAGTAAATTAAATATTACGTCAAAGTTCACAAAATGTAATCTATATTGTACCAAGGGGACTTTTTATACATTAAGGCAATCATTAGCTGAAACAAAACTTCTCCTGCTTGTTGATTTAAGAATAGTCATTAATTGCCGCGAATTCCTTGTCCGTGTCGGATGCGCACTTGATAAGTGCGCGACAATTATGCTCGCTGTTGTCAGAATTTTTGATGGGTCTGCCCCTTCCCACATAGATACACGCACAGATTGTACGGTATTTATATTTCGTAACGGTTAGCCGCATGCTTACTCTTATTATCAGCTCCAGTAACCACCGCTTGGGTTCCTTATTAATGGCGTGATTTCCTTGTCCGTGTTGGATGTGGGCTTGAGAATTGTGCGCCAGTCATACTTGCTCACAGACAAGAAAATCGTGTCTTTTAGTGAGTCAAACGTGAAGTGTCAAGCCATTACCACACCAATGAAGACCCCAAGCGATGGCTACAGAAAACAGAAAAATAATTACAGTACCTACGCGGTTGACGGCTTCGACCTATGAATACCGTGCAATATGTGTATGTTTCGTCCCTATCTGCACATGTCTCAGACCCCAAAGGAACACTCTTCAGTTGAGTATTAATCAACATTTCAAACATTGAAATTAAGTCCTTCACACTCTCCAGAAGGCTACGAACCTGCCTTATTGAAAAAATCTTACCTGGCAAAACACTTACATCCTTCCTTCCGCTTGGTCTAAACGAAAAGTTGCCCGTATTGCCTTTTTGTCAATTCTTTTTTAATATTTTATGAAAATTTCTGAAAATGCCTTACTATTTCCAATCCATCCCGAGAAAAAAATTGGCTTGGTTCAACGAAGTCGTAGTCTTTATGATACAAATCATGGAGCTAAGCAGAACACGACGACGTTTCAAATACTTTTTGATAAGTAGGTCTTCTGGCAAAATTGCATTTCCTCCTGTTTTCGTTTCTATAATTCTTCTGTTGCGTAACTTTATCGGATTTCTCGAAATCAAAGGTAAAAGGTATTTGGATATTACAACACACGAGGGGACCGTTTGTTTCGTTGATGCTTCACTCGCTTACATGGCAGGTGAGCGTGTTAGGGTGTGAGGACTGATTCTCTATGTAGCATGAGAGTACAACTCTTTGAAGTACACAGATCAGGTTTCATGGATATGGTCTCAAAGCTTCTCAACTTCGCTGATAATTTTTTATTTGACAGTCTGTCAGATGTTCAAGATGGCAGGCTTTCGAGGATGCATCAAACACAGTTCTCGATATGCCTGAATCACGCATGTGTTAGATTACTCGTTGGTTAAGCAGGCTTCATGAAATTTGATACGGTGATACGTCATCCCTGGGGTCTGCTTTTGTTTGCCGGAGGGGCTCACTTTACGCAAGATGACCTTGCCAATTGTGCCACCTGCTTTGTCAACTAATGTCGGAGACATCGCAGCTATTCACCACGCATGTTGCCGCTCTGCCTCGACAGAGGCCCTGACAGCCGTTTCAGTTGGAAAAAGGCAGATAGTCATGCTGGAAAAGAAAGGAAGAATGGAATGGTCAGTTCGACTGTCAGTTATTCAGTCGAAGGCCAAGACAAAGCGGGACAGATGAGTGTCATTAGTGGTCAAGTGAACGTTCATCAAGGAGTGTCAATATCCTTGACATAAACCGACTAGACAATGAGCTCGTCGCTCAGTGGTTCGGGCGTTACACTCGGATTAAAATGTGTCGCCAGGTCGACGCTCAAGTGTTGCATCACTTGAGTCTGGGTATGACTGGCTGACAACGGCTCATGAGCCAAAAATGGTCATTCCAATCTCCCTTGTTTATGCCAGTGATACTATCTGCCATATTCACCATCCTGTCCGTCTTAAATCAGCCAAGAAACAATAAGATCGCAATTATGGAAAGAACAGACAGCTGTATGGATTGAATTAACTTAAACCAAAGGAATGCGGCATACAACCGGATAGTTTAACCAGTAGGTGCCGTTGGCGACACTAAAGCATAATCACGAAATCTTACACTGGGTCGCGGACATAGCTTAGATACTGTAAGTTAGGTTAGAGCGTAAAAATGAATAAAACGGCTGACCCACGTTCGCTATTTCTTTCAAAAGGTGGCAACAGTTGTAATTGTAGAGCAAACCCAAGAGAGGGCTGTGTAACGCCCGTGTAGGTTTGCCTTAAACATGCTAAAGTACTGCCACAGAACAAGTCTTCCTCTCGTCCAGAGGACCGAACTGTAAAAAGAAGACGAAATGACAACCATTGTAAATGGCTTAAGGTATTTGGAGCAATGTGTATTCAAACAGGATAAAAGAAATGTGCAAAATTGGCATACATAGATGGTTTTATCCCACGTGACTGGTGGTCAAATATTAAGGATGGTACACCTGTGTTCTAGAAATCAGGCCACCCCCTTTGGCAACTGCACAGGGAGCGTTCAGGCCCAAAGCCTAGCCCTTAGGCTACTCCTGAACCCAAATCTACCCTAAAATTATTAAATAGCTTTTTCAGAATTTTTGGTGTCGGCAACAGAAGGCTACCCAAATCACAAGTCGGGAAAGAAGGAGTAAAGGGGAACAGATTTCCTGCGTTCAAAGGCTTTGTCACGCGCCAGTTGCCAGATATGTCTGCACAACAGGTGTGTCCATGAAGTTGGGTTCGTCTCGAGGTCTGTACTGTGTGATGAGTGCTCTGTCCTCTGCAGCCAATCAAATGAATCTGAAGTATCGATAAGCTTCGAGCGTACGTGCGGCGAATTGATAGTGGGCGTGGAAAGGAACGTGAGCGCTGAGCGTGCGAGGCTTGGCGAACGAAGACAGCAGGAGTCTGTGAAGTGGTGCTGGGCGTGGGTACCCCACAGGTTCGCTTGTTTTTGACTGCGTGTATCCTTTTTTGTGTATCGTGCTACCTTGATAGTTGATATACAAAACAAACCTTGTATAGCTATTCAGACGTAAGAAGCGCGGCGAGCGAGCCAGAGAAACGGAGCACGATGAATGCTGAGCGTTTTTTTATGTGTACTTGAAATCATTCTTGGGTCAGAGTGCTCCCGTATAAGATCAGTCTATGAGAATCATCCACTCGTGACCGCTACCCTAAAACCAACCTTCAACCTATGCCAACATCTAACCCCAATGTGTATATTAACCCTTATCGTAAACATTCGATAAACACGTTAACTTAGAATTATTTTTCCTTCAACAAAGGCGCTCAAACAATCTTGGGCTCTCACTTTAGAACAAACTCTAACGCGCGATCTACCCATGAAATGAACCTCTCAACATCACGGCAACACAGAACGGAACCAAACCTTAACCGTAAAATTAATTCTCACCCATAAGGTGAGCATAACCCTTAATCTTGCCTCAATCCTATCACTGCAATTAACCCCAACCGTCAACTTAAGGGCTAGATTAATTCTTGCCTTCAAACAAGCCTTATGCCCTAATCTAAAACGAAATTCAACCCTTAAATTACGCATAGCCCTAAAAATAAAGTTAAAACCAAAATTTAGACTATTCTTAACCCTCAAGCTCAAATGAAACCTTACCTTAACAGTAACCCAAAAAAGCAAACCAATTATAATCTGAAAGTTTATTCGGCAAACGTTTGTTTTCAGAAATTCATCATCAGGCCACCAGGGATACTAAAAAATTGTGCAGCTGGACAGAGTTAATAAGTATCATTTGCTTACAGCTTTTTATTTTTAATGCAGTCCGCTTGAAGAGATAGGCGTGCAGAGGTCTTTGTATTGGGGCAAAGGGGATGGAGGCAAGTGGGATAGATTGTGAGGGTTTGTCATTGGTCATATACGTGGAGTGAAGACATTGCTCGTAAGAATCTAAATATGCCGAGCAGTCAGGCGAAATCCGCCTACCTGTAACTGCCGACCTGCAACTCCGTATAAAGACGGCATGCCCATATTAGGGGTAGGGCAGTAGAAGCCTATCCCCCCCCAGCGCTGCCATGATCGCTCATTCTGCCTGCTCTGTCAACGTGGCCAGTCAATTAATTTTTGGCACATCGCTGATAAGTGGTTCACACTGAACTTGCCTCGCGACTTGTGATGACTGATCTACTAAGCGTGAATAGGCAGTCAAGTCAGTCAATCAGTCAATCAATTTTGCATATCGCTGATTCCTGGTTTGCGCCGGATTTGTGGTCGGCGCTGGCAGAAACACACTTGGCACTAGGCCTATTCAACAGGCAAGGCGGAACTCACTCGATCTTGCACTCCGGTGCGCGGCGGACGCGAGGCTGTGGCGCTATCCCTCTCTTTCTCTCTCGCTCTTCATGGTTAAACTCAGCCCCAGGCCAAAGCAACCCTTCTGTTAATATTTCTTGTCTTCTGATTCTGTTCAGACTACACTCTCCCTCTACCTTTGCTTCCACGACTGCTATCTTCTTCTAAGGAACCGGGCCTGGAAAATCGCAGTTTGGTAGACTTTAACTGGCTTAGCCTTAACTACTTTGCGATAATGGTGACCTCCGACGTGATCTGAACTCCCAACTTCTGATCTTGCTGCGCACATTCATCATCACACGTCCCTCAACTTCATTTGAACTTTTCCTGTGTCATCTTTTGTGACTTCTGGATGTCTCACACAAATACCAGATGGAAACGAGTAAATGTGGTAAGCTTATATTCCCATCTGCTCTGATTATTCGTTATTACTCAGCTACTGACGCTGTATAGTATATAGCAATTTTGGTTGATTGGTTGGAACAAATTGATCTCCAATTAGACAGTAGACGTCCCCTAAACCTCAAGAGAGAGTTAGATACTGTAAAAGTCAAAAGTTAGGGATGAGGAAGAAGGCAGGTCGAGCACCAGATCAATTGATTTATTGTTCCGAGCTTTCGAACACTTACAGGTGTCCATCTTCAGAGTTGATGGAGAAGAAGATGGAGATGGACACCTGTAAGTGTTCGAAAGCTCAGAACAATAAATCAATTGATCTGGTGCTCGACCTGCCTTCTTCCTCATCCATGCAAGTACCTGGATCGCGAACCATCGCATTCATTCAGTCAAAAGTTAGCCTAAAAAACGGCAAAGGGCTAAATAACTGTCCGATTTATGTTGCGTCTGCATACTATCCTTCGACTTAATAGATGCACGTGCACGCCGCATTGTAGTATACTATATCCTGGCATTAGCAATACGATTCTATGAAAAAGCACTACTTGCATTGGCAGAATTCTTCTAACAGCAGCGTCCTAGCCCTAGTCGTTTTAGCTGTGTGTTGTCTTGCGAAAGCTACACCCAGTGACTACAAGAGATGATTCTCCTGTGGCCCAGACAGACAAACCCAAAGTGGCCATATCAGGTAATTGGGACATCTCGGCACTAAACTTCGCCGCTTAAATATTGCCTGGCATTAGTCAGGCCGTTCCAACTGTCATCCTTATCTGAAGCCGACTTCCAACGTGTATAGTTTCATGGTCGTTAGATCAAAAACCGTAATAGTTGCTTCTGGGTTATAGGAACTAAAGTCGCTAGTATCACCAACATCACTTATACTACACTATTCCTGCTACACCGTACTATCATGCTGTTGTCCTTTAGTCATGTAGCACACCCATCTAGAAAAACGATGCTCTGTAAAATTTGAGCTAGAGCTAGCTATGGCAGTCAGTTAAAGGTAGCCTGGTAAAACAACAAACACCTATTTGGTACGACCTAAATACATGGTAGATTTGCAGTTCTTATCCAAAACACAAACCAGCAAGTGGACGTGAAAGAAGCCTTTTGGGTCATATACCACACGCCCACACACTACTTCAAAGAACCTGTGCAAACGGATGTTAGTCATAGCAGAGGCAGTGGTAATCAGGGTAGCGAATTCTAGTCTTTGCTGTCAAAAAGCGCTGTTACAAGCCATCTGGCTCCGTTGGCTGACTGCACGCAAAAATCCCACATCTACTAGAGCCACGTCGCCCGAAAACACACAAAACGAAGCCACACAGAACAGTCAAGTGCACGCTGCACGGCTGACATACAGACAACAACCGGCTGACCGTGAGAACGTCTCCCCTGTCTTCTCTGCACATCACAACAAACGTCCTACAAGCGCTGGCGCCCGCATTTAGGAGACGAGGAAAAACCCAGATGCTTAATTACACCTACCCATCCTAACCTGGCAACCATATAAACGCTGCAATTAATTGACCATTTTAATCCTCCACGCCACTGTACCGGTTTGAAAACTGAAAGCAATTGTTTGCCGATATGACTTTTAAAAAACCACGCTGATTTAACCCTACAGCTTACCAAAATCCCCGTATAGGTTATGACTGCATACTATGTTAAAATTTCCTACATGCAAGTACAGGTCACCGTGTAGCTTATCACCTACAGATCTCAGCAATTCTGATTACCTTGGTATAGCATTGGTATAACATATCTAACAGTAATATCCTACCCGTAGTAGTCTTTACATAGGAGAAGCTGGAACAGCCGATTTTCGACGTGCCAGTCCTTGGTGGGCTTACACTGGTTCCCATGACTGTATGTTCAAGACTATCGAATTGCCTTCTGCACGTAAGCCAAATCGGTCATGACCCATGGGACGCTTTCTGAAACTTAGGTGAGACCGAAAGACTCCGGGCTCAGATGGATGAGGGAAGAGAGAGGAATTTAGATTCTATTGAATAGCGCTTCTTTAACCCTTCAGCTTAATATTGACTGATATAGGCTTCATCTGCATACTAGGTTCAGATTTAATACACGCACATGCAAGGACGGATGATTGCTACTGAAGGTGGCGATTGAATCGTCCTAAACTGGCAGATGACTGGGAGCAGCCGGGAATAGACGCCAGCACTTGCAACATCAGCATTGGCACAACACTGTATACGATTAGTATTCCTATAGGAGTTAAGGCAAAGACGGCTAACCCTAACGGCTAAAATCTCTCAGGTCCGGTTTCTTGGGAGATGGAAGAAGTCTTGGGAAGGCAAGAGTAGAAAGAATAGTTTATTGTGTACACAAAGGAACTGAGATTCGATGAACAGAAGTTGGACTTCCGATCCCACGTCCCTCCGCTGGAGCGCCGTGGTCCTAATTGACGTCTGGCGGTCAAGGGTGGGAAAAAAGGGCTTGGTCGAGTGGTGCTTGAGCGGCCGCGAGAACCTAGACACAAGTATGTGTGTGTGTCCAAGTGGAAGTGGGTCAAGTCTTTGCAGGTCAGCACGTCTGAGAGCGCTGAGTGAGGTATTGGATGACCTTGAGGCAGCTGGCCTCGAACAATGACGCCGGACAAAACTCTGGATGGTTTCGGACGGGGAAGACCGTTACATTCCAGTCTAACGATCCTCCATAAATAGTCATTAATAGCCATCCATTAGAGGCTCTATTAGCTCTATTTTAACGTTAATACTTGTTATCATTTATACCGAGAGAATTTTTCTCTTGCTTGTAGAAGAGAATACTGACATTTTCATTCGAAGTTGTGTCAGTGTCAAAGGATTACAATATTGCCGATGTAGCTAAAATTACAGCCGTTCTAACAGCTACCTGAATGGGCCAACCTAAAACTCGGTCATGCCCCTCTCTTCCACGCATACGGCTGTAGACGACTTAGGCACACGCTCTAATCCCGGCGCAAAATGTGAGCTAAACAGGGTTAACTGCAGAATGCGTCGTCACATCAAGGCGTTCCAGGCAAACTAGGTCCCTCCGCGTCTCATATGCAAAATTATTCACTTGGGTTACTTATTGTGTGTTAGTTCGACCATCGCAAGCAAAGATGTCCACTAGTTGCCCAAGAGCAGGGACGGTGATTGCCGCCAATTAAAGTGACATTAGACGCGCCGACATCTACCCCACTCCTAACGTCTCAACTGCATTGAAACGGTGACAAAACAAAGTCGAGAGGACCAGGCAGGCAGAGGGCGTAGACCGCAGCCGTAAACACTGCCTAAACTTAGTACAGAGTGACAGTAGACTTTGCGCGGGTACTGCTGCACTTTCTACCCTCACTCACCTTCAGTAGGTGTCTAGCCAGACTGAAGGCAGCCAGGGCTGGTACTGCTACTATCAATGCTGCCTTTTCTAATACTTTTAATACTACTATCTAGGGTGTAGGTGGGTGACATTATTTGCTGGTTCTTCATCTGACTGTTACATAAGTCAGAAGTAACGCTGATTAAAGTCAGCACTGGGCTCGTATTCTTTAAACCCCTACAAAAATGCAGAAGTACTTGTGCGAGGACTGACTAAGCCAACGCTAGGGCTCATATCCCCTTGGTCTCAACAAGGAATGTGAATGTGGGTTTAAGCTATTTCGGGGAAGTACATGCTTGCGGTCGTGAGCAAAGCTGCGGTTGTCTTGGTTTCCACACGCTTAGGTCGATCCATGGAGCTGTACGCACTAAGATGATGCCGATATAGCTACATGCCTTTGCTAGAAGTGCTAATTCAAGAAATTGTGCTTGCTAAGGCCAGTAATAAAAATACTTTAAGTAGTGCTTGTGTAGGCTTTGTAAGAAGTCACACCCAGTATGAACTCCCAATCTGTGTGATGTAATAGTGACTAGCATTTGGACAATAATATAGCGTTTGTAGAGTAGTGCGCAAGTCCTACCATGCCCTTTTGTCGAGCATTTTGCCGTCTTTAGACTATATTTAGGCCAAATACAGTGTACATATGTAGTAGTACGACAACACAGTATAAGGTACGTATAGTGGGACAGTTTAAGTCAGTGTAACAGGAGTAGATAAATTGGTAAATATGGTGATATAAGAACATCAGGTAAGGTTTTTAAGTAGCTTCACATTGTTAATGCTATGACTTGTGCTTCTACTGCAGAGTTTTTATACTGATAGTGCTGGAAGTGGCAGTGTTTTTTCTTCCACTTAACTGATAGTGGGAGAATTTAACTACCATTCAAAGTAGAAATTATAAATAAAGTAAGGTGAAAGCACACTACAAGAACTACCCTAAATGACAGTAGTACGACAATGCACTATCAGGTAGGTACAGTATGACAGTCTAAATCAGTGCAACAGAAATAGGGCAATTTCAGTGATGCTGGTAGTATTAGGAATAATGGTGATACTAGCACATCAGGGCTCTTCTTGCTTTCTGCCCTCTCAACTCTATACACCAGGCTGTGTCATCTTATTGGTTGACTAAAAGTTATTAAGAAATAGCTCAATATTACCACGTCTTTATGTCGCATGGTGCCATTTACCGTTAAAAGACGAGCCATTTGCAGTATCTAAACTCCATCTTCAGGTTTAATGAGGGTGTTCTGTGTAAGAGGGCAGCAATCAGCTCAATAATCAACTAATATTTTTTTATGCTATAACTGTGCCAATAGCTGAGTAATAAGCAATGAGCATGACATGTTAAAATGAGCTTGCCAAACTTCGCATCTTCACGTGGTAATTGTGTAGGACACGTGGGATTTCCTGCGATACTGCGGACTCTTTTTAGGGTTTTGGAGATCAGTAGGTACAGGCAGATTACGCCGCACAATACGACAGGTTCGAGATTCTCACGAGCGGTATCGGATTTCTTATTACTGACCCGAGTATGCCCCCCTCCACTCTGCGACAGTCGACGATTTAGGCAAACACAATGGCGTACATTAGGGCCTCACTCCTGGTGCGCAGGACAGATAAGGAACAGATTAAATATGCAGAGATGGGAGGACGTAAACAAAGATTCCTACAAGGCACCCAACCCCCCCTTGATTAAACTCGAGCTGCACGGAAACTTCAGCACTGGTGAATGCGGTAAACAGTCTCACTCTGTCCAGTATAGCCTGACAAACTTAGTGCCCGCGCTATAATTTAAAATTTTTTCTTAAACCAATAGATGACACAGCCTGGTGAATGGTGTTAAGAGGGTGGAAACGAACGAAAGTCCTAATGTGCTAGTATTACCACTACCACTTATACTACCAGCATCACTTTTATTGCCCTATTCCGGATGGGCTGATTCAGGCTGTTCTACGCTCATCGCCTTGCAACCAGCAGAGTACTATCAAACCAACTCCCCTCTCCTATTCCCGTGATTAATTTGTCCGTAACGATGAACATAATTGCGAGCATGTTACTTTTTGTCCCTCCCTTTATAAATTTAATGACCTTAGGAGAATTTGTTGGAAGCCACGAATGCCCACCAGATATTCTTCAGAAGTTATAATCTGAAAGTTAACCCCAACCGCAAGTAGATACATCATCATAATTCTAACCCAAAAACTAACTCCAAACCTAAAACTCGCCCTTACCCACTCTAAAACTAACTCACTCCTACAGCGTACTCGAACTGTTACCCCCCTCCCTCCCAACCTACCCCAAACCTTAAATTAACGAAAGCTTTAAACTCTACGAGAATCCCAAATCCTGATCTCAATACGAAGCCCCAACCTTAAATGCTAAATACCACGCATGGCATTAACTGCAGAAACCATTGCAAAGACAGGCAACAGTATAAAAAGAAAGAAGTTGTTATTAAAATCCACCTACGCTTAACGCATTGTTAGGTACTTTATGAAAATAAAGTCCCCTATATCGAATGTTCTCTCCCGAAACTCTTATATCAATGTCGCTCCTCTATTATGGGCTGTCTCGTGACATGGTTCACGGGGGCGCGTTTCACGTATGTTTTTTATGCGATAGGATATACCATTGTGTGAGTTACAGTAGACGTGCTAGTTCAAGAAATTTCGACCAAACTTCTGACATGTGCAGGTAGCACTTTAATGGCGTTCAAGTATTCATTATCTTGCACTATAGTCCTTGGGGTTTTCTTATCATACTAGGCTACCGGTCTCTAAACAAACTTCTTCCTTATCGCCTGCAAAACCTACACTTGACAAAATTTATTCCTTAAGAGGTGTGTCTCGGAACGCGCTCCACAACACCATCAAGTCAACCATTCCGGGCATTCAATTCACGCTCAAGAAGGGGGTTAACAGCAAAATCCGATTTCTGTTTGTTCTCGTGCAGCAAAACGTTGACAGAATATGACAAACGTCCGTTTACCGCGAAGACACTCATACCGAAGATATTCTTAACTCTGAGAGCAGCAACCCAATTTCTCACGAAAGGAGAACCTTCAACAGTCTGGTACGCCGAGCGAACACATACTGCTATGACGAAGATACCTACTCAGTTGAGCTCAATTATCTATTTAATTTTTTTTCCGGAATGGTTCCCCCAGACACTGTGTACTCCACTGCATGAGACAACAACACCTCGGCAAAAGGGAACCAAATAGTTCGACTCAGTTCCTGACATAAGGAACGTCTATGAGCTCGTTGAAATACACTTGCGGAAACATCAAATAAAAGTGGCACACAAACCGATGGCTACTTTACGCACATAGCTAGTACACCCTGAGGATAGGATAAACTACCTCGATAAGAACGAAGTCATCTATAAAATCCTATGCGAAGTTTGGGATACGGTATATTGTGGCCAAGCAGGAAGATCCGTCTCCACAGGCATCACTGATCTACTAATAATGTCAAAGGAATTACAAAGTTTCCATGACTTGTTGATCTCTGGAGGAGTTTGCTTCTTATTAGACATATGACGCTCCATCAATTTTGATCTAGAAGTAGAAACATAGTGTAAAAAACTAAAGACACGGCTCGGCAAATAAACATCCTGATTGGACGTCCTCAGTTGTTCTAAGAAGACACAACTCAAAGTTGATAGCAGAGATGCTTGACTTATAATCCCAAGCTAAACGCGGGAACTACCAATAGATTTCTCTCCTCACCGTGGTTGACGTAAACGTTACATGCCTTCGCGGCCAATCGAATTTCTCGACGGCACACGTAGCTGCCGGAAAATTCCATGTAAATATTAGTAGCAGTGGTAGAAGATACACCATTTAGTAGCAATAGAGCAAATCTTGGACCGATATATACAAGGGAAATTTTCCAGAAGTTCGCAAGTAGTGATCGCCAAGCGGTGAGACCGACATCAGAAGTTTATCTGGCCCAACTTTCTACGTCCTAGTGGACTGTTTCAACTGAACCTGTAGCAAAATATAATGTATTGTTATTAGTAGCTATGGAAACTAGTATTAGCCGCCTCAGCAATTGCATACTACATCTAACGGCTGTTCCTAGTCCTCCTTATCTGACACAGCTTTGGTGGATAGAGGTAAAGGCGCGGAAAAAAAGGCCAGCCCTAACGTGCTACGGACATCTACATGTATTACCCGGAATAGCATAAATCGAGATTGACATAAAGTGGATAGAAGCCTCGGTGCTGACCTAAATCAGCATAAACTCTGACTGAATCTGGGTTAGAAGTATTCCAAGTAAGTACGTGTGTGGGGGCTTGAGCCCAGCAGAGTTTGCCTTGCTTTGCACTCTCTCACGTCTGTCTACCAAAAGCCGTGTCTCGTTTTACTAAACTGAGCACTAGTATTCCTGCTAATATTTCTTGCTGTTTTATTCCTCAGAAGTGACGCTGTAGTATAACGATCGTGCGGGGTAAGCAGGAGTCGTAGCAGTTACAATGGGAAACAAGTTAAAACTCTTACGTTTTCGATGAGACAGAATCACCTCAGCTGATATGCTCATATTTCCCTACTGCTATGCTAAATTGATAAAAAGAAGGATGTATGTCATGTTTCTGAAGTACTAATACTGTAATAGGAATTTACTAAGCTTCCATGACTAGATGACTGCTGGAGAACCACTAGACGGATGATGCTCTGCAATTTCTGAGCTAAACTAACACATTGCAGATGTTGCAGAAGTCTGAATGAGGTGAGCGCTAGGCGTTGAGACCGAGGTCTAAAATGTATTTGCCCTATCTACCTACTAAAGGAAGCCCACTGTATAGTATATACACATAGGTGCAGGCAAAACATGCTTAACTCAAATTAAGTAAAAACAGGGATCCCAGTTAGTGGACTGTCTCTATTGAACTTGCATTACAATATACTTTACTGCTATAAGTAGATACGAAAACTATAGCGTATAAGCCGCCTCAGCATTCACATACTGCAGCCAACAGCAGCTCCCAGTCTTCGTAGTCGGAAACTTAATAAAATCTGACTTAGCTTTGGCGATAACGGTGAGGGCGCGGAAGACAAGGCCAGCCATGACGTGTTCTGGCCCCGAAAACGCATCACTCAAAATAGCAGAAATCCAGGTTGACATGAATGTCAGCACTGACTCGAATCAGCATCCACTTTGACTTACATATTCGACAGATCATCCAGGCCCGGTTCCTTAGAAGATAGCAGTCGTGGAAGCCAAGTTAGAAGGAGATTGTATTCTATACTGAATAAGTGGGAGAAGAATTAACAGAAGGGTTGTCTCGACCTGTGGTGGAGTTCGACCATGAGGAGCGAGAGCGAGAGCGCCAAATCCTCGCATCCGCCGCACACCGAGGCGAAAGGCCAAGTGAGTTCTGCCTTGCCTGTTGAATGGGCTTAGTATGAAGTGTGTTTCTGCCAGCGCTGACCACAAATCTGGTGCATAGCAATATTAATCAGCGAAATGCAAAATCGATTGACTGATTGCCTGGCTTGACTGCCAATTCACGCTTAGCAGATCAGTCATCATAAGTGGCGTGGCAAGTCCAGTGTGGACCAGTATTCAGCGATACGCCAAAAATCGATTGACTGGCCACGTTAACAGAGCAGGCAGATGAAATATCATGGCAGCGCGGGGGGGGCAGGCTCCTACAACTGCAATGCTCCATGGATTAACGTCAACGCTGCTGCCCTAGGAACTGACGATAACGTAACCTATATAAGCAGCCTGCTAGCTCGTTATACCAGCATTGACAACGAGATCGCTCGCCAGATATCCATAGCCAGCCAGTCCTTTGCCCGGCTCCAAGACTCCATGTAAAGCCGCCATGGGTCTCAACTGCTCACGACAGTCTTTTACAGAGCAGAGAATTTGACTGTTTACGTTCATCGAGTTTTGAAGCTGAACTATTTTCATCGCAGCTGCCTCTTTCGAATACTGAATCTCCAATGGCGGGAGAGGATCTCGGATGCAAACGCCCTGGCTGTGACTACGTCAACTGCGCTGGAGCAGCCTCCTTGTGCAAACGGACGACTTACAGTACAGTAGCAGAAACAGTTTGTGCGCACATAAAGTCCTCTGAGTATGTCTCTGATGATGAATCCACGACGGATTTCGAAACATCAGGTGAATCAGCATATTGTCGTCTTCTAGTTCTCAATGATTCCAACTCTTCAGGGCTAACTCGGCTGTCAAGCCTTGCAGCAACTCCGGTTTAATCAAAATCAGTTTTGTGACTGGGTCCCCTTGTATGAGCTGTGAATTGAGAGTCGCTGCCATGGGCATATTCGGTCATCCTCCAGAAGGGAAGTATATCAGTTTCTTCGACGTACTTGCTTTACCAGCTACTGCATCAGAATCAGTAAACGACACCAGGCGTCTCTTGCCATGGCAGTAGCTCTTTGGACCGCAGTACTTGGCGCTGGATACTTGTTTCTGCTTGCTGTGCAACTCCGACGCCGGATGGTGTGATAGGGTGGCTAGCAGCTTCCGCGACGTTCGTCACATGTGGTAGTTTTCGGCAAACTTTTAAGCCGGTGTTGTTTGGTCTCATGTGCATGCAAATGTTGTGAGTGGAGCCGTTTGCCAAAGGTATTTCAATCCGGCTAAATTGTCTACTGGTGCGCTACGGTGGGTTACAGTCCGACGATATGGGGGCTGTAAGCAGTTGCTCTTGTGACCAAATGAGTGGGTGCTGACGAAATTTAGTACCTGTGTCGTACGAAAACGAACGTTTTTCGCAACAATGAGGACTTTTTACACATATTCCGGGGTGTGCTTCTCTGTCTAGGCGCGGTTTCACGTCGCAACAACAACCTACACCCGATCGTGCTATCGACTGGCCTTTACTCTATCATGCCACACGGCCCCTGTACATGAGAACTAGAGCATGCGGTACATGTGACAGAGCGTTTCTGGGTCTAACAGCACCATACACATGTCGAAGTGGAAGCTCACATCCCTTGCCTGGGAGACATTTCTTACTAGGTAGGATTAAATCTTCAAGACAAAGCATGCGGAAATATCTTTATTTATTATTATTGTGCGAAGGCAGGACTGGCAGACCAAAACTCAGGCAATAAAGTAGCTAATTCGCAGAGACCTTCCGGCTCCCTCGACCCATAAATCGCTCAGAACTCTATGCCGGCAAAGCTGCGCTTTCTTTATACAAACGCACGGAGTTTGCTTCAGAAGATTGACGAGCTCAAAGTTTGTATATCTAACCTACAGCCGGATGTCATATCCATTACAGAGACCTGGCTACATGCCAACGTAATGGGTGCCGAAATTGTAGCCAGAGAGTACCAAGTTTTTCATCGGGACCGGATACATTGGAGGGGAGGAGGAATAACAGTGTTTGTCAAATAGGGCATCATTGTGTCAGAACGCAAAATTGGTTCCTCTCATGATTGTGAAGCGCTATGGCTTAAACTGAAAACGCGTGGTGCACCCACTTTACATTTCATGACAGTCTATAGACCGCCAAATAAATCTCCAGAGGGTGGCGAGACCCTGTTTAGACTAATGCGTGAACTGGCTCAAAATCAAAATGCGCTGATCACTCGAGATTTTAACGCCCCACTGATTAACTGGGGTGAGCTATCAGTTAAGGGTTCTCATGAGTCTTTTAGCTCCAGATTCTTAAAGCTGACGGGGGACCTCTCTCATGCAGAATGTTGGATTCCCAACGAGAATAAAAGAAGCACAAACAACGAACTGTTTGGACCTCGTATTATCGAAAGACCCGATTGATAGAAGTGAAATTAGGTCAATCGCACCTCTTGGAAAGAGTGATCATGTCATGATCCTGTGGGAACATGTTTCAAACACCAATCAACCGAGAAATACGGAGGTTCGGTTAGACTACTGGCGCGGAAATTACACCGCAATGAGAAATGAACTAGCAGCAATAAATTGGTATGATCTTCTAACCGGTAGTACGGATGCCAACTGGAACACTGTCAGGGATCTTATAAGCGAAGTTATGTATCGAAACTGTCCGCTTAAAAAAAAGTACAAAAGGCGAGCAGGCCCACCTGGTTAACGCAAGATCTGAGGAGCCAAATAAACCTAAGAAAAAACTCTGGAGAAGGTACGCATCAACACGCCAGCCTTCACACTACGAAGAATTCCGCCAAAAGCGGAACGAGGTGAGATCAAACATTCGAAAAGCGTGGAAAGACTACGAAGCGAAAATCATCGAGCGGGCAGTGACGAAGCCAAAGGTGCTCTGCAGTTACATCAACAGCAGGCTAAAAAACAAAGACACAGTTACAGTACTAAAAGGTGAAAATAATGAGGAAATTATCGACAATCTCGAAAAAGCAGAACACGTTAGCAAGTTTTTTGCATCTGTTTTCACTGAGGAACTGCATTTTAATCCGACAGACTTCCATGCAGAGAGTAATAGCAGAATCATGGAGGACCTCCGTTTCACAGAAGAAGATGTAAGGAATGAACTTCTTGCGCTCAATGAAGCTAAGTCTCCGGGTCCAGACAAAATACCAGCAAAGGTACTGTAAGAACTGGCTTCGGAACTTTCCAGATCGCTTACGCACATTTTTCAATTGTCCTTTGATCAAGGCCTCCTCCCATCCGATTGGAAAGTTGCAAAAATATACTCTATTCACAAGGGTGGATCCAGAGCCAACGCGAACAACTATCGACTAGTGAGCCAAACTTGCATCTGTTGTAAAGTTATGGAAAGGATCATCAAAAAGGCCACTATAGAGTTCCTGGAAGAAAAAGATTTCTTTGATGGTGCCCAACACGGGTTTCGAGGAAACCACTCCTGCCTGATCAGTATGCTTTATTCTATGGAGCAGTGGTCCAAGTCATCAGACAAAATACCCCCGTAGATGTGGTTTACATAGACGTTAAAAAAGCCGTCGATAATGTCCCTCACCAACGGTTACTCTACAAGGTTGGCGAATCCAGGATAAGGGGCAATTTACTAAATTGGGTAGGAGATTTTCTCATAGGCCAATCGCAGTTCGTGTGCGTCGGAAACGCAAAATCCTCTTCAGTGCCAGTTGCGAGTGGAGTGCCTCAGGGCTCCGTTCTCGGGCTACTATTGTTCCTAATCTACGTCAACGACTGTACGCATGAACTGGTCAGTAATGGAGTCTTGTTTGCAGACGATATTAAGATATGGCAACCCGTCAGAAACGCTTATGATGAACAAACTCTGCAAGAAGGAGTTGACCGCCTAGGTGAATGGTCCAAAAATGTTTAATGCGGTTTAAATTTGAGAAGCATGTCACATTGCGGCTCAAGAAGAAGAAAGTGAGCGCGACGGATGACTCGCACAACTACGTACTCGATGGAAGGTGCCTGTCAAACGTCAATGAACAAAAAGATCTGGGTATGGCTATTGCGCCATCCCTGAAGCCGTCTGTACAATGTGCTAGGGCTGCCAAGAGGGTGAACAGTGTTTTGTTTGCCATCAAGCGAACTTTTGTTGACATAGACAAAACACTATTCGGCAAAATTATGGAACATTTATTCGCTCAAATCTGGAGTATGGCGTTCAGGCGTGCGACCATCAATGCACAAAGATAACCAGATGCTGGAAAGAATTCAGCGAAGGGCAAAGAAAATTGTGGAGGGCCTAAAGTCTTCATCTTACGAATGTAGACCAGAAGCACTTAACGTTTTCCCCCTTGAGTATAGACAAATCCGCGGTGACCTCATACAGACGTACCACCTCGTGAGGAATTGGGAGTGTGCCCTGAAGTTTAATAACTTCTTCGCCTTCGCCACTTCAACCAAACTCCGTGGGAATTCCCTCAAACTGTGGAGCACTCTATCCCATCTAGAGGTCCGCAAGCAGTCGTTCTCACAACGAGTCATCGGTGCCTGGAACGAACTGTCCGAGGAGGTCGTAATGGTGAACTCCACAGATGCGTTTAAACGGAAACTGAGTGAACATCTACTTAACAGTTACCGTTTATATGTACAAGGAAGCAGAAATAATTTACGCCCCGAAAAAACCTACAGATAAAACTTTACATTTGTGTATGCTGCTCACTATTTTATAGCAACACATTCCATGTTGTATATATAATGTACACAAGAGACTATTTTGAATGCTCACACGCACACGTTAAAATTTGTACATGTACATATGTTACTCACTGTTTATAGTGCCATATTTTATGTTGGATATTTCATGCATACTGTTTTCAATAGGGTCTTCAAAGGCATTGCCTACTACCCTAAAAATACTGAACTATACTGAAATATATTATCCTATCGAGTCTCATCACTTGAAAAGTTATACTTTCGTGTATTCTTGCCTGTATTCCACACCTAATACATCTTGAAACATCAGTTCTACTACTCAACACGATTAAATAAAGCAAAACGGTCCTACGTTTTAATTTACTCCTTACTAAATTAGCCAGACATGTGGGCTTACAGAGAATTAGTATTCATTTATTTTACCTCAGGAATACTAGAAAGATACTTTTGAATGTGCAATTAAAGAAATGACACTAACAAGCGTATCCGTAGTTTGAACAGAGCAGCATAACATCTTTCGTGTTAGGAACACTTATAAGTTGCCATTACATGTCCAACAAAATTTTCATATTTTGTTTTGCGGTGACGTGTGCTAACTGGGATAATGATTATCCCTAAAAGATGAATTATATTAATAGTATTACGAATTTTGAGATTTTTAGTTTGTTCCTCGTTTGCCTTCTAATAAAAATAACAATCTACCTTATCCTTGGTGCTAGATTAGAATACTTTTCAATGGATAGAAGATGGAAGTTTTAAAAGTCATTCGAACATTTTTAAAACAATGTGTCACAAATAATCTCATATCAGACGCACCGATAGTGCGCGTGATCTCGCCCCGTGTCGTCCTTACCCTATCCTGACGTTGGAATCCTGTGTATATGGTACACACACTCAAGGTCTATTAGCATCAAAAACTTATTCAAGTGCAATGTAACCCCTGTCCCTCCCCCTGCTCCCAATCTGCCCTACCATACGCGTTGGACACCTTCGGAGCCGACGTACATATTGTCGTAGAATTTCACACAGTTTCGGCGCGGACCGAGGGAACCCGTTGGAGCCACCTTCCGACTACGTCCCGAATATCGATCAAGGCAATTTCCAACGCTGCTAGACGCTGCAGACCAGAATTTATTGATTGTGCGTACCATATTTTAAAAGAACTTAAATGAAGACCAAAAACGTTTTTTTTTAATTTTGTCGATTCACAGAATAGTAAGTGATTTTTAAACGGATAGTTTGCTGTAGGAAATTTGTTTACTTATCTTCATTAATTAATCTTAGGTAAGCGCACGTATGCGATAATGTATTATTGTTGACAACAGATGAGCGGAGTCAATTTACACCATATTATCTTGCAAATCTGTTAATTTTCGTTCCATAAATTATATCAATAAACTCATGAGACCATAATATGGTTCTGCTACGACGAAATTAGCAAGGTAAACCACCTTATATGGGGTACCGCGAAATATCGTTAGTTTTTTCTGAGGCACGCTGACAAATAAAAACTATCAAAATACATTTTGTCACTCTTTTCTGTTTTTGTTATCAAAGAAGGAGCTTCGCAGTAAAAAAATATACTGAAACAGCAAAGGCATACATTTAAAGCAGGTTCTTTCATTTTAAGCAGAAGACTTAACCCTTACTTTTGGGAAAGGCAAAAAACTGGTAAACCTTTCCCACTTAATCTCTAATTTATCTTCAAATATTTCAGGTACACAGATAGGCGACGCCCGAGTATCATATTTAAAGCGAATTTTCAATAGGTAACTAACTGTGTAAAGTTTTTAAATTTATCTTAGGCTTGTTCGTTTGAGACTGTTGTCCTGGACATTCATTTTTTCTCGTCAACGAGTTGACATGCTTTGATGATTATAAAACCATGATCTTAACAGAGAGGTGCGTAAGAAGGAATGTTTCAAAACTTATTATGTACATTGATGTTTTTAAAAAATATCATTTATTGAAGTTTTTGGTAAACAATCAGAACAAAATCGGTATTAATAGAGAAAAGTAGGCTTTCGAAACGTCAGCTAAAATACCAATTGGTCCCAGGAGTTGATCCTTCTTCTTCCTCTTCCAGAGATGGCGAAACGAACAAACGAATAAAAACACTGAAATTCGTAAAGCGTCAAGCAACATTTATATAACAATCTGAAGCTCGTCGCATTTGAACTCTCGAAATAATTACAATAGAATATTACGCAAGGTAATTTCTTTCTATTGCGAAGAAAAAGACGAGGTCCTACGAAAATATTTGAATTTATCAGCTACTGGCCAGCATGTCAACGTGTAACCTTGCTAAATATATTATTTGTTTGACGTTTGCAGCAGCAAAATCAAGTAAAAATCAGCTTGACCTAGTCCACCGTATCGCAAGAAGGATATAAATAAAGAAACAATTCATGTTTGCTGTGTGCTCCTTCCGTACTCTGACTCCGAGGCTTTATATTGCGTGTAATCTGAAGTTATCCTTTTCAATTAAATTTCCCCATCGCATTGTCTTTTAACGTAATTCTATATGTATTTTTGATTCACTTACATTTTGCATAAATAGACTACCTATACATTTAAAACTTACGTTGTCTTAAAAGCCCTGATTTTACATTTTTTTGAATATGACTGTTTTTCTAAAAACACTACCTGTACTTTTGCACACACTATAATGTGATGAAGTTCAATACAGCAGATGGCCTATCTGATGAAACGTGAAAAGCGAAATTTGGGTGGGGGATTTAACCCAAATTTGAAGTTGTTTATTTTCATCGAATTGAATTGAGGTGTGAAATCCTCTCTGATAGGAAAAAATTCGGTTCCGATCAGTATACTGGGAGCAAAATGGGGGCAAGTGGTGCCAAATCCAACATTTTTTATATCCAAGGAATTTCCTAGGGTATTCAACGCCACGAAAAATACTGCTTGTTTATGCATGTTGTATTATAAAAGAACATTCATAAAAATCGGAAGCCTTTTATTTATACATGTTGTGTTGTATTCATGAAATTGAGGTTAGTGCAATAATATGAAAAGAAGAGCGAAATCACTTTAAAAAAATCTACCTACCAATTCTGGTAAGTTTGTGCCATAAAATGGAGCAATCAACTTCTAAGGCTGTTCTTTGCTATACCTCACCGAAAATACTTACCATGAACAAGCATATATACAAACATCAGAGACAGGCCGTCAATATTCACTCTCCAGGCATATGCAAAATGTATCCGAACATTTTATCTATAGAGCAGAATTAATTAATAGAAAAACTTGTAATGGAACAAGCAGAAGATTATAAGTTTCCTTAAAATCGTTGTTAATATTCTGCCACTCTGCTCTTCTTTTGTTATCTTGGAATTGAAACTAAAAGAAAAGAAATATACTGAAATCTGCTTCAGTTTACATAGCAAAGTTGGCTCTTTCGTCTCCAGCAGAAGATGTTTCTCTGATTTTCAGGGAATTTAAAAATCTGGCCAAAATATTCTATTGTGATCTTGACTTAATCTTCAAAAAGGTAAATTACGCATACATTCGACGCCATAATCTATATACTTAATAAAATCGGTGACTGTCTCTGTGTGTGTATCCGTTTCCATTGGTCGTCGGAGTCAGGTTGACACGCCTTGTGCGCCTTCGACGCGCGCATGTTAGTACCACGATCACTTCGCCGGCACGCGCTCTCGGTCGCCTGTGCGTGTCTGTCTCTACGTCGCTCCCTCATTCTACCGTGCGCGTGAGGATTCGATTGACGCCCGACGTGAAATGCGGATGTGAATACGCCACGGGGGGGGGGTGGGCGGGGGTCAGGAAGGGGTCATCGAATCCAGGTCGTCGCGGCCGCTTGAAAGATCAACCCCCGCCAATGTAGCAAGGGCTATAACAGTGTTTGCGCAGCTACTTCAAATTCACTCACCGTAAAACAAGCATCCATATGCCACCGACACCGTCTCAAGAGGTCGACACCTTGCGTCCTCACACCTCCAAACTAAAACTTGAGACGATGACCACGGGACGACAGTAATTGTCGGACTCATTCCCCTCTCACCCCCTCCCCCCCACCCCCCTTTCACTGGTCCCCAATTATGACTAGAATCTGATGCCTATGATCCCTTTACACCTCGCTCTCCCTCTTACCCCTTTGTTACTACTGGATGGGTTGAGCGTAAACCCTTTCACCTACTATCACTTGGACCTCCCCCTTTACTCACGCGTAAGTTGTCGCGGCCGGTTGAAAAACCGCCATCCCCCCTCCCTCCACAGCGATGCGGCTAGCTCTTAGGTTATGTTGAATGGCCAACCACATAAATCCCTTCTCTTTCAATTAAACCCTTGTTCTGAACGCAAACAACTCGACAAACGATGATGGGCTGGTGACTGAAGGTAACGTTGTAAACTTACTTCTTTTCTACTTTATGTTATTCTGTTCAAAATAATTACCTATCTGTAGGTTCTACCTCATTAGGTAGAAAAGAAATTAGAGCAGCCGCGATGACACTAGTTCAAAGGAAGGAACAGAAGGGACTTGCCAATGTTAATAGACGTTCGCGTGAAACAGAGGCAGAGAGACGGCTTCGCCTGGAGACTAATGCCATACGTCAGCGATATCGACGCTCCCAAGAAACCGAAGATCAAATGCTGCAAAGAAGACGCGATTCGCCATCAAATTAACTTCGCCCAAGAAACCGAGGTCCAAACCCTGCGAATGAGAGAGCTAGGTAGGTTAACAGATTCGCAACGTCGGCAAAACGAATTACCCAGACGTAGAAGTGCACGTCTGACTATGCAAGCATCACAGAGAGCGGATCAACGCCCAAACGATGCTGGAAACTCCAGTTTGCAACCAATTCCCATACGGTTTGGCGACTCTGGCCCGTCGGTTGCTTCCGTAAATGCTCAAGTGTTGGACAAAGCTTCACTCAATTACAACCCAAGTCTTGGTTATGCGGAAGATGTAAATGTTTCCATTGGGAAGATGGTAGAAGGTTGCGGACATTGTCAGGCGAAAAAATGGACTGGTGAGACGATCGGCATGTGCTGTTCCAACGGGAAAGTTCTACTGAATAACTTCCCCCCCACCGCCAGAAATACTTCAAACATTGCTTGCTGGTAATACCGACGGCTCGAAGAATTTTCTTTCTAATATTAGAAAATACAACGGTGCGTTTCAAATGACCTCCTTTGGTGCCAACGTTGTTCGTGAGGTTGGTTTTATGCCTACCTTTAAGGTAGAAGGCCAGTTTTGCCACCGAATTGGATCGTTACTACCTCCTCCTGATGGCAAGCCAAAATTTCTACCAATATATTTCGTAGAAGACATAAACCTACAGGTTCAAAGCCGATCCCGAGTGTACCCAGGCTTAAAACATCATATAATACTGACACTTCAAGACATGCTACACCAGCGCAACAGCTACGTTAAAAGTTTCAAGTCCGCCCTGGAGATGCATGCTTCCATTTACTTCACTATTGTCACTATTGCCGATAAAAATCCTCGTGGAGAACACCAACGAAGATTTAATGCTCCCGCATGCAACGAGGTGGCCGTCATTATGTCAGAAACACAGAACGGCAACAGGGATATTGTCTTGAGAAGGAGGGACGATAGGTTGCAATGGATATACGAGACACACCGTTCATACGACGCCTTACAATACCCTCTCATGCATGTTAATGGTGAAGATGGTTATCGCTTCGGTATACCTCAAATTGGCACCCGTAAAACAGTAAGTTGTAAAGCCTTCTACTCATATCACTTTATGATTCGGAAACGAACGTTCAACCTACTTTGTCGATTCAAAACGTTATTCCTGCAATTTGCTGTTGATATGTTTGCCAAAATGGAGATAGAACGTCTTTGCTATTTCCGCACACACCACAAAGAACTTCGCGTGGACAACTTCATCCACCTTAGAGACAATATCCTTTCTGATGGTGGTAATGGTGCTGGTCGTGGTCAACTTTTCATCTTGCCGTCAAGCCACACTGGGTCTCCTCGCTACATGCATGAGAAAACCCAAGATGCGTTGGTTTACGTTAGGCATTATGGTCGCCCGGACTTATTCATTACGTTTACCTGCAACCCATCGTGGCCTGAAATTACTAATGAGTTGTTCCCCGGTCAAAAGCCACAGGATTGCCATGATTTGTCCGCGCGGGTATTCCAGCTTAGGTTGAGAACCATGATGAGGCTCATCACAAACTTCAAAATTTTCGGTGATGTTCAGTGTCACATATACACTGTCGAGTGGCAAAAGAGAGGATTGCCCCACGCTCACATTTTGGTCTGGCTGAAGGAAAAATTGCACTTTTCCGATGTCGACAAATTTATATGCGCAGAGTTGCCGGACCGATCCGTTGACCCTGTCCTGTTTGAAAAGATCAAAACTCAAATGGTGCATGGCCCATGCGGTCAGATCAATCCTAACAGCCCTTGCATGAAGGATGGGAAATGTACCAAGAGAGATCCCAAGCGATTTCTAGATGCAACTCAGACTGATGAGGATGGTTACCCTCTCTATAGAAGGCGACAACCTGAGCTTAGCGGATTCGAAGCAGTTATCAATGAAAGGCGAAATGGTGGTGTGGTAATTGATAACCATTGGATTGTGCCGTATTGCCCTTTACTGTCAAAAGTATTCAACGCCCACATCAACGTTGAATTTTGCAACTCAGCGAGGTCCATCAAGTACGTCTGCCAGCACATCAACAAAGGATCCGATGCCGCCATGTACGCCCTCAACCACCGTTACAACAATGATGAGATTACCAGTATGAATTAGGCAGATACATCAGCAGCAATGAGGCATTCTGGAGAATCTTTGGTTTTGATATCCATAACCGTTTTTCTGCCATTGAACACTTAAGCGTCCACCTGGAAAATGGCCAACGAATTTACTTTATGCAAGGATTCCTCTTGGATCAGCTTCAGAATCCTAAAGATAAAATTTTGACTGCTTTCTTCATATTGTGCCAGCAAGATTCGTTTGCCCAGACACTTTTGTATATTCAGGTCCCCTCATACTACACATGAAATCGAAACAAGTGGGCCCGACGAAAGGTAAGTATTTCGGTTGACGGACATCCGCGCGTCAAGTTTGATTTGAAAATGGGCAGAATTTACGCTGTTCACCCCTCTCAACAAGAATGCTTCTACTTGCGAATGCTACTCCATGAAGTAAAAGGTCCAACATTGTTTGAAGATCTAAGGACGATTGACGGTTTTCTGTGTTCTACCTACAGAGAAGCCTTGCTAGGCATGGTCTGCTTCAAGATGATAATCAGAGGGGGAACACCGTTGCTGAAGCTGTCGTTGCTAACGCTCCTTTTTATTTACGACGACTGCTTGCGTTGTTGATCAGAAGTTGTGAGTTGAACTGCCCCCATTATCTATGGTTAAAGTACAGAAATGATGTGTCGGAAGACTACCGACATCAACTACAGTTGCAAAATGCCCATCTTCCCGTAGACTTCAATGCCGCCATCTACAACATGGCACTCATTTACATTGAAAACACCTTGGTTGAAATGGGTGGAGAGCAACTTGAAAGGTATGGATTTCCTCCTTTTTACAGGAGCATTGGGAATCAGCTTCCAACTGAAATTCAGTGGGAACTTTGCTACAATGTTACCGAGCTGGCAGCATACGTGGCTCTTCAAAAATCAAGGATGCTGATCGATCAACTTCACGTATTCAACACTATTATTGACAGTGTCCATAACTGCAGAAATGGCGACCACGTTTTCTTTTTGGATGCGCCCGGTGGAACTGGCAAAACGTTCGTCATTCAGCAGCTTTTAGCTGAGCTGCGCAAAGAAAGCAAAATTGTTTTGGATGTTGCATCGGCTGGTAGAGCAGCGACGTTACTTCCCGGTGGCCGAACTGCTCACAGTACCTTCAAGCTTCCTCTAAGGTTACCTGATGATGGCACCGCAACATGCCATATAAGCAGAGGTAGTGGATCATCTGAATTGTTGAAACGGTGCTCAGCTATAATCTGGGAAGAGTGTACCATGGCCAACAGAATTGCACTGGAAGCGGTAGGCAGAACGCTGTGTGATGTCGCAGGAAAAAAACATTCCGTTTGATGGCATCACAATGGTTTTATCTGGTGATTTCCGCCAGACACTACCTGTAATTCAAAGGGGTACCAAGGGTGACCAGGTAAAATTTTGCCTTAAATATTCACCGCTATGGTCAACGGTGAAGACATTAAAACTCACGACCAATATGAGAGTTCTCCGTCACAATGCCCATGAAAACGACGGATTTTCCACCAACATCTTGAACATTGGCGAAGGGAAAATTGACAGCGATGCTACCGGAAACATCCCTAATAATTTGGTTGCAAATTTGCCGAGCAGTGACGAAGATCTTAGAGACAAAGTTTTCCTTGATCTCCAAAATAACTTTACCGACGCAGAATGGCTATGCAAACGAGGAATTCTTGCTCTAACCAACAAATTCGTCAATTCCATTAACGACAGAATTAGCCGTCTTCTTCCAGGTGAGGAAAAACTGTACAAATCATTCGATGCGACGGTTGATCCTTCCGACTGTATTAATTATCCAGTTGAATTCCTGAACAGTTTGGAAATATCTGGCGTTCCATCGCACAAACTGGTTCTGAAGGTTGGCGCGCCAATTATGCTGATGAGAAATATTGATGCACCGCGGCTATGCAAAGGCACTAGGCTAATTGTCAAGCGACTGATGTCATACCTTATAGAGGCCATAATTATGACCGGTTGTGCAAAAGGGGAGACTGCTTATATCCCCCGCATTCTTATCGTGCCATCTGATACTCCGTTTAATTTCCGACGACTTCAATTTCTCGTGAAGGTTTGCTCCGCCATGTCCATCAACAAGTCTCAGGGTCAAACCTTCAAGGTGGCTGGAATTCACCAGGAAGAATCCTGCTTTTCCCAGGGTCAGCTCTACGTTGCGATATCTCGGGTTGGCTCGAAAACCAATTTGTACGTATTGGCACCCAACGGCGTTACGAGAAATGTCGTTTACCCAGAAGCGTAAGTCTGACGAATCCACCTTCCATCTCCTTACGGTGCGTATTGATCCTTATTTCCTGCCTTCTCATGATCCCGTATTTCTCACTATTGTTTAATTTCAAAATTCTGCTCTCTTAATGCCCACACCATACTTATTTACTCGCTCATATTTTAATGCCACCTGTGGTCACGTTTATGATGCAGTTGGACAAGCATGAAAAAAGATGTTCTTTGTAATGATGCTAGACTAATTACACTGCCGCTCGGCAGCAAGTAAGGTTTGCTAACAAACTTATCTGGCAGAAATTTCCTTTCAAAACCATACGGCTCTCTACTTTTCAGTATTTTGTTTGCTTAGAATAACTGTTGACGATCGTTGGGCTCCCGTGCTTCGATATCTGGTCGGCAGACCCGGTAACCAGCAAGGGTGTACGATGGGCTCAACTCCGGTACTCGGCGATGTTCTCGTGCCCATTGCGATCTTCCCCTCATGTGACCATTGGGGTATTGATCAACCGCAATGGCCTCCTTCTAATATGATTCCAACACTTTCAGCAGCAGGACAGCCGATGTACATATATCCATCGCCTCCGCTCCCCCTCCCGGCCTCAGCCCCACACTCGACAGTTTTTCTCCTTAAAATACCGCAAAACGGCATTCGAAACTTGACTTATGGAAAATGCCTAAGGAGTTTTTTTACTGTCTTCCCCTACCCAACGCTGATTCATTTCTGGCTGCACCACAGGTTCTGCATCATAACTATGTACAAAGAGGGAGTTCAAAGGTATTTACCAATGAATTTCTCAAATAAAGCTGAAATCAACTGGACATCATCATTTTAAGTAGTTCTCATATGCGGTTTGCCTACCTAAAGGTCAACACCATGTAAGGAAGCCCAAGGCGAAGCCGGGCTTCTGCGCTAGTTTATACATAAAGCGTTGTTTTCAAGAGGGTACTTATTTTTAACTAACCTTAGTCATGTTCATTCGGGACTTTTGTTTTTAAACGTTAATTTTTGATGACAAGGATTTGACAGATTTGGGTGATTCGGAAACCATGACCTAAACAGACAGCTTTATAAGAAAGAATGTTTAAAGCTCTTTGTTAAGGTAAATGCTTTTGAGTAATAGCTGGTTTTGAAGGCTTTGGTAAGCAATTAAAATAAAATACTTATTTGTGGCCAATAAAATGAGGTCTTTGAAATTCATAAAGTGTTGATTAGCATTCCAAGGAAGATTTGAGCCTCTTTGTAATGGAAATCCCAAAATAATAACAAAGGATTATGTTCGGAAGAAATTTTTCTTAGTGTACAAAAATGGTACGTCTACACTAGCACCTTAAAATTCCCATTAAATGTATTTGTCACTGACCTACATGTTCGTACGCGAACTTACGAAATATCTTACTCCTGTGATCTGCCAATAGGCTAAACGAAATGAATATCCAGCTGCCTTATTCTAACGTAACTCAAGTAGTACATACAAGAGACACACAAATAGCAATGCTCTTGAAGACGTGTCGGAATACCTACTCGACATTTGGGCTGTTTGATAACGATCATACATTACATTGCACGTAATATGGAAGCAATTGTGTCTGAACATTTTACAAAACAATTATTTTCCAACGTACTGACAATTGTGCTGCTTTATTCACTTGGTGGTTTCGCATGAACAGGCTTCCTCTTGCATGTAAAACTTAAGTTTACTTAGTATGCCCAATTTCCACTTTTTCGGAATTTTAAATTTTGCTGAAAATGCTGGTATTGCTATGAAAAATTTATATTCCTCCTTAAATCTCAATATACTATATTTTGAAGAACGACCATTACTTTATTGCTGGTAGACTTTTAGGGCCGCAGCTTAGGCTGCGTTTGAGTAACGGGGAGTTTCTTTAAAAAATCCTTGGATTTCATGAGTTTGGCAGCTTACTGTATATCTTCTTCTTTATTCTGATGTTAACTTTAACGATGAATGCTTTTGAGAACGTAGACTGCGCTCTTTTTAGATAACATAAATCGTCTTGAAAAAATCCTAGAATTTTGGCATATAAATCACTCCTGTATAATAATTGCCCACAGACAGTCAAAAACCTGGTAGGCTGAGAAGATGCATCGAAGGAATGATGGCTTAGTTGTTGCTGACGTCTTTCTAGGAATCATCGCTTTGGTGTAAATGTTTTACGTGTGTCATGTGAACGCGTATATCAACGAACAGTTCAAGAATGGTTGTTGTAAACGGTAACGTCGAAGCACACAGCCCCAGTAATCCCTCTGTACTCCTACAAAAAGTTAACAACCGTCAATCATATACGAATAAATATGTCACTGTTTGAGCCCTATCCCACTGATATCAATTTTAACAAGTTATTTATTGAAATAAAGTTATCCATAGAGGCTATGAAGTAGGCCTGGCATAAGCGCAAGGCCCCTATCACAAGGAAAACTGTCTAGCCTCTTGCTATTAAAAAGTGAGAGAATTACAAGTCTTTTGAAGTAAAATCGCTGGGCTAGAAATAAAGGGATGTACGGTTATGGGATAAGCCCTCTGAGAAATTCACGTTATAATAGTAACTGCTAAGGATTACTTATATTGTCTCCTAAAGAGGACACGAGAATTACAACTCCCCCCAATGTAGTACGTGTGAGACTGTGCCTAATTTAGAAACGATAAATATTGCCGTGTCCGTATTCTGAACACATCCTTAAAATAAATCGTCAGTAGTAGTTAAATTAGTACACCTCATATAGCACTAGTCCTAGCATTTTATTCTGCGGAAACGGTAGGTTAGAGGTTTGTGGGGGGGGGGAGGTGAATTAAAATTCGCAGTGGAATATACTTTAATATCTGGTGGACGCACTTTATTTTATTGATTGGTGGCAAGAAGGTCGTCTAATTCAGCGTACCTGAAGTCTAACTTACAGTTCTAGAGTTATATGAGCATAGTTCACAGCGCAAAGCGTCGCGCACACCTTCAGTTTAAATACAAGATACATTACTCCCAGCGGCCGCGGGAAACAACTCCAACTAAATTCTTACACTTTACACTTACCGCTACAAATTTCCCTCACTGCCTATCCTATTCCACCAACCACAAAACCCCTACAACTACCATCTCCATAGGATAAAATGCGGGGACTAGAGGTGTATGTTGTGCACTACTTAAACTACGATTGCCAAAAAAACTTGGTCACAACACTTATCTTAATGATAACACTGTCTTTAACTTAAACCTAAATAAACCCGACCGCTAGCATCTATCCTTCGACTCTAAACATGGATCTTTCCAAATTTTTCCTCTACTTTAACGAATTGACACTTGCATTGCGGGTGTTTTACTTCCTGATATGCTGTTTAGAATGCTATGTAAGGCATCCTTACCATGTACTGACAATATTACGTAAAATCACATTTCCCCTGTGAGGCACTGATTGACACGCGTATTTTCGAGTGCACTCTATTCTTGTCAGGTTTAGTTGGCAAAATTTGCAACCTATTTGACACACTCGATGGTAACCTGTGTTCAAAACACTAAATACCAGCTGCCTTTCATTGCATTCGTTTAGTTTGTTATCTCACTCTTCTCAGTATCCTCTCGTAATGCAAGAATATCGGGAAAACTTAAATGAAGGTGGCGACCTCAGATTCTTGAAGGTCACGTGTATATTTCTTTTACTGGTGTCGTTTGCATTCGTCCCAAGTTCAAGGACTGCAACAGCCACATGAAACCCATTTTTTCCACTTGCTGCCCACCACGATAGGTAGCTTGGAGGTTTAGGGAGAGCTGGCCGAATAAAAAATTCTACAAAGGCCATCAAGCTGGTGATTGCAAGGTCGACAATCATCTTAATGAATGAAATCGTAGGCCCTTTAGCAACTGAGAACGTAGTTTTAGTTAAAAATCACTTTTTGTCCAGATTTTCCCACGGCTCCACGGAGCTAATTCGTCCTCCTATTCGTTTTATTTCCCTCCTTTTCTTACTTCTTCTTCCCCTTCTCGATGTCGTCATCATAATTATTCATTTTGTGTATATCGCTATCCTTTAGTGTGTCGTTAGGTTTTGCCACAATGGTCCTAGTTCCACCATACATTGCTAGACGTAGCACCACCGAAATTAATTACATGTGGTAGAAGACATTTAATTTGAATTTGAATGGTAAGTGCCCTATCTGTACTTAATTACTAGAAGACCTTTGCTGAAAAGCATAGCTCCTGCAAAAGAAGGCCACATTTTATTTTGACTCTCAAACGTATCATCTTTTACGTTCAACAAACACATAACTTCACTTTGCAGTATCTAATACCTGGATAATCCGTATGTTTAAATAGTATACATTACAAATGCCACTGCTGTCCTTCGATTGAAACATTTCAGAAAATAAAAGGAAATAAATGATACAGGGTGGAAGGGGTGGGGATATGTCGCACCCATACGTGAGCACTGTTCAGCCAGGCGAAAGTAAACAAACTATATCAGTCTCGTTATCAATAAGTTGCAAAAAGTTGTCTCCTACGCACAGGCCGCAATTCCAACGATGATGAGTAGAACACCCTGTAGGTAAAAAAATTAATGCAATTGGATGTGGGAATTCATATCTTACGATAAAGACCACTATGTGCACTATTCTTTAACTCTGCGTATTCCAAACCTATAAGCGACTATTGTAATTAAGGTGACCAGCAAGGTGAGTTGATTTTTCTTTCTGCTTTTGGAATTTACCTCGCACACTATTGCACTATACGGTAGCATAACAAATAGTAGCATTATCTTTTTATTGCAAATGCTCTGGTCAAAATGATTACCCTGATGTCGATTCTGAGCCAGCAGTTTAAACGTGAAGTAAGCATCAAGGGTACCACACTCATAACTCAGCTCCTATTGGCGTTTTCTTGTTGGAAACTCAAGCATTAGCATAACTGATGCATACCAAAACGTGTAGTCTTGCGGAAACAAGATTGCTATTCATTTGTTATGGAGCGCGCGCTTTGCCTACATATTCAGGCCTAGTATAAAGCACCGGCTCCAAGCCTCATTCGCAAACTTTAAGTATGTCAGTTGATAAAGCATAAACGTGCCTGTATAACTATTGCGATACCCATGCATATCTTGACGGTATGAGTGAAGGCTTTGGCAATTTTCTCATTACAGCCTGGTACAGCTTGCTTGCTTGCTTCCTCGAAAGTACAGTCTGTCTTTCCTTCTGGACAGCAGGGTGCAGGGGCCTCTGAAAAATATTTTAAAAAATTAAATTAAAATAAAAAAAGTATTCAAAACAAGTGGTTCTTTGTTTTGAAAGTTTACAGATACGCAACCAGAAAAACTTAAATCTGCAGTCACACATTCCAGATTGAGTGAGAAAACGGGATTGAAGTTAAGGAATAAACTGGGTTTCAAATTAAAACTCAGGTATTTATTTATGTACTACAAAGACATCAGTCAACTTTCTCTATAGATTACTTTATAGAGCACACATGCAGGTAAATTATGCATCCAAAAAAGCGTACCTTTGAAACTTGTGATGTTTTTGAAATCGTTTACCCCATTTATGCCGCAACATTTCTCCCCTTTATGCTAAAAAAGAAAGGCAAATTTAACATAAAAACAGCTTTACCAACGCGCAAAATATATTTCTACCATGCATGGAAGGGTTTTTGAAGGCTGTACGTGTTCTCTCTTTTAACAGTTACAACTGAAGTAGACACGATTAAACTTCAAAGGCTGTAATTCTTACCGTCATCACCAAAGTCCATATCGCCTTTGAGGCTTGGCCGAGTTGGTCTTGCTCGTTGTACTTCTTAAGCAGTGCCAGCAGTATTTCATTGACGTATTGCGTGAACTACAAATTGAACATATTTCACACATTGAAGGATGCAGAAAGTTGATTCCCGCCCTAAATGAAACTTAATGCAGAAAATGTTGAGGTACTTTGCATCCGTTTCAAGTTCAAGCAACAATGGCGACCAAACTCTTTTAAGGCCAAATAGACTAAGAACCAACCGTTTCAGGTTTTGCAGCGAGAACTGCCAAGACGATAATTTGCGCAATGAGCAAGATGGCGAGAATGATCGCATACTGTAACGAGAAGACGGAAAAGTGTTAAATCCCAACATCTTAGAAAAAAACATTGTCAAGGATTGTCTTTTTTGCTTGTCTGCAGCTATTGAGAAAAGCAAAGTTGTACAGACTTTTTCCATGAACAGTAAACCAAAAAAAGAGGACAATTTCCTCAGACTAACAGATTTTGTGATTGAATTTGAAGGTAACTTGACGACTCTCGAATGGCAAGTGGTTCCCACCATCGAGCCGATCGAAGCACATCGCACGCAAAGAAAGTGCCAATAAAAGTAAATAAATGAGATCAAGGCAGCAGTTCAAAAGAAGAAGATGCAATCACTGCAAAAAGCGTTTTATTTTCCTGACGTTTAGGATTCCTATCTACGCATGACTCAGACTAGCCTTCCATTACCTATGATTAAGCATTCCCGAGGGAATCCGAAAAGGTAGGAAAATAAAACTCGTGTTCGAGTGGTGGCATTTTCTTCCCCTCCAGATTTTGTGATTGTCTACAAATGTAAACTTTCGTGCTTTTGTTTGTATGTTTGAGATATATGCATCATAGATAAGGAATAAGATGTTTCGAGCACCAGCTCAGTTGATATGTTGTCCTGAGCTTTCGAACTCTTACAGGAGTCCATCTTTGGAGACAAAGCTTGTTCTGGCGTAATGTTTCCAAAAATGCAAAATGATATATTTTCATATTTGGTTGAACGTTTGGCGTTTGTTAGCAGGTATTGTAGATGTCTCTTCAGGCCTTTCTTTTTAAACAACACTTGGTGCTACTATGAGTAGCATATTTCGTCGAAAAGCATTAGTCGTTTAGGTGAAACTACTTACAATCTTTAGAAGCAGTCCACAACCACAGCAGGAAGCAAAGGCACCAACAAAGCAAATAGCTGCCATAACCAAACCCACGGCGATGAGTATAACAGAAGCGCTGCCTACAATTCGAACAGAAAAGTGCATGGTTTTAGGGAAAATGTGCTGTTATCTCATGAAACGTGCCCTCATCGACTGCAGATAATTAAAAAACGTACTTGGATTTTCCAGAATGAAATCAGCCAGCGCCTTTGCGTCCGCATTATCAATTTCTCCCCCATGTGTGAGTGCAGTGCTGAGGATTTGCTCGCCTACAGGCGTTTTTAGAAGAACTCCAAATAGCGCAACAAGAAGAAATGCAATCTGTTTGTGAGAAATAATACGATGGGTGTGATACCGCGCTTTCTACAGACATTCTTAACAATATTTGAATGGAATAAACTGGTAACATACTGTTTATTCATTATATTTAAAAAAGGTAGTAAATTAATAAATCGTACCCCCAAAACTACATTGATTGTGGAGATGACAAACTTGAGCACAGCTTTAATCGCGCAACACATGTTGCTTTCTGCTGAAGCAAACAAAAGGCAAATAAAATCACCCATCTATCTCGGGAAGACATATAAGGTATTTAAATACAACCTTACTTAAACATTAAAGGTTTTTGAACCAGCAAAAAAACAGCAGGATGATAAAGCAACAGTCGATAAGTTCTTTATGCAAAGATTGTAGAGATTGAAACTATTTTCAATAAATTTAATTCAGCTTATCTTTAATGAAAACAAATATGAAATACCGTATGTGTATGAAACCTGGAAACTTTAAAGATGAACTTTGACTTCGAAGTTTAGTATAGACGTGGTCAGGTTATTTTGATGCGTTGACTGGACTTTATCCTGGGACAATTGTTTTGTTGAGAAAATCACCATTTAAGTTTGGTTTATAAAGGGTGATGGGCAGAAAATTTGGCTACATTAGGACCAGTCTTATATCAAAGGAATTTCCTATGCTATTAAGTATGGCAGAACAAAACTTTCTATTCATACGCATTTTGCTATTAGAGAACGTCAAAACAAATTGGGGAAGTTTCAAACATGTCCCTTCCAGAACCGAACAATTAACTCCAAACCTGTTCATGTGTTAGTGAAGCAAATTTTCAGGAATCGCCTTTATTTTCAGACACATAAAGAATTTAGCTTTAAAAATTGTTTGTGGCTAAACTGTGACGGCTTTGGCACAAAATGCTATTAAAATTGTTAGCGCATTCTGTCATATTGCATCAAGTCTTGGAAGGACCTAAGCAAATCTGGTCATATAGTACCGAGAACGTTAACGTAAAACACAAGCTTATTCATGCTTAATCATGCAGAAATATTTGTAATTTAGAAATGAAACAGACAGGAGAACAATGATTTTTTCAAAACTCGCTTTATATATGGCCCTTTTTTGCATTCGCAGGCTAAGAACAGAACCTGGATGTAATACATTATGGTGGAAAAAAAGAAACTAATATCAAGAAAAACTGAGTCTTTTCATTCGTAACAAAAATGTATCATGTATCTTCAGATAAATTTCAAACATTGCCAAAAATCACCACAGTTATTTTGGCATCACAGTGAAAAAAGATAATATACACAAATATTTGTTAGATGAATGTCCAAAAAAGTATTTTCTTTGAAGGTTATCTATTATATAAAGTTACGTATTAATTTTAAGAATCATAATGTCAGACTTGTGTTGCAAAAGTTATTTTTTCTTGATAATGTATTTTGATGTTTGGAGGAATTTCTAAATATGGCCCACATGGCTATCTTCATGCGAATGGATATCCAAAAACGCATTTTTTGGTCAATGTTTGTCATTTGATATGGATTTTCGAACCAAAGCATAAAGACACTGAAAACCTGGGAAGGTTCTTTACCTATTAAAAGTTCCAGCTGAAAGTTATTTTAATTAAATAGTAACAATATGATTAACGTGTGTTGACTTAGGAAAAATTTTTTATTCATTATAACCGTGATGTGGTTATTATTGAAATTTAAGAAAGGTTAAAATTTATTGTTCTCATTTATAGTTTTTTTACATCTACCCTGCTTGGAGATTATCAAGAAATAATCGTTTCCTTAATGATCTGCGAGTAGTTATCAGTACTTTGCGAACTCCAGCATGTTGCACGATTTCGTACGCGTATTGAGTATGCACTTTAAATCCTTGATGATTAAAGATGTAAGTAAGCCAACAGGGTTTGACTTACCGTGTGTGCTGAGCTAAGTGAGAACACGACAGGAACCGACGTTAAAATGCGCAAGAACACGGGGTTTTTATAGTTACCCTCCCCCGATCTGCACCCTTCACTTACCACCAATTCATATCTGACAAGGTGGCGTGGTGGTTTTGTTTTCAGCTTAGCAACCAAACGCACCAATAAACGGCACGATACATCTCCAGGGTACTATCACTCACTGGGCTCCAAATAAGTGCATTAGATTTCAGTTAGTTTGCTAAGACGAACTTTGTGAAAATGTCTTTAGGGATATAAACAGTACAGCGAGTGTTACTGGTGAAAAAGACGTCTAGCAATAAGCTTATCGAGTTTCATCAGTTACAGCATTTGGCATAAGTACATTTCTGTGTTAACTTCGAACCTCTTTAATCTTAAAACAGGCAAAACACTCAGCATGATTCTAAGTACTATAGATATACTTCTCCTTGCATAAAAAACCGTAAAACATGGCTTTATAATAAGTAGTTTTCATAACTACCCGAGATCTTCCTTCAGATGATAATGAAATTATACGTCCTGTTCTAGCCTCAAACACACACAATTATGCAATTTCGTAAAAGGGCATAATATTTCTTGGAGCGCATTTGTAAGTTGATTTTGAAGCGATGAATAAATTTAAGTCCCTCTGAGTTGTGATGGTGCATTCTTAACCCGTTTTCTCTCAGTGATCTCATATGGGATCACTTAAAAATCAAGAGCTTTCGTAATTATCTGTCTGTATATGCACATATTTAACCTTCCTGTTATATCTATTAGGTATATTTCTCTGATATTCCCATGAGATTTTTAAAAATATTTGCTCTTTATTTATTGATAAACATGTTTGAAAAAGTTAAAAATGTAATCGTCAGAACTGTTTATATCAAAGTGGTTACAATTATGGGAGATAATGCGTTCAGGGATAACTTTTAGCCCTGTATGGAGGCTGGTAATATCATGAAAATCATATTAATCCTACATCATTCAGAAATTTCTACTTGACATTGCGTTTTAGGGACTTATTAAGCAGCTAATTAATGCCCACCTTGGTGCTACGAGATACTACATTTTACAGATAAAAAGGCATAGTCCTTTCAGCTATTTAAACATTTTTTAAAACTGGGTAAATAAGAACTCCAAATTAGACTCGACGCTAGTGCCAGAGATCAAATCTCCTTAACCGAGACAAAGCACACTGTTCTGATGACAAAACTAACCAGGAAGATATAAAAACACCTTTTTTAATTATTCTCCAAAAATGAATATCCACGAAATTGCGTGTTCTAGTGCATAAATTAACATGAATCCATGGAAGCAATGCTTTCAGACGAGGCATGCATCAACATTTACATTGATTTAGACGGTAGCTACGGTTACTTCAGAGGCAAATTGAATGCGCACCACCAAAACAAAGCAGACAGCTAAATTACGGAAGGCACATAACACCTACCAGCACAGACTGAAAATCCTGCACACGTTGGATGAATATTGATCTTCCGAACGTTTAAAAAATTGTTTGTTGCACAGTTTTCCACGTCTGAAGACAACCGGGTGGGCCCTGTCGACAAGTGGCAAAATACAAGATTGACATTTCCGTAAGAAAGCTTTATTCTCATAAATAATTTAAGGAATTCTAAGACATTTTGCACATTGAAATTTAATATTTCACAAAATGTAACCGCACAAAGCATACTTTAAAGAAGAATAAATAGTCCCGTATAGGGCTAACTAAATATCCTTAATATGTCAATGTTTTAACATAGAAAGTTTGCACTGATAATTTTGGTAGTATGCGATGGAGAGCTAGGCCCAAAAATGGTACCTTAATGAAGTTATGTTAGGTTGAACTTATAAAAAAGGACACTTTCCGCAACAATGTGTTTTTTGACATAGATTACGGGGAGTGCTTGTCTGTCAAAGTGCTGTTTAACGCCGCGCCAAAGACCTGCACAGAATTGCGCTAGCCATTGTTCTTGACTCTATCATGCCACCCGGCCCCTGTAAATGAGCCCTAGAACACGTGGCACATGTCTGTGGTACATGTATTCAAGTGCAAGTTACCATCCCTAGCGTGGGAAACATTTAGGACGTGGTAGGATGGGATAAACGAGACAAATCATGCAAAAATCTCGTTATTTATTTACACTGTACGAAAAGCAGGACTGGTTGAGTGAAGGTCTGTATATATCATCCTATCGAGTGTCATATTTCAAAACGTTATAGACACGTATATTTGTTGATGTATTTCAAGGCTAATACATCTTAAAACATTAGTCTTACTACTCACCTTGATTAATTTAACTTGAATGATCTTACATGCTGATTTAGTCTTAAGTAAATTAACAAGCTATGTGGGCTAATGGAAAAGTAGTTTTACTTAATTTACATCAGGAATACTAGACAGGATCAAAGTATCCGTTGTGGAAGTAGCACTTATAAGTTGCTATTTCATGCTAACTGAAAATTTGGTAGATTTTTTTGTTTTCCTTATTGTGATAATGCTAACATCCAAACGATGAATTATACTCATAGTATAACAAGTTTCAATAGAGGACAATATCCGAGTTCCAGAAAGCAGTTCCGAAGAAAAAGAAGAAGAAGCGATCACTGGAACAAGAGTTTTATTGTCCTGACGTTTCGCATTCCATCGGAACGGAACTATCTACGAGCAGGTGAAGGGCCCGCCTATGGGTTCGCCCATTTCCGGACTCATAGCAGAGGCGGTCCTACAACGGCTGGAGTCACTGGTTTTCTTATACAACAAGCTGAAACTCTGGGCTCGGTATGTGCACGACACCGTCATCATTGAGCGGGATCAGGTGCTGACCTTCAAGGAACCTCTAAACACCGTCTTCCCGGAAATTCAATTTACGATGGAGAAAGAAGAAAACAACCAACTGGCTTTCCTGGATGTCCTCGTTTGCTGCAAAGACAATGGTGGCCTAAAATCCAAATTGTTCAGGAAAGCAACCTATACTATGTTAGTCCTGATTTACAACAGTAATCACCCAATCGGTCACAAAAGCAGCTGTGTAAGGGTGCTTTACCGGCGCGTTGAAACGCATTGCAGCGAAGTGTAAGACAAAGTTGTTGAATTACAACATCTTTGGCGGGTACTGAGAGTGAATGGATATTCGCGCAATTTTGTAAGCCGATGCATACGCTAATAAGAGAAGAAGCCACATCCACCTGGCCCAAAAGTCTGGCGAACTCTTCCGTATTTGAAGAATGTATCGGAAGCTGTAAGCCGTCTACTCACCCCACTTGCAGTTGGAGTTGCACACAGGCCAGAAGCAACCATCAGGCGCCGGGTCATGAGGCCGAAAGACCCCCTGCCACGGCAGGAAACGGCTGGAGTCGTTTACTGGATCTGGTGTAGTTGTGGACAAAGCTACTACGGCTGGGAAACTGGGAAATCACTCCGGGCGCGAATGGCCGAGCATGCAGCGGTGTTGAGGTAGAAAGACGCCAACTCCCAGGTTGCAGCTCACTTAATGGGACTCGGCCACATTTTAAAGCTTGACGAAGCCGAAATCCTCACAAGAGGGGACAACCGCATGAGCCGTGATCTACTCGAGTCATGGTCTTCAGGCCCCCGTCCATCAACAAGCGCAACGATTTGGCGTTCCCATACGGTGTACTGAGACATTTCCTGAGCATGAGGATCAGTCACGTGGGAAGGACTGGGCACAACAACAACTCTGACGACAGCGGGCATAATTGTCGCGCAATTATCAAACCCGCATCCGACGCGGACAAGAACGCTGTGGCAATTAATTAGTAATCACCGCACCAATTAAGACCTCGAGCGGTAGCAAAAGGAACTAAAAATTAAAGTACGCATGCCGGTGACCGCTAACAACTATAAATACCGTGCAATCTGTGCATGCATCACCCCTTATATGCGTATGTCTCAAATATGTTCACGTTTACCTATGACTTAGGATTCCCGACCAAATCCGAAAGGTCAGGACAGGAAAACTTTTGTTCCATTGATCAGTTCTTCTTCTTCTTCTTTAGTATAACAAGTTCTTAAATTTTTGGTTTTTTTCTTCGTTCGCAATCTAATAAAAAATCACAATGACCCTTTTCCTTAGCATTAGGTGATAATTGACATTATATCCTCGATAAACCACATTACCTTCTAAAGTGCACTTACTACTATGCTTATATACCTTTTCGTGGGATTGCAATATGCGGAAGTTGAAAGAACTGGAATGAAAAGGCAAAATCGCGTCTGCAGTGGTCTTACAAGTGTGTGATAGATTTTGGTGACATATCGATATTCTTTAAACCTTGACAGTTGATGGTTCTTTTTGTTGTCAGAGCCTAAAAATGCCGTTGATACTGTTATATAACTTATAAAGCATCGGAAATCAATTTTCTATGTTTTAAGGGTGGACAGAAAGCTCGATGGTTCTGGAATCGCCCGCACATCCCATGTCACCGAAGTGATTCTACACCCGCAGGAGATGGTAGAACACCAGCATCATCGTTTTTACCCCAGGCACCGACATAACCCTCTTTCAGATTTTGTCTCGAACTCAATGCACCCCAATTACGAGGGCAGTAAAGCACAGCCTTTGTAACGTTGTGTGGCAGGATGAATTTCACTTTCTACGGTATTGTCTAACTTACAGTAAATGTGCTAAGTCACAAAATATTCTCGAGTTCTTGTTCGAGCACGAACATCTCGGATCTTGCGTTACCTTGAGGCAGCTTACATAAGAAGCTCTAAACCTGACCTGTGCAAACCGTTGGAGCATGTGGTTAACCTAGCCTTGCCTTGGTAACAACAGGTTCCCAGATTTACACAGTGCCATGTCCCCTTTTTTCCGTTACACATTTTCCGTTGTTTCTCCTTCCACCTTGTTTTAACCTTCTTACTTTACCAATAAGCTTTAGCAACTATTACCTTTGACCTTTCTGAACCAAGTTAATTTTGTATTTTTCTCATTCGTTACTCTTCATCGCTTTGGAGTGGCTGCAACTGATGAGTGCTCCCGAAATGTTATGGATCAAATAAATCTTGAATTATTTTCTACATACAAGTTCACACGAGGAAAAAATCGCCTTAACCAAAATGTTAACCAAATTCCGAACTCTCTTTTCTTCTAAAAATTGCTCTAGTAATGCTGTTACGTCAAGCATCATGCAAATATTTCGGCCAAGTCACGATGTCTGGATTTCATAGAGTTTTTTTCCTACCTTCTGTGCAAAAAATGACCACTTAGGTCATCGGCTTCAAGTTAAGTCGGCAATTAAGAATGGTTGTTAAAGCCAAAAGGCACACTTCCTTTCAATAAGTTTTTTAAGAGGACGTTAGTTGTTGCAAAATGATTACAGGCGAAAATACTTTTGCGTCATATTTCTATAAAATATAACCTATCGACATGAGCATGGCAAATCAAGCTAAAAAACATGGCATTAGGTACTGCTTTTTTCGACTGCAGTTTATGGAGGTGGCCATACCGAAGCTACATTAGGTTGCTCAATTATCTCAAAATTATCATGCACCTTGGTTCTATTTTAAGTAATCTTTTCGAATCAAAAACATATTTTTTTAATTTCGGTTGATATTTCAGAATATACTTTATTTTGGTTTGTGTCTTTTCGAAACCTTTTCGGACGCTTATGGGAAATATTGTCAGAAGATGAATTGGCGAACATTCGTTTGTTTTCGATAAATTCTCATCAGGCCTTTACATTTATATGGTCATTAAATGAATAAACTATGGTGGTTGGTGGACAGATGTAGTCTTGTTGTTATCAGAGTCGGTGGGGAGGAAAGCACATTCCAGCATGATTAGGGAAGGGCCAACTTAAGTGTATAAATAGTTCCCTTCTAGCGCACCTGGTAGACTAAGACCATCGCGTGGATACCAAGGAGGCCTTTCGGGTGACCTACAACGTGCACTCAAGCTATTCAAAATTCCTTGGACAGCGTTTGTTGGCTGCGGCAGAAGCGGCCGCCATCAGGCTACGCTGACCGGTCCTGTGCGCCCAAAAGAACTTCGTGGCGGCGCCGCACACGGCGGATCACTGGCCTCGGAAACGGGCCCCCACGTAAACGAACAAGTCCCAAAGCCAACCGCGTACACTGTATCACCTGTCTTGGACACCCGGCCGTGCAGACGCTGACATTTTGACCGCAACTTTCCTAAAGCCTCCCCTTGACAAAAAAACACTGCATCTGTCCACCAACCAGCATAGTTTATTCATTTCATTATCATATAAATGTAACTGCCTGACAAGCATTTACCGAAAGCAAACGTACGTCCGCCAATTTATCTTCTTAAATTTTAAGTGAGAAATTTCGCAAGTTTAACAGGCCCGTGGATATAGCAATCGGAATTGAGTGCATGTTAGGGCTGCTGAACCCGCCATGTGCTCACGGCCGACGGCGACCGTTTCACGCTCGCCGGGTCATGTCCGCAGACGAGCCGCCCCCACCGTTTTTTCGAGCAAACGTGATGACCGCCCAACCGGCCTGGAAAGTTACCGCCCACACATGCGGCGCAAAGATCCTGTCGGAGAACAGAGCGTGGGCACGCCGTAGTCTAGGCGTTTCCAGAAGGACAGGAAAGTTCAAGAAAGTCCAGAACAAGCAAAAAGCCGCTGTCTCTGTGTTGTCTTGACTAAAGCCTTTGCTATCAGAACTGGCTCCCTGCTTTCTGCCCTCTAGTCGGGATATAACCATGCTGCTTCCCATTTACGTTGTATACGAAAACACTGCGAAATTCGTCTTTAACATTTTTATATTGTGAACGGATACAGGGGTGACAGTAGCTGGAACGATCGCCTGAAACCATATAAGCTGCGTCTTTCTCAATTTTTACATTTACAAGATCTCCAGACCAGCCGCAGGCAGCACTTACGTAGGGCTGCATTTAGAGGGCAACAAAACAGGTCAATGGACAGTTGTGGTTTTGCCGGATAAGGAATGAATTTGTCCATCAACATACTGTTTCTGTTTACACTTTGGCTGCATTTAAGAAGAAGAAAAAGCCTTACTTTCCTTCTTTTGGCGTTTCGTTTATCGAACCATAATCACAGTTCCTAGAGAATATGATCGTAGGTGTGGGGCTTGCGCACGTATATGACACAAATTGTGATCAGTCTTAGAAAAAATGTCATTTGTTTAATATCCCATCGTGTTGTACACTGCATTTTTAAGAGCGATATGATGCTCAACGTAATTCAACAGCACAAATAAGCACAAATAAGGTTGAAGAAAGGACAATGTCTCTTTTTATACACAACACTGTATTTTTACGATTTACCAGAAAATTCTAGTTAAGTTTATAACTGAATGACAGAGCGACCCACCAACATGACTGCTTAAGGCGAAAAATGCTGTTTGCTAGAAATTAGTTTCGGTCAGCTCAGTAAACTGGGGGAAAATAAAGGCGGAAATGAGTAAAATCCAGCGTTTGTTAGGATCAAAGAAATGTTTCACGCTATTTAACTCTGCGGAAAAGCGCTTCGTCTTTGTGCATGTTGTCCTATAAGAGAAGGAACTTTCTCATCATATATGTTCACCAAACAGAAATTTTTAGCACCCATGAAATTGAGGTGTGTACGTACGAGGCAAAGCATTATTGTTGAGAAAAGAAGAATGAAGTCAGTATAAAACATCTTTTCGTTACAAATATGTTACGCTGTGTGTCCTAAAGGAAAGTAATAATTTACGATATCTAAATTTGTTTTACTAAACCGAATATAAATTCGACATGCGGCGAAAAGTCAGACATCTAAAGGCCTTCTTCTTCTCCTCGACAGATCAAACGTTGATTTCAAAGTCGTGCACCATGTGTTCCACAACAGGGTATTGCATGGACGGTGAAGTAGGTGTCAGTAATAGCAGACTTACGCTGCACCTATCACACTCTCCCTTCCCTCAGTCACCTGTCCTCGGTGTCAAGACCGAGTCGAAAAATTTGGAGGCGGAATTGGACGCAGACAGCTGGCGTGGCCTGGGTCTGCATCTATTCGTGCCACTGGTCCCAACCTACTTTTTAAAAATCTGTTATTTTTAGAAAACGTTATATTAAGTTAAATGCACGATGTTCTTCCATTTTTTAAAGAGCTACCTCCTGCAAGTTGATTTCGCATATTATTAAGCTTGCTTATGATATTCATTACATGCGTGAGTTTGGTTATCTAATAAACGTTTTAAAGTTTAGCTGGCTTGATGGATTACACAGCTGATTATTCAACGCATAGCGTGTTCAGCTCTGCAACGAAAATCGCTTTGAAAGACAACAGTAATGCGACAAATACGAAAAGGCTTGCGAATCTCGGGAAGTGATTGAAAATACGAAGATGCAATCGCTCGGACTAGACTTTTCTTCGTCTGATGTGTCGATATCCGTCACGGATCTTTCATCAGAGGCGTCGGCAGTAAACAGAAGCAGTAATGGGCAGTATATGCACAGAAAGTTGCAGTATTGATCTTTAATTGGCATAAGTTTGCAGTAATGACTGTATCCTATAAGCACTTAATGAACCGTTTCCGTTACTGTTTTCTGTTGACGCCTCTGGCGAAAAAGTCAGAAAGCTAAACATTGTGCTAATACAAGCAAACATGCAAGTCCCAGGAAGTAATTGAGAAGGCGGCTCGATCGGTGGGACAATAATTTTATTCGAGGTTGATGTCCAGATCCGTCGTGCATTCATCAGCAGAAACATTAGCGAAAAACAGTAGCATAACTGGAAACTACGTGCACAGAAGTTTGCAGTATTTATAGGATACAGTCATTACGGCAAAACCAGAGCAACAATTAACGGTAGTTTACTTCTGGTATGTTAATAATAGGTTGAACAGCATACGGGCTCTAACCTTTCAAATTTTACTCGCGCGTGCTGGGCTCGAGCGTGATGATTGCTCGCCCATCTGGCACTTCGTTTTTGGCGCAGGATGACACGGTGACCTGTCTGTTCCCCAAATGTCGGCTTGCTTTGGTCAGGCCACCGCGTCTTCCTACGCCAACACCGAAGGGTCAGATGGCCGTGCAATCATTACGCTCGAAACCACCACGCACGATAATTAGAGCCCGCATGCTGTTCAACAAATTATCAACACACAAAGAGGCAATTACAGTTAATTGTCGCTGTATGTTTGTAGTACTGACTGTGTCCTCGAAATACTGCAGACTCCTGTGCATGTGTTACCCGTCTCAGCTACTGTTTTTTGCTAATGTGTCTGATGATTATCCACGATAAATCTTGAAACGTCAGCTGAATAAAAGTATTGTCCCAAAGATCGAGTCCTCTTGTTCTTAACTAAAAGTGTTCTTCTCAAAAGAGAGAGATAGAGATTGGCCGTTGGTTTGAACGACGTCCACAATGTCTTCCACTACAGGGTAGTGCATTAATGGTGAAGTATGTGTTAGTAATAGCAGACTTACGCTGCATCCACAACATTCTTTTTTCTCTCACCCACCTGTGTCAGGTGTCCAAACAGGTTCAAGGAGATTGGTGGACGTTAATAGCTGGCGTGGCGTGGCCTGGACCTCCATCTGCCCCTGCCACAAGCCCCCTACCCCACCCCACAAAGTTCCATCTGGACATGATTTTTTGACCACTTAAAGAGGCAGTGCTTGTTCACTTTTAAAAAGCCAGCTTTTTTGCATTCTCCATATAGAAAATGCCAACCTTCCTGCCTCTCTCCAAAGGCACAAAATGGATTCGCACATATTGCGCAATCTGCTTTAACTAGGTTCGCTGCTACACCTGTACCTTATATCAGGTGGTGTTTGTCATGCGTTAGAAGCGTTCATTCGAAGGTATCGCCAATGCACAAGATGAGCCAAAACTTAACTGTGACGTTGCAAACGTTTTGCAGCAATTTTAGACTGCGTGTTTCAGCAGTGAACACCCTTTCTTCTCACAGTCGAATTCGCCGCTTTACCATCACGTAGGCTCTTACAGTCTCCGTCGCTCTCGCTTTCTCTATCTCCAAGGCTGTCTTCCGGCATTTATTTCGAACTATGGCGCGTCTCAGGGCCGCGTGCTTGCTAGCAGCTTTGAGTGGCTTTAGGTGCGTGAAACAGGCTAGTATAGTGAACGGCCAACGTTACAGCATCCACTGGCGAGTCCCGAGGTCCGCTTTTTGTAGACCACCGCGTCTTTTTAGTTCTGCCGCCAATTGCTTGCAATAAAACTTGCAAGACCCTATCGTTGCTGATTGAGCATATGAAGGCGTCTGAGAGACACCAGACGCGTGGGCTTTCGGAGTTGAGTCGCCCTTTTTTCCCTTTGTCCACACGTAAATTGTCCTATATGTACGTCGGTTGGCCCCGTACTCTCGCTGGACAGCGATTTTACCCACTTTTGTTTGTTTGAACTGAAGCAATAATGTCATCAGCGCATGACTCTAGCGGCGATTTGAAGAAGTTAAATTTAGGGGTGAATATTTGAGTTCCAGGAAGCAGTTCAGAAGGAGGAGATGTGACCACTGGAACAAAAGTATTAATGTCCTGACGTTTCGGATTCCGTCGGGAATTCTTTTTCATAGGTTATCATAAGTACAATAGTCTGAGTAATGCGCAGACAGGGGTTAAACATGCACAGTGATTTCAAGTGCTGCTTGTCGCTTCGCTTATTGATCGCGAACTCATTCGACCACCATCTGCTCGAACGATATTGTACTATCCTTACCCATTGTCGCCTATCCCCAAAGGACAAACCCTAGACAAACAGAAAAAAACAAAGTTAAAATGATTTCCTGCGTGATTGTAGGTGACAGCAAAGCAGTCGTCCTTTCCGATTAATCGCCATATGAACTGTTTCAGCGACTCAACATAAGAATGTGTTTATTTGGACTCCCGAACCTAAAACGATTGATAAATGTTGAAGTTCCAAAGTGTAGCCCTAGTCATGGTGTGGCGAGCTTTGTACTTTGGCGGGCTCTCTGACCTCCACAATGCACCACAGGGTCCAGCAGTAAATAGTGAATAGTATAGAGATGAGATCTTAAACTAAAACAAATTTAAAATATGGGAAAAATCGGTTGAGTAGTTCAAAATTTGAAAAAAAAATTTTCCGGAGATGTCGAGGATTATTTTTATGAAGTTTGAAGCATAGTTTACCCGGTGAGAACTTGAAAATAGTAATTCAAA
>JAYGXS010000008.1:10585030-10605506 GCA_036362985.1 Ligula intestinalis
CCACCTCGTTTAACTTTCCTTCTTTACTAATTAGCCTTTATTAGCCTTAGTGATTATGACCTATGACATTTCTGTACAAACTCAATTTCGTATTTTTCTCGTTCATGAACCTTTAATGCACTGAGTGGATGCAACTGACGAGCACTCATGAAATTTTATGGATCCATGAAAATTTTGCATGACTTTTTTCCCTATTTTTATGAAGGACGAAGCCATGGCTCATGCAGCGCTGGAGACTCACAGGTTGTTGCCAGAGAAAATTCTACATTTCTGGAGGAAAGACATGTGCCCAGCAAATGGTCTTGACTATAATTCAATGGAAAATGTATGCTTAATTCTTGATAATATGGTTGACGATAAAATGCCTGCATCTGCTACTGCTGATTAATTGTTTAGATCCCTGCTGGACGCCTGTGGAAAACCGCCTTGGAAGCCCATTAAAATCTTATTCATTCGACGCCCATTAAGGTCGAAGTCATCCTAAAGGTCAAAGGAACCTTTCCGCTACGGTAAATTGTGAAGTAAATAGTAGGTTAGACACTGAAAATGTGCTATTAGGATGCAAAGGATTTCGAGACACCCTTTATTATACATTCAAGTTCTCACACCTACACCGGTCATGCTATACCCATTATTGGATGTCACTAACAGCAGGGATGCAAGTTATTGCTTCTCCGGTTCACAGTTAATTTCTGCTACCTCTTCCTATTATCATTAGAATGGACCGGCCACCAGGGACACCCCAGTTGCTGGCACGACAACTAGCGAGCGTGGCACGCAGTCGATGGGATATGCAATTACTTCTGAAACGGAGGAGACGACGCAGATGGTATGCTTCTAGTTCATTAGATATAGAAAAAAATTGGGAAAGGGAAAACGGCATGACGGAGTTCGAAGCTCAAGAAAATATTTAGCTTATTTACTCTCCCAACGCGTGGGCAACAGTTTGCGTGGTGGAATTTACATTTTCCATTTTGAGGTTCATCTTGTCCTCTTCTGTCTTTTTCGCCAACCACAAAAATGACGTTATTTGGGCTCCAAATCATAACATTGTCGATGAATGTTGAAGTTCCAAAGTGCAGGCTTACAGCCATGGAGGGGGGAATACGTTCTTTATGGGGTTCTCTGACCATATTCTACCACAAAGTCAGCGTGTGAATGGTGAATACTACTGAAAGCAAAATCTGTTTTAAAGATTTGAAAAAATATAGCCTGCGTAGGTCAGCATGTGAGAAAAAACGTGCTCCAAACACGTCAGGGTTATTTCTATGCGGAACGGAGCCACAGTTCATACTGCTCTGCAGAATGAGAAGTTGGTGTCAGAGGAAATGCTAATTTTCTGGTGGAAGAAAATTTGGCCAGTGAATAGTACGGACTTGAATCCAACTTGAAACCTGTAGTTAATTCTTCATAGTATGGTTGACGATGAACCGCATGTTATCACTTCTGTTGCTGGATTGGAGAGTTCCCTGCCGAACGTTTGGCAACAGTGGTTTTAGTAGTGCACCTCATATAGCCCTATTTCGTCCTACGGAAACAGTGGTTATAGGAACTTTATGGGAGTAAATTAGGATAGGCAGTGTAATGTACTGTAATACCTGTCATCTCCCGAAACGGACGAGACTACACAAACGGTATGCTTGTATTGAATTTGATATATTACAAATGGGAAAAGGGAAAATGGCATGATGGAGTTCGAAGCTCAAGAAAATATCTCACGAATCGTGAGCAACAATTCACTTGTTGAAATTTGCATTTGCCATTTCGGGGTTTAACTTGACCTCATCTGTCTTTCTGCCAAACAAAAAGGGCGTTATTTGGGTTCCAAATCGAAATATGGTTTATAAATTTTGAAGTTTCAAGGTGTAGCCCTACAGTCATGGTGGGTGAAGAAATGTCTTTCGGAAAGTTATCTGACATGCATGCTGTACTACAGGGTCCACGTGTGAATTGTGAATATTACTGAAAGCAAATTCTATTAAAAACATCGTCTGTGTAGGTCAAATTTTGAGTATAGGCGTGGTCCGAACACGTCAAGCGTTATTTGTATGCAGGCTGGAGCCAGAGTTCACACTGCTCTGCAGGATCCGAGTTTTTTGTTAGAGGAAATTCCACTTTTCTGGAAGAGGAAAATGTGGCCAGCAAGTAGTCCCGACGTGAATTCAGCTGAAAATTCGTAGTTTATTCTTGATTGTATGCTTGACGAGGAACTGACTGTGCCAATTACTGTGGCTGGATTGGACAGTTCCCTGTCAAACGCCTGGCGAAAGTTTGGCAACAGTAGTTTAAGTAGTACACCCCATATACCCCTGGTCCCAGCCTTTTGTCCTGCGGAAACGGTGACCTAGAGGCTTCATGGGTAGCGGGTTACGATAGTCAGTGTAATATACTTCAATAACTGCTGTATGCATTTTTATTGTATTGCATTCTATTTTGAAATGTTGTGAATTTCTGTCTGTAGATTTTCCAGATCTGTATTATCGCTTTAATTATTGCGGAAAACCACTGTTTATCAAAATACAGGTTTTTGAAATTCCTGAAAAGATAGCAATTGTGGTTAGGAAGTCGTCCATTTCAACTTACCTGAGGCCCAACTTACAGTTCTGGAGGTGGATCAATAAAGCCAAGTCCAGAATAGTCAGCATAGTCAAATTAAACCACATTTTCCCCACTGCGCTCATTTTTACAAATTTCCTTAACTGCCTATCCTATGTCCGCACCCACTGCTACTACCGGCACCGTACGAAAGAGTGCTGGCTATATGAGGTATTCCATTGAAATAAGTGTTCTCTATATTAATTTAGAAACTACAATGATATTATTTGGGTGCATAGAATTTCGGAAAAACTCATATGTGTTCCCAAGGCAACAATCAAAGTGGGACATTTTGCTCTACTTCCGACTAATTTGATTATTTTATATGTATTGCTTTGAAGGTCAGCATAAATTCCATAACCCCGCATCGTCAGGATATAGGAATTGGAGGCACCACCTCCCCTACCACTGACCTGCCCTCCTCCCTCTTGTAATAAAGATAATAGTTTGCTACACTGTCGATAAATACTCACTTGTCCTAGCCCTATCACTAACAGAAAATCAACCGCTACACTTAGCTCTGAGCCTTAAGTGTAGTCTAACCCCTATTTTTAGCACAATGTTATTTCTAATCATAAACTGATTCTACAATTAACATTATCCCTCCCTTACACCCGATGAAATTAAACGAGAAATGGCCTGTTCTAACCCTTTCACACATTTTGCGTAATATATTTCAAAAAAAGCGAGAAAAGTTTTTATTTTAGTCAACATACAGTCTGGAAGAGTTTGGCTTGATGCAACAAAGTCTTACCCTCTATGATACAAATCACCGTGCTTAATAGAACACGAGGACAAGGTCGGAGTCATCATCGGAAACATTAATTACTCCCTCTGTCTTCAACAAGCTAAGACGCAATTCGTGTGTCACTGTCGCCGCCTATGTAGAGTACAGCCTAGAATTTGTGTGACATGCCGAACTATGCGAAAGGTTGATACTCTTTCGCTAATGGACATTGAATAAGGTTGTTGTACTGATTGTCATGTAGTCTTTGCTGAATTCATGTCAGTCACGATAGGACGCTGGCATTTTAGCGAGCTTTTTCTGACCGCTAGCAGAGCGTATGCACTGTAAAAAGTGTCTACTAAAGTACTCTGCTAATTACACCTTCTTAAGATTTTGTACTGAAAGGAAGGCCATCTTTCGGTTTTTTAAGAGGTTTCTAAATTGTCGAATAATTCTTAAATCTACTGATTGCTACACTTTAATTCAGGGTTCACAAACTACGCGCTGGGAACATTCTGTTTGAGCAAAAAGCAGGAATAAATCACACATTGAAATAAAATAGTTGTCAGAAAATATTGCAACAGATACGGAACACGCTGCATCCACTGTAGGCCGCATTAATCAATTGACGGGTGTGATGTGTACTAAATGAACGCCTCACAGTCTCAAAAAGCTAATAATTAGACATTCTTTAAACCAAAGATATATCTTGCTTGAGTTTAAAATTTAAAGGTACGAAAACGGTGTCTATTGGGTTTTATGGGCGGGCAATTAAGATGCGCAGTGGAATGCACTTTAATAAATGCTAAATACTTTTTTATTTGACTGCATCCAGAAATGTTGTTGATTTATATCCGAAGACTTTCCTAATCTATTTTATCATTTAACTTATTGCGGGAAAACCCAATAATCAAACTGCAGTTTCTTGAATTTCCCAAGAAATGAAAATGAGGGTTAGGAGGTCGGCTACTTCAACTTACCTGTGGTCCAGCCAACCATGCTTGAGTTAGATTAGTTCAATTTACATGTGGAACAACCTGCTCCCAGCGGCCGTGAAAAGAATTTTCGACAACATTTTTTTCACTTTACACTTACTTCTAAAAATTTCCCTCTCTACCTATTCTTCTTCCTCACCCCACAAAAATCTAGAACCTCCGTTTTTGCAGGACAAAATGTTGGGACTAGGGGTATATTATTAGGGCCACATAAGCTACTTTTGCGAATTAAAAGAAGGCGTCTTTTGCTATCAAATAAGTGTAAGAAATAATTGTTTGTGCATGTTTTCCATAAAATATATTTGAATTTATAAAGGCAGTCAAAATCAATGATCGAAATGCATACTACTTAAATGGACATTTTTTACAGTACATACGCTTTGGCAGTGGTCAGAATCAAGCTTGTTAAAAATGTCCAAATCCTATCGTGACTGAAATGATCTCAGAATAGACTACATGAAAACTAGTATTTCAAACTTACTCAATGCCAAATAACGAAAGAGTATCAAACTTTCCTCAATTTCGGCAGGTGACACGAATCCTAGAGCGCGCTGTGCGTTTGATGACTGTGCTGCTTCAATGGTTCTATGCATCATTTTGCCACTTTAATGAATCTCTCACTCTGATTCTCGCATGCTAGCATACATTTATCCTGCAGTTGTTGCATATTTCTCAACTACTGTACGTAGACCCACTTCAAATCGTATTTTTACCGTCAAATCTTTTCAAATTACCCAATTCGTAACTGTTTTGACTACATATCTTCCAAGTGTGGTTTTCCTTGCATTTTAAGCAAGGTGGCCTTGTGAAAACTCATTAAAACAAGGTTTTATTTTGGCATCTCCCTTCCCCCTTGCTTTTACGCTCTGGCAATAACGGCGGACCTTCACATTGCCTTAACAGGTGACGATGCGCTAAGGCTGAACGCCTATAGCGATTGGGAGGTCTCCGTTGCATAGATTGCATGCATTCCCACGCTTTTTTTTCTGTTTTAGTTGGCACGCAAATGCGTGAATTGCATGTAGCTCATCACCAAGAAACTTTCTTGGTCGGATGTTCAAGCTTTTTTCTCACCAATGCCTGTATCTTGTGCACCACAAAATAAATTTGTTTACAACCAGAGCATTAACGTGTTTGCCAATCGAGGAGAATATACGAGTTCCAGGCAGCAGTTCCGAAGAAGAAGAAGAAGAAGAAGAAGAAGAAGAAGAAGAAGAAGAAGAAGAAGAAGAAGAAGAAGATGTGATCACTGATCGCATTAACGTGTTTGTTTTTGAACAAGGCAAATATCACGGCATACGCAGAATTCATTGAGGTAATAAAATGTCGTGACCTCTTATTCAACTGCAGACGGTCGTTGCCTCTGAATAAGATAATCAATTGTCCAAGTAATTGTTGGCCTCGATAGGTCAAAAGAGTAGAAACAGTTAATCATAGGGATGGGCGCGTAGGGAGGGGGAAGAGGAAGGAGAAGATAGTTGTCCCCGCATGGCCATGCCTGTCCAAACTGATTTTTAAATTGAGAAAAAAATTTAGTTTTCATTTTCAAAGAAGGCGCGTCGGCTAGTAAGTACCCAGTTCGCACAATTAGTTGCAGTGGCTATAGACTCCCAGCAATAGACTGTTTCTGGTGCCGGGACGACATCACAGTAGGGCTATGAGCGCCTACTGCGCGAATGCAGTTCAAGACTCTTAAGACAGCAAGGACATTTGAAAGCTATAACAGTCAATCTAAAATCCTCCTTGATCGAATTAGACATGAAACCTTGTATTTAGAGGGATTTAAACCGAACAGTCTTGTTCTACGGCTCGATCCCCTCGGCAATAAACCGTCTAAATAAAGAAAGCGTCTCAATCATTCCCAGTTGAGCAAATATTTAAGCAGATGGAAAGGAAAGTTGACGTGGGACTAATTGAGGGCATTTGGTTACTGTCGGCAACTCCCCTGCTGAGGCAGTAGAGAAGTAAAGACTGACTCCCGTTGAAAACCATGTGCATTTACTCTTTCACTTGTTCCTGTAGAGCAGAATGTATCGGGTGAACTACGAGGCGCCCGGAAAAGAGGATACGTGAACACATACCGGCTTGGTTAAATAATGATGAAACTAGATCGATCGCCAGCTCTATTCTCGCACACCTTGTCCATATGATTCATGGAGTCGATATCAATGAAGCATTTTAGGTTGTCTAACAGACACCAGCCCAATTCACCAGGGGCCTACACCATCGAGTGCGAGCAATAGGCAAAGCTGTGGCTATATTACTGGCGTTTCCACTACTGTGTTGCCAGAAGACGCTGACACAAGCCCTTACACTTCCGTGGCCGACACCAAGGCCAGTTGGTGATCGCATATCGCCCCAACGACATAGTGATAGTCGTTCATTTCGTGCGAATGGCAGTAATTATCACTTCACCTACCTGAATTATGACCAATGCTCATAACCTTACCTAAATTCCTCCTCTCCCCTACCCCTCCCCCATCTCCTAGCGCAAGGACCTCTAGACGCCGACCTCGTCATGCGAGGGCCTGAATTAGATAGATAGAGAACTTTATTTTGATGATAATATCAAAATTTTCAGCAAAAAAGTGGCTCCATTTACGGAGAGCAAAAAAAGATAAATTATAGGGTCCAAAAAGCTCAAGAGTAAACGTTCAAAGATAGCAAAAATACTCAAAGTAAGAATTCAACACGGTTACGACATCAGATATGGAGGCAGGTCTGCCTTCAGCTTTTCAATTTCCATTTCTTCACACGTGAGGAATCGTGCTTAGAATGGGAGTACCGAATACTGGTAGACCGATGTACGGCAGATCATATGACGGAAGCTTTGGCGCATGGTACGAGAAGCCTTCACAGCCATTAGTTCGGAGTGGAGAGGGTGAGCGTCATCACTAAGAATACGGTCCACAAAATTCTTGACCGATTTGAAATGTCGCTGAATTAAAAGGTCAGCTAAAAAAGCATAGGAATAGCCGGCAGCTGAAGAGAGCATGCGGAGAATACGTTTAATAATAATAAAGTCTTTTTTGAGTAGTGCTGGAAAGGTTACTGGAGAGCAGTAAAGAATGAGAGGGAGGATACAAGCGTCTATAAAACGCCAGATGAGGGCTTGCAGGGTGCGATAAGAACGCAAGCGGCGGATATAATATGAAAGTTTGCGGATTTTTATAAAAAGTCTTAAATATGAAGAGTAAATGAGAGATTGGAAGCAAGTGTTACACCAAGGTATCGGAAGGAGGCTACCTTGTTGGGCAGAAAGTCAATGGTTTCAGGACTGTTAGAGGGTCGCTGCCAAAAAATGCACTGGACTGACTTCCGCCCATTAAGTAAAAGGCCATTATCTGAAGACCATGCTGTGACATGTTCCAGTCCATCTTTCAGTGTTTGGAGATGAGTTTGGCTTTTGAGAGGATGGCCGACAACCATATCGTCAGCATATTTGACAAACAGACATGCGGTTGGAGATCGTAGGTCATTAGTATGGAGGGAAAAAAGATGAGGGGATAATAAAGACCCCTGCACAACTCCATAATTGTTGGGAAGGACCGTGGATTTTCGCTTCCCGCTCTGAACGAATTGGGTGTGGGACGTGAAATAGTCCCCAAGCAAGGAGACAGTCCAGCCAGGAGAGCCGCATGCAGAGGTTTTATTAAGAAGAAGATGGCGCGGGATCGTGTTGAGGGCTGAGGATTAGTCGAGAAAAGCACATGCGTATGCACGGCATCCTTTATCGAAGTCCCTAAGAGCAGAGTGGACTACTAAAGCAACTGCATCTAGCCTTTTACACAAACTGTAAGGAGTCAGAAAAAAATGGATAAAAACGGCTTAATGATGTCCAAAGCAACTCGTTTTGTAAGTTTTAGGAGTGCAGAAGAGCAGGCGATGATTTTTAATCAAAGGACACATATTAACCCTGTCAAGTGTACGATTTTGCTTGTCCCTGCTAGTGTACTGGCCTGATTATGAATTGCTGAAAACATACGTTTGCCGAATAAACTTTTAAAGTTAAACATGGGAATATGTTCAGAACTTAGATGCAAATTTGTCGATGAGGCAAATTGTGGTTATGGCGGACAGGCAACGGCTGGCAAGCAAATTGGTTAAATAAGTCACTACGTGAACGAACATTGACCAGCATCATCAATGTGAAGTGACATCAAAATAACCTTGCTCGCAACGTACAGCTAGGACATGAACTGAATGCCTTTTAACTCATCGAGATAGCAACAAGACTGACTTAACCTGCCAATCAAAATTTTACCTCACTAAATGAATCAAACTTATGATATAGGATGAGTAGAAAAAAGGTAGTCATGTGCTCCTCCCTGTTTAAACCAGACTGTATCATTTCGTTCGCGTCGGAACACACACTCCCCCGGACAAACTGGTGTCCCCAAAACACGGGAGAAGTATTAGGACTGAAATGCTGAGTCCTGATGACCGTGTGGTGACTCCTTACGCAAACGAAGGCTCACCGCTACCTACGAGTGCACATTTACTGGCCGCCTACGTCCGTCTATCTAGCCGATCACCTGTCTAGGCCGACTCCGGACGCTATGGTGATTCCTGCGGTCAACTCACTTCAGACGTAGTGCTCTGGCTGGCGGTTGTTCGCTCGTTTGACAGTCAAATTCCTCCTGCCATAAGAACTCGAGCCAAACAGAATGCAACATTTCCTGATTGGCTGCAGGACCCAAGCATGCGCTGGGCATCCAGCAATCCCCTTAACTCTCCTCCGTTCTAACGAAGCGCTGTGGCTGGTGGTTGCTCGCTCGTCTGACAGTCAGATTCCCTCTGCCCATTATCCACTTCCTTCGGTACAGAGTAAACTGATCCAACCCCTCTGGCTTCCTAAGAAATCTAAGAAGTCTGGCCTGAAGATCGTAGTGTTAACCCGTTTAACCTTAATTCCTTGATAACTGCATACTGTGACTGCGTATCGACAGGATCATCATCTACTAATCTACCTTAGCATTACTACAGAACATGAGCCTTTACTCGCGCACAACTCCAGCCGTTACCTTTATCACCATCGATGATAACGCATACGCGTATCTATGTGGGGATCTGTATCGTGCGACTCAAACCAGCTCTAATACCAAGCACACAAAAAGCTCCTTTGTATGTCTTGACACTGGCACATGAAAGAGAAAGACATGCCGAGTTGCCTTTCATCACAGTAATTTAGGGCATTTGCGATTGTTGAAATAAGCACAGTGCTACGAGTCAAGCTCACAAAGCTGAAAGATTGATGAGGTATTCGAAGATTTTTATAATTTTATCTGATTCAATTTTGAAAGAGGAAGACACTTCGAGTTGCCTTTCATTATAGTAAGGCAGTGTATTTGCGACAGTTGAAGCTAACACAACGCTACGAGTCAGGCTCACGAGGGTGGATGACTGATGAGGTATAAGTATTGGAGGGGGGGTTAGCAGACTTTAATTATTCCTTTGACCCACTTGTGAAACCTTCGTGGCCTCGATGGGATTTGAACCTAGACAGCAGAGAAGGCTTCGGTGCAGGCAACGCTCTACCATTAAGCAAAAAGGCAAGTTTAAGCCTTGAATTTATTCACACTTTGGGTCAATTTACTCACCCAGCCTACTGCTCATATGGACTTCAGAATAACGGATAGTGTACTGGCTGTCTATCCCGCCGGGGAACGAGACGGAAAACTTAAAGCTCCTTTTTGCTGCAGCTATCAAGAAACTTTTAACTTAAGTGAGCTCAACGCTTGTATGAGGTGGGCGTTTCCACACTGAGGCACGCCACTTTGACGACTGAGCAAATGGGGTTGATCTAGTCTCACTAGGATGTCTGCTAGCATAACATGAAAAAGGCTCTGAAATTAAAATAGCATGTAAGCAAGTGGTTATATTATCAATACAAGTCACAGTTACATGTGTGCTGGTCAGACAAACTTACAATGGCCAAATACAAAAAAAACGTTGACAGGAAGGTGACAAGCGCCGCGCACAAAAGCATTATGCACCTGACTTTTCGGATTCCATCACGGATCCATCATCAGGAACAGTAGTGCAAATGGGAATGCCGTACACACGGAAAGAGGTGAAGGATGCTGCTGCATACCCATGACAGTTAACGGCTCTCCCTATCGAGAATAGCTTTGTGCTAATTGCTTGATGGCAGGCATGCGGTTCATGACCCCCTGATATTCCGGCACTGTTGTGGGAATTATGATTGCTCGGTCGTCTGGCTAGTAGCCCTTGTTGGATCAGGAGCCCCGCCGGGTGGGTCTCGATACCGGCGGCGATGAGGAGGAGGAGTCGGAGCAGCATGGTCGGGGGAGGGGGCTGCTCCGTCATCAAAAACACAGACGGAGAGGAGGGGAGAAGAAAGATCGATGTAGCAGAAATTGGCCACCGTGAAGGCAGGTGGGAACGTGACGAAGATGCGTCTGCTGTGTTCGCTCGTTTGACGCCCTGGCACTACTGTCACAAGACGCGTTCACCTGTGCAGTTTTCAGGTGGTGAATTGCTTTGGCCAAACTGAGTCTCAGCACCGAATATTGAGTTGGCTGGTCGCCGCACTTGTTTATAAACTGGGGGCCCGTAAACCATGGTTCAAGCAATTTGCGGCAAACACGATTGTCACTGCATGCAAGAATTTCGGCCTCATCATATTGGGTTTTGTAACTGGATCGCTTTGAATGAGCCGCAATTTAAGGACTGGCATTGTTCCGCTGCATCGCGGCCAAATGTTCGACAATTCGCATCCTCCAGCTTCGCCGGTGTAGTTGTTTTGCCTGCAACTGCACCACATCCTAAAGACGACTCCAGATTCTCCCTGCTGTGGCAGTGGTTTTTTTTCTTTATTTGAAGTTTTATGGTCGCATCTAGCCTGTGTGCGACTTACACATCAAGTGATGTGAGAAGGCAGCCGGCGGTGTCCGATACTTTTATGATGCACCGAATCACTCGCAAAAATTCAGGATCAAGGTGATTATGTCGCACGTCGCATGCAACGGTTGAAAAAGTTGTGTGGACAGTCATTTACTCTGAACGCATATTGAAGCTATTGCAGTTCGGTAACTTGGTCTTCGCGTTCACTGCCGTGCGTCTCAACACATCGATAAATGCTCCTTACGCAACTGTATTTGCGACTGACTGGATTGTTGCTGTTGAAGTTCAGTACTTGCATTTTATTTGCCCTTTGTTATAGCGATCACATCTGCTCCTTCTCAATTACTTCCTAGAACTCGCATTTTTGCATGTATTTGAAACTACATAGCTTTTTCCAAGCAAAACTGTGAGAGTACTCTTTTCAGATGAAACCAGACTCACCGCAACTTCGTGGAATAAAAGGATGTGGTCCAACTACTTCGCTTCCACTCTTTGTGGACTGGCTCTCCAGAAGCGTTTATTGACCGACGCTTACGTGCTTGACACCATTTGACCCAACTTCATACGGAATCTATGGTATTGCATGTGCTGTTATCAATCAAGGACGCTTCAGTGGTAACTAAATTTCGGTATTGTATACCGGCTCGAAGCTAATTTACGCAGAGGTTCATGCAGACCAAGCATCGACTTAATCCCAAAGAGCCATCCCAGGTAGGGTATCTTATCCTGTGCCCAAACTTTCCTCTTTACTAAACAGGACAGACTGGACATATGCTGGGTACGCCAGTACATAAGCAGACTGTGAGACAGAGTGATGGATTATCAAACGCTGTTTCCCACAAATAGGATGTGGCTCATTATTTTATCTCTCCAACCATGAGGGAACTTGCCCTCACCAGAAGCAAGAAAATGCATGAATTGAATGAAGCTTGGGTTCTGGATTAAAACTCAGTCAATCAGTATATCAATATAGTGCTCGCATGCAAAGCCCTATGCAGTCATCTCTGGACTGACGTGGCTGATGTTTGATTGGCTTCCACCCCCTATATGCGTTGCCCATTTCGACCCTTGATTATTTTAACCGATCGCACTTGTCTCACTGGGACTTGGATCGCATTCTCGGATGCTAAAAGCAGCTGCACGGTGGCTAGTATCCTAGGCAGATAATACTGTCAGCTACATAAATAGTATACATTTTTATCATTGATTTTGACTGCCTTTATACATTCAAATCTATTTTATGGAAAGCATGCACGAAAAAATCATATCTTGTACTTATTTGACAGCCAATGACGCCTTCTTTAAATTTTATCCTTAAAGTGAGGGTTTCCTTCGTTTTAAAAACGTTTCTACTTTTGAGATTTTACGACTGTGTGGTGTTCATTCATAATGCATCGTATCCATCAATTTATCAATGCTTCTTTTGATATATACAGCATGGTCCATGTCTATTGCGAAATTCTACGAGAGCTATGCAACCACTTGCTCAAACTACAGGCAAGAACGTACTTTTCCTTTGAATTCAGTTCTGGCAGTCGGTAGATTTCAAACCCATTCGGCAACTAAGACACTTTTTTTTAAACCGAAGGAAACCCTTCCTTTAAGAATGAAATTTCAAGAAGGCGCAGTTTTCTATCAAATTAGTACAAGAGAGGATAATTTCGTGCAGGCTTTCCCTTAAATATATTTGAATTTATAAAGGCGGTCAAAATCAATGATCAAAAATGAGAACTATTTAAGCAGTCATTTTTTACAGAATCATATTTTTTAGCGGTCAGAAAAAAAGCTCACCACAGACTCGGCATACTACCATGACTGAAAAGAATTGAAATTGGACTGCATGATAAACAGTATTGTAAACCTAGTCAATGTTGGTTTACGAGTGATTACCGGTCTTTTTCAAATTGCCGAATGTTTCATGCAGCACTCGCTATAATGTAGTCTAGGCAGATAGTACTGTCGGCGAAACTATGGAGACTGAGGTGGCTATTTCTGGCTTATTAGCCGTCGTCAGCCAGCTATATTCAACCCCAAGTGGTACATCAGCCGAGACTCAAACTTGCGACCTTTGCGATCAGAGCCTAACGGTTTAACCGCAAAGCCCCGACCTTGTTGTCTTGCCGGTTTAAATTGGGAGATATTAACACTCGTTGATGAATGTTCACCGACTGGTAACGGAACCCCTTCATCATTTGCTTTTTTCTGCTTTTTATCTCTGATGGTGGACTCAAGTTAGAATTTGAAGGTACGAATGAAGTAATCCATGATTTTCATGGAAAGGCATTCTTTGGGAAATAGGTAGTTTATTGCGTAAATTTTCGACACTGGTTCCCCAGTTCGTCATCAGACTTGAGAGAAATGTGCAAACAACAGTTTGACTATGACAGTTATGACTATCCCCATAATACTAGTGGCCTTCCTCCAACTTTCGGCAGTCAATTTTATGGCTAACTTTACGTTAATTGTAAATAAAGGACACGGAAAAAAATACCTCGCTTGCAATCAGCGCTGGGTTACTTATATCCCTGTCCCACCAAATGTACGAAGGCTTGTTTCCAAGGCTCGAAATTTAAGAGTAGGTTTGAAAATTATGTGGCAACTTGCAAACTTTTTTCAAACTGTAAGATACCTTTTGTTCAAAAATGAAATCTAAAGGAGACACAATTGGCTGCAAAACAAGTACTTTAACGAATATTTATGTGCATGTTTTCTGTAAAACCTGTTTTCATTTATTATCGCATTAAATATACAGGAAGAACATGCGAAATGCATCAGTAACCATTGTTAGCAAAGTATGCTTTCTGCGGGCAGTCTAGAAGAGTTCGTTTAAATTATGGCCTTCTTGCGTGACTGAAATATCTTGAGATGAGCTTGAACAATAATCAATCTAACAACCCAACTTAGATAAGTTGATCGGATAGGAAATGCATTTCAGAATTTCAATTGATATTGCATGAGATAGGGCATTTATTGTGAAAATGGAATTCAACAACTTTCAGCAAAAATTGTGAAGGAATATAGTCTTGAAAGGAAATTTTATGAGCATTTTAGGACTATCTGTATTTATATATTTTCTGCCAAAAATGATAATGTAGCCCATTGATAGGCCTACATACAGCAAGTGATAGGCTGATAGATACGTTGCGTGGGACAGACAGCGATTGCAAAACTACTGTCAAAGGCAGTAGTCACGGGTCTTTACATTCACTAAGGTTCACAATTGTAGCTGCTCCGCTTTATCGGAAAGGCTTCCACTAGAAAAGTAATCTCTCCAAAACGTCCCCCCCCCAAATTCAAGGTATTCTCGCTTCGGTTTTACATGAGTAATCGCCCTGTTCTTGCTAAAAACAGGTGACAGTGACATGGATCTCAGACAAATCTCTCCAAAGGTTTAGGCAGCAAAAGATATTTATAGAAAACTGGCTGGCAGCCTGAGGCACACGTGCTGACGTGTTGTTGCAAAAGCGGGTGCATTCAGGGTGGGTCCAGACTGTACTTTTAGCCCAGCCGAAAACTCGACTTTTTACATCCGTTTGAGAGAGGGACAGAAAAATATGCTTTATTTCGTAAGTAAATATCCAAAATCTTAAGCATAAATTGGCTCCATTCACGGAGAGCAAGAATAAGACATAGTAAAATGTCATAGAATACTCAAAGTTTAAAGGGTTAGACCATGGGTCGGCAACCTTTTTAACTCAGGGCGCCAAGAAAGCAAATATTTGGGAACATATTTCAGTGAGAGCCATAAATTATATTTTAAAATGAAATTAAATTAAATGCGAGTATAAAAAGTCTCTGGATTCATTTATTTTAAATATTTTTCGTATAATACTCATTGTTAATGCGATTTTTTATGCTGCATGGATTCACTGATGGCTTTATAGTCTGGCTGGTAGTTGGTGAGGTTAAGCTTAATGCAAGCGTTAAGGCTTTCATCGGTAAGACGTGATTGTAGGGTGGACGTGATGCATCTAAGATGTGAGAATGACTGGTCGCATGCATGCGTAGATCCAAACAGGGTCAATACAGCAATGCTCACACACTGCAAAGTGTGGTATGTGACCGGAAGCATGTTCCAAGTTTTCATTATCAGCTGGTCTTCGGGTTAAGGTTTTTCTATTTCTATCCACATGTGCTTGCTTGCCAACTCCGCTTTATGTCGTGTGATTCATTCCAAATCTTCATTGAGTGACTTTAACTTATTCACCCACATGTCTGAGGCCTTCAGATCGCTTGAACCTGCTCCGCAATCCTACCGAAGCAGCTGTCACTAAGGTTTCAAGCTCTTTCAGGTGTGGCTGGACGCAATCAACACTAGCCCTGGCTTCGCCTGTGGCCACTGGCACAGCCATTGGGAGTTCTGTACATAATAAATCACTCCTTCTGGTGACTTCTGTCTTTTAAATGCCAGCCTGGGATTTGGCCTGATGATTTTAGTGATCCGAGTACAACGCAGTACTTAGACTCCTAAAGAGCAACCAAATCACAAAATCTGAATTTTCTGAGAGAGCCATACGCAATCATCAAAAGAGCCATAGGTTGCTGACCCCGGGGTAAGACGATATCCACATCTGCTATGGAGACAGGTCGACTTTCAACTTCTGAATTACCGTTTCTTCACACGTGAGGTAACGTGCTAGGAATGGGAGTACCAATTGCTGATATGACGGAGGCTTCGGTGCACTGTACGGGAATATATCGCAGCCATTATTTTGAATATAAAGGCTGTGCGACCTCACTTACGATACGATCAGAAAAGTATTTGATCATTTTAAAGTGTCGCTGCATTATGAGGTCAGTTAAAGAAAGTAGCAATCGCTGGCAGCTGAAGAGAGTATTCGAATAATACGCTTAAAGTGACCAGACCTCTTCTAAGTAAAGCCGGAAAAATAACTGGATAGCAGTAAAGAATGAGGGGGAGAATGCAGGCATCTATAAATCGCCTGATTAGGTCTTGCGGTTTGCGATATGAACGCAAGAATGAGAGAGAGAGGCGCTTTAATTTGAAAATATCATTCTAACATTTTCAGTTAATATACCTTCCGTTCGCACGGAAGAAAAGTAGGCACACAAATCCAAAATCAAAAGCAAACCATAAATCTCAATGACAGCAATTATCGAAATCGTGGATAAAAGTTCTGGGACAACTGGACTGCTTTTAAAACGGCGCTAGCGTCGTGACCACGTGCACTCAAGACCTCATGTTAGTTAAAATAAACAAAGAAAGATAAAAACAGGATTCTAATGGGTGAAGTAGGCCAACCAAGGATTTTTATTTTGTTCATGAAGCTGACTGGAGGCGCAAATTGCTGTTAGCTAGAAAATACTTCAACTCAGCCCAGTATACTGTTGGCAAATAAGGGCACAATTTGGTCAAATCCAACGTTTTTTTATATCAAATAAATTTACTACGTTATTAAACGCGATTCAGCTTCTTCATTGTGTGTCTTGCATTAAAGACGAACATAAATAAAGACTATAACTTTTTCAATTATATATGCATATATTCATGCAAAAAAACACTTTTCCAGAGGTAAGTAGTTATAGGCAGCTTTTTAAATTAAGTTTAGGCGTATTCATTTGCAATTTTTGCTGTGGAAGCTCATTTTTCTCGGCAGTTAACTGACATGTTTGGGTGATTCCAAAACCTTGACCAAAATCTACAACTGCATAAGGCTGAATGTTAAAAAACCCATTATTTAGATAAATTTACTTGGGAACTATGTTATTTTGAATTTTATGATAAACACGTAGAAAAATGTCGGTATATAGAGACAAACGAATGAAAACACTAAATTTCTTAAAGTTTTAAGCAGAGTTTCAAAAAAAAATCTGAATCTCTTCGCATTCAAACTCTCGAAATATGTTCAAAGGTATGTAATGTGAAAAGCCCGCAGTCCATCTGTGAAAACCTCGGCAGCCTGGGTAAGTTCCGAACCCAGGTAGGCAGGGGCAAAACTTGTACACAATCAATGCTCTAACCAGTCAAGGCCCCACCGAGAGTCCCCTCTTTAACCAAATTTGACTCCCGTTAGGAATTCCTGTTGGGGGTAGTCAGGTTAGCTTTATAGGCTTGCACCCAGGCACCGGTTGACCAACCTCGACTATGCCGATGATATCACTTTACTACCTTCAAGCTTTGGTGATCTACAGTCTATGTTGTCACGGGTGAACGAGGTCGTGAAATCAGTCAGCTTGTCCATAAACGCTGGGAAAACCAAAGTGTGTTCATGCTGCATCCCTACCCAAAAGAAGGCACCTCTTGAGATTAGTGGTTGTCAACTTGAGGTGTGAACAGTTTCAAATAGCTTGGAGTAAGGTTTTTGCCAAATGGGTAGAGTAGGATGACACTGTGTCCCGAATTGACGCCGAACGACGAGTTTTTTCCAGTCTTCGAAAGTGCCCATAGACCCGACACGATGTTTATGTCTCCACAAAGGTCCCCGTGTACCGTGCGCCTGTGCGGTCCGTTTTGCTATACGGATGTTAACCCTAGGCTATGCGCGTGGAAAATGAATGGAAACTGGAAGTCTTTAACTACTACTGCTTCAAGACCATCCTTCGAGTGAAGTACACCAACTTCGCCTAAAATGGGACAGTCCACACTGGTTGCGATAAAATCACAAGGGTATCCCAGGCTATTCAAGAAATACGACTGAGGTTGTTTGAACACGTTCTTCGTCATTAACCTCACGAGCTCAGTGTTACTGCCCTCGACTTCAACCCATTAGCTAATCGGAAACTTCGACAAGGGAGTCAACTTATTGCAACGTGGTTAAGGCTAAGCCGGTCAAACCCTAACTTCTGCGATCTTCAAGGCCTGGTTCCTTAGAAGAAGATAGAAGTCGTGGAAGCCAAGGTAGAAGGAGAGTGTATTCCGTACAGAGTAAGAAGGAGAATAATTGACAGAAGAGTTGATTCGGCCTGGGGTGGAGTTTGACCATGAGAAGCAAGAGAGAGAGAGCGAGCGCGCGCCACAGCCTTGCGTCCGCCGCGCACCGGAGCGAAAGGCCGAGTGAGTTCCGCCTTGCCAGCGCTGACCACAAAGCCGGCACATACCAGTAATCAGCAAAATCAATTGACTGACTTGACTGCCAATGCACGCTTAGTAGACCATGCATTACAAGTGGCGAGGCGAGTCCAGTGTATACCAGTAATCAGCGATGCGCCCCGAAAATCGATTGACTGGCCACGCTGACAGAGCAGGCAGAATGAGTGATCATGGCAGCGCTGGGAGGGCAGGCTCCTACAAACTCAAAACCTGGCCCGACTCAGACCGTCAGGTCATGAAAGTGGGTCCTAGAACTTCAGTATTCGGTCTGAGTTGCTGGAAAGGGAATACATCGAACTGTCCAGGTCTGCTTCCACGGATCGTCAGGCGTGTAGTGGCGTTGTCAGGGTTGGTGGCAGGTTGGGGGGAATTGAGGTCACGACCGTGAACGGCGTTTCATTGGCCTCGGCAACGAATTCTCCCACAGACGGGTAAGTCCCTAATTCTACCGCGCACACCTTATCACCTGTCTTGGTCGCTGGTCCGCCTAAACGCTGACCTTTTGACCTCGATTCCCCCCACCACCCCCCACCGACTCTGACAACAACAACATTACATTTTTCCATCAACCAGAATAGTGTATTTATTTTATTACCATATAAATGTAAAGGTCTGACAAGAATTTATCAAAAACAAACGTATCTTCGCTGAAATTTTCAGCGGGAATTTTCACAAACCTATTACATTATTCAAGCACTCGATATTCACGATGCCGCATTCGTCGATAAAACGTTTATTAGAATATGAATATGTAAAGTGGACTCTAAAAATTGACTTTGAGTGTCACAAATGCCTTTAAGCTCCTTCAATCCTCTTTCTCATCACGTGAGACCTTGGCTCTCCGGAGGAGCTTCCGCTTCGGTTTCTATCAGGATTATTAGAAGTAGGAGTGCAGGAACTCATGAGAAATCAATAATAGTTAAACAACAAAAATATGCATTTAAACAAGGGATCGGTTTGGTCTCCTACAATACGATTTTTAATCTACTTGATTAAAACTGATAGGAAACCGAACGCGTGACTCGATGATTAGGGTGTTGGGCTTCTGACCAACTGATCAAAACTTCAAGCCTCAGGGTTAGTAAACCTCAGGGTTAGAAAGGGCTAACAGATGACGGATAATGAACCACAAATGGTTATTCCAGTCTCATTTTTGCCACAAATGTTATGCACGTCTGCTTGCGAATCACGAGAGCACAGGGGAGGAGTGCGCCTTGTGTAATGCAATTGGTAAACGCCTCATTACTACAAGTAGTTGGCTGTTAGATCCGGCTGAATAATTTTTAAATTCTCCACGTCCAGGTCTAGGGAAAGGTTGTCCTACCTACATACGATTGCTCCCCTCTTCCGAATGCTGTTGGTTTCCTCTGTTCCGCTAGTCCGTCAAATCCTTTTTCCCAAGAATGCCGGCCACCCTCCTCTCTTGACCCTTTCTGCTCGAAAACGCACGTGTGTCAAAAACAGTCACCATCAAGAGTGCCTCTTGAACACGTCGTTCCCTCCCTCCTCTCGGCCAAACGCATAAAAGCGGACTAGAATCACAGCTGTGGTGTCTGGTTGACCTAAAGACTCTTGGCTCAGTTTCCTATTCGGTGCAATGTAGCCATGACTGCTCCGAGTGCCACTCGAAGACGCTATCCTTCGTCTCTCTCTCTCTCTTTCTTGGCCAACGCAGGAACGCTGCCTAGATAAGCAGTGGTTTGCGACTTGCCGACCCGCTGACGCATTATGGACCTCTGCACACGACATCTCCCCTCTCACACTGACACATTTTGGGCCTTTGTGCGCAACACCCCCTTCTGAGCAAATGTTCACAACAGTCGGATTCCACAAGAACTGACTCCTGAAGTCGCAGAAAAGCAGTGGTCTTTCCCTCACCCACGCTCTCCAAAAACTGGCATGCGTCTTCGCAACCATATGATGTTCTTGAACGGGCGTCTTTTCCGTGTCTAGAGTCAGGTGATATTTGGCCAATTTCTCTGTTCTTGACTGTGTGTATTCATTGTTTACGCTTGTACTTCGTATAGCCTTTACTATGCTTTAACAGTACCTTACTACATTAATAGTTGTTATCGGTGGGGCCTGAAATACACGTTACCGCTGGATACGGAGCAAGAGGAGACATGAAACACGAAACGTTGCCTATTGTTGGAATTAGCCGTGTCCGTCACTTGTCCAGATACGTGGTCAGCTCGGCCGGATTTGTGTGCGTGTGTGTGTGTGTGTGTGTGTGTGTGTGTG
>JAYGXS010000008.1:10605606-10620263 GCA_036362985.1 Ligula intestinalis
TTCTATCAGGATTATTAGAAGTAGGAGTGCAGGAACTCATGAGAAATAAATAATAGTTAAACAACAAAAATATGCATTTAAACAAGGGATCGGTTTGGTCTCCTACAATACGATTCTTAATCTACTTGATTAAAACTGATAGGAAACCGGACGCGTGACTCGATGATTAGGGCGTTGGGCTTCTGACCAACTGATCAAAACTTCAAGCCTCAGTGTTAGTAAACCTCAGGGTTAGAAAGGGCTAAGAGATGACGGATAATAAACCTTTCTGCTACTCATGTCTCTGATGACAAATCCGCGACGGATATCGAAACGTCAGGCGAATAAACATATTGTCCCAGCGATCGAGTCTTCTTCTTCTCAAACCTTAAATGGTTATTCCAGGCTCATTTTTGCCACAATGTTCTGCGCGTCTGCTTGCGATTCACGAGAGCACAAGGGGATGAGTGCGCTTTGTGTAATGCAATTGGTAAACGCCTCATTACTACAAGTAGTTGGCTGTTAGATCCGGCTGAATAATTTTGAAATTCTCCACGTCCAGGTCTAGGGAAATCTTTTCCTACCTACATACGATTGCTCCCCTCTTCCGAATGCTGTTGTTTTCCTCTATTCCACTAGTCCGTCAAACCCCTTTTCCCAAGAATGCTGGCCACCCTCCTCTTTTGACCCATTCCACTCGAAAACGCACGTGTGTCAAAAACAGTAACCATCAAGAGTGCCTCTTGAACACGTCGTCCCCTCCCTCCTTTCGGCCTAACGCATAAAAGTGGACTAGAATTGGAGCTGTGGTGTCTGGTTGACCTTAAGACTCTTGGCTCATTTTACTATTCGGTGCAATATAGTCGCGACTGCTCCGAGTGCCACTCGAAGACGCTATCCTTCGTCTCTCTCTCTCTCGGCCGACGCAGGAACGCTGCCTAGATAAGCAGCGGTTTGCGACTTGCCGACCTGCTGACGCATTATGGACCTCTGCACACGACATCTCCCCTCCCACACTGACACATTTTGGGCCATTGTATGCAACACCCCCTTCTGAGCAAATTTTCACATCAGTCGGATTCCACAAGGACTGACTCCTGAAGTCACAGAAAAGCAGCGGTTTCTCCCTCACCCACGCTCTCCAAAAACTGGCTCCGTCCTCGCAACCATATGATGTTCTTGAACGTGCTTCTTTTGCCTGTCTAGATTCAGGTGATATTTGGCCGATTTCTCTGTTCTTGACTGTGTGTATTCATTGTTTACGTTTGTACTTCGTATAGCCTTTACTATGTTTTAATAGTACCTTACTACATTAATAGTTGTTATCGGTGGGGCCTGACGTACGCGTTACCGCTGGATACGACGCCATAGGAGACATGAAACACGAAACACTGCCTTTTGTTGGAATTAGTCGTGTCCGTCACTTGTCCACATACGCGGTCAGCTCAGCCGGATTTGTGTGTGTGTGTGCTACCCCCGTTTCGCCCCCCGCTAATAGCGGTAAGCGTTTGGCTGGCACTTATCGCATGTGATAAGCAGCCGGTGATTGGCTGAAAGCGAGCAGTCAGCGCGACTGACCTCAAGCCCGCTTTTATCTTTGGTTCTTTCATCGTCATTTATGGGGCCGGCAGTAGCGCCAGTGCGGCCCCTGACATTTTGCAACATATTACTATCCCCAAGCTGACTCCCCCAAAAGTATATTAGTTAGGCCGAAATTTACTGAATTTCCTAGAGGGCATATTTCTCTTGAGACCTAAAACATTATTCTGGTAGAATTTCTTTGCTAAACTTGAGAAGTCTATCGGTAACTACGTGTTCTCAGGGTTTCATCCTCGGGCCTATGAAATTGCATCGATAATTAAAATAGGGGTGCCTAAGGAAGAAGGATGGTCGATCACCGGAACACGTTGTTTATTATCCCGAGCTTCCGAATTCTTACCGGAGTCCATCGTCAGAGATAAGAAACAGCAACAAAAGAGGGGCTAGTTATAGTGTGTGTACACCAATCAAAGGTCAAGAGTCATCAGGTCGTGAAGGGTAAAAAATCGATCAAAAAAGGGGCCAATTATCCGTCAGTAATTTCAACGTTCATCAGGGGGTTAGCAATAAAAACGGGGCAATTATCGAAAAAAAGAGTGTCGGTGGTAAGAACGGCAATGCTCCGTCGGTGAAAACTGTGTCCTCCTCTTAATTCACACAGCATTAAAAGTTGTGAAATTTCACATCTGAGAATTCAAAATAGCATTTGGCGAACTGGCAAAAACTTCCCGTTGGGTCAGTTCATTTATATGAGAACGAGGTACACGTAAAAACATGCAGTTAATAATATCCGTCTTTTCATGCAAGTAAGTCGTGATAATAGGGGGGAGAGGATGATAAGAGGCGGCTGGTTAAGCGGCAGTCAGTGAAGCATGACGATTCGTTGAATTCACTTTTGTGGTGACAACACCAGGTTTGTCTCCTCTCTTAGACATCCTCCTTTGTCGACTTTTTCTCACCTTCCCCCTCGCCATCAAAATCGAAATCTAGTCCATCGCCTTCCATCAAGGACTTAGAAATATTTCGTTGGCAGACAGTAGTGAGGGGGCTCAACAACGAACAGGGACCTGCTTCATGAGAACGGGCATCCTGATAGATTCATTATACAGAATTCTGTTGCGAGACCAGTTAAATCAACTACATCTACTATGGAAAAGAATACTCTATTCTTCAAAGTTTCCTTTCTAGGCGATGTGGCAAGTGAACTCCTGATAAAACGCCTCCACAAAGCCGTATCACGAAGCTTCCCAGCAGAAGGAATTTGGTATTATTCGCAACCACCCAGTTGTGCAAGGAGAAGTGGAAGGAAGTGACTGACAGTACAGTAATTTGCCCCATTTCAACGGTTTATACTGCTTGCACGGGTCATTGCCTACACAGACGAAAGCGAGAACACCTCCCGACATGAAGTTTAAAGCTAAATCAGCGCACATTGTTGAGTCCGAGTATCCTGTGGTCCCCCACGAGGCCCTTCATGGGAGTACTAAGGTTCCACTCAACTAAGTACGTCAAGTCTGGTGCCTCGATGACAGGTGCCCTTCAAGCAGTTTTCTGAAACTGTCTTTTGTCGTACGTCTAGTTGACTTATTCGCCGAAGGCTTGAGCGTCTCTAGGTACAAGGTGTGCCTTCTTCTGTGTGGGAGCCCGCAATGCATGAATTCTGCACGCTCACCGCACACGCCTTGAGCATGCTGAGGTCTAAAAAAACTATTCTGCCTTAAAGGCCTAATTTTTCTGCCAGTTAAGGGGGTGCAAAAAGTCAAGATCACGAGAAATATCGTGACGCGTATTGCAATGGCGCTGCTTAGAACGCATTCGTCCAGCACCTGATCTCCGGTCTCGGAAAGGAGCACTTGTAGGCGACTTCCTCCTAATGCGTCACGCCCAAACATAAGGCAACTTGATAGCAGTCTCGGCCGCCCGGCCTCTCTTGTCACAACCACGCCAACGTTCGACCCGCGAAGTTGCCCGAATCGGCGTGTGACGTCGATAAGTAGACTGACCTCAATCCGTCCTTAGTAAGTTAGCCTCAAGTAGTAGGTAGGCTCTCAAAGCCAACTCACAAGGGCCTCAATGCGGTGACTGTCGTCAGGTCGGGATTTCAGACCAAACCGCCCTAGCGGATGCGGAACGACAAAAGACAAATTCCTCGCATCTTTGATTAAGGATCCCTGCAGAATCCGAAACTTCGGGAAGGCAAACATTTGGTTCCAGTGATTAAATCCACTTCTATTTTCTCATCTTTCTTGACAGAATAAATTGTTTCTACTACTGTGGCTTTCCTATGATTTCTGTCCTCCTAAAGAATAGGGCCTGAAGATCATAGTGACAAGGGTTGAGTCCATTGACCCTAACACCACTCGCTACACTCGAAGGATCATTTTGGAAGCGATGCTTGCCTGTTGGTCAATCCGTCTTCAGCGATGATACCCATGTAAGCATTCAGGAAGTAAATTTAGGCCAGCGAACGTTTTCGATTGATTCATAATCAGGCAATACAATAATATAAGGGTGGTTAGAGTTCACGAATGTTTAAGCAACTAATCAATAGTAATAAGCGAGGACTTAGTTTTAAAAATTGACTTGCAGTACCGTTTTTACCTTCCACGCTGTATCTGAGTAAATAGCAGTGGGAGAATTTCTTATGCAGGGATTTTTTTAAAACTTACGTCAGTAGGTCAGTAGTACGTATGAAATGAAATCTGAGTTCACTACCAGGACATACAGAGCACTGTCTACTTTCAGAAATGTCCCTACCAAATAGTAGTCTGCTTGCACGTTCTCTGACTCGTGGGTTCGCGATGTTAGGTTCCTGCAGCCGTGGCGAATCAGGAGCAATCGCAATTGTGTTCCGATTCACTAGAATTGATTAATTCTAGAGTATATGACCTAAACAAGGCCCAAATTAGGCTTTCAAAGCACACTTAGTTCATTTACACGTCATTTTTATATAGAACACTTTATTTAGAAAGGACTTAGTGACCTACACTGTGGCTATTATTCCCAGGAAGGGGGAGAAGATGGAGGAAATTCGTCGTTCTGATCGCTCTTTTTATCCGCACCATGTGAGTCAGTCCACCCTCAGAGTTTGTGCAGCTTTCTGTGTGCCACACACGTGGCTGAAGTGTGGACTGGGAGTCAGACGGTGAGGGCTCCCTTTAATCCTATGATTGTGCAAATCCTGGTGTGGGTGAGTCAAGGGGGTCAAGTCGTGCCGTGGCGCACACAGATGGGTTTGATGACTCTGTCAGCTACTGGGCCCATCCTACGGCAGGCGATGGACCGGCTCGGACAGTGTCTTGGTGCCGGAGTTGAGGGGGGGTGGCAGAGTGAAGTCGGTGACTCGGCGCAATTTCCTCGTAAACACTTGAAGCTACCACGGTGCGCTTTAAGTCATGGCTTAGGGGGGGGTGAACTTGAATGGCGCAGTCAGTCCGATGTTGGTTCTATTGGGTGGAGTAGCTTACTGGTGGACTGTGAGTCAAGCTACAATGGCTCCTTCTTAACAGTGGCTCTATGGCACTCCCACTACGTGGGATACGAGCCTTCAACCCCTCCTCCCTCTTGGCCACGCTTTTCTTGTTTTTTTGTCCTTAAATCACAAACGGTGATGGGAGCGGTGAGCGAGTGGGCAGATTCCCCGTGAGTCTGCTTAAACTCCTGTTTTCATCTGCATTAGTTCGCTGCGTTGCTTCAGCTTGCTGCAGCCTTCGTGCAGCTTGTCCAGCTTGCTCCAGCGTTGGTCTGGGTTTGCTTCATCGTTTGCTGCGGCTCGTTGGAGCATTCGGCCGCCCATCGTCCAAATCGATGGGGTAGTGGCAGAATTTTTTATACAGGCATTTTTATGACTTATGTCAGTGTAACCATCGCAAAAATATGAACTAAAATTTGAGTACACTTACATGACATAAAAAGCCATTTGCCGTATCTTATGGAAATAGCAGTGGTAGCATCTTGTATGGAGAGTCAAGAGAGTCAAGAATAATGCCGCAAAAATATCAACTGAAATTCCAGTACACTAACAGGACATGCAGAGCCCTTTCCACTTTCTGAATCGTCCCTACCAAATAGTCTGCCTGCACGTTCTTTGACTCGTTGGTTTATAGATTCGGAAATATAATAATAACTGAAACGTTCGCGATATAATGTTCCAGAAGCCATCGCGAATCATGAGCAATCGCGATTGTTGGTTCCGGCTCACTAGAAATGGCTATTTCTCGAGAACATAGCTTAAATGTGGCCCACGTCACGCTTCCAAAGCACACTCATTTCATGTACATGTGAGCTTTTTATATCACACTTTATGAAGAAAATACTTAATGACCAACACTGTTTGTATTCTTGCCAAAAAGGGGAAGGCGACGGAGGAGGATTGTTCGTTCTGACGGCTCCTTTTGTACCCGCCGTATGAGTCAGTCAGTCATTAGTGTCTGTGCAGCTTTCTGTGTGGCACATACGTGGCCAAAGTGTGAACTTGGTGTCAGGCGGTGACGGCTCCTTCTAATCCTCTGATTGTGCAAATCCTGATGATGAGTCAGGGGGGCCAGGCGCGCACAGATGGGTTCACCGACTCTGTCGGTCACTGCGCCCACCCCACCTCGCGTCAGGCGATGGACCGGCTTGGACAGTGGCTTGGTGCTGGAGGTGGGGGCGAGAGTGAAGTCGATGGCTGGGTGCGATTTCCTCACTATAAACAAGCTTACGCATTTGAAGCTATCATGGTGCGCTAAACGTTATGGCTTACAGGGGGGGAACTCGAATTGCGCGGTCAGTCCGATGTATATTATATTGTGTGGAGTAGCTTACAGGTGGACTGTGAGTCAAGCTACAATGGTTCTTTCTTAACAGTGGTTTTATGGCACTCCCACTACGCCGGATGCGAGCCCCCCACCGCTTCCCCCTCTTGACCAGGATTTTCTCGTTTGTTGCACTTTTCAGTGCGTGTGACTGCGCCCTCCCTTATCTCCATCGTCTTGACTTTGTACTGACACCGTGGGCAGGTGGGGTAGGAGGAGTATATAGTGCGGTAGATACTGCGCAAGTCATGTCACCGCACAACCCTGCTGTGGAGTGTACGACGGACTTCATTGAAACCCATGTTCGAACAAAAGGGTTCTGCGCGGGGCTGTCGTGTACTAGGCTTTGTGTACGTAACTGGGTTGATCTTTATAAGCTGCAGGCCTGTTGATGGAGTCGCGTCCAAATTATACGCTTCAAGAGTCCATCGTTCTTTTTTTCAGTCGCCCCGGCCGAGGATGCTGCTGGATAGATATATAACTTTGAGAGGAAGACGACTCGATTGCTGGGACAATACGTTTAGTCGCCTGACGTTTCGAGATCCGTCACGGATTCGTCATCAGAGACACAGTCACAGAGCCCTATGATCTTCAGCCCTGGTTCCTTGTGGGAAGAAGAAGACGGTGGGAGGCTAGAGAAGAAGGAACAGTTTATTCTGTACAGAAGGAGTGGTAGAAAAGGTAAGAGGATTTTGACACTCGGACTAGTCACGTAAGGAGGTCTGTGAGCGTGGGGTCGTTACAGGCGTCAAAAACTCTGCCTAGGTCTGCTCCCTGGCACGGGGATTGTCACAAGTACCCTTTATGTGAGTCAGCCTCAGACCGATGATTGACCAGTCCAGTCAGATCAGACTGGGGTAGGCTGAGACATCGAGGCGCCCATGCGCACGGATGCCCGAGGCCAAAGACTGAGCGTTGGTGTGTGTGCGTGTTGGAAGGAAAGAGGGCTGCAGGCACTACAATCAGGGAGGGTCACTACATTCCCTCCCTGAAAATCATAATTATGGCCCCGATAGTCGTTGCAGCTTTACAGTTTGGTTTTAGCCTCTGAGTGGATTGGTTGTACTCATGTAAGCGAGCCAATAATTTCCCCAAGGCATTAGCGGTCCTTAAACGCTCATCAGTGACTGTCAACCCCCACTTGGTTTACATTCACGTTCAACAGAAAGTACACAGAGCACATAGGACCGTCCGGCCTATCGTCATCTTTGATGAATTTGCTTGAATTTTCTCTCAGTACAAACAAGCATTGCAAGAAGACAGACAGACATTTTGATTAATGAAAATGATCAGCATTTATTAATTATTTGAAAGATATATGGGTCTGATGAAAAGAAAGAAGATCTTCGGAAAATCGAGTTGTACTCGTGAATTTTCGAACAAGTATCACGTGTTCGTCGTCAGACTAAATTAAAAGTGAGGGCTGGGAATGTCGCACTAGATGTTTTGGAGGCAGAGGTTACAACGGACGGGGGAGGGAAGGGGGGGGGGATTGGGTGGAAGGGTTATGGTGACGTGACACCCGCGGCGATAGGTTGTGCTAGTGAAGGGAGGGGGGGTGTTAGCGTTTGGACTATGAGCCGCGTGTTCGGGGGAAGGGGGGGGGGGCTGGTTAAGAGTCAGAGAAATTCCACTTGACCGGGCACAGAGAGCCAGTTGTTGTTTCAGGCTGTGTCCACCCTCTGTTGTTCACGTCTTGAGGTCAGTAAATTTTTACATACTGTTGAAAGCAAATGGAAGGTTGATGGTCCGAGTCCTTCAAAAGGCAGTTGCATTTGGAATCATTTTCTCGGGCAAATTTTTGAAGTGGTCGTATAGATAAAAACGGGAAGACTTAGGCAATAACAATTTTTATGCACACTCACTTTTACCAGGAAAGGTATCGATTTAAGAACTTGACTGCCAATTTATGTTACTCAGGGCATTTGGGGGTGTCCACACAGTTGAGACTGGAAGAGCTCAATTTGTCGGGAGTACCATCTAGTACTAACTGCTCAATGGTATCTGACCTTGCCAATAAAAGCGAACATGTGAGTACAAGGAAGTTACTGAGAAGAAGAAGAAGAAGAAGAAGAAGAAGAAGAAGAAGAAGAAGAAGATTCGATTGCTGAGCAACACTTTTATTCGCCTGACATTTCGACATCTGTCGCGAATTTTTTATCGGAAACTTAGTAGAAAACAGTAGCAGAAGGGGTTAAACATGCACTGGAAGTTGCAGTATTTATAGGCCACGGTCATTCCTGTACATTTTTGACAGCGACAATTAATGATTATTGCCCTCTTTTTGTTACTTGCTTTATGAATGGCATGCAGACCGTGACCCGCTGAACTTGCATCACACGTGGTGGAATGGAGCCTAATTATTGCTTGGCCATCGGGCGACCCCGGTGTTGGCGTAAGACATTGTGGTGGCTTGTGCGTTCCCCAAGTGGCCACTTCCTTTGGCCAGCTTGAGCCTCAGCGCTGAATATGGATTGGGCAAGTTGTTGCACTTGTTCATGGACTGGGGGTTCATGTACCATAACACTAGTTATTCTCGGCTCCCACAATTACCACTTCTTGCGAAAATTTCGGGTATATCAAATTTTAGTGTGTGGCCGGTTCTCATCGAATGAGTAGCAACGTGATACTTGGCATCATTTCACCGCACTGCTGCCACCCGGCAGTGTTTCCTTTGGTTTCATTACCGGCGCCTTGTGGTTACCTCCGGCCTGTATGCGACTCCAACTGCAAATGGTTGAGAAGGCTACCGACGGCCTCCAAGACCTTTTTGACGTACCCGACCTTCTTTGATGGCTGGTATCTGAGGGCCAAAGTCCTGCTAGAACATTACTGGATACAACCAGATCGATTAAGGTTATTCGAGCCGATATTGTGGAAAAGGAAACCAGATTTCTTGGTTCATTAAGACACCGCTTAAGGGACAGTGTACTGTTCTGGCTTCAAACCACAGACCCTTCGCGCATAGGATGTAAATATAACTTCCCGGTTACTTTATAAATGGTCATGTCCTTATAATGTGTCGTTATTGGCCGGATAATAGAAAATAGAACGTATCCCGACTATTATTACAAGCAGATAAGATTAGGCGTGTAAGGCCAGAGTGTTATGGATAATTTAATTAAGTTCAGAATGAATGGAGTATGAGTTATTGATTTCCAGACGAGTGCGGTCCAGCCATGGCTGGGCTGAGTCCAAAGTTGTATTCCGGTGGTGAGGTCGCCGGCTCCAGGAGTGTCTGCGCGTAAGCAGTCAAGACAATAAAGTCTTTTGTGAACTGGCCTTGGAACGTGGTTGGCCAGTTAGAACAGACAGAGGGTGGACGCACGTCTGTGACCTAACCCTGCCTCTGACACGCTCTGGTGCAAACGTGCTTAGTGCTCACGATAGACAGACAGACATGCCAAAAGCGTGCGAGGAAATCATGGCTAAAAATATGAGGTTATCGCAGGGGGTAAGTGAGTTAAATCCAGCACCTGCGATCTTCAGACCATAATTACTTTATGCAGCACAGAAGTTGTTAAAGGCCAGAGTAGTGGGAAGAGTTTATTGTGTACACAAAGGAAAGGAGAATAGATAGAGGAAGTCTGATTTGGTGAGCATACAACCGGCAGGAAAGCCAGCCGCAGTCCAAGTGAGGTCTTAGCAGCAAACCGGCCAGAAGACAGAGAGAGCGCGTCCATTGGGTAGTCGGCCTGGAGATTTTGGGCAATGAAACACGTGCAACCTTGCCATTCGTCACGTGGCTCAAACCGCGTAGATGCGGGAACAGTGACTGGCTGATCAATACGTCGGAAACCGCGTCGGTGACCCTTTGGGAAAGTGCATTTCGACGCGAGCTAGTCGGTTAGGCACGACCCACTACAAGCACTCCCCCTCCAAACCATAACGAGGATACTGAAAGAATCCAAGTGAAGGAAGAATATTTAAGTTAAGTGAGAGAGATACGTACTTAGGTGAAGTTGCAGAACAGCATGGGCGGCTGTGGCTGTAATGAGCCAGGATGCAGGGGTGGCTGAAGAAAGCCACTGGTCCGGTAAAACGTCAACAGCAAATTAGTATGCCATATCAGTATGAGTTGAACCAGAACAATTGTTGGCAAAAGAAGGAAGGTTGGAGATTGGGAAGGAGATCTGGGTACTGGCACTCATAAGGGGACATCTCTGTTGGATTGGGAAGTAACCATATCCTGGGCTGAATGGGCTATCGGCACTAAGTCGCGAATGCCAATCACCAAATACGTAAGGACAGGGCCGTAAATCACCAAATACATAGGGAACTACGCCGGGATAGGTCGGGAAGTCAACAACTACGCAGGGGCGGCAGGTCACATCAGAATTTGAGTCTTCATTTCACGTCGGAATGTCACCAAGGTGGTTAGAATGCTAACACACTATCGGAGTGAAATAATCGCTAACCCTAAGACAATGATAATGACCAAAACAGCAAGGCTGCTAAAATCAGAAGAACCCAAATATAAATTTATGTAAGATATTAAGGAAAGTAGATACAACCTAAATGTTGGTTTCCTCGGGGATAAAAGTTTGGCGGTGTTGCCAGTGCTTTTAAAGTCCAGGGACAACTATGAAAAAATGGAGACAAGAATGTAAAAGGTCAAAAATAGTTGAGGACCACCACAAGGTCACTATAGAGTCATCAAATGAGTAACCGTACGCAACGGCTTCAGTGTTCTAAGCACAGATTTAGGTTTCATACAATTTCTGTTGCGTGAATTGACAGACAGTTTACTTCTTACTAGAGGTTGTAGCAGGTAATACGAGTGAGGGAGACAAGAACTCTTTACAAACATTATGTCTTTATTATCCATTTATTGCACTTTCATAGGTCCTATACATGGTAGAGTGCACTCAGACTTCGCTCTTTTTCGGTTTCCGATTGTTTGTCGAAAGTGTTGCATCTCCGGTAATCCATTTTATTTGTTTGTTTTTTGAGTTTGCACCATTTGAACAATAAGCTGCCTCGATGCCATGACAACAGACACACCACTAACTATAACCAACAAGTGAAACCATGGTAACCTGCAGGGTTTCTGTCGTGTGAATTGTGAGAATACAACAAGTAGCACGATTTTTTCCGTCAGATAAGGCCTTCGCATATAGCCAAGACCTGCAAAGCAAAAACCTTATTCTGCTCTACTTTTTTTCGTAGGCAACCAATTCTGTCCATGTGGGAGTTTTGCGTTTACAGTGAACTCGAAGTGAAGTTTATGTAATTTATGTTTTCGGAATATTTTCAGATGTTCTCAGTAAGCAGGGACTGAAATTTAGAGTATCAATTTGAATTAAATGTTCGGATTGGAAAAACAATGAAGAACGTTGCCCTTCTCGTTCCCATCTAGTGAAAAACACTCGTGAGTGGCCAACTGCTTTTTTTCGCAACCTAATAGGATAATCCCTGACCGCACAGCTGAAAAACAATCAATATCTCTCAATTTACGACTTCATTATCTTATATGGGAATTTAATCTGATGCTACTATAAAAGTAATAAATAAACAGGCCTAAACTTGCGAGAATACGGAACAAGCCAACCCAGCAGTGAGACTGGAACTAGGATATCATAAGATAGTAATCGAATATCACGATAGACGTAGGTACATAGATCCTACTTCAAGTCTTACTTTTTAGGGCATCCATAGTTGGTGTGAGATATGTGTTGTAAATGATGCCAAAGCTGCGATATCGCCGTCTAACTGCGCCTTGTGAGTCCCCAAAGAAGAACAGGACAAGAAGGGGTGAAAGTATAAGTCTTTTTTCCACACTTAGTACAGACTACTTATAGCAAGCAAGGCATACACGATTGAACCAATAAAATTGTGTTGTTGGGCGGGGGATAACATTCTGACTGACTGTCGAGCTGGAGAGAAGGATAGCGCAGAACACTAATCATGCCCGGCAGTTTGATCGACCACATCTCTCGCGCGGCCTGTAACGATCGAAAATGAACCGTTGGCTGAGTAATCAGGACAGCGTTATGACTGATCATTAGGCCTGCCCCTAAAAATATGAACCGAGTTTTTGTCAAGGGAGCACACTGCAGCCCCCCAAAAATAAAACGATGCCTTCGACTGTTATGGGGATTGGAACACCTTTTGGCGCCGACGTCATACATTCTAGTGAAGGATTTGGGTGCCTTCACTGAACTTAGAAGAGGCTAACTAGGTAATATGGTGATTGAGACATTTTTGGTCTAAGCTTGCCTTGAAGGGTCCAAACAAATTTGAGCAAGAAGATGAGTAGGTAAGTCATAAAGAAAATAAATAGTATGCTGTAACGGTGGCACTTTGTGGTTTCACCATCGAATTACGCCCTTTGGAGTCCCCAAAGAAGAAAAAAAATAAGAAGGGCGCAACTTTCGGATCCACTCGAAGGAGGATGTATTGTGTACAAAACTCAGAGTTGCTTTCTCGGGTTGCAGTTGGGGATGGACTTGTGGTGTCCTCGCAGTCCGTGTGAAACTCACTGTCTGGGATGTGACAGTGGCTTATAAGTTATTGGCAAGCGTGGTCGTTTGTGGCCTGATTAGGCGCATTGTGATAAGATCACCTGCCGTGTGGCAAACCTAAGTGGCCCTTGAGGAACTGCGACCAGTTGGCACGCGCGTAGGCTCGCGTGCGCCTGTGTCCTCTCCAGAGGCCTAGGTCATCGCGTGTCGACAGTCATCATGTGGGCACAACCATCGTGGAGGCCTATGACCTTGAAGGCAGTCCGCATTGACAAAGGATTCAGTGTGGAAGTCGGCGGCAGGCACGACGCCTCAGGAGAGCCTTTAATATTGCTGGCATTTGGTCAGGCTACACTCCTAACACAGTATTCACGTGCAAGAAAGAGGATTTTAGGGGCAAAAGGTAATTTACAATTGGGTTAGTCTTTAGTACGGCACTGCGTACTATGGTGGCAAAATGACCGTAAATTTGCACTAATTAACTTATTGATTAAGGTTACAAAGTTCCCATCAGCGACTTCAGAAGAGCATACGCAGCTTTCTATCAATTCTCCTCGGACCATTACATTTATATAGAAAGGGGATCAAAAAGTAACATGCTGGAAATTATGTTCATCTTTACAGGCAAATTAGCCATGTGAAAAAGGGAAAGGTTGGGGTTGATAGAACTTGGCTGGTTGCGAGGCGATGAGGGTCTTTTGTGCTCGCAAAAGAACCTCCTGCAAGCTCCCAACTTCGCATGGCCAACCGTTACATAACTGTCTGCATCTTTCCACACTTCCTCCCTTTTCCCACCCCCCTCCTGTCCGGATTCAATAAAGGCTCCTCACCTCGCAACCAGCCGCGTGCTGTTAACCCCACCCCCCCCTCCCCTTTCCCCAATGACTAATTTTCCTGTAACGATGAACATAATCGCCAGCATGTTACTTGTTAATCCCTTTCTATACAAATATAATGGCGCAGAGAGAATTTATCGAAAGCTACATATGCTCGCAAAATACTCTTCTAACTTATTAACACATTATTTTTCAGCTTAAGGTTTTATTTATCAAGGCAATATACCGGATTTTGAACGAGTTTCTGTCCAACCACCTGGAAAGACTACGCACTATAAACCATTTCTTAAGTAATCTCCGTTTTCATCATTTATTTTCGATCCACCTATTCAAATTGGAATATGGTTTGTGAAAAATATGTTTGAAAAGATTCCTTCTTAACGCAGAAAACTTCTTCTTCATTACGTTTCATACTTAAAGAAGGTGTATCTTCATTTTTAAAAAGTTTTTTTTTAATGTGAGATTTTTCGACCATGAAAAATCCAACGTATTTGCTCATTTATGAATACTGCTGATAAAGTATGGTCCACATCAGTTTAAAACGTTTATGAATACTTTTGTGGCTTGCTTTTTCACGGCGTTAAGAAACATGTGAATTTTCTCAGATATAACGTATGTGACGTGTAGTTTGGAAGCCTTGAATGTATCTGTGACCGTAAAGGCGGGGTTCAAAACAATTCGGCAATTAAGAAAGTTCTTTACAGCTGAGAGATACTCTTTTTTAAAGTAGCTTTCTACCAACAGAGTACGAACGAATATTTAGTGAGTGTTTCCTAGAAAAGTCATTTGAATCTATGAGAACATCGAAAATCAATTAATAAAATGAATGCTAGGCATTTTTAAAAGCATGCTGGTTTCTCAGGCGGTCGAGAGGAAGATCGTTCAAACGCTGGTTTTCTTATCTGAATCTTATAAATGGGAAATAGGCTGTATGTACGCAATAGTAAGATTCTACTAAGGCTGCAATTGGGCTAACTAAATTCAGTAAATTTGCTAAACCCACCTAACATATAAGTCAGCCTAGTGGTCATTCTGGTGGATTC
>JAYGXS010000008.1:10635879-10645902 GCA_036362985.1 Ligula intestinalis
CCTTACAATTACCGGCAACTCTGCGGTGACCTCATCCAAACCTTTCAAATTATCAGCGGCCGTGGGTGTGCCCTGGAATTTGACGAATTCTTCGAATTGGCTCGGAGGGATCAGCTGCGGGGTCATCCCCTTAAAGTGCAGAGGAAGCCAGCCCGTATGCATGTTCGACGGAACTTCTTCTCGCAGAGGGTCGTCGGAGTGTGGAACGGTCTTCATGAAGAAGTGGTCCTATCAGATGCTGTTGACATTTTTAAACGCCAACCTGATTTAAATTTGCTGAGAAACTGTGACGGATATAATGAACAAAGTGTCAGTAGCAGCAGTTTGTAACCGGCTCACACCTTTCACTGATGTTAAGCCTACATTTTTATTATTGACTATTTTTAAAGTTTAACTCTTTTGCAATTTTTGGATATGAATAGGGAGCTCAAGGGTGAAAGCCTTCTTCCCTAAATAGTGACTTAATGGTGAGAATGGGCAGATAGTGAGGAATACTTCTCGGGATTTTTTTGGCAGAAAAAGCTGGCACTCTTTTGAGGGCAACGAAGAGGTTACCTACGTCATCACCGAAGTGCGGCCATGTTCTCCCTTGCTGATTACAAAGTCCGTCAATGCAGAATTATCCGCCAAGGTCATCGACAGTCCGCCTCGGGTCGAACAAAGAGAGAACGTTTAGGGACCACGTGTAATTTTCCCGGAAAGTTTGATAGATGCGTTCTGATACCATCGTCGCACAGACCTTCATATGAGAATGACGATGACGTAACGTAAGGGGTGGTTTTTGAAAATAATAGTCTATACAGCAACTTCTATTAGAATGTAGCAAATGGTATAATAATTGTAATTTTGTGGGGCTTCCGGCTGACAGCGGTCAGGCGGTATTATAACTCGCACCATTATGGCGCTCCAGGTTACGCGTAAATACTTATAGCGATTCAAACATACCGACCTCCAGAGGCAAAGCACCCCAGGCTTCGACCAAGATGTCGGAGAAAATGAAGTTCTGAGTACTTAGAGTCACATGTAATTTGAGGGGCTTATCTCTGAAGTTCTTTGGTGTTGTAATTTCTAAGAAATATCCACGTACAAAACTACGGTCATGAGCGCGTTAATGTGCGAAATGTGAGTGTCAGGTCCTAATGGAGCTGTCTGTAACGCAAATGAAAAATATTGAGGCCCGTCAGCCGAGTTTCATAGGATAGTGAGTCTTGTCCAGTAACAATATGCAACCTTTTCGAGGACGTTGAGATTATTCGTATGCCAAGGTCTCTAAATTTGGACAACTGGTTATATTGACAGTTGCACGAATGTTCCGAAGACTTAGGTGTAGCAGTAGTCAAAAAGGCGGAAAAGTTCTTTCAAAGAGGTACAGAAGCGACGTCACAGACTTGGCTATCTATGCTCAATGCAAAGTGGGTTAAGGCCTGGGTGTGATCAAAATATCCTAACTCATTCAGTTGGTCAAAGGAACAAGTTTTGCCAACACCCTTTAATATTGCATATGCCCGCATTTAGGGCAAGAGCCAATGCTCTGACCATTTTGTTAATCAGTTAGGGTTTGGCTGCGAATGCCATTCGTCAGCTACATTTCAAGCGACGCGCCAACGCCTGATACCATCGGCAAGCATGGCGATATTGCAATCCAGTCCACTGACGAAATCATTTATGCAAATTGTGAAAAAATGGGGCAGAGAATGGAGCCTTGGGAACTGTGGCCCTTGTCGGCTACTTGTAACTGCTACAAATAGTTTGCGAGCGGCCAATTAGAAAGAAGTGTATTAATGCCGGTAGCCTACTCTTACTCCTATGCAGCTCAGTTCATGGAGCAGGAAATTTTGTGGCAGGCTATCGGAAGCCTTTTTGAGACGGGAATCGATACGCCTTTTTTGAGAATGTCATCCAAAAATGTAATCCACAATTGCCAATCCCTGCAACGTTCAACCTGAGTGAGTGCTTAATTATTTATTCGATAAATTTTCAGCAAGTCAAAGTATAGCTGAACAAGCGATAATTGTATGCTAAACACTGCCTTCCACCCTCATAGATTGGCATAATCCATGCGGATTTTCAAGCGGCTGATAGACATCTGCTCATGGATATTCGAAGAGAGTATTTTTTTTCTCCAACATTTTATTTTTTGGAAATCGGTAGCTCGCTGAACTCAGCCACCGATGTAGGATTTTTTTACTGCCCAGACTATTATTTTATCATAAAGCTCGTTGTTAATCGGATCTAACTTACCACCTTACCAAGCGTAACATACTACTACGACTACTCATAAATAAGTTAATAAAAATATTATGCTTAAAGCCCAAAGGGCCATTTCATTACTACTAATTCTTGTTGTCATAGAGCTGCTTAGGCGCAGTTTAACGATAGCATAACGATTGTAATGAAAGGACCGCTTGGGCCTTAAATATACAATTTATTGATTTATTGATAATATTATAGGGTGTCCTCAAGAAATATATACACAGGTAACGTAATTGTTAACTTGGTGATTATGATAATTTTATTATTTCAAAAAACGTCAAAATATTTAAAATAATCAGTTTATTGTTTTTTCACTGCATTTAACTATTGAAACGGTGGCTGAATGGAGAGAAGCTACCGAACATGAATGCACACGACTACCAAGAGAAATGTTTCATGGTATGTGCACTTCCAGTGTTTCGCGTTGTCAGCAGTAGCGTGAACAAAATGGGCGAAATTTTGAGAACATTTAGTGATAAAAAACAATAAAATGGTACTTTTAAATAATTTTACATTTATTTAATAATCAAATTATGACAAACACCAATTTTAAAATACAGAAGATGAATTGGCGAACATACGTTCGTGTTCGATAATTCTCATCAGGCCTTTACTTTTATAGGGTAATTAAGTAAATGGATTATGCGGGTTAGTAGAAAAAGAAGGACGGTTGTCAGGGGAGGGGGAATGGGGGGGTCAAAACAGGGTCAAAATTTGCTCCGCGTTAGGGGGAGCTGGTAGTCGGTTGAGGTGTTAAGCCGCTGGCTGTTGGATTAGCAGCTTTTGACCATGGTAACTGTGGTGCCGCGACGAAATTATTTTGGGCGCAAAGGATGGATCGGCATAGCCCGATTGCGGCCGCTTCTGCCGTAGCCAAGAGACGCTGTCCAAGAAATTTTGAGTAGCATGAGGGTACCTTGTTAATAACTCGGAAGGCCTCTTTGGCATCCACGCGATGGTCAGAGTCTACCAGATGCGCTAGAATGGAACTTTTAGCACCTTTTAGTTGACCCTTTCCTAACCATGCTGGGATGTGTTCTCGGACTCTTTTGGACAAACGCCGACTCGTGCGACCAATGTATCCCGCCCCACAGGAACAGGTAAATGAATAAATACACATGGATGTGGTCTAGGCTGGCAGTTTGTCCTTGATCTCTCCGTATAGGATTAGAGTGGTCGAGAAAAGTACGTGGGCGTTGGCTGCTGGGAAGGTGTTTGCTACAGCTTGACTCAGGCACCTACTTAGAAGTTCGCTTGGTCCGTCCCCTTGAAATGGGACCCTGATAAATATTCGTTTCTTCTCTGTTAATAGCATTGCAGGTTTTTGTGGCCTTTCAGCCATGTGCTTAGCGATAAATCGACTGGGGTACCCATTTAGTCGAAATACACATTCAACAATCCTTAGCTCCTCTTCTATGCTATCATTCGAGCAGATCATTTTCGTCCTTTGCATCAAACATTGTACTTAATTACGTTTGAAGTTTAACAGTACGAAGCTAGCAAAATGGATGTATTGCCCGGACCACACCTTCTTGCGATATACCTTCCGTTGAATGCTCCCATCAGCACTTCTACTCAGAAGTACATCAAGGAATGAGAGTGATTCAGATTTTTATACTTCTATTGTTAATTTGATAGACGGCTGCCCCTGATTCACTATATTCATTAGAGCTGAAAAGTCGGTTTGGTCTGATGCAACAGCGAATATGTCATCTACATAACGTTTGTAGTACGTCAGATTATTTATCTGGTGGCTAAGTTGCGAAGCCTCTAGTTTGCCCATGAATATATTTGCTAGAAGTGGACCCAGGGGTGAGCCCATAGCTACTCCGTCTAATTGCCTGTACATCTTGTTGTCGCAAAGGAACTGTACATTCGAGGTACATTTTAGTAGCAATTCCACGAGGGCATTTACTGGCACTCCTATGTCCTGGTGATTTAATCTAATGAAGTCACAGATGTAAGCTAATGTTTCTGTGACCAGAAAGTTTGTGAACAGGAAGGAGACATCCAGTAAAAACATCACTGACCCATTCAGGTCGAGCTCTTGCACAACGTCTACGAAATCGAAGGTGTCTGGCAGACTGTATGGGGCTAGTTGACTCTGTATGGGTTTCAGTTTATCTGCTTGCCATTTCACTGTTGCATGGTATGGCGAATTTCTCCGATCTAGGATGGGAAGCATGGGTACGCCAGCTTTGTGAAACTTCCGTAAACCGTACAGTCGAGGTATGTGCATGCCAACGGGGCGGAGAGGTTCTAAGTCGTACTCGCTTATGATACCATCTTTTAAAGTCTTTTTAGACCCTTTAAATGTAAAGGCCTAATGAGAATTATCGAAAACAAACATATGTTCGCCAATTCATCTTTTGAATTTTTCAATGGGAATTTTTACAAATTTTAAAATACGTAAAATGTGTACACCCTATATCAAGGCAAACGAATATTTTTAAGTAAATTCAACACTATATTGAAAGGTCAAAATGATCAGACTAAATCAAGGATCTTTCATGTTTTACCGGCGTATTGTTGCATAAATTATAATAGTTCATGGTTTGTTTTTCTACATCAGTTAGTTTAATAAATTTTAAGTAAAGGTTAGTGCGTCTTTTGAAAGTCTAGATTATACCTTCAGAGGATTCGTTTGGTTGTCGCGTAAAAGACATAGTCATCATTAATGGTTTCTGCAGAACTAAAATGATAATGTCGCAATCTGCAGTTTCTCAAGTTCGAAGGTGTAAAAGACTCAGTTCTTTGTCTTCTCAACAGGAACCTGATAGAAACTGTGACAAATTAGAAGAAATCATGAAGTCGGAATCCTATCCGAAAAAATCATTTACGAGCCGTATTTTGGGAAATGGGCGAGACAAGCCCGAATATTCTACTACGCTTAACTATTTCAAGGCGGCTAGCAATATGAGAACAGATGGTGCTCCAAAAACGAAGGGTGGAAATGTTGGCATCCGTCGATCCGAAGAAGATATTTTGAAGAAATCTGCGTCTACTGGCTCTTTTATTTCTAAGAATACTAACTCAACATTATCAGCCGATCCTGGACCTGATCAAGATCCTCAAAAATATGTGCCAGCGGGTCTCGAAAATCTGGGTAATTCGGTGAGTTGCTTTAGTCAAAAATTTCTTAGCTTCGTCTTTCGAAAGGCTGAACTTCCTTTAATTTATCCACTTATTTTAACTATAAGTATACATTTTATTTCATCTTTTCATTGCCTATATCAAATTATCTAGGTAGTCACTCCGGATATCTGTGCATCGTCGCTAAACTGGCGATGCACATTGCTATTATACTAGCAATGTCCTTGCGCTGCGCATGATATTTCGAAGATTTTAGTTTCCTCCATATGAAAAATCACATGTTATACCCCTATGCTTATTTAAGACTACAGTTAAGCTGCAATAGGATTCCCGGTTTCTCATCTCCTCGAATTCGATATCCACGGTCGATGTGTAACTTTTAGAGCTTGTTGTTGCTTTATGTAAGGTAAACTATGATGAAGAATCAGACAAAATTCTTGAGGTATCCAATTTATTTATTGACTGAATAACAATATGCAGATAACCTTATAAGAAACAAATAGTTCCTTGAAATAACAAAAATCTAATCCATTATCTATAGTATCTCAAGACTTTCAGCGGGTATACTTACTTACGTCTACAATTTTAGAAATGCCTGGAGCCTTGTAGAAACTGTGATAAATTAGAAGAAAACATGAATTCTGAATCCTATCCGAAAAAATCATTTACGAGCCGTATTTTGGGAAATGGGCGAGACAAGCCCGAATATTCTACTACGCTAAACTATTTCAAGGCGGCCAGCAATATGAGAACAGATGGTGCTCCAAAAACGAAGGGTGGAAATGTTGGCATCCGTCGATCTGAAGAAGATATTTTGAAGAAATCCGCGTCTACTGGCTCTTTAATTTCTAAGGATACTAACTCAACATTATCAGCCGATCCTGTACCTGATCAAGATCCTCAAAAATATGTGCCAGCAGGTCTCGAAAATCTGGGGAATTCGGTGAGTTGCTTAACTCAAAAATTTAGTACCTTCGTCTTTTGAAAAGCTGAAATTCCTTTGATTTTCTTTTATATAAGTTATTAGTATGAATTTTGTTTGATCGTTTCATTTCTTTTATCAAATTATCTAGGTAGTCACTCCGGATATCTGTGCATCGTCGCTAAAATGGCGATGCACATTGCTATTATACTAGCAATGTCCTTGCACTACGCATGATATTTCGAAGATTTCAGTTTAATCCATATGATTAATCACAGTATATACCTCTTTGCCTATTTAAGATGACAGTTAAGCTGCAATAGGAGTCCCGGTTTCTCATCTCGTTGAATTCGATATTCACGATCGATGTGTAACATTTAGAGCTTGTTGTTGCTTTATGTAAGGTAAACTGTGATGAAAAATCAGACAAAATTCTTGAGGTCTAAATTTAATTTATTACTGAATTAAAATATGCAGATAACCTCATAAGAAACAAACAGTTCTTTGAAATCACAGCAATCGAATCCGTTATCTATCTTACCTTAAGAATTTTATTGGGTTTATTTCCTTGTGTCTGCAATTTTAGAAACGCCTTTTGTAAATTATTTTGATAAATTCCATTTGTAGTGCTATTTAAATGCAATCCTCCAATGTATTCAATCCACAACATTGCTGAGAAATTACTGCTTGGAAAAGAAGTACGAAGCCTCCCTTCAAAAGTCGGGGAAAACTGGAGGTGACTTATTCCCTGGTACGTCACCTCATAGAGAATGATTCTCGCATTTGAAATCTTACATTATTTACATGAAGCAGACTACCACTTCCATGTTGGGTAACGGTGCCAGTTTTAATAGCAAACCTTAACGACTCGAAGCAACTGCAGTGGTAATCTAGCGTTACACAACTGGGCCACTGCGGCGGCAGTGACTTCGGGGAGACCATAACCGACAACCAATTTTTAAACTGTTATCTGTTAGTCAGACTATTGGCTAGAGTACTGTTTTGCAGCTCAATGGATGGAAAATAAATGCAAGTGGCCGGTCACAGAGAACGTTTAAACCTCGCAATGTCTGGACATAGTATGACTTAAATAATCTGGAGACTGCTTATAAAATAAGCTTGTTCAAAGCCAAACGTCAAATTATTCTAGGCATAACCAACAAGTTACTTAACCATTAGGCTTATTTATCTTAAAATAGAGATGAAAATCGAGACACATGACTATCTACCAAGCCTGGTAATTCGTCAATGTGCCATGCCTAGGAAAAAAGACAAATCAAGACTCCATCCTTGTTATTAATTTAACAGTGTCCTTGCCTTTGTTAGGCTACAATCTGCACGGGAAAGGCTTCTTTGCTTCAATGGCAACCTTCGGGAAACCTGCGAAAATTTTCTAAAATTTTCATTGTTTGTTCTTTGCCCTTTCAAACTGCTCTTCGAATTTGCATTCCCATTTTATATTTTAAACGACTTAGAGCTTCTTCCAAAATTTACAGAGAAACGTAACATTTTTTCTTTGCGTCCTCTTTATATCTACGGCCCTTTAAAAATATGTCTTATTGCGTCTCTTGCAGTAGCTCGCTAAATAACCGTGAAGTGAACCTTTAAAATAGTGGTTTGGTCTGCAGGAACTATTTTTGGTCTCCAGTGAAGTACTATGGATTAGAAAGCGTGGGCTCAGCATAGTCCATATCTACACGACTCAGGGTTTGATCCTTGTGACTGCGAAATGCGTTTTGTAGTCATCTGTCGAGTTCACCTCTCGTCGGTAATAGTTGAAAGTATAGCATTGTAATCTACAACGCTGGTGAACGGTAGCGTTATGACGATAAATAGGCGTAAAATTACCGATTTCAAGCTTCGGAGGGTAAATGGTGTTCACGTGTTTTTTAAGGTCGTGGTATTTCTTAAACCAACAACCAAAAACGTGTATTTTTCCTCCTACTCATGTTTCTGATGACAAATTTGCGACAGATATTAAAACGCCAAGCTAATAAACATATTTTCCCAGCGATCGAGTTTTCTTCTTCTCAATGATTATATTTTCATGTATAATTTATACCCTGCTTTCGAAAGGTGCCCATAAAAGTGTGGCCAATTTTTAAGTTGAACTATAATTTTGAAAACGACATTAACTACTACTGGGTTTCTAAAAATTGTACACAGCCTATAGTACTTCCAGCTGTTGATCAATCGTTCCTTTCCTCAGCCCTAACATATGTGCTTGCCAAGATGCAATCCACCGCCGGCGGCACTGTTCCTGCATCTACCATTCAAAAATTCAAGAGTGCATTCTCCAAGGTGGTGCCAACGTATGCGGGCAATCTGTAAGTGCTCATTTATTTTTCTCACAGTTCTGCGTGTCCCGTAAGGAAATAACGACCCAACATATATAATAAATTCATCGACATTTCAGGCTTTTGGTTAGTGATGGGTTCATTATGCGCAATTGCTATTTGCAACTGACCCGAAATTTGTGTGGCCTGATTTCCAATCGCCTTAAATGAATTTATTAGCGCGCGGTTTGCTAGAACAATCGCCCTTTCTCCTAGATAGTTCGAGCATCCTTCAAAATACTTACTGTCAAGGCACAGCGGCGGAGATGTTTGCTAGTGCTCCTTTCCACCTTTTTACCTTGGAAATACGATGCAGGCCAGTTAGGTGCAGAAGCAATTGGATTTTAATGCGAGCTTTTCAGTGATCCGAGATAGTAGACTTCCAGCCAGGATCAGTTTTATGTCATAGATGACCAAGCTATGGCACTAAACTTTGTTCATGAATCTACCAGAATGGCCATTTTTCTGATGGCGTCAACCCTTGCAGTTTATGGTGTTTCCGTGGCGCAGTTCAGTTTTTTTTACTTTCACTTTCGATTTTTGCCTCGAAGGCAACAGGATGCCTTCGAATTCATGGACTATCTTCTGGACCTTTTGCATGAGGAGACAAAAACCTGTTTGCAGGTGTCTGAACCCAACCGCCGCATATCGGTCCTGAATCTTACCTCACCCATCGAGGAGAATTTTGCACAAAATCCATCAGCACCGCCACAACACTCGGACGAGATTAAAGAAAATACCTCCAGTCGCAGTGAAAGGCCGTCCCTCTCTGAAGCTGACAGAACAGTCGCCAAGGCGACCAAACGCTCGATTATCAGAAGAATAGTGCATCGCTTGAGGCACAGGTCCCGTGTTTCCTCAAAAACCAGAAGGTCAAAGCGTGCCGAAGGCGCGTCTGAGAAAGGCGGACATTTGTAAGTTTTGCTTCTCCTCGGTTTATCCCAAATTGCCAAATAAGGGCTTTTGTCGTGAAACCGCCTCGTGAGTCTGTACTCAGACGAGCAAATAATGAGTTTTTGACCCACCAGGATACTATACATTTTGCAGACAAGATATGGACGCCTAGAAAGCTTTGTCTTGATTCTTCATTCTGTCTACTTGATTAAGAAATATTGCCAGTACCAGTGCCTCCGTGCCTACCTGATCTCGGTGGCACTTGCGGCTAAAGGACTTCGGGTACTCGTTGGCCTTGAAAAAGGCGTGTAAGTAATTCATCTCCTCCTGCTTCCCACCGTTGTCATTACAATATGTTTGAACACGTCGGAAGAGCGTTCTGACACAGCTGCGTTTGTGGCCGATAAAGTGGTTTCTTTGGAAGTAAAGAATGCGCCTGTTATTGGTTGCCTAACTGTAGACCGCTGTCCTTATCTTCCTGTCTGCCAGTTTTGTTACTTGGACGTCAAGGAAGGGCAACTGATT
>JAYGXS010000008.1:10646002-10667394 GCA_036362985.1 Ligula intestinalis
TGACTTTGGTAGTAGGCTATTTTCGTGACGTCGGTAGGGCGAGCGACATTTTCGTTGCGGAGGCGATTCTTCTCAGAGATGAGAGTAGTGATGGCTGCATCGTTTTCGTCGAACCAGTCTTGGTGTGGGCGGGGCGCAGGCCCAAGTTTTCGTTTGGCAGTGGATTGAACAGCATCCTGTAGTTGACACCATCGAGTCTCCACGGAGGTGTTCTCTTCTGCGATTGGGAGGTTATCGAGCTGCTGAAACGCAAACGGTTGGCAGGCAAGTTTAACAGATCAGTATTCAACTTACCTGGGGGTCGCTTACCTTGAGGTCTCTTGCGTGGTTGGAGACGGATCCGCATCTTGGAGATGATGAGACGATGATCGGTATCACCATCGGCACCCGGCATTGCCTTTGTCACCAACACGTCCTGCTGATCGCGTCGCCGCACGAGGACATAATCCAGAAGATGCTACTGACGAGACCTGGGGTGCATCCAGGTCGCCTTGTGCTGCAGCGGTTGACTGAAGTATGTGTTGGTCAGTATGAGACGGTGCACCGCGCAGGTGCGAAGGAGGAGTAGGCCATTGTCGTTGAGTCCTCGGAGGCCGTGGGGTCCGAGCACTCCTTTACAGGGAGCGTGGTCTGTGCCGACGCGGGCATTGAAGTCACCAAGGACTATCAACTTGTCCGCCTTCGGCACAGAGGCCTGGAGGGCGTGCAGATCCTCGTAGAACTTGTTCTTTGTCTCGTCAGAGCTGGGTATCGGAGGAGCGTAGACACTAACGATGGTGGCAAATTTGCCACCCCAGAGAGGCAGGCGGAGGCTCATCAGGCGTTCGTTGATGGCCTGCGGCGTACAGGGTAGTCGTCCCACGATATCCTTCCGGATGGCAAAGGCGACGCCGGCTTCGCGTCGCTCTGCCGTCGGACGGCCCACATAGAAGAAGGTGTAGCCGGCACCCACCTCTTCTATGGAACCTTCACCGGAGAAGCGGGTTTCACTGAGTGCGGCGATGTCTACCTTGAAGCGCGCCAGTTCCCGGGCGATGAGTGCTGTTCTCCGTTCCGGTCGGATGCTCCTCGGGTTATCTAAAAGGGAACAAACATTCCAAGCGCCGAAGGTGATAGGACTTACCTGAGCTCCCTGAGCTGTCGTCCTGTGAGCTCTGGGAGCTGCCCTGCGGGAAGGAAACGGGTTAGAGGGAGGGTGGGCAAGAGAGAAGTTTTGATTTGCGTTTGTAGTGTTTCGACCGCGTGTGTGCATTCTGCCAGCCACGGTCAACTGGCAGATGTCGCAACCCAGCGTGTTTGAAATCTACCTTTTCTAGGTCCATCAACCCTCTCGCGAGGGGCAGCAGCGCTACTCCACAAAGGGACTGCCGGTCACCCACAACTGCTGCCGAACTTCACCATGGGCCGCGAGTGTTTTGGTGCCGAACGACCACTTGGCTGTGAGCCTGCCTACAGCTTTGCTGAGGACTTTTTAGGGGAGGGGGAGAATTTGGGAAGTAGGGGAGGGAGCAGCAGTAATTATCCTAGTAGCAGTAGCGGTGAAAGAGACTGTGTTATACGTATAAGTGATAGGCGTTCTAGAGCTACGGCATATGACTGTGGGTAGAATTGCTGCTACGAGTTAGGTGTTATTGATGCTACTGTGGAGGCAAACTCTGCGAGGACTAAGAGTGTCAGTCATGGCTGTAGGACTACTATTTGAGTAGGAATCGCTACGATGGAATAAGGTCACTTTAAGAGCACGGTAATGGAATGGTATAGGTATGGTTGTAGAATCAACACTAGAAATATCAGGCAAAGTAACATATAACAAAAAGCAAACAGAAAGGTAATATGATAAACTTGATGTAGCAAGTGTAGCAAGACTGTAAACAAGTGAGGAAAGTAAACAGTAAAGTTCAAACAGACAATGGTACCGTTTACAGTAAGTAGCGTCCTTTCACCAACTACGTCTACTAGGATGCTTACCGCTGCAACCCGGGGACATACCGGGCGTGGGGACACACACACACACACACCGGAGACCCTCACTTGGTTTAGCCCGCTGATCGAGGTGGGGAGCCGGGGGGTGGCCGCCAGGAAAAGACTAGCTCCGGGGAGCCACAAGTGAGAGTTTAATGCCAGCCAGGGACGCTAGGCGTAGCCACCACCTACGCGAAAAAAGATGATGCGATCTGCCACGACCTTCACGTTCAACCCCCAGCTGGACACCCCCTACCCCCCCCACACACACACACACGACAGTTCCCCCGTCGATTTTGACGATGGGCACCACGCGCTCCAACAAGCCGCAGCATACACAGCGGCAAGCTGAGCAAGCAACACGAAAGCGGCGACAGCAAGCAGGAGCAACGCAGAGAACTCGTGCGAAAGAAAACAGGAGTTTAAGCAGACTCGCACAGAATCTACCCACTCGCTTGCCACTCCCACCTCCGTTTCCGGTGTAAAGGCAAAGCCAATAAGACCGGGGATGAGGGAGGGTGTAGATGGCTGGCGCGATAAACACTCAGCACGCGCACACTTGACACAGCCATCTCGCTAGGTATGCTCCCGACTGCGCGGGAGCGCCATAAAGGCCACATTAAGAGGGAGCCATGGCAGCCTGACTCTAAGTCCTCCCTCTCCTCCCGTACGTACACACAGACCCACGCGTACAGTAGGAGCAGCTACGTAGGGGGCCCGAGTTTTCCCGTCAGTTGGCAGACCCTCCAAGCCACGGCTTTTAGCGCACCGTGATAGATTCAGACGCATTCAGATTTATTAAAGTGAGGGAAGAAACGCGCCGAGGTCGACATCACTCTCTCCCCCACCGCATAGTAACCGCCTAGATTTTCGGGTACCAGCAGTGGGGCCTGAAACCCAGTGGGAGCGCGAGCGCAGCCACCAACAGGGAATCAGAAGTGAGATAAAGTGCCAGCGCCTGTGGTTGGCTGAAGACTGGCATTGAATGTGCATGCAGACCATTTGGATCTCAGAAGGGTGAGAGCAGCCCTGCATGAAGCCGGGGCCAACACCCGCCTGAGAGGGGTATCCAGTCAGTCAACGACTGAAAGGCACTACCCATGTTCCGTTGTCGTTTGGCGTCCGTGGGCGAGGCTGACATGAGAGCAAGAGACAAGACACACACACACACACCCAGCCACCATGTCAAGTTTATGCACTTTCAACCCCCCCCCCCCCCGCCCGCCAGGGTCGCCTAGGATTTTGCAATCGCTCTTGTTTACGGCAGTTCACGCTGATCGAACACAGAATGGCACACACGGACTTTCCGAAAGGGACGCCGAACGGAGGGTAGCCGCTGCCGAGTGCCTGACAGTCAGTTGAAAGACGCTTGCAATGCCGCGGTTGGTGGCGACCACGTGACGCTTGGTGCCTGCGTCCGCGCGTCCTTGTCGAAGAAGTTTTACACAGGACAATTCAACTGTAGGTTTCGACGAGGTATGCTCTAAAGTACGGCAGTGCAGGGGCGATCACTTGCTCTGGAGTATGGTGATAGTGGACTTGCGCAGCATCTACCACCCCCGCTCCCCCTCACCCACCTGAGCTCGGTGTCAAGACCGGAAAGCGGAGAAGGAGGCGGATTTGGCGCGAGTCCAGTCCTATACGTGCCGCCACGTGCCAGCTACAGAGAAAGTGCCATGGAGGCGACATCAAGTAGGAATCCTTACAGCCTGACTGTCAGTCCTCCACCCCCGCATTACACGCCACGTCCATCTAGGATCATACTATTCTGTGTCTGATTCATACCGGCTTTGCAAACGAAGACACACATTGCAACACACTTCATAACACGCACAAAGGCCACACCTACCACGCCTCATTCGCGTTGATGGTATGCGAATATGCATCTCAGTGCCCGCACGCGCACATCACAAGCAAGTAGTTAGCAATTATTTTCAAGTATCCTGCTACACCCGGAATGGGGACCATGGCCTGTGTGGCACTTATATTTAATCTGGTTAGTGCTGTCAACGCTGTGCGCTCCATCCAATCGTCAATTAATGGAATGTTGCCGAAAGCCGACATGTGCAAGAATGAGGGGAAGAACACAGAGAAGGAGGTGCGGGCATAGGCGAACCTAGCTACGCAGTGCATTTCTCACCTTCATCTTCCGATACGCTTAAGTCTATCATGGCGCAGCGAAAAATTTAAACAACTCCTGAGCCGACTAGGTCTTCTGACCAGTATTTGGAAGTGATTTGAGGAATGAGAATCATGCTCTCTTTTAGGACGTCCTTAATGTAAGCTTGATGTGAGCTTGCAGCCGTTCTTGCAGTACCGCAGAGCATAAAGTGGGGAGAAATCCGTGTGTGTGGGGCATGCCATGACGAGCTGTTTACTTTTGCTATCTACTGTGTTCAGGTCCACCCCAGCTATTTTTTTCATTTTTCTGCAATCGTTGGAAAGCGAATTACGAAGGAAAGAGACTCGGAAAGTCGGAAGTTGCATAAAAGAGGAAAAAAGGGGCAACATTAGCTTATGTAGCCTCACTCATTAGTCTCTACAACCTGCATGTTTTCCTACGAAAACAGTGCTTTTAGGGTTAAATGGGCGGGAAATTAGGACACGTAGTGATATATACTTTAGTAAATGCTTAATGCATTTTTATTTTACTGTTTTTAGAAGTTTCCTTGATTTACGTGTGCAGATTTCCCTAATCTGCATTATCATTAAACTTATTGCGGAAAAACTCGATTATCAACCTGCAAGTTTCTTGAATATCCCGAAAATTGAAATGGTGGTTAGGAGGTCGTCTACTTCAACTTACCTGTGGTTTAACTTACCGTTCTGGAGGTAGATTAGTATAGTCCGTAGCGCGAAGCGCCGCGCACACCTTAAATTTACATGCAGAACAGCCTGTTCCCAGCGGCCGCGGGAAGCAACTTCGACTACATTTTTTCACTTTACACTTACTTCTAAAAATTTCCTTCCTGCCTATCCTATTTTCACACCCCACAAAACTCTTTAACCACCGTTTTTGCAGGACTAAATGCTAGAACTAGGGGTATGTGAGTGGGGCTACATAAGTTTCTTTTGCCAAAAAGGTGAGAGAAAGAGATGCGGGCATATGTGGACCAAGTACATCGGTGCCATAGTCACTTTAATACGTTTGAGTTCATCAAGGCACAGCGAGAAAGGCTAACAACCTCTGAGCCAACTAGGTTTCCTGAGAAGTATGTGGAAATAATTTGTGGACTGACAACCAGGCTGCAATGAGGGAGTCCTTATAACACTCACACTACCGTTTACCCCGAAGCATATGGTGGGGATAAAGCCGCGTGTGTGACATGGGTTTACGGACTATGCTCAGCTGCACCTCCGGCTATCTTGTCATTTTCCTGCAATATTTGAAACGCACGTTACGTAGGAAACCAATTGCAGAACATGTTTTGCAAGTTCGCTTCACTACAAAAATAATTCATCGGCGCCCGTGCCGTGGGACACACACAGTGAAGATCGCTGTCTATCATGGTTGAACTGGCATGCCTGAACGGCAAGACCCGTATCCCAACGAAGACCAAATACCTGGTCGCTGAGATAATTGCTGTTGTCGTTCCTCCCCTACCCAGGACCCCCGTTGCCGTATTTTCCACCCGTCTTTTCGGTTTAAGCGACTGCTCTCCCCAGACGGCTGGCTGAACTTGCCGCATTCGTTTTTTCCAAAGTACAGGCCGAGCCGTTACTGTGTATTTGAGGTCACCAAGATTTTGGAAGCTTCGTGGTACAGAAAGGTGTGAATCAATTTACCGCAAGGTGAAACGTATCGGTCATTTTGATCCCACCCTTCCAAATTTCCTGTCCCCTATTTTACCATTTTCTGCTAAGAAATATTTTCGAAAACAAATTTTTCCCTGCGCTGCCGATGAGTCCTGTATCAGCTTAAACAAACAGGTTTTTTCCTTCTTTTAGCGGGTCCACTGAAGTGATTGCACAGGAGAAAAGCTTCCTTAAAGGTATTTTCAACTTTGATATGCTTTAACTTCTTTTTCCCTCCTGTTATTCTTTTTTTATGGAATGCAAGACCACGCTCTTGTCTGTGCTTGTCTCGGACTAGCGCTATTTTGAGTATCACGACGCGAACGGAAATCACTGGACGAGGTAGTGTGCAAGGTGTCATGACTTCCCAACCAATAGCATTCGTGGGCTGGCGGGTGGCGTGGTTTAGCGTGCTCAACGACCTTGAGGTTGCGTCTTAGGATAGCTGTCAACAGGTTCAGGGTTTGGCGGCACTCTTTGAGGTGCGAGCCACCCACAGCGGATTTTCTGTGCCTACCATTTGACCTTACAGACTCTAAAACTTTCTACGCAGTATGCCAGTAGGTCGCGTATGTTTTTGAGCCTAACCAGACCACTTTTTGACTTTAAATAACGACGTCCGGTTTAACCTGCACTCCTTATTATCAGGCTTTCGGCTACTGGGGACTATCAGAAATACGTTTTATTCTTATATTAGGACTACTTCCACGTGAGGGGTTTTTCGGTATTGTTGTGAAACATATTAATCAATTATCTGTACATAAATCAATGGCCCAGTTTATCTTCGCCCCTGGCGTATGTCTTGCAGAAGCTACAATTGTAGATATATTGGGTCGAATTTCAAACAAATATCTTTTTCACTTTGAAGTCTGAGCTGACAATTAACAAAGTGAGTGGTATAAAACTCGATTTGCTTACCAGAAAATTTATATTGAGTCATTCAACGGCTGAGGTATTAGGGTGCGTGCACACAAAATTAACTGCGCTGGGCTTCACCTGAAATTCGTGCTGATGACCTTGGCGACCTGCATCTTGCATTTAGTCATTAAATCTAGACACTAGCCGCTGGGAAAACCAATTTTCTTCACTTTCCCACGTCCTTCTCCAACACGTAATAATCCACTCCACGTGCTATTGGCCCTTCTCACACTATCGATCAGCTCGCTACTTGATGAGCATTTAAGCTTTAAGTCAATCAATTCGTCCACCTTACTTGATTGGCTGCGTGCAGCAGAGTACTCATCATGCAGGCAAAGCTACACAGCAACACACAATTTCACTGACACCTGGCGTACGGACGCAACTGCCAGCTAGCTCGTAAAGCACTGTCTACCAACACTGTCTTACCTGACTTGTAGTTTGGGAAACCTTCTCTTGCGACAGCCCCACTTCGTGGTTAAGTGCAGCGTTCACATAAGCTGGTTAGCCAGATGAGGGCAGTACGGAGGGTTGATCTAACTCTGAAGAAGTTGGCGTCGTCGTCCGATCCTGACAGTAGGGAGGACTCAGTCCTGGTGTGTCCTGCTCAGTCAACAAGCCTTTGTCAGGCCAGCTCCTACATCAATGCCTACTTTGCAGTCCTCTTAATCTATTAATAGCTACTGCACGAGCCATAGAGGTAGTTTAATTCACCCGACGAGAACCTAGTTAACATATTTCTGATGAGATTTCATTTTGCGATTTTAGATACATTCCTCGGTCGTTATCAAACTCGGCTAAGATGTTCCTGCTGCCAGAACGTCACCACGCGTAATGAACTGTTCTGGACCCTCGCTCTTTGCGTTCCTGAGGTGAGACTGCTACTTGTAGAGCACATCTAATGTGCAGACGTTATGTGTATCACAGAATTCAAGAGCTAATGCAAGCAGAGTGAAGAGGGTAACACGTGATGAGAGAGTTAGAGAGTGATCTTTATCAAAGTTATTCTTACCAAAAAGATATATCTGTATACCTCATAGTGGTTTTAAGAATTCCATTTGGTTATGCCTGGTTTTCTCATTAAAAATCATGTTGTCACCACGAACGGATAGGAAAAGGCGCAAGAGGCACCAACCAAAGACTCCGAAGTCTCGCCTTCGGGGGAGAAACCATCGCCATCCACCGAAAAGCCACCACACCCAAAGGGCTCCAAAGTGGAGCTTGATACGCTTTCAAGGAAGGTCTCTAGTTGCAGTCAACCTCAAATAAAGGGCCAGGCGAAAGAGGAGCCCGATCCTCCTACACAGAAGGTCTCCACTGACAAGCCAACCCACCCAAAGGGCCCCAAGACTGAACTCGATGTTCCCTCGAGGAAGATCTCCACCGCCAGTGCACCGCCCACAAACAGCCACGGGAAATACCAGCCTGATCCTCCTGCAAGTAAGATGTCCACTGACAAGCCACCTTATTCAAATAGCCTCATGAAGGCGTATTCCGATACTTCCGCGAGGAAGATATCCAAAGCCACTGCACCTCCCACGAAGAGCCACGCGAAGGCTGAGCCGGATACGCCCTCAAGGAAGGTCTCCACTGACAAGCCACCGCACCCAAAGGACCACGCGAAGGCGGATTCCGAAACTTCCTCAAGGAAGACGTCCACTGTCAACACGAAGGGCCACAAGACGGATTCCGATACTCGCACAAGGAAGCTCTCTACCATGAATAGCGTCGTCTCCGACTCCTCCACTCCTACTGCTGCCAGCACGATTTCAGCACCCACCGTCAGTCTGAAGGACTGTCTGGAAACCTTTACTAAAAAGGAAGACTTGGACGGCGATGACAAGCCGGTAGGCCAATTTTTCGTTTTATTTAACATGCTTTGGCTCTGTCCAAACTCTGCTTTCTAGTCAATATAACTATACTATAAAATACTTTGTATTCAAACGTTAGCAACTCGCGTACACTGAATGCTCAAGTTAGACCTTCAATTGAGTTAGATTTCATGTGTTGTTATGCGTGAATAATAGTAATGAGACTAATAGTACTTACTACTACTACTACTACTACTACTACTACTACAAACACTACTACTACTAATAATAATAATAAATATGCTGCATTTATTAATACTAATATCACTACTACTACTACTAATGCTACTACTGATAATACTCCTACTTTAACTACTACCAAAACAACGACTTTTAATACTACGACTAAAAATATGCATAGGACCATTACTATGAACATTTTTACTATGACTAATACCACCACGGATACTTTCACCATTAATTTCGCAACCACTTATATAATTAGTTTTGCTACCTTTGCTTCTACTACTGTCTCTACTAAAACTGCTATTGTTGTTACTATTTCTATCACTCCTACAATGATTACTAATGCTGTTTCTTAATCTAATATTAATACCATTATGATTACTTATACTATTACTTCCACTACTATCCTCACTTGTACTGATACTAAAAATATTGCTTCTACCATCAGAACTGCTTTCACTACAATTGCTTCCACAGCTACTCGTTTCACAACTTCCAGTACAAAACGATTACTTTTGCCACCACTACCACTATAACCACCATTCATGTTACTACTACTTCTATTACTGCCGCCACCTGACACGTTAAAACTGTGATATTATGTTATATTCCATGCATGTCCTGGTATAGGCTTCAGTGAATACGAGCGAACATGCGAGTCCCAGGAAGTAATTGTTCAAGAGATGCGATTGCTGAGACAAGACCTATTTTCACTTGACTATTCGACATCCAATGCTACGGCTTTCTGCGGCCGCGTGTCAAGCAAATAAAAGGCTTGAGCCAGCGACCGCCTCCTTCTCTTCTTCTTCTTCTTCTTCTTCATATGCTATTGTAATAGGGTGTAATAGGGTCACTGCGATTGAACACTGTCCACCGGCAATCAGTAGTATGACTTCTGTGTTGTGTGTCGAGTTAGATCGACCAGCGCAATCGGTGATGTCTACCATTTGCCAGAGAGCAGGGCTGATGACTACGGCCGGGTATAGAGAAAGTTGATTGGCTGCCATCTCTACCTCACTTTATACCTTCACCCGCTTGAAAACGGTAACAAGACAAATCGAGATGACCATGCAGGGGATCAGGCGTAAACTGCTTTCTCCAGCTGCAGCCAAAAACGCTGTCAAACTTAGCCTCTAGTGACAGTAAACTTTGCGCGGGTACTATGGCACTGTCTACCCTCCCTCACCTTTAGGAAGGTGTCTAGCCAGACTTGAGTAAGCCAGGACTGGTACCGCTTCTACCAATATTGTTATTTCTAATACTACTTACTAGAGTGCAGCTGAGTGATATTATTTGCTGGTACTTTAACTGACTGTTTAGAAGGTCAAAATTGACGCCGAGTAAGCTCAGTATTGGTCTCATATCCCCTCAATCTCGGCAAGAATTGTAGTAGTACTGGTGCTGGCACTGACGCCCCCATTCGTCAGAAGTGACGCTGAGTAAGCCAACTCTAAGGCTCATTTTCCCTTCACCTCAACAAGTAAATGCTTGGATCCTGTGCATGGCAGTGCTGGCCTTGGCTTCTGCACTCTCAACTCTATCCATCAAGCTGTGCACTTTTCTACTGATAACGGACTAACTGGCTACTTTTGGTACGTGCCTGTGCTAAACATGCTAGATTCTGGCAATCATGCTTATGTACATATGCATCATACTGACAGCACAGGTACTAGCCAAGAGCCCAAGCACAACAAAACTGCAATTACAACAAAACAGGAGTATGTGCTAGGAAGGAAGCAAGGAATTCTAGGGAAGAGGGGAGACCCACTGATGAGCCGACTGTCCCCCCTCCCTCCGAGGCTCTTTATAATAATAATAATATGTTTATTATGCCAGTTTACAGGCAATTGTAAAGAGTTGGTAATGCACCTCTTGGGCGCCTTCCAACACCTCGAAGACCGCTAGAAACACGTGTGTTCGGGGGGTGCTTTTGGCTACTACCTGGGCCGCTTATACGGTAAATTAGCTCACGTAGCTTATCGGGTGAGTTTTCGCCCAACTACAGTTAAAGGTCTCGCGTTTTGAGAAGTCAGGACAGCCAAGTTTGTTTGACGTAAGCCCATCACATCTGGCACTTGAGCGGAACAGGTGGAAACGACTATTGGCATGCAATCCGGAGAACCAAGTTAGCAGCTGCACTGTACTCAGTCTACTTTGAACTCGCCATTTTTATTTACTCAGACTCTGGCGCGTAAAAAAAGCGCCTCCACTTCAGACCCTGTGTCCACTTTAGTGAACTCGAGTACTCGAAGTGGTACTTACTCAGGAGAGGAAGAGAGAATTTTTCCACCAGAAGGTCCGCTAGTAGATTTCTGACTGCAGCCTTGTAAATAATTTCTGAGCAATGGTAGCGTCACTGCTAACACCAGTACTACTACACTTTTTGTTAAGATTGTGGGGATATGAGCCCAGTGCTGACTTTGATCAGCATCATTTCCTAAAAATTAATACAGCCATAAATAGTAGCAGAAATCCTAGTACTCAGATGCACCCCTAGTTAGTAGCGCCAGCCTTGGTTTCCAGAACTCTGGCTTGACAGCTACTGTAGGTGGGTATTTACTCTGAAAAGCTTTAACTCACATTCACATTCCATGCTGGGACCAAGAGGATATGAGCAGACTTTATGTAAAATCAAAACTTTGGATTGATACTGTAGTAGGCCTAAATTTTAGTCTATAGATGGCAAACTGCACGACATAAGGGCATGGTAGGACTTGTGCATTACTTTGCAAACGCTCTCAAATGCTAATCCCACAGATTGGGAGTACATATCTAGGGGCGACTTCCTAAAAGGCACACACAGGCAGTACTTATAGTATACTATTTACTAGCCTTAACGAGCATTAGAAATAGAAATTAGCACTTTCAGTACAGGCACGTACCTACAACAGCAGTATCTTAGTCCTTGGAGCTCGATGGATAGAGTTGTGAGTGCGGAAACCAAGGCAAACGCTCTTGTGCTCAGGGCCTCAAGCATGTACTTCCCCGAAATAGCTTTACCCACATTCACACTTCTTATTGTGACCAAGGGTGTGTGAATCCCAGCTCTAACTTCAAACTACCATCACTTTTGCTAAATGTTATCGTCAGATATAGTACTGATACTACTAAGAATCGGCTGCATTGATATTCAGTAGTAGTAGAAACAGTAGTAGCCGTATGAGCCTCGGCCTTCTTGGGCATGTCTTCAGACCTAATATGGGTGAGTAAGGGAAGATAGTACATCAGTACCCACACAAAGTCTTCTGTCACTTAATACTAAGTTAGGCAGTATTTCGGCTTGCATTGGAGAAAGCAGCCTACGCCAGACCCCGTTTAGTCGTCGAGACTCCGGTCGAAGGGAAAGAGTGTGGTTGGCGCTAACTGCGCCCGCTATCACTTTAAAGCTACCCCCTGAGACCATCGCCTTCTGTACCAAACTGTTGGTACAATTGGTGGACTTCATCGCAATCGATGGTCAAACACGTACATACAGATGTGATCACCTCCCTGACTGGTGTGCATTCCGTGAAATTCAAGCTTGCATGATGCTAAGCTTCGCAAGACATTGCATGCTTTCTCTAGCTTCTAAGAAGTAGCGATCTAACGCCCCAGAGCAAGAATGTTACAATGGACCAGAACGCACACATGCACATACACACACTAAGGCGAAGCTGTTTTTAATCACTAACTCGAGTTATTTTTAAAGTGCGCGCTTTTAAAATTCCATGCTTTTTCCTTCTCTTTTTAGTTCTGCGAACGCTGCAAAAAACACACAAAGACTCAGCTTCAAATCCTGTTCTCAGACCTCCCGGAAATCCTCATACTTCGTATCCTTTTGAAAGCCCCACCAATTTTGTGTTCTGCTTAACAAGCCGTGTTTCGTGGTATTTCAGCTGGACATGCTAATATTTTACACCAACAACAAAATTCAATTTTAGAGTGGACTATGACAAGAAAAAAGCCCACACACTTATCAGTATATATCTAGTAAACGGATGTTGGCGAACAGCCGACCTCTGCCCTTTTAGATCGTATGGTAATGGGTGTTCCATCGTTTACTGGGTAGGAAACACCTAATTGGGAATTAAGTTTGTCTGTTAGTTGCTCAACACTTATGAACTTTGGTAGAATATTAGCTCGGAAGGTTGCCCTGATGGGGTTCGTAAGCATTGACATCCTTTGCAGGCTTTAGTTCCAGCCTTGCTTTTTGTGGACCGTAAGGTGCTCATTCAAAGTTAAGTGCCACACAGAAAAGAACTTGACACCGGTGGACGCTCTTCAAAGGCGAGCACTCAAAGTCGGAAACTGTATCACTAATGCAGGACAGCGAACTGTTTGAAGTAACTGATCATTTCTGCAGAGAAATTGGGGCTTCGAGGTTGAAACCAAACCGCACTAGCATCCCACTTACTTGCTAGATTAATGCGGCTTGCTTGGTCGCTGAAGAGGGGTTTTGCTATCTAAGCTCTGTACCATTGGCGCAGATGCACTATTTTAAGAGCAACTGTGCTCTATTTTATCCTTAACTAACTCCCTTGTGTAGAATTCCTACGCTTCGACTCGTCCAATTCTCACAATAAACGGCGGAATCTCATCGACTTCGATTTTGAGTTGGACTTGGCAAAATACACCACAAAAGGTATGTTCTCCATTCTTTTTAGCCCTAGCATTTCCTTGCTTTTCGTAATGATTTTAGCAATACAAATTCTTTTTTCTCTAAAAAATTGAATTCCTGATCGCATAGGCTGGCGAACATCCGACCTCTGCCCTTGAGATCGTCTAGTAATGGGTGTTCCATCGTTTAATGTGTAGGAAACACTGAATTACGAATTTCGTTTATCCATCAGCTTACCGTGTTTCTAGCTTTAAAAAAAATCGGCCAGAACACGCGTTAATTATAAAGGGCTGATCGTCATTTGGTCAATTGTAGGTTGATTGCTTAGGAGATCCTGCCCGGGCAGTCAGCTTACCGTTTAAAATCTGACGGATCACGTATGGTGCCAAAGGCTGGGTGGCGTAGCTTGATTCAAATGTGATTCAAGTCCCGGCTCCCGATGGGGCCTCTTACCTCTGGTGTTTAAAGCTTCGGTAGTACTCAGGTCCTTCTGTATAGTGGAATAATCATGCGTGCTTTCGGGTATATTCATCGACATTTTAAGTTCAACGGATTATCTAGAAACAAAATAAGTCCATCTCCATCATTCTAAATATTACTATAGCAAATGTTGCCCCTCCCCACCACATGGACACCTTTCCGCGGTTTATTCATCTATGCACGGCATACGAGTGGGCGCATGTCCAAGGTAGTCAAACTAGCCGCTTAATGAGGTCCTGTTTCCAAGAGCCATATCGACTTCCTATTCGACTGCTCATTTCGTCCGCAATTCCCCGAGGTTTGCCCGTGACGACTACGTTCGGGTTTTTATATTAGGAAAGGTCCAACCGAGTCGCATGTTAGCGCTGCATAGCGACTTCGCAGTTACTTGGGTTACCTGGAAACCAAAATCACAACTCCGAATTTTTCGATCCTACGTAAACGACCAATCAGGAGTCAGTGTAAACCGATTGCCACTGGCGGAAAATGATATTGTTGATAACAAGTCAGGAAGCTTCTCCGGCTAAAAGACAGACACATCTGTGGTCATTCAGTGCACATGTGGCAGAATGGACAGGTGCGTTGCCGTATTGCTCTTAGGCTAGGTCAGGGTCTGACACCGTTTTAACAGGTATATATATCTTTTGACGTTAGCCACGCACACTTAACGATTCAGACTCATGTAAGTGTAACCGTTGTCTATAGTGCTTGGGTGCACCGAGCTGCCCCATCCATATTTGGTACTGAGACTCAATTTGGCCGCAGCAAGTCGCCACAGATAGGCCTTCACGTCATCCTATGCAAACACCAGAGGGCCAGGTGACCGGGCACTCATCACTTCGCAGTCCAGCATGCGTGATGAAAGTCCAACAGGTCAGAGTCCGCGTTCCGACCAACAAAATATCCATGCACAAAAAGGCAATGCACGCTTATTGTCGTTGCATGTTTGCAGTAATGACTATATCCTATAAATACGGCAAACCCCCTGTGCATTTATTACCCGCTTCTGCTACTACTTTCTGCCAATGTCTCTGACGATGAATCCGCGACGGATATCGAAACGTCAAGCGAATAAAAGAATTGTCCCAGTGATCGGATCGTCTTCTTCTCAGTTACTTCCTAGGACTCGCATGTTCGCTTGTATAAGGCTTCACCTTTTGCTCCACTGTGTGGGACTTCCCCTCTGCTGACGATAGTTACGCCTAAGTCGTTCCCGCCTCTGTCACCACCAGTCAATCATAACCACCCGAAAGTGGTTTACACCTCGACACTCGAACTCGCAAACTTTTCAATCTGAGTCTAACACTCTAACCATTGAGCCGCGAGCTATTTTTTCTGACCAGGTTGGGTCGGAAGATATTGACACACTCGTTGATAAATGTTCACCGACCGTTAACGAAATTCGCTTGACCCGTTGCGTCTTGGGTTCCGTTTCCCGGGTCATCTACCTAGCCTGAGAAATGAGGGCCAAAAGACAGGACGGCGTGACTTCTGTTAGCGGTCGGTGAACTTTCATCAGCAAGGGTTGGATTGAAACATTGTTTTTCCGGTAGAAGTTTGAAAAGGGCGAAGATCACAAGTTGAGCAGAACGTATTGACGTCATACAATTTCGAGTTTACAATTTACGAGTTTACATGTAGTTGCGGATGCAAATACATCGGGCGCACGCCAAGGCAGTTGGCAACAAGGTCAGCTGAGAATATGCCGAAGTGGCTGTTCAGGGCGGAAAACAAAATACCAAAGAGCTCAATCACTAAGCACTTAGTGGATACTGGCCATATAGTTGACCAAAAGACCGCGTTTAAAGTCGTACTTCGGGCTGCGACCGGACGTCTCCTACGATTTGCCGAGGCCGCTGCGATACGCAGAGGAAAACCAGAACTCTGTAAACAGCTGGATCATGTGATCAACCTCGCATTGCCGTGGTGACGATCCCCCTTCCTCCCCCCACTATGATCGACTGCTGCCCCGTTCTTTGCCCCCCCCCTTTAATTAGATTCACAGGCTTTCACTGTTACCTGAACCGCCTTGCTGTGATAATTTTCTGCCCCCTCCTCTAACCCTCACTATGCACCCACATTTTTGGCTTATATTTCACACCCTATTTACCTATTAAGCTTCACTCTTCTAATTGTACAGTTAATTTACTATAATAGCAGGCAATGACCGTTAGCAGATGAATTAGAGGTCGCGAAATTGTATGACGTCAATACATTCTGCTCAACTTGTGATCTTCGCCCTTTTCAAGGGTTGGATTGCCAATACAAGCGATCATGCGTGTCCCAGGAAGCAATTGAGAAGAAGAAGAATCGATCGCTGGGACAATATGTTTATTCGCCTGAAGTTTCAATATCCGTCGCAGATTCATCATCAGAGACATGAGTAGCAGAAACAGTAGCAGAAATTGGTAATGTATGCATGAACAGAATTTTGCAGTATTTCTAGGATACAGTCATTTCTGCAAACATGCCGCGACACTTAACGTTAATTGCCTTCTTGCGCGTGGATAGTTTGTTGGACGGCAAGCGGCCTCTGACCTGTTGAACTTTCATCACGGGCGGTAGGCTCGGGCGTGATGACTGCTCGGTCATTTGGCCCACTGGTTTTGACGTAGGGTGACGCCGTGGCCTGTCCGTTTCTCCAGTGACGACTTGCTTTGGCCAAATTAAGTCTCAGCATTGTTTATGGATTGGGCAAATCGTTGCACTTGCTTATAGATTGGAGCCGTGAACCATGACTCAAGTAGTTCTCGGTTCACCCGATTGTCAACTCCTGCGAGAATTTTGGCCTCACCAAATTTGAATTGGCGGCCGGGTCTCGTCGAACGAGCCGCAACTTGCGAATTTGCATCATTTCGCCGCACTGCTGCTGCGTTTTGGCAATTCGAGTCTTGAGAAGTCTGCCAGTTTTTTCGACATAGTTGCTTTGACCGCAACTGCACTTCTGTGCATGCCTGTAATACCGTTTCTGCAACTGTTTCCTACTCATGTCTCTGATGATGAATCTGCGACGGATGTCGAAACTTCAAGCAAATAAACTTATTGTCCCAGCGATCGAGTCTTCTTCTTCTTCTCGAGGGATGGATTGCTAAGTGGAGGGCAACGAAACTCCCCTGCCATCGGTAACGTCTCACAGTTGCATAATTCGCCTAGGAAACCATGCCTTCCTCCCTCAGTGCTCAGCGTTAACAGGTTTAACCTTATTTTGTTAATTTATCCAGGTTTGGACGACAGTACTCTCCCCCGGCAGACAGGAGAAGAGACACGGCTATCCGCTGGCGCCGGAGCCACTGCCGCCTCCATCCCCGATCACGAACATGAGCTGGTCCTTCATCGCAAGTACTCCTGCAATCCCACTGCGCCGTTGAGGCGACCCAATCGTTATTCAATGGTGGGGTCTCTGCCGTCATTACCAAGCATGCCTGTTCCTCGCAGCAGCCATTCCAGCAATAACCTCAACTGCGCTAGCGGCAGCACCAGTGCCGGTCTCACCCCCTGTACCTCAAGTCACCAACTGACTGCTGAGTCCTGCACCTCTCTGGCTAACATAGATGAAGACACGCCCTTGCACGACGAAAGCCTGGAGAATACACATTATCGGCTCTACGGTGTGGTCTACCATCGAGGCGGCACGGAACGTGGCCACTATACCGCCAAGTGTCTAGTCAAACCGCCACTTACCAAGGAGGAGAGCTGGTACAGCTTCGACGACGACCAGTAAGTCCAATAGGCAGCCCACCTGCACATTTTCTTTTGACTCTATTTTCTGCGACTACAGTGTGACCCCCTAGTAAGTCAGGCAGCTATACCTAACCCCAAGTGGTGTACCACCCAAAGCTCATACTCGCATTTCTTTTCATCAGAGGCTAACGCTGTAAGCTTTGAACCGCGAGTTTTTTAGATCAGGAGATAGTGGCACGCCTTCATGAGCGTTCACCGACCGCTAACGGAGCTCATCTACCCCGCTCAGCCTTGGGTCTCGAAGATGGTTAGGGCGTTAAACTTCGATCAAAAAAAGTCGTTTCCGCCGTTGGCAGTGAGCAGTCAATCTGACTATAAACTCCGGCTGCCTCGATCTTTGAGTTTACCGGACATGGGCTGTGCACGTTTCAACCGCATTCCCCGGGGGCTTCACATCTCACGCGAGTACTGGAGTGATACCACGCATTCTCGTACCTACTCTGTCGAGCTTGAATTTTGTCTTTTCATTGACTCTCCATCACGTGCCTTTCAGTTTCCTCTGGGTCTGCTCCTGGATTACTGTTGCCTATATTAGTCAGAAAAGCAATTATGAGCGTCAATCGAACGATGCGCCGACCATTCAGCTTAGCGGGATGATGTCACGCGACGTTGTACATGGTCTCTTAATGTGTGTTTGGTTTCCATTGGTGCGGCTGAATCGAGATCTCCTTAACCAACGTGGCTGACCGAGCATCTTGGAGAGGCAGTCCGATGTCTTGTGGAACAAGAGTTGCATTTGGCTGACGTTTCGAATTCTTTGGAGAACTCTTCATCAGAGATAACCACAGATTAGGATGATAGATGCAGAGATTATGCAGTTGAGAAGAAGCAAATTCGATCGCTGATACAATACTTTTATTCGCCAGACGCTTTGACATCCCCGGCGGATTCATCATCAGATACATAAGTATAAAACGGGGGCAGTAAGTATAGTTCGTAGTGGCCACGCGACCGCACATACACCATTATTAGCAACTCCTTTAACCACAGATGGAGGTCGTAATTGTTGCGATGATGGCTTGGCAGTCTGCTCCGTTTGCTGCGGTACGAAAGTGCCGCGTTGGATACCTCGTTCTGCCACTTGCCAAATTCTTAATGAGTGCTTGCTAGCGACTGTCGTGTAGGCAGATAATAGATGCCAGCAATGACAGGGGAGACAGGAATGGCCATTTCTGGCTTATTAGGTCGTTTGACTCTGTTTGCAAGTCCGAGACTAGACTAGGGAACCCCGCTTGGGTCTCAATAGGACTGGCTAGCGACGGCTGATAAGCCACAAATGACCATTCCAGTCTCCCTTATTCTTGACGGCCATACTTTCTGTCTGTACTACCAGTTGTTACGGCTGCCAGGGCTTCTATCGGGGCCCAAGGTAGAGCGGGACAAATGAACTGTCCTGCAATTTACGCCAAATGGTCCGAAACCGCGCACCGTTCTCCAGGGCCTCCTATTAGATAATTCAACACCCCTTTCAAGCCAAAAAGGCGGCGAAGAAACCTTAATTGTGCTGAAGGACCCTTTAACCGTTTCACGGGATTGCAAACAAAACTGCTGGTTATGCGTAAAGACAAGTCACACACACACACACGGCCCCACGGTTTTCGCTTTATCGCCTCCGGTGTGCTTCCGAATCACTTTTGTAAATAAACCACCGACTCGGGACTTTTCACTGGTGATGATGTTGATGGGCCGCAAGGCTACCGGTTAGGGTGTGAGTGATGCAAAAAAGTGTGTGTGTGTGTGCCTTAGCTACCTCCCCTCCCCCTGCTCAGCCCGTTATGTTTCAACCACTCTGACTGCTTCATCCTCACGCCACTCTTGACCTTGCCCTTCAATGAGCCTTACCGCAGTCCGCTCACTATACGCGCGACAATGAAGGCGCCGTGGCACACCTTGGCAGCTGGAGCAAACTAAGTTAATGCAAATGTCAGAGATCTGCTGGTTCAACGTTTGGCACGTTGTGTGTTTTTTCTGTCAAGGAATCACTCCCCCTCGCCGTCAGTCATGCTTAGAAATAGGGCAAGGAATATAGTGCTGTAATAGGGCTGCGTGGAAAACTTACTGATTGCACACATAATTGAGATATCCCCGACATATACATATATATATATATATCAGTAAGTGGGGTATGACAGCATCTGGGGATAACTTGATACAGAACTGTTTCGGGCTTATTAGCCTTCATCAGCCAAGCATAACCCTGAGCACCAGCTGGTCGGACAACACAAACAAACGCACTCACAGACGGCGCAGTTGGTCCACCACTGGTGTCTATCAGATGGGTCATAAGCACTTCATCGAACCGCAGTTCATCAGCGCCTCGCCACCTGCCATTTGCTGTCACTGCTGATCGGGTATATATTCACTCAGGAATGTGCGAACACCGATCGAATAGACTTCCGAACTAAACAAAGTTCGTGTGGTGGTCAGAGGTCCCCAACGGGTGACCGCCTCTGTATCAAGTTACCCCCAGATGCTGTCACTGCTGATCGGGTATATATTCACTCAGGAATGTGCGAACACCGATCGAATAGACTTCCGAACTAAACAAAGTTCGTGTGGTGGTCAGAGGTCCCCAACGGGTGACCGCCTGCCAGGCCGATTCCGGCCAAGTCATTATAGCAGTAAGTGGGGTATGACAGCATCTGGGGGTAACTTGATACGGAACTGTTTCGGGCTTATTAGCCTTCATCAGCCAAGCATAACCCTGAACACCAGCTGGTCGGACAACACAAACAAACGCACTCACAGACGGCGCACTTGGTCCACCACTGGTGTCTATCAGATGGGTCATAAGCACTTGATCGAACCGCAGTTCATCAGCGCCTCGCCACCTGCCATTTGCTGTCACTGCTGATCGGGTATATATTCACTCAGGAATGTGCGAACACCGATCGAATAGGCTTCCTAACTAAACAAAGTTAATGTTGTGGTCAGAGGTCCCCAACGGGTGACCGCTTGCCAGGCCGATTCCGGCCAAGTCATAATAGCAGTAAGGGGGGTATGACAGCGTTTGGGGGTTACTTGATAAAGACCTGTTTCGGGCTTATTAGCCTTCATCAGCCAAGCATAACCCTGAACACCAGCTGGTCGGACAACACGAACCAACGCACTCACAGACTGCGCAGTTGGTCCAGCACTGCTGTCTATCAGATGGGTCATAAGCATTTCATCGAACCGCAGTTCATCAGCGCCTCGCTACCTGCCATTTGCTGTCACTGCTGATCGGATATATATTCACTCAGGAATGTGCGAACACCGATCGAATAGGCTTCCGAACTAAACAAATTTCATGTGGTGGTCAGAGGTTCCCAACGAGTGACCGCCTGCTATTATGAATTGGCCGGAATCGGCCTGCCAGGCGGTCACCCGTTGGGGATCTCTGACCACCGCATGACTTTTTTAAGTTTGGAAGCCTATTTGATCGGTGTTCGCACATTTCTGAGTGAATATATATATACATACCCATTATTCCCGAGATCGCCTCTTCTTCTCATATATATATGTGACGATATGGGCATCTCCAATCTGGTGGCGGAACAATTAAGTTCCGCTTCGCTCTGGAATTTACAATATGAGCCCCCTACCAGCAAGGCGATGCCTACATATTCATCATATTCCCCATCTCAATTGACAAAGCAACGAACCCGTTTTGCAATGGAAGAGTGGTAAACTCACTGAACAAAGGTCTCGGGTTCGTATCTCGGGGGTTCAAACGCTTGAGATTGGGGATACTTGGCTGATGACGGCCAACAAGCCAAAAAGGATAATTCCGGTCTCCCTTTGGTGTGTCGGATCCATTTAATATATATATATATATATATATATATATATATATATATATA
>JAYGXS010000008.1:10667494-10709625 GCA_036362985.1 Ligula intestinalis
CCATTTGCTGTCACTGCTGATCGGGTATATATTCACTCGGGAATGTGCGAACACCGATCGAATAGGCTTCCGAACTAAACAAAGTTCATGTGGTGGTCAGAGGTCCCCAACGGGTGACCGCCTGCCAGGCCGATTCCGGCCAAGTCATAATAGCAGTAAGGGGGGTATGACAGCGTCTGGGGGTAACCTGATACAGAACTGTTTCGGGCTTATTAGCCTTCATCAGTCAAGCATAACCCTGAACACTAGCTGGTCGGACAACACAAACAAACGCGCTTACAGACGGCGCAGTTGGTCCACCACTGGTGTCTATCAGATGGGTCATAAGCACTTCATCGAACCGCAGTTCATCAGCGCCTCGCCACCTGCCATTTGCTGTCACTGCTGATCGGGTATATATTCACTCAGGAATGTGCGAACACTGATCGAATATATATAGTCATGTTGTAGATCAGAAGGGATATGCATTCCGGACGTTATAGTGAAGAAAATAAGAGGTTTCTTGGAAAAATCAAAATGACTTTGTTAATTTTCGAAATCATTGCGCGTGCTCTACATCAGACGAAATAAAGGGAGGCGAGGGAGAAGGATTATAGTAAAGACAGTTTAAGTGATCGCGACATTTAGACCAATGGCGTGTGAAGTGAGTCATAGTTTGTGCAACCGCGTCTTTGTGGGCCGCATGCGGATGGGAAGGGGAGGGGGTGGGGTGGATAGTGGATTGGTAGATGTGGCGGTGAGGCTGCGTATGTGTGGGCGGCGGGAGGGTGGATGGTGGGTCGGTTTGCCCGCTGAAGAGGTTTTGTGTCCAAGCATAATACAGCCTTGCTATCAATTACGGATAGCAGCCAGGTCATAAGGCCAGGTGCATCTCACTTTGTAATAACCTATTTTACTCTTTTTTATCATGCATATGCTACCGACACTGCTAATGTCAGTATTAACCGTTTTGCAGACTGTGCGATATCTTTGTCTAAAACCCTCCCTACCAGTATGTTAATGGAGAATCTGCTTTTACTTTCTCCTAGCGTGTCCGAAATCACCGATCTCGCCGAAATCGTCCAGCCCTCCGCATACATCCTGTTCTATGAGAAAGTGACGGAACCGCAGTCGGTAAGTGCCTAATGGTCTTGCTCATAACATCTGTCAATGCTTTGTTTACTTATTGTGATTTTCGATGTTTACGACAAGCTCTGTCAATTATTTGACGCGAGAAACGTTTAATAGGCACTTTATGTTTGTCTGCTCAGAGACTTCGCTGTTTATCTGTTTTTTAAACTGCACGAGGTATTCATTCTCACTCGAAATGCGTTGCAGGCTCCTGGTCTTCTTGACTATATGTTGACACCGGGATCAGGTGGGTGAGGAAAGGGGGAGTGTGGTAGACGCCGCGCAAGTCGTCTATCATTTTACACTAGTTCACGTGCAAATAAATATCGCTGCACCATCCTGTTGTGGCATACTCGAAATCGGTGGTCAAACTGTCATGTGTGTGTGTTTGTATCGGCCCTCATAGTTCAGAATTCGCAGCCAACAAACCAATCGAATTAGCTCGAATTCTAAGGGTGTGTGCACATTTTGTCACTTGAAACGTTAACTGCAGCAATTTTGACGTCAAGGTACCCCGTCGAAGTAGTCTTTAGTTGTATGGGCTACGAGGTTTCAAACGTGTCGCGCATTCGTCAGCATGCCGACTTCTTGTCAGGATGTAGATCACATGATACTCTGGAGCTATCGCTCCTCTCAGTAACCTCAATAATTGAGCTGATGTGGTCCACGGAGTTCTGCCTACACCTTAAAACAATAAAAACTGTCACCGGGAAGGCATTTTGCAGTTCATGCATTCGACAGAGCCTGCTGACACCAGGTCGCACCTTCTTTGACGTCTTCTGCATGATTTTACTCAAAAGCGATGTTCTACAAAGCGCTCATTCTACCAATCTTATTTTATCCACTCTAACACGATCTTCGAAGCTGCTCAATTTGCTAAATTAAAAAAAACTACCATCTCGCGTTCTCTTTCGACATTTTCTCAAGCTATCTAGACGGCAGTTTCCAAATTAATTTATTCCTCTAAGGGAAGTTAACATCTTCTATATAAACTACCTTCGGGTGAGACGTCCACCTTAATCTAGAGGGCAATGTCTTTTGATTATGCACACCTCATGAATGTGTTCTTCAGACGCTTGTTGAGCCACATCGGACAGGTCAGGAAGTATACCTTACTTTTTAGAGAATATAAGTTAGAACGGTCGTTAATGAACGCTCACAGATCGATAACAAGAGTCACTTGTCCCCATCTGCTTTTGGGTTAACTAGCAGTGTAGGGAGATGGAATTAAATTCTTCCAACCTATACCTACAAGACAACGAGTCCGTAGAACAAAGGCTGCTTTAAAACTGACTGATAAAGGCCAATGAGCCAGAAATTGTCAAACCAGTCTTTCTTATCATTAGTGGCAATCTGCATAAGGCTGAAAACGTATGACCCCTGTTAATCGATGTCCCAACCAAATAATTTCTTTGTCACTATTCGAACAAATCGTATTTCCAGTTCAAGGTCGGAATAAAAAGACCAGTTAATTAAATGAACGCAGTTCACGCCAGCAAGAGGGGAAAAGGAAATGTCAGCGAGAGATAAAAATGGAAACACTTGCAATGCATGCGTGAAAAATTCAAAGTGTTGACCAAGGTTTGGATCCTTTAGATGCCTGTTGGGTCACAGTTGGTGGGTTATTAAGTCCTTCGACATACTTCTTCCGGAAATTGGGATTTCGAACCTATGGTATCGGCCTTGATTTGGTCGGTGTCCGATCTTTTAGCGAGTTAAAGTTAGGTTTACGACCAATTGCAGTAGCATGGCTAAGCACTGATGCCGATGTGTGCTTATAAAGTCACTATTTGGACATTTCATTAGGTAGAGGATAAGGGGACTCGGGTGAACAATTTCTACATCAGCGACGTTCGTAAACGTCACCTTTGACACGTTTTATTTTTCTTCTGTCCTGATATCAACATTCTCCATACGCAAATTGATTATGGAAAGAAGACTCAATTTCGAAAAAACTTCATCTCCCATTAGCTGTTTGTCTCCAAATGAGACATTTCGATGTTTGAGGCTTCGTTCGAATCCTTTTCCTTGCCTTCGATTGCCGAATTGTTTTGAACCCTGATCAGCAGGACCTTTACTGCAAAAAAATGTAACCTATTTTCCTCCTTCTCTGCGGTAGCTTCTTCCGCCTGCTTTCTTGATTATATCGAAGCTGTATCAGAGGAAGCCTTCGGGGGTATAAACGTTGTTGTTTTTGACAATGCTGCTGACTTCAGGCTTCCAGTGGCAGGCCTCATTGTCCCGCGAGGTCTCAAGGAAACTACACAAACTTTAGGCCCCGACCTTCCACTTTTCTCGGTTCACTTAAAAAGGCTTGCCACCTGTAAACACTGGTATCAGGATGATGATGGTTCACTGCGAATCCAGTAAGTTATCGCCCCCACTCTCCCCCCCTTCGCGACGCCCTCTAAAATTGCCCAAACCTCGCTAAAAGACGCGGCATAGGAGAATACGGTTGCTTTCATTCGAGCTACTACATCGGCTCCTTTATAGTACAACCTTGCACGTTGTTAAGCTCTGAGGGCCGGCCGTGCGATTGCACATACCAGCGCTGGTGTTCCACGTGCGTATCTCTAACCCTACGTCCAGTAACTAGGTCATGGCAGGCATGGGAAGGGAAACGAAACATATACTTTTCAGTGTTCCTGCTTCTCCTCCTCCTCCTCCACCTCCTCATCTACTAAGATTAGATTTCGTTTCTAGAATTTACGTCGTCTACGTTGCGCAAACCCATAGCGTTGACGTTACACTACACTATGTTATTCTTGCTGTTTTCTGCAGTATCCAAATAAACTCTACGCTTTAATTTTTTGTCTCCTTGCCAGCCTGCGGATAATGAAGTTAAAATCCAAATTGGAGCCGATGCCCCCGATTCTCGGACTCCTCAACCTCCTAAACGAAAATGAAAAAAATCGGGTTCCCCTGCCCCCCTCTCTGCCTTTCAGTGACCAGGCGCAGGCCGCCGTCAACCCCCCCCCCCCCCACCCAACTATGCCACCAGAAAGAATCATCAAAGGATCCCTTAATGTCCAACATTTGTATACTACTGTTCTGCTATTTTTGTTAATTGTTGATAGATTTGTCCTTTTGTATTCGGTCCGTGCCTCCACAGCCAACGTGCCCAACCCACCCAAAGGCGCCTTTTGCTCAAGATCTCTCGCCGTCGGTTTGCCCCCGAACGTGCCCTTTACGTCCTATTTTTGCCCTATCCTGAAGAACACACACACACACACACTGTAAATTGCCATTCAGCTCTCAAACTTGACTGACTTCGTATAAAATTTTGAATATTTTTTGCTTATCTTGATCTTATATCGCGCACCAGCTGTTGGGAACCTACGTCGGGCTGATCCATGATATATCACAAATGGTGTGTACCAGGTGTTTGCCCTGTATATTTTGTCTGCTGAGATCATGTATAGCATCGCCAGTTTCAGTGATATGGCAAACGGTGTGTGAGGCATCATCGACAGATGTGCCTAGATCAATCAGGCCTCCTTTTTCATCGATGAAAACAGAGTACTGTCGGTCCAAACTTTTTTTTCGAATCCTAAAGAACAAAATTTTGCCAGATTTTCATCTGGTGACCTCTGTTTTAAATTGCAAAGCAGTGACTGTGTCCAGTCGTCTCTTTGGCCTGCCTCGAGAAGGTGTTGGTATATTTCGCTCAAGTAATACTCCTGGTTGTCCTCTTTCGGCCGCAGAAAATGGCATTCATACATATGTTCGGCGATTGACGGGTCATTACAAGTGAAATGTTGATATCTCCCAGTGCCCGCAAACGCCCTGTAAACAGCGCCGATATCAGTCTATCTCTTTATGCGTTCGACAGCTACTGTGTGCCGGAGATGTTGATAATTTGCTTCAATCAGACAATCCTTTATGACAAGGTTTCCTTCAGGCCATACATTAAAAGGGTCTCTCTTGGACTTTGCATCTGAGTTCTTTGTACTGTCAATTTAAGAGATGTGTTGTCGTTTGCGTACAGTTTAGGAAAGTCCAGATCTTTGTTGACATACAGCCAGACCTGAAAATCGGTGAAGGACGAAAGACAGAAACAACAACATGGCTCTCGGCAGTTAGTTGATTGTTAAATGAAGCTTACTGTGGAATGGATCCAAAAAAGCAAAGGGCAACCGGAATGGTCGTTTCTGGCTTATAAACAGTCATCAGCCAGTCATACCCAATCTCAGGGGCTTAAACACCCGATATTCGACCCCGGGACCTTTGGTCATTGTGTTTACCACTCTACCATAGCATTTCGGACTTGTTGGTTTGTCGCAGCCATTCCATCCTATCCTCATACTCGCTATGCGTTCGCCTGCACGGGCTTTATTTGTGAGCTCTAGGGCGAAGAGCAAGTTAACTGTTCCTACACCAGATGAAGCGAACCCTGTCTACCGTAAGATATTAAATTTCGATTCTTTGTCTATGGGCTTGCTACAATTAGTTTTTGCATTTCGTGATTATTTCAGACTCTGCTGCTCTATTTGACTGTTTTATTATGATCGGAGAAAGGATCGCAGTCCACCAACCAGACTTTGTTTATGTCGAGAATATTGACGCTGTTTAACATTCCCAGCAAAGCAGTTCGTCTGCTTTTTGCCCGTATGTCCACCTGTTGCATGGAAACAGAGTTTTGTTGGTTGGTTTAAGCGTGGTCGGGCTCTTTAACATGCATTCAGTATGCACAATGTTCTTTGCATTGGATCGCCCTAATGGTGACATCCTACTCAGCCGGCTCACTAGACGGTATGCTTCATTGCCCACTTTCGGGATGTGGAGCTAACCGGGTAAGAGTATAAATTACGCGACCAAAATCTAAATATGATACCTACTTGATCGCGGAACTGTGCTCAGCTCCCCTCATCCAATCACAATTATCAGACACTGACAGTCACATCCTCACCTACAGAACTTATATAGTCTTCCAATTAGTTGATCATATGCAACTATCCTGGTAGAAACCTCCGCCAGGAAGAGGGTGTGTGAACTATCACGATTTCCACTCATTTTCATTTGCCTGTCAGTTTGCGGGACCTTTCGTGGATTTAATACTCAAACGTTTACAAACATTGAAATCGGGCTCGAATTCTGACGGCACACCATGTGCTCCAGTGCAGGTTATTGCAGGGACGGTGACTGGTGTTGGAATATAGTGGGGGCAGGCTTTCGCAGCATCTACCTCACTCTGTGTTCCTCTCCTGCTCCCATGGGTCCGCTTGCAAGACGGAGTCAAGCAGAGCGGAGATAGGAGAGGCCACAAGCCCATGCGCTGTGGGCAACCACAATTTTTAAAAAACCCAGCTGAGTGAGCGTGGACTTGCAAAGCATCTGCCTCACTCTCTGTTCTCTTCCCGTACCTGGGGCCGCATGTGCAAGGGACACAACGTTAGAAGAGCACGGTAACAGTTAAACTCATTTAAAGACATCGAGGCAGTATTTTTCGGAGCGGCTCTACTAGGTAGCGTGATTGCTTGTCTGCACCACTGCCAATTAACATATTTCTTATCACCCATTAGCCATTAAAGAAATGGACGTGCCTCAATGTCTGAGTATTTTGTTTCCCGCCCCCGAAGCTTCAGTCGGACGTTCAAAGTTAAGCCTTGTTTATATATCGCGTTGCCATGGATGCAGAAGAGAAATAGTTATTATGGTTTTGCCTCTGTAAGCCACGAAACGCGTGTTATCGAGTTGGCAACAGCGGTACTGGTCGCGGTTGTTAGATTCTGTGTGTGGACTGGATTACACATGTTCTAAATAAGCGTGACATTTAAAAGTTGTATTTGATAACTGTAGGTCAAGGTCTTGACCTCCTACTCATTGTATTTAGAAATCCTTTCGGAATTCTCCTGGCTTCGAAGACGTTTGGTGTCACTGAATAGCTCAGAGGGAGCTCACATTGAGTTAAGTGGAGATAAGTCCTTAGAACGTGCAGAAAATGGGGCACCTCTGAATAAGTTTAAGGTGTTCAACGGCGGAGGAAGCATTGTTTCAAGAAAGCAAACTTTTTTGAAAATTTGCACTAGTTAAGTGCAGGAAGTGGGTCTCAATTGTTATTCTGTCTGCATCATATCAAAGCAGTCAGTATGATTCAAATTTCGCGCGCTGTAATGGACGGACTTGGCAAATATGAGTGGAGTCGTCGTGAATTGAAAAGAATGTTGATACAACTGGGAAACAATTTGCAATATCGCATCTCTTCTCATTTAAAAACACAAAAACCATTTGGATTATTGACTGCATATGTGGATTCAGCAATTAAAGCTCATCAGAACTATTAAGATTTCAGTGATTTCACGTAAACAGTACCTGCACTAATGATGGACTTCCAAGAATGACGGTGATTGAATCAAAAAAAACTATGACGGCGATCAATCCTTCTCATCCTCATTTATCCTCAGGAAATTGGTAAGGATTCCTTACAGACAAAACCATATTTTACTTTATATATCTTACAATTTATTTGATTGTGGTATATTATTTTTTCAGTAAATAGTGTATTTAGTATATTAATTTTATTAGATAAAGTTTAGTTTAATTTTTAGCTCGGTTATTTTTCGTTAAGTTGATTTAGTTTTGGTTGAGTAGATTTAGTTAAGTTTCAGTTTGGTTTAGATGTTAGTTAAGCGTTTTAGTTTAATTAAATTTTATAAGTTTATCATTTTTATTTTGCTTCCCTCTTATATATCCCATCCATATAACCCAAATTACCATCGGTCCCGCGTAACACAAACCTGGAGTTTTGTTTCTGTGATGTTGTGTTTAAGGAAGCCTTATTAGGGAAAGGACGTTTGTGGTTCCAGTTATATGCCTATGTTATTCTTTTTACCGCGCCAGAAATCATACCAATGAGCCAGCGCTTCGTGTCCCATCGACTAGGGTAGTGATCTATCACTGGCATCTCAAATTTAATAAGAGAAGACTAAGACTCCTTAACTGCTTATTAATTCAGTACTGCTGCTTACCCTGCCATCACTCGTGGCTACAGTAATTCGTGCCAAAACCCCTGGTTGCACCTCTAGAACGTTAAAAACGTCCAAATTTCCTGGTGTGCCAAGGAAAATTAGGGGGAATGTGGACCTCTCCACTTTCCAGATATTTGGCACCACAGAGGTAGGCATCAACGTTCCCTAAACCCGCCCCGCTCTCTTCCACAATACTAATAGCTCATTCAATCAAAATTTGAGAACTTTTAGCATGATATCGTTGTTTTGCAAAATAAGGCAGTCCAGGAGAAGGAAAAACAAAAAAATTAGGTTTTACTGCGCTTATAATATGTCGAAGAAAGTGAATACATAAGATAGATATTTTACGGCCGTTTGGGGGAATGATTAGGGTGTAGTTCTACTGTTTACACATTATGGCGTCAGAAATCTGCGAGACTTGGCATGACCCGAGATCTAAACTATAAAAGCCCTTTAAATATGAAATTATTGCAGCGCGGTCACGCCCACCGCCAAATGAATCCGAAACGTCTATCTTCTGATTAAACGCTCAAAGGTATGTAGTTCGTAGGTTTCAAAACAAACCTATAGATCCCACAGATGAATGCGTCAGAGGTTTGAGCTACTTTCTACACAAAACAACAAGGTTCGAATGTAATGAATGGCATCTTTGAAAAATTATAAACCTAACTGCAATACAGCATATCGTTATCTTACGGTTCTAACATCCCATACTAACAGCACAGCTACCAGCTTTAAGAGCCATACATGCGTGTTTCACCGGTATTCTGCCGCCACTTGATACAGTTGCGAGAGGTCCGGCTCATCAGTGGGTCTCCCAGCTTTCCTTGTTTGCTTTCTAGTTGTGATACTCATTTTGAAAGTTCCGCTTTGTAATTTCCTTAGAAATTAATTTGTATTCGCGGTATACATCAGTATAATTAAGGTTTATAGGCAACGAGTGAAATTGAAAGTGTATATATGGGCTGACACCCATCAACCACTGCGCAATATAACATGCTGCCAACGGGCAGACCGTAGTAGTATATATTGATGTTGTTACGTACCATACTAACAGCCCAGGTACTAGCTAAAGGCACAGACACGCGGTTGTCCATCGGTCTGCCGCTTTGGGGGGCATCTTATCAGTGGGTCCCCGAGCTTTCCCTGTTTACTTTCTGGTAAATATAGGTCTTTGTAAAATTCCACTTTTTAATCTCCTGATAAATTAATTTCTGTTTGCGGGATACATTAGTGTAGTTAAGGTTTATGGGCATAGAGCGAAATGGTAAGCGTATATTTGGGTTGAAACCCGTCAACCACTGCGTAATATACATCTGCTACCAACGGACAGGCTATAGTTGTACACATCGGTGTTCTCACATACGATACAGACCGTACAAGTTCTAGCGAAAACCCAGACACTTGTGTCACCGGTATTTTTTAAAACTCAGGCTGAAGCCTTAAACTTACCCCGCCCTCTTACACACCATAATATTATATATTAATGTTGGTACATACCATACGTGCAATGTAGATACTAGCTAGAAGGCACAGACACGTGTTTCAGCGGTATTCTGCCGCTGCTTGATGTGAGGGGTCCTGCTCATAAGTGGGTCTCCTAACTTTCTCGTTGATATACCGGTTTACAGAGTTCTGTTTAGTTTTTTCCTTAGGATTTATTTTTGTTAGCGGAATACATGAGTATATTTAAGGTCTTTCTATGTCAACCGAAATTATAAGTGCATGTTTGGGCTGAGACCCGTCAATCACTGCATAATTTGCATTTGCTGCCAACGGAAAGACTATAGTATAAATTGATGTTGTAACTCACCATACTAAGGGCGTAGGTACTGACTAAAAGGCCCAGACACGCGATTTGCTGGTATTCTGCCACTGCTTGACACAGCTGCCGGGGTGTTTACCTCATCACTGGGTCGTCCCCCAGCTTTCCCTCCTCGCTTAATACACCGGCTGTAGAAAGTACAGTTTTCTAGCTTCTTATTTTGCTATTGAACGTGAATATTTTAGTTAACGCTTTATGGCTTCTCTTCCCCTTTAACGGCAGCGCAGTGACGTTCGCCACCAGAGCCAAAAGTGATGCCATCTCGTGGCGCGTAGGTGTTCAAAGCAGAAGATCCACATGCTGACTGGTGATTGTGCATGTGCAATCCGAAGGTTTGGCTCATTAAAAAAGTACTTTTAGACAGATACTGTCAAAACCTCTCTGCCTTCTATTGGCGATGCATGTGACAAAAAGGCAGTCTTACCAGAAATACAGGAGATTGTATACCTGTTCGAAATTTGAGTAGGAGACCGGACACAAATTTGAGGTCCTTTATTTTTTCGTTGAGTGGAGTGTCGTTTATAATAAAAGCGCTAGTGTCAGGAACGAATAGGGGTGGAATGGGGCCAAATCCAATGCTTGCTGATATTCAAGGAATTTCCTACGCAATTAAATTCTGTGGACCAAAACCCAATGTTTGTGCGTGTTGTACTTTAGAAGAAACTTGATAAAGACCCGAACCGTTTTTATTATATGTTTCAGAGAACAGACAATTTTTTAAGCGTCCATGAAACTGAGATAAAGCATTATTGTCGAGAAAAAAAGAAATTTAAATGCAACGAAAACCATCCTGCAAATCCGCTGACATTTGTGTCATAAAAATAAGAAATATATTTTTAAGGCTTTAAGTTATTTTACTCCACCGAAAATGACGACATTAAATAAGCATATATAGAAGTAACCGAGACATCAATCAACCTGTATGCAAAAGATGTCCAAATATCTTCGATTAATAGAGCAGAATCAATGAAAAGAAAAGCATAAAAACGAAACTGGCAGAAGATCATTAATTTTTTTTAAATGGTCATTGACATTCTGCTACTATGCTCTGCCTTCGTTATCTTAGAACTGAACCCAGAAGTAAAAATGTATGCTGAAAACTGCTCTGTTTTACATATAAAAGTCAATTCTACGATTCTCAGCAGAAGGTTTAGTCCTTGATTTTAGGGAAGTCCAAAAACAGGCAAAAATTACCAATGTTGGTACTGACTTAAATTTGAAAAAAAATTGAAGTACACAAATAATCGACGCCGAAATAAATCATGAATGCATATTTTGTTATAGAAGGTTTTCCTAAATAATCATAGGCATTTTTTCGGGACTTTTGTTGTGGACGTTAATTTTATCGACGACGGATAAGCATGTTTGGCTGATTCTAAAAGCATAAAAAAACATACATCTGCATAAAAAATAATTTTTAAGTACTCGTTATTTAAATAAAGGCTTTTAAGAAATACCTGATTTTTAAGGTTTTAGTAAGCACGTAGAATATAATCTTTATGTGTGGACAACCGATTGAAGTAACGGAACTTTCGAAAGATTAGAATGTACGCTAATCAGTATAATAGCCGTGCTTCAGTTATTTGTTCGATTTAAAAGCACACTTTAGAATTTCCGTTGACAGTTCATGTGATCGGGAATCTATAGTGCATGTGATCAGTATCAGTAAATTGAACAGATAAATGTGACAAGCGATCTGAACCTTCTCGCAATGGAAATCTCGAAATAACTAAAATAAAATGTGTCATAATTAAATTTATCTTAGTGTGCACGTTTACGAAAGCACCTGACAATTTAATTTAAATATATAAGTCCCTGACCGGCATTACCGCACGTGAGCTCACAAAATATCTGACTCCTGTGACCCCCCAATTTGTAAATTTCAACATATGATTGCCTTAGTCCAAGGAAATGCAATTAATCTATTAACGTAAAAAACTGCTAGCAATTCTCGTGAACACATGTGGGAATTCATAGTCGAAACCTGAACTGTTTGGTAACAGTCATACGTTAAATTTAATGTAATATGGAAGCATATGTGTCCAAAAATATAACAAAACGATTGTTTTTAGCGTACTTTTACTCATGCTGTTTTCCTTAATTGTTTTTGCCTGAAGAGATTTCCTCTAAATTTAAAACTTGAGGTTACCTAGTACGCCCAATTTCCACATTTTCGGAATTCCCCGTTTTAAAAAAACAGTTTATTTTGTAAAGGTAATATAACTTGATACTTATTACTTTTTGAGAGCCATCGTTCCTTTAATACTGTGCAGCTTTAGAGTACGCAATGTGAGCTGTGTTTGCATAACAAGGGCTTTCTTGGAAAAATCCTTAAATTTGATGAGTTAGAACCCTTAATTTACGTCTTTGATCATTCGTAAGCTTACCTTTAGTTGCAGTGTTCGATTTGACATCAAGGTGGGTTTGCTTGCGGATGGGATCGTAGACAATAAGGTATCGTCGAGTTTGTTTGAATTCGATCTTATTTACCGGTCAAAAAAGCAGCCACTGGAGCTACCAAAGCCATCCGGGCACCCTTTCCCTGGCCGAGTGCCAACTAGTGTCCTTCTTGCGAGCATATGTTAATAGCGTAGGTTCAATTGCTTTGACGGCGTAAAGTCTACCAGTTAGAAGGTTTTGTCCATCCCACGCAATACCAACTTGCGTATTTATATTGAGGGAACAATTGTGAAAATATTTAGAGCCACACCCTACATTTCAAGAAACATTTGAACCGAAGACAGTCAACTGCCATGGAGTAACCACAGAATGTCTTTTCTACAAACATGAAGTACGACAAATAGTATGCATTATATGTGGTATTGATGTCATAGCATACTCCCGACATAGATACTAGCTAAGAGCCCTTACACGTGTTTGGGCGATGTTTCTGCTGCTCCATAATGCAGCAATGAGAGGTTCGGCTCCTTGGGTCCCCAAGAGTTCTCTATGTGGCTATTGATAGGAGTGTAGCCTGACCAAAGTCTAGCAATCATGCGGGCTCTCCTGAGGCGTCGTGCCTGCCACCGACTGCAACGATGATTCCGTTGTCAACATGAGGACTGCCTGCAAGGTCGCATGCCTTCGCAGGGGGTTGCGGCCACAAGACGATTGTCCACACACGAAGACCAAAACCACTGGAGTAGACACAGACGCACGCACGCTTACGTGCCTGCCAACTAGTCGCGTGACCTTATCCCAAGCGCTCAATAATGCCACAAGCGAACGCAAATAACACTCCCTTATAAGCCACTGTCACCTCTCAGACAGTGAGTTAAAACACGGACTGCGAGGACACCGCCAGCCTGCTCCCCTGTGCCGGGGCTTGCTCCAAGACGGGACATTCAGCGCTCTGGAGATCAACCAGCGGTAATTAACACTCGGGACAGCAACTCTGGGTTTGTACACAATAAACCCTCTGCGGGTGGATTCCACAGGTTAGGCGCTTCCTTGGAGATTCCAAAGTGCGTAATTCGACGGTGATGTCATGCAGTGTCCCCGTTATAACAGTTGTTCCCTGGGGGAACAGCGACGACGTCAAAAGCTTGAAAATAATAGGCCTGTCAGACTGCCAAATAACATGCCTGCTGCAGAAAGCACAGCAATCACGCGTGAGGGTCTGAAACGTTAAATAAATAAACAGTTGGTCTAAGAGGAGGAATTCTCGTCTTCTTTATATATAGGCGGAAAAATACTATTCACAAGGACCAAGGAGACTGGAATGGTCGTTTTTGGTTTATTAGCCGTTATCAGGCAGCCACAACCAATGCCAGGAGTAGCCACCTCCGAGGTTCGAACCCGCGACTTTGTAAGTTATAAGTCCAACGCAACAACTACTGAGCTATAGGGTCGTCGTCTTCCCAGCTTCGATCAGGAATGCATACAATGATAGACGAGCGCTCACCGATCAGCACGGAACTCACTGAGTTGTGCCTTGAGACTCGCCCTTGAGCCAACCAGCAGCCGCTCAGTGGCTATATTATATATACTCTGGTAGTTTGTCTACCGAAATTTGGAAACGTGTTTTCGATTCAGAATGGTAACTTACGTAACATTTTTATGCTGATTATCCTACGTTTTCTTCCTGACTGCACGAAACAAGTACACTCTGTACTTGCAGTAGAATGCAGTTGAATGCAGTCTTCTAATTGATTTTCAATGACCTGATATATTTAAATATATTTTACAGATGACAGGCGTGGAAAAAAAGGATGAAAATATTCCTTCCTGTACTTGCTTGGTAGCCGAGCACGCCTTCTTCAAATATCATTTTTGAAAAAAGGAGATCTTACAGTTTTAAGAATGCTTTAAATTGCTGAGTAATGTTGAACCCTACTGGCCGTTTAACTTGCATTCAAGCTTTCAAACTGCATTTTTTACATATCTTGTATAGAAAACGGTTCGAAATTCCCTTAATTTCTATTTCCCATAAACTGTGACGTCGATTTGGATTGTGTTGAGTACACTGTAGGCATTGTGGGAAATATATGGACGGATGCAATGTATTATGAATGAACAATTTGCAGGAGTTAAGCCTCACAATGAAAGAAACTTTTTTAAGAAAACCGGCAGGTACTCTTCTCTCAAGCATAACATTTGAAGAAGACGGGCGTGGCCACCAAGCGAGTATAAGAAGGCATATTTTTATGCATTTTATCCATAACATAAACATACATAAAAGGCGCAGTCAGAAAAAAGCTCGTTTTAAAGGTGGAATCCCATCCGTGGTGACTGAGGTATCGTGTAATTAGATTGTACGCCAATCAGTAGTACCGCGCTCCTTCAGTGCTTTGTTCGATTGGAAACACATGTCAGAATTTTGATTGACGTTTAATGTGGTAAGGAATTCATTGTGCATGTGATCAGTGTGGGGGAAATGAATGCATAAATTGTTGGGTTTGCGTACTTTATACAGAAATAAATCGCGATCGAAGTTGGCATTTGGGAGTAAATTGTGTGTGTGTGTTAGCTTACATTTATGCTTATTCGATATTATCATTTACGCTGCACGTCGCTGAAGTTTTTCCGTAGGCCCATTATGCCCTGTTCTTGTGTGTTAGCCTGCGCTTAGCACTGCTCCGTTGAGTCATCGTGCCTCTGCCCACCAAGTTAGCAGTTGCACTAACTATCAGCACGCGTCTCTGTTCACCACACTTCCTTGGCTGCCTCTCGGTTGGGTCACTGCCTCGCGTCATAGCCCTTTTGCCTAGGGAGATTGAAGTCAGTTATTGTGCAGCTTTTCCAGATTGGCCGAGGCAACAAAGGACCGGACATACTTGCCCCTCATATTGCGCGTACAGATGCATACTCACCCTTTTAAGCTACCTCGACTGGACTGAAGCAGCGCTTGCTATCGCTTGCTATCGCTTGGCAGAGCCTGATGTAAATTTCTTCTCAAGCCGTAAAAACTCGATTTACTAACTCTGTCTCACCTCACTTTTGATTTAGGGCACCTTCTTTTCTGGTTGATACCAGATATTGGTGACCCCATCGTGATCAAATCTTATACTCCTGACGTGCCTGAATGCAAACGTCAAAAACTTCCCACTTTACTTCTCCCGTGTCCCTCATCGTGTCCACCGATAAGAAAACGCTATTGTTAATATTTTTTACGATTTAAGACGATGTCATAAACATGACTTCGTCACAGGATTCCAGCGATATTGCGGGAGCAATACCTTAACCGCACAAACGCCGGGAAATTTGTTTTCAACATCACCCGTGTCCTTACTTGCAACTTCCCCCCAGAGGTTCAATCCGCTTCTGTGCCTTACTCGGTGACACTCTAACGCGTTTGACACCTTCTGTAATCTTTCATATCTCCAAACTCAGACAACAGTGATGAACCTTTAATCAGCATTAACTGAGATGCTCTGCGTCACACGTGCCCTTTTCTCGCATACCAACGTGCCAACTCACCAGCACACGTTAACGAGAGCACTCTAACCCACCCTCTGACCTATGCCTGCACCTCTGCGCAGGTCACAGCACCAGTTTTGTCCCAGTTTCGAGCAACAGCTGTCGCCATCGACACGCTCTCAAATCGGCACGTGCACTGAACTTACTAATGCAGTTCATCGTTCACCACAATGTCGACACCTCACCCTGATCGGTGTCTGGGGGCAGGAGGTTCTGTAGGGCCGTCGCCAAGCCCTAAAACGGTCGCATGATTGCATACCTCTATCTGCCTCTGAGACAGCCATTCACAGGTGCCAAAGACTGTTATTGGCCGAGCAGTTGATGAAGTGGCCAATGACTCACCCTCACATGATGTTTACGCATTCACTCCCACAGCACGCTAGCAGACAGATGCGCGTGTAGTACCCTGGTGTGTAACGCTTCGGGGCTTCTGAACACAACTGAGTTCCTGTATACGGTTAAATAAATTCGACTGGTTTTACCTCTTCTCCTGCTGTACGGAACTGGGCTTAGACCCCTGCACTGAAAGGCCTTAATTGCATGCATTCGCTAGTTGATGCTTCAAAAATAACAACTTTTTCACCTCGCCAGGTGGAAGGTTCAAAATAAAGAATCAATTACATAGCCCCCAAACAGGTAAGGACAGCAAAAATGTTCTGCTTAAGTACTAATAGTGAATCTGCAGATAACCGCAGGATGGGCGCAACTTCTCCCTGGCCAAAACCTAACACTAGCTCTAGCTTCAACTGCGATCATAATCTTAACACTAAAGACACCTTACTTACTGCCACTGCAGTTTACTCTAACCCTGACCTTAAATCCTACTTTAGAATTGACCTAAACGTGTCTGAAGGTAAACGGAAAACCTCTTTTATTGCATTTGGTTTTTATGCTTATGTCCGGTGTAGGGGGGGCGGTCATATAAGTAACCCATAGTACTTACAAAACGACGCAATTTTGTAGAAAGCAAATAACGTTTATGTAGTTTCTTCAAGCTAACTGGCTGTACTTAAATGAACGGAAAATGCTTTCCAGTAAATCAAGAGTTTGTCCGGTAACCGTTCTTCTTTTCCACTGTACACAGTACCGCAGTTCATGTTAACTACAACTTCTCGCCAAATCCTTACAACAAGATGAACCCACTATTGCTAAACTATATGGACTCCCAAAGATTCATAAAACCGGTATTCCACTGCGACCGATAATTTCTTGTATCCGTGCACCTAACTACAATGTCTCCAAGTGGCGGTTTCGCTAACTAAACCCATTCACAAAAAACTCTGAGTAATCTTTTAGCAATTCAAAAGGGTTTTTGGACAAACTAAAAGGAATCAAAGTCTCATCTGACAAAAATCGTGGTTTCATTCGATGTGGTCTCACTCTTCACCTTGATCTCTCTGGATTTAGCTGCACCGAAGAACTACTGCAAACCTATACCACTGATGTACCTGCAGAGGCTTTACTCTAATTACTAGACCATTGCCTTCAAACCAACTTTTTATTCTCCGATCAACACTTTCAACAACTAAAAGGAGCTCCCATGGGTTCACCTTTATCCGGCTTTCTAACCGAAGCTGTTATGCAGAAGTTAGAATCCAAAGTCCTCCCCAGGGTGAAACGAAAATTCTGGCTGCGCTATGTAGATGACACATTTGTCATCATCAAGAAAAAAGATTTAGACCTTATCCACAAGAAGCTCAATTCCACATTCCCGGGAATTGAATTCACATTCGTAACGGAGGTCGACGGACAACTCCCCTTTCTAGATGTCCTTGTACATCGAACTACTAATGGATCACTCCGCACATCTGTTTACCGTAAAGAAACATATTCGGAAGTCATCCTACACTTTGAGAGCAACCACCCCATCTCTCACAAAAGAAGCTCCGTCTACAGCCTCCTTAACCGAGCCAAAACACATTGTTCTGATAAAAAAGCTTACCAGGAAGAAATAGAATACCTTTTTTTAAAAAACGGATGCCCAAGAAATTCTACTGAGCTACTGTGCATTAAACAACAAGAATCCAAAAGAAATGAAAGAGGCATTTCAACTGGTACGACCAGCGAGGTACCGAAAACACTAACCTGGCGTTTCCTCTCATACGTAAAGAATGTATCTGAGCTTGTCGAAAAACAACTCAAAAAACACCAGATACAAGTGGCACACCTGCCCGCAACCACCGTACGTTCACAGCTTGTAGACCCTAAGGACAGGGTTGGCTATCATGAAAGAAAAGGGGTTTTCTACAAGATCCCATGTTCCAGTTGTGCTGCAGTTTATTGTGGCGAACCTGGGAAATGCGTCTCCACCGCATACAACAACATCAATCTGCGGTCAGAAGACATAACCCTTTATCCCAGGTGGCCATGCACACACTGGAAACCGGTCAAAAATTCGCATGGGAGAACGCACGGATTGTTGGCAGTTGGCCAACTAAAAAAGGCCGTGAATTCCTGGAAGCAATGCACGCAGATACAGCATGCATCATCAGGTATATTGATTTGGACGCTAGCTACGGTTACCTCAAAGCTAAATTAAATACGCAGCACCAAATCATAGATGACAGCCAAAATACGGAAAGCACATGACATCTACGAGTGCGGACTAAAACTCCTACCAATCGGCGCACACGTACGAGAAATATTGATTTTATCGACGGTTAAACATGTTAGTTGTTCATTGTACAATTTTTTCTTTGTCTGACGATGACCGATGGGTCCGTGTCGACAATTTACGCAATAAAATCGAAAAATCCCCCAAAGAAATTCATATCGTTAAAATTATAGCTGCATGTGCTCAAATCTTTCCAAGTTGACTTGCTCAGAATTCGGTTAAATGAATTAGTATGCAGTATCAAACCCTTTTTCTACTTAAGTGTACCTGGTAGTCATCTGCTGGCTTCCAAATTGATTACTTTGAAAACTTTGCTTGTGCAGTCAAGTTTATGCATAAATGATTGTTGATGCCATCCGGGCGGGTAAACTGACCCAAGTGTCATTGAACTCATGGTCGCTAGTGGGGGCTTCGGAGGTTGACTGGAAAAAGACCTGCCCTTGCTCACGTGAGTTCACATGCCACCGAGGTCGCCGCGTTCGGCGATTGTGAAAATATCTATTCGCAGCTTCCACATGGCCGTCTCCCCTCAGAAGGCAGACATGAAAACGGATAATCGAGCGAACTGTTTTGTTTTCCGTTCTTAGACGAGACAGCAGAACAGTCCATAGTAGCCCCGTATAGCTCTACATTTCCGGAACTTGGTGTTAATGTTAATCTAAGCGTGTAAATTACACTCAGGATTCGATTAAATACCCGAACAATGGCTATCGCTCATTCATCATCAGACTGGTTCATGGCACGGGGAATAAAAGCTGTCAGTTAATTGATACGAAGATGACTCGATCGCCGGGAGAATACGTTTATTCGCCTGACGTTTCGAGATCCGTCGCGGATTCTTCATCAGAGACATAGTCAGAGAGCAGTAGCAGACACGGGTCTGCTAATGGTCACTTAATTGCAGCGTTAATATGATCTTCAAGTTGGGTGGCGGTAAAGGGGATGAGGACGGCAATGTTTGGTGGGTGAGTGTCTTTAAACATCTGGGTTTTCCTTTGTCTCCTGAATGCGGCTGCCAGTCTGGGTAGGACGTTGGTTGTGATGCGCAAAGAAGACAGGGGACGTTGAAACAGTCAACGGCTTGAGGTCATCATGTCAATCGTGCCGCTGGCGCTTGACTATTCTCTACGGCTTCGTTTTCTGTGTTTTTGGATGACCTGACGATCAAATAAACGCTGCAATTAACCATCCATTTTAGTTACCGTGTCATGTACCGATCTGATGATGAATGACCGAAAAAATTGTTTGCCAATAAAACTTTTAAATCCCTTTTAAGGTTGTGGTGAAGGTATTGGTTTTGATTAGACATATTCGTTTTTCCTAGAATTGTAGTCATGATACCTTAAAAAATAAGTGGTCGTTATTCTCACATCTTAGCCGTTTGACTCAGAGAACTACCAATGGGTAGTTAGATTTTGAAGGCGTACATCAGTGGATTAGTGTTAAGGCGCGAGAATATTCGGTTTTCTGGAATTCTGCACAGTACTGCATACATTCCAGGCGGTTCCCGTTCTCAAGTCTCAGCCCTTGGACTAAGAGGGCTAATAATCTGTAATTCTGTAGGTAAATAGTAGTCAGGGGCTTTTATTTATATGATTAGCATGTAGGGAAGTAGAGGATGAGTTAAGGAGACATCGTTAAACCCATCCTCACGTGAAGTGGAATCGGGGCTCTTTTCGTCTGACCTAATAAACCCCTGTTTATAGAGTTTTATGCTCGCTGACTCTACCAGCGCGGTAAGAATGCTTATTCGGCTTCTTCGTCGAACGTTTTCATAGCGGCTTAATTATGATTCGGACCTGTAAAGTGTAAGAGAATACATGTATTGATTATACTTAACGACTCCTTTCCAACTCATTATGATTTATGCTCGTTACACTTTCTCTACCACTGCCAACAAGCTCCTGACACAAAATCCTTATCGATTAGTTTACTCCAAATACATTTAGCTGAGCATTTGAGTAAAGATTTGGGAACTTTTTGTTCAAAAGTTTCGCATGACCAGTTTCACCGTGACTGCTGTCATTTCTGTTAAGCCCCGGCCGAAATTTGTCTGAGGTAACATTTTTCACTTGATCCCATTTTCGGACACTTGACGGAATGACGCTTTTGCCCTGAAAACGAAAATGTATCGAAATGGTCCAGGTGTCTTAACGGAAATCTCAAGAACCAATCAGTACCTGAGTGTAGAAGTCTTGGATACAGAAGTAGGGTTACATGTTAAGAAAAGTATCTGTTTTCGATAGTTCTGCTTTTAAGGATTAAAAAACCATACAAATACAAAAATAAAGATATTTAACATCAAGTGAACTTTTCTATTATCATGTCTAGCACCCAGTTTAACCTTCCACAAATCACCCTAGTCTTCGTTCTCGACATAAGCCGCATTTTATAGTCACCGGCAACGTAACAAAAGGTTCCCGGTATACATTCACTGCAACGCATGTTCATAGTCCTGCCGGAAGAATATGAGAAATAAAATCGCCTAGAGGTTTCAATTCCTGAATAAATTAATTGAGGCAGAGGTTCACATCCCAGGTCTTTGTATTAAAGACAAAAGTGTTTCGAGCACTGGAATCGCAGTTTTATTCTTGTGGGGGAGATACACCTCAAAGAAAATTGAGTAAGGGTTCTAGGGGACAGGAACCAATCAACTGTTATGAGGGAAAGAGGCAAAGAGGTGGGGAGAGAAAACTCATCAATAACCAGTGTCGGTCATGTAAATATGCCTGCGGAGGGCAAAAAATGCGGGCGCCAGCTCAGTTCACCGTTTGAGTGAGTTGTCATTTGAGGCGCAGGCTTCACTAAGCCTTCGTCCTGCCTCGCTGCAGTGTGAGCAATTATCGTTGCGGCTGCGAAGTTAAATTGGTGGCCGTCTCATGAGTGTGGGTAGCCACTTGCGACAATGTTTTATCCCGCCTGACAGCCAGTTTATGTTGGCCTATGCGCGAATCAAGCATTCATTCAGTCTGTCCGGTGTAATTTCGGGGACGGTTTAGACATGCCATGCCTAGAAGTGCAAATGTCTGAGACGTAAAGGTAGCATATTACGAAATGTAAGTTTCAGTTGACCCAATCGCAAAAAATGCGAGGCCTCTGTCGTTTCGAATCCCATAGAGTCCGCGAATTTTTCACAATTGTTCATAATTCTCACAATTATTCAAATATGCCAAGCAAGCCAGCGTTTATAATCTTCAAATTCAGTCAATATAGCCCAGTTAAAACATTTGACGCGGTAGTCAGAGACTGAAGCTGTCCAGACTTGAGAGGCAGAGATAACCACGCTTGACTTCGAAAGTAGCGTCCAAAACGTTCAGCAAATCTGGCTCCATTCATTGAGACTAGAGGGCAAATTAACGAAATACGCACGAAACAAAAAGGTTTTCATAGAGTGCACATCCTTGAGGGAGACAGTTCCGATATCGGTTTGGGTACTTTAGTCTACTCACACATGTTAGAAAGCACAGGACAGAACGCCGGTATGCTGATGTACGGCAAACAATGAAGAAAATCTCAGTGTATGGGATGGGAAAACTTCGCAGTTATTGGGTTAGAGTTAATGGAGTGGAAAGCATCATTAAAAAGTCGATCAAAAAACTGCTTGGCCATTGCCGATTTTCATTGTATTAAATTGGAGAAACAGGCCGAAAATTGCAGACCCGCTTGCATAAACACATACTAGTGTCTTGAAGACTCTCAGGATTTAGCACAGATTAAACAGACTGGCCACGACTTCGATATCCAAGAAGCGACCATCTTATGCCGAGGAACCTCAAAAGCGGAAAGGCTGAGGCTTGAAGTATGGTACTCAGATGCCAACTCCGTCAACAGGCCTTTCGACCGCCCTATGACCTACAAAGTCATACATCATTACGTGACTAAAAGACAGAAAAAGTCAGACCGAACGTAGGAGTTGCAAGCAAAGAGGACCCCACGATGAACCAGTCGGAAGAGGCGACAGGATTACCAGGAACCTCTACCCTGGGGACAAGGCGCTTCAATAATTACTGTCTATGACCCCGAACGATCTCCGAATTCTTCGACAGTTGGTTGGTTGCTTTCCCACACGCCCTGACGACCTGATGACCTCTGGCAGTTGACTGCCGTATGCTCGCCATAATGACCATCCTTTTGGTTGCTGCTTCTTACCTCTAAAGATGGGCTCTTGTAAGCTTTCGGAAGCTCAGGAGAAGAAATAAATTGGTCCAGTGCTTGACATGTCTTCTTCTATATACATGCAATTACGGAATGCGAATGTTTTTATTCATTTGTAATGTCAACGAAGAATGCATATGAAACACTAGAAGCCGAAGAGAACGTTCAGATAACAGATTCAGAATTCAAAAATTTATTTTGAAGCAACTCTGTATAAATCACCGTGGGACAATAGAAAAAGGGAAGGCTAATGTGGACCAGATTGTGGATTGAGTTGAGTGTGTTAGGAATGTGAACAACGGAAGTAATGCCAAACTTACAAATTTTAGTAAAACAGGTGAAATGTGGGTGTAAGGGAATTGAAGATTGGAGGTCAAAATCATACAAAGGTATCGGAAGAAGGATACTTTGTTGAACAGAAGTTCTAACGATTCAGGACTTGATGACGCTCACAATCGGAAAACGCCGTAAACTGATTCATTAATATTCAACAGAGGAGCATTTGCCAACGACTCTGCCAAAGCGTGGTCCAGCTTGCCCTCCAGAGCTTGGAGATATGTCTGATTTTGAAAGGATTGTTATTTTCAGAAGAAACAGACGCGACCAATGGAAAAAGATTTTTATTTTCCTGTCGTTTCGGATTTTGTCGGGAATCCTTAATCATAGGTTGTGGTAATAAAGCCACAGTCATGCGCAGATAAGTTTAAATCATGCACTGATTGCATGGTGTTGATATTTTACAGTGGTTATCTGCGTGTGTACGATAATTTTTCACTTATGAATCCAACGCTTGGTTCTTAATTCGCGCGTTACTGGCTTGAAACTTCGCGTTCGACTCACTAATTGCCACAATTGCCTTGTCAGCATCGGATAGGGGCCTGATAATTGTGCGACAATTATTGCTGCTGTCGTTAGAGTTGTTGCTAAGCCCGGTCCTTCCCACTTGACTGATTTTATTGTTTATGAAACTTCTCAGTACTCAGTACGGAAACGCCAAATCGTTGCGTTAGTTGATGGACTGGGGGCCTGGGAACCATGACTCCAGCAGCTCGCGGCTCACGCGGTTGTCACCTCTTGCGAGGATTTCGGCCTCGTCAAATATGTGCATAATTTTCGCACAACTATCAGGTTCGCATCCGACACTCACAAGGCAAGTAGTGTCTCTATTTACAGTTCCCCCACTTGCACGCATTGCAACTCACGTGAGTGACGGTTTGATGATTAGGCGATTAAGGGGTGCGAGGGGAACATATTTAGAGTGTATGTTATCAGTGTACAGGTAATTTCTTTTAGAAGGAAGTCTTGTGGATTCCTTGAGTACACAATGAGGAAGAATAAGAAGTTCTGGATTTAAAGACAGCACTTAATATGAATGCACACGTTTGAACTATTAGTGAGTCAAACGCGAAGTGTCAAGCCAGTACCACACCAATTAAGAGGCAAACGGTGGCTACAGGAGTGGACGATTATAGTACGAACGCAGATGACCACTACGAACTATAAATATCGTGAAATCTGTGCGTGTTTCACCCCTATCTGCACATGACTTAAACTAACCTATCATTACCTATGATTAAGGATTCCCGACGAAGTCTGAAATGTCGGGAAAATAAAACTCTTGTTCCAGTGGTCGTTTCCTTTTCTTCTGAACTTCTTACTGTAACTCGCATATTCTGCACTATTGATTGTCATATTATGAGCACAATTACAAAAAAACCGTCATTTGATGATCTCAGGTCATCGGCTTCAAAGGATAAGATAGAAGCTTGAAGAAGTCCTCAGTTATTGCGAAGCACTGTTGACATTCGCTAAGTGGAATAGACGAATTGTCTGCAGGTAATAGGACAGTCGTCAAGCCAAGAGACAGTCCTACCGGTAGAGCCGTAAATGGATATTTTTCACGGTGGAGATCGCACTGAGTTGTAATGGAGACAGAGGGCTAGTCAAGAAATGCACATGAGTACACACGGCAGCCCTTATCTAAATCTCTTAAAGCAGAATGAACCACAAGAGCAACAACTTCTAGGGCATTACGCCTGGCCCAATATGCGAATCTTAAGGGCTCGTAAACACTGAAGTAGAATGGTGTGATATTAACTAAAGCCACCCTTTCGGCAATTTTCGGCACGTGCGGAAGAGCGGGCAAAAGTGGACTTTTGAGGTTTTTTATGGGCAGGAGTGATTCTTACGGTAAGCCAACCGCCAGGCATTTTAAACACGGCATGTGCCAAGGTGTGCCAAAACAGAGGTTACCTGAGCGCTGCAAGTTTTTCCGGTAAATTGTGAGGCTACACTGTAGCGGTCGAAGTCGTGGTTGTGCTCGGAGCACTGCAATCTCCACGTCGTACCCCAGGTTGTAAGTAAAAGAGAGAAGTTACTAGAGTGAGGGTTTTATGGTGCACACAACCCTTTGTTGCTGTCTCAGGAAATAGTAGCGATTCACTTAGCCAGGGCTGCTGTTGACTGCGTCCAGTCGTGCCCGAGAGTCTGTGTGTTGTGTTGTGATGATGGCAGCTGTCTTCACATGACTGTGAAGCCAGTTCAAGTGGTTTGCTATTGGCATGTTGCAATTGCTTGAAGGGAGTGTCGTGTATACATTGGAGTCCGGTTAATGTGGACACGGTTAATGTGGACAACCGTTTAATGTGGATAGTTGGCCAGCAACGGAATTTCTCCATAGTAAAATCCTCCGGTTAATCTGGACAGCCACCGCTTAATGTGGACAGCACCAAGCTGTCAACCGGTCGGTTGACCCACAGATTTTGTCAAAAATCCAGTCAAAATCGCCCGCAGCGGGGAATTCCCGCGTTTTGTTCTGAAAGTTTTGCTTCAGATGAACAGTACACAAAGCTTTTCTGTTTGTTTGCCTGTGGTTGTGTACGTGTGGAGGCTGATCATGAGAATGTGAAGTGCTTTTGACTGTCGTTCTTCGACTTCTGCAATCCTTCTTTCCCTTCTTTCCCAGATGTTGATCACTTCGTGAAAAAAGGTGAAGTCGGAGACAATCGTAAATTGCTGGAGGAAAGGGGCTTCGTCACCACTGAAGAGGAAGTTGCAGAGAATGAAGTCGCGATTCCGATCCCAGAAGACGTGACAGAGGACAGGATCGAGAGTTTTCTAGAGTGGATTTCAATCGACGACGATGCCGAAGTCACCGAGGAGGCAACACTGGAGGAGGTGACAAGCGAACTCACCGAAGTAGTTGCAGATGCCAAGAAGGTACCAGGCGAGCAGGAAGAAGAGTCTGAAGAGGAAGACGAAGAAGTCGAGCCCCCAGTCTCATCAAAAGAAATAAGGGTGGCATTGGCCGTACTCGAAACGTGGCACCGACAAAAAGGTTTTGATGTGGAGAATTTTGACACTGTGATAAAGAACTTTAGGGGAGATTTAAGAGAAAATTTTCCACCAAAGCAATCAAAACTGAGCATGTTCTTTCGATAAAACTTCATTCAGATGCAAAATTCTGTTTTTATACGTAGAAACGACTGGTTTGGGGTCAGTTCGCTTAATGTGAACAACCGGTTAATATGGACAGTTGGCATGGAAAGGAGGTGTCCATATTAACCGGACTTCACTGTATAAGTCATCTGTTGCGTTAGCCGCAGGATGAAGCGTTCAAGTGGCTCTTGAGAAATAGGGACTAGTTGGGCACGCGTGTGTGCGCCTCTATGTGCTCGCGTGCGTGTGTGAGTGAATGTCGGTCAAGCGGTCTATGGTAAGCGATTGGGACCAGTCGTCTGTGAAGACACATGGCGTTAGGGGCCGTGGAGGTGGAACGAGGAAGAGGACTGCTTTTTTGTCCGTCCACCACAACATCTAGCCCGATTCAGTTTCAAGGGGGGTAAAGTTAGGTTATGTAAGTTCCTTTAACAGAACCGTGTAGAACGGGAAAGGTGATGATAACGACAGTGTTAAGGGCGGGGCCTCGCTGCTGAAAAGCAGCTAAATATGTACAAGAAAAACCAAAATAACTAACTTTTTACCTTGTTTTTTCTTCTTGGCTTGCATATAGCAACGAAATTGGGAAAAATATTACATATTTAGCATATAATATAATAAAAAATAACATGAAAACCACCATAGGACAACCTTGGGTGCGTCGTTATGTGAGAGAAGTAGTTTTTTAACACAGGCTGTCATGCAGATATCATTACCAGTAAAGACCGTGGAGACTGGAATGACCATTTTTGGCCCACAGGAGCATCTAACTGGCGACCATTTTGTTTAGAGTCCAAAGCCTTAGCCATTGAAGCACGAGCTCAAGTAGAGCACCAATTGGGTCTGAGTATGAGTAATTAATGAGGGCTAATACGCCATGAAGGAGCATTTCACTCTCCTTGTCCTTGCCGGTAATACTATCTGTGTATACTACCAGCTCTTACGGCTGTCAGGGCCTCTGCCAAGGCCCAAGGCAGAGCAGAACAGATGCGTTTTCTTAACGGTTGCTGAAGGTTCCTCAACGACAGCCTTATCTCCCCACATCCATGATAGGCATTCTAAAACAAGGGCGCTTGTCGTAATGGTTTGGATAAATAGGTTAAACCCTTGCCGTTTCGATCTTCACGCGTGGTTTCGTAGTTTAACAGCATAAATGAGACGCCAAATGGAAGGAATAGTATATTCTGTAAAAAGGTAGGGGAGGATAGGTAGGTTAGAGTTACTTGACAGTCGCACGATCGAACAACCACCCACGAGGGAGCCGGTGTCTGACGTGTGTGAACATGGCAGTCGTACACCTGAGGTCCAGTGCAAATTAGCCTTGAGGGTGATTAACCAGACTGGGTTAGGCAGTCAACGATGCTTGGGCACTTGATTTGCAAGTGAATACTACTTATTAACTAGATGTCTTGAAGACAAATCATTACTATCTGACTGTGGTCTTTTTTACACAAAACATATCTCCATATCGTGATTTATGCTAAAAATCGAACGACGGTTTTACGACAGGAAGCCTGGAATTGCCATTTTTCCTTTGGCTGACGCTTTAGGGTGATTTGACGCCTTCAGTGGGGTTTCAGTTTCCGCTGCGTGGGCTTTTGTGCGGATGAAACCATGATAAATTAAGCATCCTTAATAGCACGTGTTGGGGAAAGTGCAACAGCTGGCGCCACGGACAGTCGTTAGGGGAATTCGAAATTTATGTTTGTTTAAAACACGTCCTTGTGATCATAGTTTAAAAACACCATATCAGAGATATCAAAGGGAACTAACCAGAGTAATATACAAATACAAAATGGCCACGAGAATGTAGAGCACAAAAAGGGCGGTGTTAATAAAAAAATCCGTCTGATTTGCACTGATTTAAATATAGGAATTTTAAAATCCATCAAATTGGGACGACAATGGGGCTTGTAGTCAGCAGCATTTTGTGACGCAATTACGCTTGAACTTGACGGAAGTTAGGTTTCTGGTTTTTATTTGTAATCTGTTAGAATTGTCTCTCAGTATTCCAACCTGAGAAGGAATGCAGACATTCTTGCTGGTCCGGCTGAAATTATTTGCTTCCTTTCCTTTCTTACGCTTTCAATTAGTCAAAATCGAATTTCAAAGGGTCGATCAATTAATTTATTTGAAGATCCCATCTCAGTTATCTGGATTTAAGAAGAATGGAAGAGGTAAACAAAGCTTGTTAGCATACCATGTCAATACTGTGCTGCAAGGTATGTCGGTGAAACAGGCAGACGGCTTGGCACGAGGTTGCATAAGCATAAGCTCGTAGTCAACCGTGAGGATAAGCTGTCTATGGTCTATGAACACGTACGACATAAGAACTACACTTTCGCCTTTGACAACGCAAGAAAGTTGGTCTTCGACTGGCACACTTAGCAAACCCATAGACCTTCATCCTGCTTACCAGGTGATACGCAAATGGCTCGAGTCAATTCGAACAAGGCCAACAGGACGGCGAAGAAGACAAAATCGTGGAGTAGAACTGAGATCGGGGGAGGGTAGGAGAGGGGTTGGCCAGTGACCAGGTGATCAGCGTGGAACCCTACCTCACCGCTACCGCACACACGAGATTGACATGAACTCATGCGGGCAGCAACAAGTGATTAGTCCGTCAGTGGACGAGAGACAGGCCAGTAAGCGCACTGACTTGCCAACAATTACGACAGCCGCAAAGGGGGCATAGGTCACATGAGCCCCCCAGTGGTCAATCTCACGGACAGTCAGCAGCGAAAACGCAGGTCAAAGTTCGTGCGCTGACCACATATATAATGACAGGCATGCAGCGAGGCTGAAAAAGTCCAGGCAAACAGGAACAACTACCACGATACTCTGACGACGTTTGTTATACTTGTCGAGTTTTCCATAAGAATACGTGGAAAGGGCAGTATTTGCATCATCCACGTTTTTTCCCCATACAATGGAAACGTTACTTAGTTTGCACCCTCTTCCAGAAGACTAACAATATCTCCTCAAATGATACTTTGGATGCAGGAATTGCAAGCCTTCAGGAAACTCTACTTAAGCGTGGTTATCCACCTCAGTTTATCGACAAGTATGACAAACCCATACGGCAAAAGGTTATGGAACAGTTAGTTCCAAAAAGCTCGTTTTCATATCCTTTCCCTTCAAGGGTGACAAAATCTTAACCACAAGAAGGAGACGTTTACGTAACACTATTGAAAGGACCTACTTTACTGCAGAGCTCACATTCTGTAACTCAACAAAGCACCTTCCGATTCCGATTGCGAAGGATGTCTTGCCACTTAAAATTGTGTTTATGAATTAACATATACTTGCGGACGCAAGTACATAGGGCATACACAAAGGCAGTTGGCAACCAGAGCTAAGGAGCATTTGCCGAGTTGGCTTTTGAAACAGGAGAACAGAACACCGCATTCTTCCTATACGGAACACCTATTGGATACCGGTCATTCTGTCGACCCAAAAACATTCTTCCGAGTACTTAATCGGGCACGAACAACTCGTATCTTACGCTACCTGCAGGCAGTATGCATATGGTAGTTTAAACCTGACCTATATAAACAACTGGAGCATGTGTTGAACCTAACCCTGCCGTGGTAGCACCGGCTCCCTGTTTACAAACCCTTCTTCCCACCTTTTTTGCCTTAGATGTTTTTTACACCGTTTTTTGCTGCCCACAGTGTTTGAAGTTCCTACTTTTTTGATTGCCCCTTGGGCAACTTTAGTGACCTTGATGTTTTTGTATCGATTTTTCTGTATGAATTCAATTCTGCAATATCTCATTCGTTACTCAGTTAATGCAGCAAGTGGTAGCAGCTGATGAGCGCTCGCGAAATTTATGGTTCCATTAAAAGTTTTCTACTTACGCAATCTTCAAATTTGTACCTGGGAGAAGATGCTTCAAATAACTCGGTCTATGTCCTTGAACCTTCTTCTTCGTCCTCTTTAGGGGATGATGAAAACGATAAGATATCTGGACCTCAAATCTTTGCGCACATTACTTGTTAGCTATTTTAACGCAAATCTAAAATGAAGGTACGTGCTGCTTAGATTTTGATCGCATTCCTTACTCCTATAGGGTGCGCATTTTACGAACGCAAAAATCTTTTATTTTTATCGTCTATATAGAATAGATTATGATAATAGTCTCTATTCTTGTCTTTTTTGTGTTTCTCTTCCGCCAGAAGTCCTTGTTATTCCTTCAACTTATCTGTTCGGCACTATCCTCTCACTTACATGCATTTTACAAACCTCTTCTCTTTTTTTTAAAGTTTTAATCGTCTCCATTTACCGTATTTCTGTTTAGCATATTAGTTTTTTTGTAAATTAATTTTATGTTTTCCTTTTTATGCCCATCCTTCATAAAAACTTGACTCCTTCGATTTTTCCTTACTTATCACTCTGACGCGCTAGCCTAGACGCAGCATAAGCTGTTAATTGTAGGCTTAAATAACTGCCTAGTTTATGAAGCCTTTCCTCTGTGGAATTTTATGAGCCATCTCGAGGGAGTGCGACCATCTGTGATTACCAAAGTAGGCCCTCAGATTATGCTCACGTTTGGTTGCATGCTGTACAAAACACCTGTAAGAATTCACTCTGGTAGAGTTCTGTTTCGCCTGTGAGAACTATAAATTTCGTCTGGCTTACGAGATATGACCACAACAGCAAACATCCGATTGATGCGCTATGGATTCTGTGTATACGAAACCTGATATCAATGGGTCAATCTCAACTGCCAGTCAGTATCAACCGATCCCCCCTTCTAATGAATACCCACTAACAGTCCTTACTGCGGGGTTGCACAACGTTAGGCTCGCAGTCGAGCTTTGCTACTTTTACACTTCAGCGACATTTTAAAACGGTGAAGCAATTTTAGTATAACAGCCTTAGTGAGGTCACTCATCTTCTCCACTTTAGAACACAATTTTGGCGAGCGAACGCTTTCAGTAACTTCTCATCAGGCCAAACAGTTACAAAGGAGGTTTAAATTTAAAAATCGATAGTTTGTCTCTCTTTACATGCTGGGTCTAATTAGAACGTGGAAATGTGCAGCCAGTTAGGTTATCGTTGGCCAAGCCAAGTTGGGGGCTTGCACGAGATTCTTTTGTGCACACAAAACCGGTTTCCTCAATCGGATTGCGGTTGCTTCTGCTGTTGCCAGCAGACGTTGACCCAAGGACTTTGGGTAGTTTGGTGGGACCTTGTAAATTACCTTAAAGGCTTCGCTTGGGTCCACTTTAAACTAATGGCTGCGAAGTTTTCCCATGCTGGGTACAGAAGCTTTCGTCATATGTCTTGCCGTACATCGGCATATCAGCACTCTATGCTTCCATTCTCAGCAAGGTAACTCACAAGTGAAGAAACAGAAATTCAGAAGTTAAAATCCGGCCTGTCTCCAGAGCAGACGTGGAAATCATGGAAACCTTTACACTTTGAGTATTCTGGTAACCCTGTCTCCTCTTGCGACCGGTACAGTGATTGATGTTCATGAACCACAGCTCTACCGGCAGGTAATAAGCGTACACCACTATGATTGCCTTCCACCCCGACTCCACTGACAGCTAATTGCCCTCCTCCCGTATCATTTTTCGATTGCTGTTTCTAACGCCTTGACAACCTGAGGATTTCTGACAGTTGATTGGCCTATGGCCACTATAATTACTCACTGTGAGTATACTATGCCCTTTTATCTTACCTTACTACTTATCCTCAGCGAATTGAACAATTATTTGCTAAAATTTTTTGGGCGTTACCTTCAAAATAAAGCCCCAGGTTCAGCTTGCGCGGCAGGACAGCTAATAACAGGCATTTGGCATAGGCGCAAACAACCCACCTCCAACACTGCAACTTAATCTCACGCCACTTTATGCTGACTGACATCTCTTTGGCTGGAGCACTCCAAAAATTTGGCCTCGCTACTTTGCTGTTGTCTGTCAATTTCCTAGCTTTTTGAGAGAGAGAGAGAGAAAGAGTTGAGCAGGCCTTTCTTTCCAGACAGGAGTACTGTCTAACGCGCGCCTTCATGACCTTGTAGTGGCGGTTCAAAGTCAAACCACATGGCCAAGACTTCGAGTTTGAGCGTACTCAGAGAGTTCGTTGTCTAAAGCATGTCTGTTATTGTGTGAACAGCATAACAAGGAGCAAACCCGACAATTGTACACAGCTGCACCGGCGACGTTGATCGCCAACGTCTCCGTTCCTTTCAACGCTCCTTTACGTCTTCACTTGCCTCCTGCTCATTTAAATGCTTGAAAATTAAATTTATGTATGTATGCATCTATGTTTACTGAGTTCTACTACTTTCTTTTCGTTGTCCTCGTTTGTTCTCTCGTTTCTTGTTCGCTGTTTTGCTTGTTCTCTTTCTTCGTCCTTTCCTCGTTCTTTGCTCTCCTTCTTTCTCTCTGTCATTTCTTTTCTCTCCTTCTATCTCCTCCTCTGCCACTGCGCAACCTGATTTCCCTTCCTCATCGCCGATCTATTTTTCTTTTTAGCGCTGCACCCATCCTACCTCAGGCGCCCGACAGATAGACAGGGGCCAGTTGCTGGCGGTGGAAGAGAGGGTGAAATAGGCACTCAACGCATTTCTTTCCTCATGATAATCAATCTGATGTGCTTGAAACTAACGCGGTGCGCTAAACGCCGACCGCCCAATGTGTCTTGTTGTGTAGATTGGCTGTCTGCGGACTGAGAGTCAAACACATTGGCTCCTTCTTAATGTGGCCGGTATGGCGCTTCCCATCCGGGGCCTACCTAGTGAAACGTGTTTCTTGGTACGCATGTTGACTGTTGGTCGCGCCAACCATCTGCGCCTTTCCTCATCTCTGGCCTTCTGGAATCTGTCTTGACAACCAGGTCTGGATGGGATTGGTCAGAGAGTGAAGTAGATTTTTGCGAGTCTGCCTTCGCTTTTTATCTCGTGGAAGCCACCGCGTTGCTTCAACTTGTTGAAACCGTGCTGAATATCGTCAAAGTCGAGAGTCGAACTGTCGTATGTATGTATCTACTTATGTATTTATGTAAATTAATTTTTTTTCTATACTCAAACACGTGCCTTATAAGAAGGTTCACGCGTTTAATTATTCCTTGTTTATTACTCAAAATAGCTAGTCATAAGACACAGCATTATCTGAAGATAGGAGGCTTAAATAACTGTTTTGTCAATAAGCCCTTTCTCTATGGAATTTTGCGTCACGTCACGCGAGAGTGCGACCACATTTTAACCAAAGCAGATCCACAGATTAGGCTTAAGTTCGGTTGCATGCTGTGCATCCCACCTGAAGGCATTCATTCGGGTAGAGCTCTGTTAAGGATTTGAGAAGAAGAAATTATGTCTGGCTAACCCGCTATCACTACCACAATAACCGTCCAATTGATATGATGTAATGATTTTTGTATAGCCTCTGACATCAGTAGGTCAATCTCCATTGCCTGCAGTATCAACCGACCGCCTGTTCCACTAGATACCCACTTAATGTCCTTACGGCGAATTGCTCAACGACAGGCTCGCAGTCAAGCTTAGCAATCATCCGGCCGGTACTGACAGTTCCCCTGTCGATTTCTACGATGGGCACCGCGTGCTGTAAGCAACGCAGCGAACTACCGCGAATGAAACAAGAGTTAAAGCAGACTCGCGCAGAATCTACCCACGTGCTCGCTACTCCCACCTCCGTTTCCGGTGTGAAGAAAAAGTCAAATATAACGGGGATGTGGGAGGGTGTTGATGGCTGGCGCGATAATCACTCAACACGCGCACACCTGACTCAGCAAATTTGCTAGGTAGGTTCCCGCAATCGCGGCAGTGCCATAAAGGCCACATTAAGAAGGGGCGATTGCAGCCTGACTCTCAATTCTCCACCTCCTCACATACGCACACACAAACACACGCGTACTAGAGGAGCAGCAACGTAGGTGGCCCGAATTATCCCATCAGTTGGCAAATCCTCCAAGCCACGGCTTTTAGCACACCGTGATAGATTGAAACGCATTCATATTTAGTATAGTGAGGTGAGCAGCGCGCTGAGGGTCGACCTCACCGTCTAGCGACCGCCTAGCTGCTCGGGCTCCTGAGGTGGGGTCTGAAACCCAGTGGGAGCGCGAAAGCATGCACCAAAACGAGATCAGAAACGAGAGGAAGTGCCAGCGCATACAATGCCGCAGGGACTGTGGTTTGCCGAAGTCTGGCATTTTATATGAATACAGATGCTAAAGCGCAGAAGGGTGAAACTTGCCTGTACTACCACGTTCAACTTAGGCTACAGAATAGCGAGCAGCATGCATTTGATGTATGCTAGGACAACCTGTCTCCAATAATGAAACTTAATCTTACTCGCGTTTATGTTGGCTGACCTATTTTTGCCTGTTTTGTGGAGAAGCTGCCGAAATTCCTGCCTCCCTGCTCTGCTATTGCCTGTCACTGTTCTTGCTTTTTGATTGCGAGAGAGAGAGAGATAGAGAACCAGAAAGGTAAGCAGGTCTTAGCTTGCAGACTGAAGCACTGTCTAACGTGTCCCCTCATGACCTTGTCGCTCTGGTTCAAAGTCGAATGACATGGCGCAGACTTAGAGTTTGAGCGGCCTCAGCGAGTTGACTGTCTGAAACATGTCTGGTTTTGTCTAAACAACAACGCAAACAGCAAACCTGACGCCTGTGCATAACTGTACTATCGACATTGATCGCCATCACCTCCTTTACCTTTAACTCTTATTTACGTCTTCACTTGCTTTCTGCTCATCTGAACTTTTATAAATTAATTTTTATGTTTTTTGTGTCTATGCTTTATAAAAATGTTCTCCCTTCTTATGTTGCCTTGTATATTTCTCCTAACCGCTAATCTTAAGCCGTGACATGATCTGACGATCAGTTTTGTCCATGGCGCCTTTCCTGTGGGGACTTTTACGAGGCATCATGGGGAGCACGGCCATGTGTATTAAACAAAACAGTCCGTCTAATTTTGCTTACGTTCGTTGGTGTGGTGCACATAACATCTGATGGGAATCATTCGGGTAGAGTCCTGTTACGACTAAGAGAGCTAAAAATTCCATCTGGTTAACAGGATTTAAATGTCATAACAGGCGTCCGATTGGTACGATATCGATTTTGTACATACGCCATCTCATAGCAATGCGTCAAACTTAAACCGCCCGTCAGTATCAACGGATCCACCGGTTCCACTTGGTACCCAGTAACCTTCCTTACCGGAGGATTGCAAAACGTTTGGCTTGGAGTCGAACTCAGCTGCAATATTAATACAGCGGCACCTAAAGGTGGTCAAGCAATTGGCCGCTCACATTCTCAGTGAGGTTGCTCATCCTCTGAAGTAATGGTAGCGAAGTTTTCCCATACTATGCGCCGAATATTTCTTCATAGGTCTTGCCGTAAGTCGGCATATCAGAACCGTATACTCCCGTTCCTAGCACGATACCTCGCGTGTGAATAAACGGAGAATTTGAGATCCAACTTGTCTCCATACCAGATGTGGATATCCTAAGAAGCTGTAAACTTTGAGTATGTTATGACACTTCGCCTTACCTTATAACTTGCTCTCCGTGAACGGAGCCATTTTTGCTGGAAATATTGGATATTTACTTTAAAATAGAGCATATTTCTCTCTCGCTCGAAAAAGCGATCAGCTCACGTTGGTATCAGGACATTCAGACTGCGCTGCAGAACAACGAATAACTTGCATTCGATGTAGCCGCAGACAACCCACCTGCAACATTCCAACTGAATCTTACTGGTGTGTATGCTGACCGACCGCTTTTTACCTGTTTCCATGTTCAAAATATCAGCTTCTTTGGTCTGCTGTCGTCTGTTAATTTCTTTGCTTTTTGCGAGAGAGAGACAGAGGGCCACAGAGTTTGCCAGGCTTTATATTGCAGACTGGAGCACTGTCTAACGCGTCCTCTTATGACCTCGTTTTCGCGGTTCAAAGTCGAACCGTATGAACACCACCAAAAGTGTGAGCGGCCTTTGAACGTGTTCATAGTCTGAATAGGAAAGCAGACAGCAAGCAAGACTTTGGATCGACCCTGTACTGTACCCTGCACTGAGAAATTAATCGGCTGACACAGAGGCAGTTGACATGTTCGCTACAGACGCCGTACGTGAGGTCAGCTTCAAGCAGTAGGGCAGCCAACTTGATCCCCCCTTGATCCTTTTACACCTCTCCCCCCTCTCTCCCCCTTGTTACTACTGATTGGTTTGCCTAAAACTTTCGTTAACTCTACCCCCCCCCTTATATTACTGTATTGCCTGATGATGAATTAATCGAAAACGTTCGTTCGCTTAACTTGACTTCCTCAAAACTTACGTGTTATTTAAAGTCTACGTTGTTGTGCATGATATAAGAAAATACCGCTAGTGTAGTAAATAGAAGAAGAACTGAATGAAAGGTTTGAACGGTTTCGGTGAGTTTGGGCAAATAAAGTGGGATCAAACGCCTCTACTGCACCCATAGGACAATCGGCCACCTACGGACATGTAATGTCCATCATGAAAACAAAAGGTATGCAGGAATAAGAGGCAAAGGATGGGGAAAAATCAGGCCCCTGGATTTACGACTCGATGAGATAAGTCAGCAGCGATGTTTGATGCATGGTAAAGTCCCTCAACGGAGACCATTAATGACACAATTTAACAATCGTTGTTGATTTTTCCCGTAGTCAGGGGTCCCTTTTCTTTACTTTCCAATATACCCGTCGAATCCCTTGCAGCGGCGGGAGTTGCATATAATTGGCAACTAGATTCTGCCTCAAGTCTAAGACACCAGCTTATGTCTGCTTTCTCCAAATTCATACATATAAGGCCACATAGTCTGTATAAGGGCATATTTGTACTTTAATTCCCTTTGTACTGGCAACTTTCCTTCATGCAATGATCCGTTCATTATTAGCTACCTTGGATGTAAAATTTGCCAAAGTTGATAAATCGCGGTCTCCTAATGTTTTATGGGGTGTTCACTGAGCCGCTTCTGGTATGCTTATGATTCGCACCGATATCTGCTCCCCTGACGAAATGCGATCTCCTGTTTTGGGCGAGTGTGGCTGTTAGGACGGCCCAGCACGCGAGACTTAATCCTGATCGTCCTGAGAGCAAGAAAACAAAGGGAGCCAATGGCTAGCGGGCAAAGGCAGGTCGGACAAAGACGCCCGACCTTCACGGGCCGACACGCGAGGACGCAAGTACAGCCGCCGGTCAGGGTCTGTCATCAGTGAGTTCACGCCTGGCAAAAGGCCACGAAAGGACGCATCCACATACGCACGTCACTGAGGGCACGGTGTGTCATCCTGAGGACACGCCATGATGGCTGCCTTCAGAGGGGTTAGTAAAGAAGGTAGGCCGTTGGTTCTTAAATACGCTGCCACCGCTGGAGACGGCACGTTGCTGCTAAAGACACAGATCTTTGTTGCCCTACATGAGAGACTGTTGGCCGAGAACAAAACGACAAAAAACACAACAAAAACACGCTGCTGATGAACACAGGACAAGCTGCTGGACACACAGAAGACAGAATGGATTTACAAGCAGAAGCAGTGACAGTAGACTGTTATCTGCTATCCTAGTTACCTTCTCGTCCGAACAGGCAACTGAAGGATATAACCAGTGTCGAAGCAGGCACACCCAAGGTTATAACAGTGGCTCTTCCGGTTTCAGTCCCCCATGGACTTCTTTCGATTATCCTTTAAGGATATTAAGGGGGGAAAAAGGGCAACGTATAATAACCACTATATTAAGGGGTCATTCATCAAACATGTTACAGAACACATTCATCCCGGTGAGGCTTAGGGCACCATCTTGATCCACACCACCAACCACTGAGTGACTTTTACCTTAAAGGATAAAGCAAATTACTGATTAAAACAAGGGAGATAAAATGGCAACGCCTGGCTTATTATTTATTCTTTACTAGCCTGGCTCCAAGACATAGTGGTTGTAAGTTAAATGTCATTATCGTCGAGTCTCGCGTATAGTCACACCTCGGGATGGTTATGGCTGTCTGATGACAGACAATGAGCCAAAAATAGCCATTTCAGTCAGCATTGTCTTTGTTTGTCTTCTGAAAGAGGATGCAAAATAAGTACTGTTTGCATTATATTGGAACACAACTAAGATAATGCAAGTACTGCCCTTTCCATATTTTCTTCTGGAAAATACTTCGTGTTTTGGAACCAGCTTTCTGTCTGGAGATATGAACGTATAGGAAACACAGTTGGTTCTGAAGTTCTACTTCCATCATAAATTTCATTTTCGGATGCAATCCGTTCATTGTAAAAAATATTTTTTCGGCTTCCTTTATGTTTTCAACAATCGCAAAGTTATCACCAAAATATCTTCTGTAGAGTGTTGTCTTAATCAAATTTAAAGACAATTTTTTTTCAAGATGACCCAGCTCACTTTATTGACAAGTGCAGAAAACCTTTACAGCAAAAATTTATGAAACAGTCAGTTCCAAAAAAGCCGTTTTAATACCCTTGCCTATTAAGGGTGACAACACCTTTAACACAACCAAGAAACGCTTACGTAACACCATTCAATTGACGTACTTTGTTGCTGAGCTCATATTTTGCAATTCGAAAAAGACCTTTCCAATTCGAATTGCGAAGGATGCCTTGCCACTTCAGATTGTGTTAACGGATAAACATGCACTTTCAAATGCAAGTACATAGGGGGAACACAACGGAAATTGGCAGCCAGAGCCAAGGAGCACCTATCGAATTGGCTATTTAAACAGGAGAATAGAATACTTCGTTCTTCCATTACTGACACCTATTGGATACGGGCCATTTTGTAGACTTCAACACATCCTTTCGAAAACTTCCTCGGACAGGAACAACTCCTACCTTGCGTTACCTGGAGATAGGCTGCATACGACGGTCAAAACCCGATCTATTTAAACATTGGGAACATGCTGTGACCCCAGCTTTGCCCTGGTAACACCCGGCTCCCTGATTCACACCTCTCCCTGCCCAATTTTTTTGCTTTAACGTTTTTTCCCCCTAACTCACTGTCCAAAGCGTTTTACTTACTTACGTCACTCATTACATTTATTAGCCCAATTTACTAATTGATCCTCCTGACATATTTCGATTAGCTGTTTGTACTTAGTCAATTTTTGTGTGGCCTCTCATTCGCTACTCACTTTATGCAGCGAGAGTACGCAACTGATGAGCACTCGCGAAACGTATGGTTCCAATAAATTCTGCTGTATACGCAATCTTCAAAGTTGCACCTGGGAAAAGATCGCTCATAGTTTTCCGCATCGTGCACTGCGAAACTCTATTTTGCTATGCCTTCGTAGGTCAATGTACGTTTGCTGGTGATTCAGATATCATGACTAAATTCACCTCTGCAGAACTGCCGCACAAAACACAAAATACAACTTAACAATTTCACATTGAATAGAAGAAGATACGACCGCTGGGAACATACTTTTATTCGCCTGACGTCTCGATATCCATCGCGAATTCCTCCTGAGAAAAATTAGCAGAAAACGGTACCAGAAACGGGTAACAAATGCACAGGGTTTTTTCAGTATTTATTGGATACAGTCGTTACTGCAAACCTACGGCTACAATTGACGTTAAGTGCCTTCTTGCGTGTTTTTTTGGACGGCATGCGGGCTCTGACCTGTTGAACTTTCGCCACGGGCGGTGTGCTCGGGCATGATGATTGCTCGGCCGTCTGGCCCTCCGGTGTTGGCGTAGGATGACGCGGTGGCCTGTCCGTTCCCGAATTGGGGACTTGCTTTGGTCAAATTGAGTCTCAGCACCAAATATGGATGGGCAAATCGAGCATGCGTTTAGTGATTAGGGGCGTGTGAACCATTACTTAAGTAATTTTCGACCCACCCGCTTGCCAACTCTTGCAAGAACTTCGGTTTCATTAAATTTGAACGTGTGGCCACGTCTCGTCCAATGAGCCGCAAGTTGATAATACGTGTCATTTATCGCACTGCTGCCACGTGTTCTGAAATACGTGTCTTGATAAGTCTGCCAGTTTCTATTGTTTCCTTGCCTGCAGCTGCACCAGATCCTGTCAATGACTCCAAATGTTTCTTGCCGTGGCAGTGGGTCTTTCGGCTTCAGTATCCGACGCCTTATGGTTGCCTCAGGCCTGTGTGCGACTCTAACTACATTTGGTGCGAGAAGGCGACTGACAGCCTCCAATACTTTTTTAAGCACGGGATAGCTTGCCAAATGTTGGGGTTGGTGCAATTTTGGTGGCCATCTCGTTTGTGCAAGCACCGGTTGATGAAGTTGCGCAGGTTGCCATTTTGTCTGAACATCCATCGAAGATATTGTATTTCGGCAACTTTGTCGTCTGGTTCGCTGCATTGCGTCTCAACACGCCGATAGAGCGTCCTTATGCAACTGTGTTTGTAGCTGATTGGGTGGTTGTTGTCGTAATTCAGTACTTGCATCGTGTTTGTCGCTTTCCTGAATACTTTTGTCGTTAGGCCACCAAAATCCTTTTGATAGACGAGGATATCAAGGAAGGCCAGCTAGTTCTTCTCTTCCCCCTCCATCGTAACTTGGATTCCCGTGAAGACGCTGTTGAGACATTTCTTGAATCAGAGCACCTGATCCCGTTCGATGAAGACGAGGGTGTCATCAAAATACCGTGCCCAGAATTTCGGTCTGTGGTGTTGAATAACCAACGACTCCAGCCGTTGGAGGACCGAAATCAGTGATTCCAGTGGTATCCTCTTCACCTGCTCGTAGATTGTTCCGTTAAGCGTTAAGTACTTCAGAGACAGAAATCAACCAGTGCGTTTGGACGCAATGAGAGTGCTTCTTCTATCTATTCATTGACAGCCAATAGCCTACATGGAACATTTCCATAGAGGCTAAATGAGGACTTGTGCTTGTAAAATGCGAGAAGATAGATCTGTTGGTTATACTCAACAACCCATGAAGTGCTGAAGGATCTGAGAAGTCTCTTTATCTCGCAGCACCGAAAACGACCTAAGGGCCTTCTCCTGAACCTACTGCAATTCCTGGGATTTATACAAAATTCAGGTTTTAGGACACAAAACGCGCCAACGATATTGACTCCTGTTAAGTACATACATATATATATATATATATATATATATATATATAAACATAGGTGAAGATACGAGGTTCAGATAAATTATCCTGATCATCATCCCCCAAAGAAGGCGAAGAAGAAAACAAGGCGCTGTCGTGGACCACACTGTAATTGTGCTGACGTTTCGGAACTACACTATTTTCCATCATCAGAATGGTGGGTTGTGTGTTCCTGCTTGCCGAGAGTTGGAATGTCGCGCAGACCATCTGGTGTTGCAGCGATGGCCGACGCACGAGCGCTGAACTTCGTGCTGTCCGTTGATTGGCTGCGGCACCTCCATTGTGGGTGGCTGGCGCCCGTGTGTGTCATCCGTTGCCTGTCCGTGTGTCGTTAACGCGTCTACGTTAACCGGCCCGGTAGTGTGACCATCGCCCGACCTTCCCTCTGAGCCGGATGCCCGGATCAGGCCTCGTTCCAGGCCCGGTGTCCGTCGGTGGGTAGGTGAGTCCTCCCGGTCGTGTGCGCGGCGAAGGATCCTCTCTACCCGTCCTCCTACATCCCCCGTCGACTGTACGGTTGTTGTTGTCGTCATCAGGTCTGTGTGCGTATTGTGTGCAATTGGCCGGATACTATCGGCTCTCCTTCCATACTCGGGTGGCTTGACCGGTTGGCATTCAAAGCGCGGACCCGGCTCACATGTTTGGGCTCGTCGGTGGACCGATGACTCATGTCGGTCGTTGGAGTCGCTATTAGTTCTCCTCCTCTGCCGCGTCGGTGGCCACTGTTGACGAAGTCGCAAGTCGCTCGCTAGCGCCGGCGGCGGCCTCGTCAGGGCTGATAGGAGTCTTGTCCGGAGGGCCTGATAGGCTGGATTTAAATCAATATTTCTGTTGATTGTGACCACGGATGCCCAACTTTCAAGCACCAATCTAGTCATCTTGTCGTTGGATCGGCCAATGACTTTGGCGTTTTCGAAAGCGAACTTTTGCTTCTCCCGGTCCATGTCGACGTATACCAGTGACAGTTTATCCTCGCGATCGACTGCAAGTTGGTGTTCATGCAGTCTTGTGCAGAGGCG
>JAYGXS010000008.1:10719625-10738517 GCA_036362985.1 Ligula intestinalis
TACCACTGACTGATAACTATCTCGACAGCAAGAACGCATCTCAACTGCCACCTTTCAACGGCAAATAAAGTGTTATAGGGCGTCTTCTCATTAGGATTAACCTGCAACTTACCTACCAGCAGATATGCAAGTACTTGAGTTTATTGATTAGAACTAGCACTAACCGCTGAGCCAAACTTCAAGGCGCGGAGGTTTGATTATACTTTCAACATCGGGTGAAGTGGGCCTTCGGCTTCTTGCCAAAACCGAGCACTGTTGATATGATGCTCTGGTGACACACCGTCATTGCTCAAACCAATCACACAGCACGCTGTTGACGAAGTATCGCACTCGATAACAATGGAGACAGAAATCCGAGCAAGGACTAGTCGTCAAATTCATTCAGTACACTTGCCAGTACATGAGGACTGCGATAACATTATGTGGTAAGGATGCGTTATAAATTGCACATGATAACAAAACCCGAGGTTTGTGTGATACGGAACCGGTAGTTATAGGAGGTATACGGTTGGACATATCAGGGAAAATTTTAAAAAAGTAAAAAAAGTAATGAAATAAGCTAACTGAAACGAGATTAAGTAACCTAGAAACAAATAAAAAATTTTAAACCAAACTAAAATATACTTAACTAAACGCAAAACAAAATAGACTAAAACCTAACTGAACTAAGTGAACCAAAAACTAAATTTAAATAAAACAGAATAGCAGCAAAATGACCTAAATTGACTCAACAATTAGCACCAAAAAAGCCCGTCTTTATTTCCTTACCATTTAAGGGCGACAACATACTAAACACCACCAAAAGACGCCTTCTTAATGCCATTCAAAGGACGTACTATGCTGCTGATCTGATAATTTGCAATCTGACAAAGCCTTTACCAGTTCCTCATGCGAAGGATGCCATGCCGATGCACGCCACTTCAAACTTCATGTATGAATTTTCATGTACTTGCGGATGCAAGTACATCGGGCGAACGCAGAGGCAATTGGCCACCAGAGCTAAAGAACATTTACCTAGCTGGCTAATGAAACAAGAAAACAAAATTCCCCGATCCTCAATTACTGAACATCTGTTAGACTCGGGCCATTCTGTTGAACCCAAAACGTCCTTCCGAGTACTTGTTCGAGCACAAACAACTCGCACTTTACGCTACCTGGAGGCAGCCTACATACGGCGGGTCAAACCCGACCTATGTAAACAGTTGGAGCATGTAGTGAACCTAACTTTGCCTTGGTAACATTGGCTCCCTGTTTATACAGTTTTCCTCCTAAGTTGTTACTTCAGGTGTTTTTTCCCTGTTATTTTTGCTGACCATAGCTTTTGAACTTCTCAAGTTATTGATTAGCCACTTGGCCACTCCTTATGACCTTGTGTTGATATCGATTTTTCTGTACGAATTCATTGTGTATCTTCTCTTAAGTGATTCACGTTAAGTAATGAGAGGCGGCAACTGACGAGCTCTCTTGAAATTATATGGATCCGATAAATCATTTTGTTGCTATTGCCATATTTAAATTTGCACCAGGGAAACGTTACTTTAAAACAGAATAGAAAACTTATTACTAAACTACCCTAAATAATAAACTAAAATAAAAATAGTAGGTACTTATGTACAGTTAGATACAGTGTTGTTTATAAGGAATCCGAAAATCCCATTTAAAAGAGGTTTTGCCGCAGGGAAGACTTTTTCGCAGTCAGTGCTCTACCGCTGAGCTACGAGGCATGGCTTGAGTCATGAATTGAATCAAATTTGGATCACTTTTCCCTCCTTACTTTCTACTCCTTTGAAATCCACCATTACGGAACAGCATGCTGGCTGCTCACACAAAATTTCCTAAGCAAATATGTGCCCATATATGTAGCGATTCCGAACCAAGCAGTGGTTATAGGAACTGGTAATGCTAATAAGCATGCGGGTGGCAGGTATAAACTACAAAAATTGCGCAAGATGTGCAAGTATCACCCCGTTCTACGATTACCTCTGAGGAAGGGTTCTTAACACAATCCGAAACGTCAGACAAGTAAAATTCCCGTTCCAGCGATCGCATCTTCCACTTCTAGTTCACCAGTTTATTTGACAATTGGGCATAGTGACCAAGTTCATCGCTCCATGTTTTGCTTAGCAGATAAGAATTATTTACAATAACTGGTTTCTGCAGGAGATATGATCCAACATGTCAATGCATCGAACAGGTTATGAAGGAAGTAAACAAAATCACTTGCACCTAGGTGCATATCTGCTTTTTTAAAAGCGTGAATAAACTCATTTTAAGTAGATGGTTAAAACAAAGAATTGGTGCACATCCAAGGTTACCACTATATTAGACAACAAGGTCTACAACTGGACAGCCCATTCATTTATTCGGCATTTAAACGAAGAGGCTCAAGCAAGGTTGCGTCCGTTCTGCAAAACAAACAACGCAGCTGAAGTACCATGACGAGATACTAAAAGGTTTTTTTTTATCTAGCAACTCGATATACATGAAATTGTACTAGTAATTCGAAACCTAATACTGCGCCTTCTACCTAATACTGAGTCCAAGGGTGCCACGATCATTCAATGATAGTTATGGTCTCTCCCCTGCCTATCGTAATTGTTGGTCACCATAGGAGTTGCTGAGTACGCTTCAGCCAAAAAGGTTTATGCTTGAGCACAAATGACAGCCCCAATCGGGCGAGCAGGAGCAACCAGCGAGTACAGATCCCACGTAATGCTTTTGAGTTTACCTGAGAGGACGTATGCCCTCGGCTCATGTGGTGGAAGGATTAAGTTTCGGAATTAAATACTTGAAACACAATCAGGTGTCCGCTTGATGATTCGGATACGAGTAAACAGTTGGTCTCCTGCTCACCGGAATGTATTTTTTTGATTTGCTGACGTTTCGGACAGCTGAGCCGGCTGTCATTTATCGAAGCGAAACAGACTTTTACATTTATATGGGGGGGGGGAGTTAGTAAAGTGTAAAAGGTTTAAATTATGTCCAAAGTTACAGACAAATTAGTCCAGGGGATAAGGGGAGGGTTGTGGTACTAAAAGGCGGCTAATTAAGCGGCAATTGGGGAGAGGGGTGAAGAGAGGAGGCTCGGGAAAATGCCGGTAGCCAGGTGGCCTTTGGCCACGCTAAGCTTAGGGGCTGCAGCAGGTTCTTCTGCGCACACAGAATCGCCTTTCTCAACCGGATAGCAGTTGCTTCTGCGGTTGCTAGCAGTCGCTGACTCAATGACTTAGGGTAGCTTGGTGGGACTCTGTAGAGCACGCTGAAGGCTTCGTTGGGGTCGACATGGTGTCCGGAATCCACCATGTACGCTAGAATAGAGCTGTTGATGGTCCTAGTGATATTGACTTCACACTTCCTTACCCATTGTGGGAGGTGTTCTTTCATTCTTTTGGATAGGCGCCGACTCGTGTGACCAATATAACCTGCTTCACAGGAGCAAATAAAGGAGTGGATGCACATAGAGGTGGTCTAAGTCGGTAACCCGTCCTTGCCTTCCCCATGTAAGACCGGGTTAGTTGAGAATAATATCCGAACTCTCACTGCTGGAAAGGTTCGTGATACAGCCTTGTCAAGTTGCCTTTTCAGGAGTTCACCTGCCGCGTCTCCCCGAAAGGACACTTTGAGAAATAAGGTTTTTTTCCCACAGTATGTGTTGTGGGCTTTATTTCTTTGGCAGCCATATTCTTGGCAATGAATTTCGCGGGATATCCATTCTCACGTAGTAAGTCCTAGATTTTCTCGAGTTCATCTTCAGTAGTATCTTCTGAGCAATTTTTTCTAGCTCTTTGTGTTAGGCAGCGAAATAGATGTGACTTCTGTTGGAGAGATACAAAACTGTTAAAGTTTGTATATAACCCAGACGAGGTTTTCTTTATAAAAACACTCCTTCGGACGCTATCGTCAGGTCTACGAGTTAGGAGGACATCCAGGAAAGGGAGCAGACCTGCTGTTTCCATCAGAAACAGACTTTCTCGATCAGCAAATTTAAAGTTGCGGCCGTGTGTGTTGGTCTTTGGCTGATCGATTTTACTCCGTTCGCTGTTTGGCCATGCGTGTGGATTATGGCTTGGCGTGACGGCAATTGGCGTTCTGTTTTGTCTCCACAGTAGACGATGCTGGTACTCCTGCTCCCTCTTCCGGTGGTTTCGTCACAGTTCTGTCTTTGTCTGCAAGTCCTGACTGCAGTCTGACGATGTCCTGCCCTTTACTTACGTAATGGTGTAGGACTTTGTAGGACGCAGAGAGGTCCAGGTTCCTGTTGACAGATTTGGAGTCTGAGTACCATGGCCCAAAGACAACAATGCTTCCTATGTACCACGTTTCAATGAAGAATAAAAATCAGCTGTTTAATGTAACGTACAGCTTGCGTACCCGCAGGCATTATCATTCATATTGTATAAAAATGGGCCTAAGCGCTTACTTTTGCCCAAGAAAGCGAAGGTTTGATTAAACTTTTAATATCTGATGAAGTGGGCTTCCGGCTCGTTGCTATAACTGAGTAAGGTCAATTTGAAAATCTTTATGTGATGCTCATGTGTACCAAACTATTGTGCACACCAATGACACAACACACAACCACTGGAAGGGAAAACAAAACAGAATTTTCTTTTTAAAGTGAGCTACTCATCACAAATGAGGCCAGTTAATTGAAAGGCAAAGGAAAAAGGCATGTGCACTGTTCCTATGATACGCGAATGAATTTCTAAACCGTTAACGCCATTAATGCTGCCAAACAGTTGACCTATCATAGCCACGCCTTACAGGAATAAAAATTAATCGACTCTGCCGATGTTCGGTGTCGCAATACTGAATTTTTCTGTCTGTTAATGACATAAATTATGCATTTAGGGTTATCATGTATGCGAGTAATAAGTGCACACATATATATATGCAAAAGGACATTACCGACAGAGACAAGAGGACTAAAACCACCATTTTGGCTAGTTAGCCATCGTCAGCTAGTCATACCTAGACTCAAGCGACGCCCCAGACATATATGCCCTGCCCGAGTTTCGAAGCAGCAAATGTTAAAAGTTCATATAAATTGGAAAACATGCAGCCCAGATTATTTTAATGTGAAGAAGAAGATATTCTTTGGGATAAAGCGTAACTTTAATGAGTGAATATTTTAGTCTGGTGCCCCAGCTCGTCTTCGATCTAACAGGAAATTTGGAATGAATAACAAACGTTACAAACGTGCGACAAATCAATAGTTATACGGAGTGAGCCCTGATCGGTAGGTGTGGCCTCACTCAGTCTGTTTGGTGCTACCTTCCTCTCTTCCACCGTTCTTTGAAGTGTTCATGAATACCATCAAATTGTATGTGTCGGTTGATGCGTGAGTCGTCGGAGTGCATGACCTCAAGAAATTCTCGGCCATTTTAGATGGGCAAACTGTGAAGATGCGCGTTTTGTCCCATGTAAAGGTGTGTCCTGTCTCGGGACAATGCATAGCCACTTCAGACAAATGATCACGTCTCTTCAAGGCCAATTGGTGCTCGTGGATGTGTGTTATTCACTGCTCGTATCCTGTAAATCCGAAGACGAGCTGGGGCACCCGACTCGAAAGTTCACTAATTAAAGTTATATCCCGAAGAATCTCTTCTTCTTTAAACGTCTGAAGTCAAACGCTGTAACCACTTCGCATTAATGTTTGCAGCAACATTGTGTTGGGTTTGACTGGCTGACGCCGGCTAGTGGGACAGCATTTCAGAGTTCAACTCTCAGTTACTGCAACGCATGGGATTGAGTTTGGCTGGCCGGGGGGCTGCTAGTATAACAAAATAATTGACACTTAACTCTCCCTTGTATGTTCAGCCATGTCCGTCTGTCGATATACAAGTCCAGCTGCCCATGTCGCCTATACTATATGAAGTTGCAAAAAGTCCTATCAGAGAATTAAGAAGAATATCTGGCAAGCATACGTAGCTTTTGATTAAATCTCCTAGGGCCATTACATTTAAATAGGAAGAGGATAATAAGAAGCATGCTGGTAGTTATGTTTATCACTAAAAGCAATTTAGTCATGGAAATGGGGGACAAGGATTAGGTTGATAGTACTCAGTTGGTTGCGAGTTGATGAGGTTTTTTTAGTCCGAACAGGGGAGGGGGGATTGAAGGGGGAGAAAACGCGGATAAATTCATGCAGTTACATAATGCCAATACAAGCGAGCATCCGTGTCCCAGGAAGCAATTGAGAAGAAGAAGAAGATGAAGAAGAAGAAGACTCGATCGCTGGGACAATATTTATATTCACCTGACGTTTCGATATCCGTCGCGGATTCGTCATCAGAGACATGAGTAGCAGAAAGGTTAAGTATGCACAAACGTTTGCAGTATTTATAGGACACAGTCATTACTGCAAGCATACAGCGAAAATTAACGTTAATTGCCTTCTTGTGCGTGGATTGCTTGTTGGACGGCACGCGGGCTCTAACCTGTTGAACTTTCGTCACGGGCGGTGAGCTCGGGCATGATAATTGCTCGGCCGTCTGTCTCCCTGGTGTTGGGGCGGTGTCAAAAGTGTATCGGAAGCAGTCAGCCGCCTTCTCGCACCACTTGGAGTTGGAGTCACAAACAGGCCGGAGGCAACCATAAGGCGTCAGATAATGAAGCCAAAAGACCCACTGCCACGGCAAGAAACATCTGGGGTCGTCTACAGGATCTGGTGCAGTTGCGGTTAAAACAACTATGTCGGAGGAAATGGCAGACTTCTCAGGACGCGAATTGCCGAGCACGTGGCTGCAGTGAGGCGAAATGATGCCAATTCTCAAGTTGCGGCTCATTCGAAGAGACCCGGCCACACCTGCAAATTTGATGAGGCCGAAATTCTTGCAAGAGGTGACAATCGGGTGCGCCGAGAACTACTTGAGTCATGGTTCACGGGCCCCCAATCCATCAACAATTGGAACGATTTGCCCAATCCATATTAAATCCTGAGATTCAATTTGGCAAAAGCAAGCCGTCACTTGGGGAACGGGCAGGCCATTGCCTCATCGTACGCCAAAACCGGGGAGCCAGACGGCCGAGCAATCATCATGCCCGAGCTCACCGCCCGTGACGAAAGTTCAACAGGTCAGAGCCAACGTGCCGTCCAACAAGCAATCCACGCACAAGAAGGCAATTAACGTTAATTGTCGCTGTATGCTTGCAGTAATGACTGTGTCCTATAAATACTGCAAACGTCTGTGCATACGTAACCTTTCTGCTACTCGTGTCTCTGATGACGAATCCGCGGCGGATCTCGAAACGTCAGGCGACTAAACATTGTCCAGCGATCGAGTCTTCTTCTTCTTCTCAGTTACCTAACGGTTGGCCATTTCAAGCTCGGGGCTTGCAGCTTGATCTTTTGCACGCACAAACCGGCTTCGTAAAGCGGATCGCCGTTGCTTCTGCTGTTGGTAGCAAACGTTAACCCAGAGACTTTGGGTAGTTGGGCGAGACCTTGCAAATTACCTTAAAGGCATCTCTGGAGTCCACACGATGTTCGGAGTCAACCAACTGGACAAGGATAGCGCTTTTGCTACTTCTGACTTCACTTTTGGATAGCCATGCCGGGAGGTACTCCCGCATTCTTTTCGATAAGCGCCAACTCGTGCGACCGATATAACCTGCTCCACAGGAGCAAGTGGAAGAAAATATGCAGATGGAAGTGGTCCTAGCTGGCAACCTATACTTATCTTCGTTGTGCAGGACTGGGTTGGTTGAGAATAAAACCTAAACCTTTGCTTCTGGGAAAGTTCGTGATACGGCTTAGGAGTTCGCTTGCTGCGCCACCTTGAAAGAGGACTTTGAAAAATAGGGTCTTTTTTCTACTGTGGGTGTGTTGGGCTTTGTTTTTTTCTCCATCATAATCGTTATGATGAATCTATCCGGATATCCGTTCTCCCGAAGCAGGTCCTGGAGATTCTGGAGCTCCATTTCAATGTTGTCTGCCGCGCAAATTTTTCTGGCTCTTGGCGTTAAGCAACGGACCAAGTTACGCTTCTATTAGATAGGTACACAACTGTTAAAGCTTGTATACTGTCCAGACCAGGTTTTATTACGATAAACGCTCTTTCGTACGCTACTGTCAGGTCTTCGACGTTGAAGGAAATAATCAACCCCACTCCCTCTCCTATCCCCATGTAACGATGAACATAATTGTTAGCATGTTACTTTTTACTCCCCCCTTTATAAATGTAATGGCCGGAAGCGAATTAATCGAAAGCTACATAGGCTGGCCAGATATTCTTCTGAATATACTGTATGACGTCACTTTCTTTCTCCCCATATGTCTAGCTGTTCGTGTCACCTGTACTGTCTAATGCAACTTCCTTACTTACTCACTTCTTTTTATTTTGTCTGAGGACGGGCTGGTGTCAGCAGGTTGAAAATTCGGAAAAACATAAAGATTGTTTTTAGCACTTTCTTCCTTTCTTCATATGAAATATGTGACTAAGCATATATGCATACAATAGATTGCCTTACTAATGAAATTTGAAGGTCGAAATTCAAGGTATGGTTCAACATGCATTTGAGTTTCTGTATCTTATTCTGTGAACTGACCTGAGGCGCAAAATGCTGTTTACTAGAAAAGATTTCATTTCAGATCAAGATACTGTATGGAAATAAGATTTGAATTTCGAAAAGTCCACAGATCGTAGATATCCAAGGAATGTTTTATGCTTTTAAAGGCTGTGGACCAAACCTTCTTGCTTGTGTCTGTTGTGCTATTAGTAAAAACCAGAAACGTTTTTTAGCATATCTTCCCAATGAACGGACAATTTAAATTTGAAAATATGAAAAAACACATTGTGTTCAACAAATAAAGAGTAAATTCAGTTCAACAAATAATGTTTTGCAAATCTGTCAGGTTTCGTGCCAAAGAGTTGGATACTTAACTTATAAGGCTGTTTTTGGAAGCCATCACCTCCGACGACTCGTGCATCAACAGGCACGTCTAATTGGGTGCACAGTATACCAACCTCAGGGAAGCATGGAAGAGATGACAGCCTATCCGGACTAGAGAAATCAAAAAGCAACCACCACTGACCGCACGATTAATTTCGATCGACCGCATAATTACATGCAAGTGACAAGCAATCTTCCCCAGTGACCGCACAATCCCATGAGGGTGAAGATTATAGACTATTACCTTATGCACTAGATAAGCTTCTGTCAGCCATCATTTTGAATTAGCTGTTTCGTACAATTTCCAACTCTCTGACGATGACCTGGTATGCCAGTGTCGCAAATGTACACAATAAACCACCGTTTCCCAACGAACTCTTTCTACAGAATTGTGCTTCTTGGGATGCCCATTGACCAGTTTAGGTTGTAATTTTTTTAACAATTCAGCAAAAAAGCATATATTTGAACATCTCTTGCAATCATTTTTTTCTACCAAGCCTTATGCAAAAGATCTCCAAAAAGGTTTAAAATATATTCCATAATGAAGGAATAAGGAAACTTGAAACACAACGGCTAAAAGGTTCTCACCTTTCACAAAATCATAATACACATTCTGCCAATCTGACCTGCTATGGCAATCATAGAACGGGTTTTAAAGTAATGATTTATGCTGACAACTGATCCGGTATACACAGAAAAGTGATTCCTTTCATTTTCAGCAAGATATTTGTTCGTAATACTCAGAGCATTCAAAAAACGGTCAACATGTGCCATTTTTATCTTGACCTAATCTGCGACAATTCTTAAGAACGCAAATAATTAAGTGTGTGAGTCCAGCACACACTATTTGATTCTTGCTAACAAATGTGTCCGAGTATTCTGAAGACATATCCTATTTAACTCTCGAAAGAGTTTTGGAGGTCCACTTTCAAAATAAATGGTATTGCTTCCCCTTTCTCTCCCAGACTTCTTACTTATCGTAGTGTAAATCTTCATTGCTTTATTATCTCTGGACACCATATCTAAGAGTTGGTAAATTGTTCGTAGGTCCCTTGTTAGGATTCTGTCGCCTATATCTAATCCAAGATTCACCGAGCATATCTGGGGAAACAGAAGGAACTTCAGAACTTGGAACTTTGATAAATAAGATCATTGTGAGTTGAAGAAGTATCACGAATTTGACTTACCGTACCGGCTTTAATTAAAGGTTCGTTTATACCATATATTTATAGTTTGTCGTAGTCAGATATTATTGCCGGTAAAGACAAGGGGACTAAAATGGTCATTTCTGGCTTATAAACCGTCATCAGTCAGTCATAGCCAGACCCAAGTGGTAGCCCACTCGAGCCTCGAACTCGTGACCTTTATGATCAGAGTTGACCGCCATAACCACAGACCTACGAGCACGTTTTCTAGCCGGTTTAGTTCAGACGTTACTGACACTCGTTTATAAACGTTCGCCTGACCGCCGGAAATGGCCATTTCAGTTTCTCTTGTCTGCGCCGGCAATATTATTTACCTATTCTATCGACTGTTACGGCTGACACGTAGATGAGTCAGATGAGTCCCGTTAGCGTTCAGGTGAACGTCAATCAACGATGGTATGGCATATGCTTGTCGAATTGATGCATCATATCTTTTCCACAAAAGGTAAATGCTGATGCCTACGTAAGTTACCTTTTGTGTCCATGTTTAACGCTTATAGAGCAAAGGCGCGTACGGGTGAATTTACGGTCCTATTGGAACAATGGAGTTGACTTCAAAATCCAACCGCCAGAAATAACCATCTTCGAGTTTGTGTGTTTTTTGGTTGTTTGCCGGATGCTCGAAAACGTAGCGTCATATGCGAGTCTTGGGGCTTCATCGCTTTCTCCAAGTACGATTAGTAAGTGGCACATTCATGTGTTATTTTTATCCAGGATCTTCTCTCTTACAGTTAAAATAAAAATTGAAGTTCCACAAAAATTGCCTTAAAAAAGGTCATATGGATGGCAATTTTCTCTTGGCGCTGCTCTGTGCCTCCTCATAGATAGCAGACCATGGTGGTTTTTGGTGCGTCCTGTTTGCCTGCATGTCTCTTATAGGCAAAATAAGATGATCATATTCCGTATTTTTCCATATTTACATTCTTTACTAGCTCGAAAGAACATTGTTGGTACAGTTGCCCTTTAACATACATGCCGTCCTGCATTAGTACATTGTGCACTTTTTGAGTGCACTTTATAGTTAAGGCAAAACCAAGGTTATAACACTTATGGGGAGAAAATAAATTTGCCGTAAATTCACGTGCATAAACAATTCGAAAAAAGTACATTTTAACGATGGTAAACGAAAAAAATTCCTTCGGAGGGTGTGTCCCCAGTCTGGATCACGCCATTATCTGCCCACATACCAACTGTAACTTGGTACCCATAAATGCTTCTAACTCGTCACTAACGTACAAGCTATTCAAATTTTGCAAAAGAAGAACTAAATTCACCGCTCCCAGTGAGACCTTGTAGCTCAATGTACTGAAGCCTTTAACTTTATGCTGCGATTTAAAGTCCTACTTAACCCACTAGGACTTTAGCAACTAGTTGAAAAGAAAAATTAAAAACCGGAATTTGTGTGAGGAGGTAGGTAAAGGTTGATTAATCTCAGGTCTAGCTATCACAATAGCAAGACGTCGAGAAAGAAAACTTTGATTTGAAAACCCAAGTCAAATGGCAGAACAGTGGGGACATTTCCACCTGAATAATTATTATTCGCTGATTGGTAAATGCAGTTCTTTCTGGACATTGCTTTAATATCCTGACTCGTATCACAACACATGCTATAACATACCGGTAAAATAAAAGGGATAATTAATCGCTCTAATTTTAGTGAGTTCCTAAGATACGCAGAAGGATATTTGATAGAAAGGTCGTTTACAATCGTAAAAGTGTGTTTTCAGTGTTTCAATCCTCGTTCCATATAGGTTTGAAAGTAGAAAATCTTTTAGATTATGCATAAAACACATTGCATTAAAGCTTGTTAAAAACGCATCTTCCAAGTTTACAGTGTTTATAAGAAGAAAAACCCTCCAGAAGCTTTTATTTGAAGGGATAGGGGTGAGTAATGGTAGTTAAATCTAGCAATTGAAAACATTTAGCCCGAAAATCCGCAAACGGAACTTAAACACAAAATATGCCCACACTAGTAAACTTTTAAAACCTAACTACTGTTTAATTGCAGCTGTTGAGTTTGAAAAAAAATAGTTTTCTATAATGTGAGTTAACGAAGGGGTCAGTTGTGCGTATTTAAGGGAAGCCTGATTGAACGCTCCAATGTATGTCAAGGAAAGGCAATGTTTGGAAGAAGAAGAAGAAAATGTTTGACACTGGATTCTCAGGTCGTCGTCCGACTTGAGAAAAATATGCACAGAACAGTTAACATTTCAAAGTGCTGATACAGTAATATAGTCTTCTAATGTGGGCGTTAATTGGTAGTTGGTATTTTCGTCATATCGTGGTGGACATACTTAGCAGTCACAAAGGCGTAATGGCTAAATAGCAACTGTAATTTGAGTCGGTCCAGGGCTAGTCCGGGTCATCCGGTGTGAGCGCTAACTGCCGTTCATGTTGGTCCATAGTTGTCCGCTGTAGTAGCTTCCACCTTTTTTGAGGCGTTTCTATACTTCAGCCAATTCGATACGCCTGTTGGTGTATGAATAATTGGAGTGCAAGGCTTCAAGAAATCCTCGGCCTTTTTTGGAGGAGCAAACTCCGACGATGCGTGTTTGTCCCATGCAAAGCTTAGTCCTATGTCAAGACACTACAAGTCCATACATCGTTTCTGCAGAAACTAAGGGAAATAAACGTCTTCGATGATGAGATACTAGTCTTCTTCGTCTTCATTTCCCTGCTTACTTCCATAACAGATGAGGCTGCAAGAAAATGCACAGAGGAAGACCTGCAGAGCCTCGAAACGAAGGTTCCCGCGGCTACCTTAATCGACCTGGATGACCTTTGCCCAACAAACAATTTTTCATTTCATCACCCATATCTGTATTCCTTTCCGAAATAACCATGCAGAAGTTAGAATCAATGGCCCTTCCATCGATTTTCCCTAAGTTATGGGTAGACGACACATTTGTTGTCGCTAAAAAAGGACCGAATCTAATCGCTCCATAATACTAGCAACTTTAGCGTTCCGGGCATTCATTTCACACTCGGGAAGGAAGTTAACGACAACCTCCCATCCCTGTATTTTCTCGTGCAGTGAAATGCTGACGGAACATTACAAACGTCCGTTAAACGCAAATACACGTATGCGGCAGTTATTCTTAACTACGAGAGCAACCACCCCATCTCTCGCAAAAGGATTACTGTCAACAGTCTGCCTAGTCGAGCGAATAGACACCGCTCTGATGAAGAAACCTACCGAAATGAGCTTAATTATCTGTTTGGATTGTTTTCACGCAATGGTAATCCCAGAGACTTTGCACGCCTTTACGTGACACAACAACAATTCAACAAAAAGGAACCAGGTAGGGCCATTCAGGTGCCCAAAACAAACACATGGCGAATCCACCCTTACATAAGGAACGTGTCTGAACACGTTAAAAGGCACTTGCGGAAACACCAAATAAAAATGGCGCACAAACCGATGGCTACTTAACACACCCAGCTAGTTCGCCCTAAGCATAGGGTTGGCTACCTCGATAAGAAACAGTTGTCTGCAAAATCTCATGCGAAGCTTGTGGTATGGTATATTGTGGCCAAACAGAAAGATCCGTATCCAAACGCATTCCATTTTGTTAGCAAAATGAAGCAAATAAAATTCTATTTTGTTGACCTCGGAGATGCTCAGGCAAAAAACTAATATCCTAAAATATAGTCACTGACTTCAAAGTATCGTTCCCGCTTATTCATTCATAACCGCGATTAAACAGGAGTCAACATTTAAGATTTTGTCTAAGGCAACTAATGATTAGTTATTACTTCCTTAACACAAAGCATCGAGCACTTGGACGACAACCAGGTCAACAGAAATCATTGCATACATCAATAACGAGACATGACATGATTATATCCATGGATAAATAAGGAAAACTACTTACAGAGCCTCTGGTGGAAGCGACGCCTCCTTGCAGGATCCTAAGTGCATTTAGATTCGAAATCCAAAGTGACCTTATTGGTTTAAACTATTTTTCCGTGGTTGAATGTACTCGCTAAACGCCATAAGCCTACCAACGTTCTGGATTTTACGATAAGCAGCATCGAGGTTTCGCTCACGGCACCTTTCATTGTTCAAGTTATGTTACAGTGTTACCCAGTGTCAATTTGATATTTCATTTCATTTCAAACAATCTAAACGCTCGTTTTGTAAATACTTTCTACGCAGCAGCCCTCAAAGCTTATAAAAACATAAAAGCACAATTGATTTCGAAGGCTGAAAACAATGTGTTTCGTCCAAAGATACCCCGCTCTTGAGAAAAAAGCGTTTCGCATATAACCCATAACAGGCCCAGTCAGGCACTTCCTGTTCCGTTCGGGGTTGATTAGCACTGGAATCAGTAAAACAGGCAGTGAACAGGCAGTAAAACAGAATTTTCAGAAGCCCTCCTTAAAAGCGATGATTCTAACTCACTAAAACTGGATCTGATCAAGTTCTTTAGGTGGAGCATCGCAGAGGCAGTTCGTGTATCTGCTGACACTCAGCATTTGCCTACGCAATTTTAGTAAAAAGGTTTCCTTATAAAAAGCGGCCTCGTGATTGGAACATGCTGACGTCATTTCATGCTTATTTTGCATGCGCTTGACAAAAAGCACTTGACAATCATCTGAGTCTGACCTGATGATATGGGAAATCCCGCGTGAGCAGTCAGCTGTGGAGTCTTCCCTGCTTTGGGAGGGAAAGCCGAAGTAAATACGATCAAGCTCACGACTTGCGATGGGGCACGTTACGAAGACGGTGAGGGCGTTGGTTGTACTGAGGCCATACTACTTGTCGATGAACATTCACTGAGAGTCAACGGAATTAATCTGTCGCGATCTGCCTCGTGCCTAGTTTCTCCGGCCCTGACAGTAGCTGTAGCAGCTAGGAGCAAAATAAGATAGTACTATCGGCATAGACAATGAAGGCTGGAATGGTTATTTTTCGTCATACCAATCTCCCTTTTCTTTGCGGCTTGGCTATCTGCACATCTCCACCGAAGCCTCCGCATGTTTCACTACTGGGTGAAAAGAGTGGTTTCGGATGCGTCTTCCGTTTGTTCCCTTACCCTTTTGACCCAACTGTCAAACACTAAGCGGTGTTGTTGGGACTCGAAACATTAACAGCAATGACCGGGCCTGAATACAGCCGACTTCCTGAAAACCACCGGGAGCCGTGAGTTGAATCGCATTTGGATCAAACGATACCCTTCCAGCCTTCGGCAACATATGGGATCAGCCAAATCTAATAGGGTAAGCTGACTTTCCAAGCAGTATCTCCTAAGCAATCAATTCAGAATCCACCAGATCACTTGAATTAATGGGTGTTTGGCAGTTCCTTACGTAACTAGGAGCACGGTAATATATGACACGGTTCTTATTTGGGCATTAACTTTGAATTAACACCTCCCTATTCACAATCGCAACGCATGCAAGGAAGTCCGCAAAGAATGCCCATAGGAGAAAGATACGATCACTGGAACAAGGATTTTAGTTTCTTGACGTTTCAGATTCTGTCGAGTATCCTTAATCATAGGTTACCGTAGAATGGTGGGCGACATGCACAGATTGCGCGGTATCGTGTAGACCCAAGCAGCAGCATGGCCGATGCCAGTGGTTATGGTCACAGCTCTAGCAAAACATTATCAGACCAACCAGGTTGGGTGGAGCACACTAACCCTATCTGAATGAAACCTGACCAAGACTTGCTTTATGTGCCCAAACACGTGGCAGGCCGGCCTGTATAGTTGCATCTCTCTGGATATAAGTGACACTTAGAGGCATTCAGCCTTCCTGCCTCCGATGGTAGCTTCAAACCATTGGCTGCTCGACCAGAAATGCGTAACAAATGCCTGAACCTGCGGTACCTTTCGCACTAAACAATATTCATATTGGAACAAGCAGTCTGTAATTCACTGTTGAACCATCGATAACTTAAAACACACTTTTCTTACGACGGTCTAAATCCAGTTCACGCGCCCTAATACTGGTAGAAAAATCCGATGCCTAATGAATTCTGGGTCACATTGATGGAAAAAGCCGACATCAAAGGATCAAAGAAGGTAGATCAAAGGGATCGCTAGTCCTCGCTTTCACAGTCACTGTAACTGGTCTTCTCGTTTTGACTGAGCTGCATTTGACATGTTCTGTTACGAGAACTCGAGCTCTGTCAGGCATCACGTTGTCCATCATCTGTCAGTAACCACATATTATTTTCGATTCCCATTGACCGAGTGCATCCCTTGGACTGGTCCTCAGGCAACTTCGACAGCGGCGGTTTATTCAAATGTCCGTGATATATGAACCCCTATTTTTTGTAATCATTTACTTTAGGCGCTCAACTCCGTTATCTTGTCACCCTTCTTAACATTTTGGCAGAAATCTTATTATTTTTGCGTCACTAGGTATATATTGTGCTACGTTCGCGCTGTTAAGACCCATGAACCCCCCAATCACCATAATTTCCAAATTACACAATCCGTCATGTATGGTTTAAGAAATGGGTTCACATATCCTATCTCTCAGAAGAAGAGGATAAGATCACTGGAACCGGATTTTTATTCTCCTGACGTTTCGGATTCCCTCGAGAATCCTCAATCATGATTAGCCATAGAATTATGTGAGACATGCACAGATTGCGTGGTGTCTATAGCTCATAGCAGTCATCCGAATGCGTACTATAATTATCAGCTCCTGTAATCACCACTTTAGGTCATAATTGGTGCGGTGATTGCTGGGCAGTTTGCTTGCGATTCTTTAATGGCCGCAATGTTTTTTTTTTGGTGTCCGATGCAGGCTTGATAATTGCACGACAATTACGTTGGATGTTGTCGTTGCTAGGTCCGGCCCTGTTCACGTGACTGATTTACTTGCTCAGACAACATCTCAGTACGCAGTTTGAAAACGGAAAACCGTTGCGCTTGTTTATTGATTGTGGGTCTGACAAGCATGACTCGCGGCTCACGCGGTTGTCGCGTCTTGCGAAGAGGCGATCGTGCCTTCTTGTGAACTACGTCCTGGAACTCGCGTATTCGCTTCTATCGGCGAAGCATGTCCATGTTTGCTTGGTTCTGCAGCTATCGCTGTAGCCTGAAGATGAGGTGGGACGATGCCTGTGAGAGGGGCCGTCGGAAAAGTTTAAGGCGTTTTTATTAAGTCAGACATAGCGAAGAGAAACGCGACACTACTGATGTTTTCATGGAAAAGTTTATGAGATCGGACACTGACTTGGTGCATTATCAACTGATTTCTACCAAAAAGTCCATGTGTTACTTGCATGCCATTGGATAAGTGTACGGTTGGTTATGTTACATCTTACTGAATCTTACATTTTTAATTTGGTACATTACAAACTCAACTTGAATAAAAATAATAATGGACAACGGTAGCTTTTGTAGTCCCCCTCATTCATCCCTACTCCTAGCGTGTTTTAACTAAGAAAACGGTTATTATAGGGTTTTCTTGGTGGGAAATTAGGATACGCAGTGGAAAATACTTTAATAACTGTCAAATGCATTTACTTTTGGTGCACTTAAAAGTGTTGTTCATTTATATCTGTAGATTTTCCTAATCTGGAGTATCGTTTAAAGTATTGCGGAAAAACCTGATTATTGAATCTGGTTTCATGATATTACCGAAAAATAGAAATGTTGGTTACGAGTTCCTCTACTTCCACTTACCTGACGTCCATCTTACCGTTTTGCTAGTAGATTAGTATAACCCACGGCGCGAAGCGCCGCGCACATCTTCAATTTACATGCGGAAAAACCTACTCCCAGCGGTGGTAGGAAACATTTTCGACTAAATTTTTTCACTTAAGACTTCTAAACATTTCCTCCTCTGCGTATCCTATTTCCCCACCTCCCAAAACCTTATAATCACCGCTTTCGTAGTACAATATGCTGGGATTAGGGGCATAGGAGGGGTACTACGTAAGCTATATTTGCCCAATAATTAATTAAGTGGTTTTGATACTAATCTGGTGGATTGTAGAGCGATAGCTTAGGAACTTGGCCTTGCGTGGTCAACTTAATTTATCGGAATTGGTGGAATTCATGCGTTTCATTTGGCTGGGCGGAAAACCTGACCTTCTTTTAATTTAACTTACGGCTCCCAGTGAGGCCTCGTTGCGCATGTGTCTGAAACTTTGACTGTGTAAAGGCTTTACACTCGATGATGTATGTTCGAATCCCGTTGAGGCCACCGCATGTTTTACTACTGTCTGAAATGAAAGGCTTTGATGCTTCTTGCGACCATTTACTTATTGTTTCAACAGGTACGTGAAACATTGCACGGTTGTGGTGGATTCGAAACAACGACCGTTCTGCAGGACCTGTATAGAGTCTGAGCTACGAAGCTTCGCTGGTGCTATGAGTTTAATAACACTTGAGTCACTTTAGCTGTTCTGCCGATAGCAATACATGGGTTGCATCAATTCTGGTACAGGCAACTGACTGCGCAAGCAGGATCTCTTTAGCAATCAATATTCAGGCGGGAGGCAACTATCAGGTGCCGGTTCATGAGACCAAAACACCCACGGCCCTGGCAAGAAATGGCTGGGTTTGTTTAGGCGGATTTGCTGCAGTTCTGGACAAAAAGCCTACGTCAGAGAAGCGGGGAACTTACACTAGACGCGAATAGCCGAGCAGGTGGCAGTCGTAAGAAGGAAAGACGCCAAAACTCAGATCGGTGGGACCCAATCATATCTGCAAGTTTAACAAGGCTGAAATCCTTGCAAAAGGTGACAACCGCGTGAACCGCCAGCCACTCGAGTCATGATGCTCAGGCCCACAGTCCTTCAACAAGAGCAACTACTTCTCGTTCCT
>JAYGXS010000008.1:10753517-10824856 GCA_036362985.1 Ligula intestinalis
AGCCCATATTCAAGCATAGATCATAGTGTGGTTGTACGCGAATTGGCTGTATTGCTTCATTTCTCCATTGCTTCAGATGCGGCTGACTTAGGCTTGATTAGGCCGGCAGCAAGTTTACTAAAGTAAAATGCATCTGACCCACCAGTCAGTGAATAATCAATTGAAATAAAGCTATCAGGTGCAATTGTAAGCATACAGTTTTGTGAAAAGAACGATTTTCAGAAAATCGAGCTTTACCTTTGAATTTTAAAGAAACTCACGCTTGCCCATCGACAGGCTTGATAAAAATTGGGGAAGAGGGTTGGCGCACTGGAGTGTTTGTTTGGGGAAAACAGGCAAGCAGGCGTTCACAATGGCGGAAGATATGACAAACGAGTTATGGTTAGTGTTAGTGTGAGGAAAGGGGTGTCAAAAATTCAATTTTTTTGCATATTAAGAGAATTGCCCTTTCGGTAAACGTCCTTGTAGCTACTCCTAGCTTTGAATTAAAAAAGTTTTCAGATTCTTCTTGAAAGAGCGCTGAATAGTGTACGAATGCATTTCGTCGATTACCTTTAACTTTATATTCTGTCTTCTGTGTTTACCGAAACGTTCAAAATAAGATACTTCGTAGAAGCATTTACCAAAAATAATGAGGTCTTGGACACGTGTTGAAATTGTGTCTTCTCGAAAAAAGCACGCGTGGAGGCGTGAACTTAGTTCAAATTAATGAGTAGAATCAACAAACGCCGGAATACAGGGTAAAGAAAATTTCCACTCAAAGTAGCAAACATTGTGACTGCTACAATCATTTATAATTATATGTTGCGTACTAGACGAACAAATAAAGCCTGCACCATTTTGGTTGCCGAGACCACATCTTCTCAATATCCATCATCAAGTTTTATGGCAAAGTCTACTTATTGTATATAACTTACTAAGGTTTGTTAATATTACCCACCAACAGGTAATCGGAACAGAAATCACCCTTTATATAGGTGATTATGCGCTACAGTTCAGAAAAACGAAGATACCAATTACGATTTTGGTAAGGAGTAATGTTAGGCCTAATACAGGATAATATATACCCTTCCTTGTAGTTATTGCAGGATTTTATTTCGTATGCTGTTTTGATTTTTTTTTTTTTTTTTTTCTAAACGCTTGGCAACTTCATCTTATCTCAAATCCAGTCTGCATTTCGCCGAAAAGCCTCAGCACTTTATTATCTTAACTGTTTATGCTGAAATTGCATCAAAATCTATACCCCCATAAAAGGCCCATTAATCTATCGAAGTGAACTTCAATCCATAGGTCGCTTAGTTAACAAACATAGTTGGGTTGAAACGATCTCCTCTTTTGTCAACTAGTAGGTCACATCAAAGTCCTATCAACAGTCCTGTGAGTTCAGGTTAAAAAACAGAAATTGCACTTTGTACCGTTTTTCGATTCGATCAAAACTTATCTGCATTTAATTCAAATTAAGGTTGCTGTAAGAGTAAATCAAACCATCGTCCTCTTAATTATTTCGAAATTTTACACCTTGTAAACCAAACCGCTCCGTCGCTCATTCAACAGTTTAGGCAGAAACGCAGATGAATCGAACCACAAAATCACTTTGGCATGTGTTCAGCTATACTGCCAGACGCGCAAAAATGCTCTCGTGGGCAGTTTCAAAATACCCTAAAAAGTGCTAATCAGACGGAATGGGAAAAACGGTCCAATATCTGTCAACAAAATAAATTTAGATACAAAAATACTACTTTAATAGTTTTTAGCTAATCAATGCATAGGACGCACGCCAAACGCAGTTCCTTGCCAAGATCAGCAATTAAGTATCAGCTGATGCTTCCATCTCACAGATTATGAGAGACGTTTTGATGTCTACGCGACTGCGTTTCATTGTTTAATTTTATTATTAAACGAACAATTTTCGACAAAACTCCTTGATACAAAAAGGATTAGATTAACCTTCGCCAGCGGCTGTTTTCCTCTTTGCTATATAGCTCTTTGAGTATTTCGCGTACCACTAATAGTTTGCTCAAATATAACAATCAATTTGTAGACTGCGCGGGCTATATTTAACCTCAGATGTAGAAATCGGCTTTGATATATATTATTATAGCTTAAAATATATGTTTCTATGATAAATGAAGTAGGTTATCCCAAATCATTGAAGTCTCCAGCTAAGAGGAATTAAGAAATTTAAAATGGGCGTTTATACTTCTGATACATCTTCATGAATAGGCACAAAACAATGGAATTCTGTTTCAAAATAACAATGCTTTAGGCCGTTGCATATCACAACATTATTTATCTTCTCAGAAGCCCAGCGTCCTTTTAAAAATAGAATCTTCATCAGTGTGTTGCAACGTTCTACCCAATTCGGCATATCTGTCCACCAGACGTTGGTAGTGTTGAATTTCTTTGGAAAAATAAGTCGTTGCTAATTAAATGTTGGCGTTTTCTTTAAAATCGAAGTTGATTAGGCCCAGGATCCTTCCATTGTTCCTGCTTATCTTTGATTCATAAGGGAGGACGTAAGCGGCGCCGCCTCTATCTCATTTTTATGCACAAAAGGACACACCTTCCGTCAAACCCACAAAATGCATGTTGACGATCTGCCCACGTGACATGTGCGTATAGTCCACATTGCAAGTGCTCAACACAAACATGAAAACGAAATGCAGTCGCTGACTAATTCCCATAGTGGCACGTGCAGATCAAGTGAAGAAAATCAGTTATAAATTTGGCATATGTATCCGGACTTTTCCGGTAGGATAACATCATGGGATTCGCTTGGAAGTGCTCCTAGGGGGGACGTGAATTAACTAGGCTCTGAACGGCTGGACTTGCCCATGATTACGGTTGTCCGTCCTTTGTCTGCTGGGACAATCATAATTTCATCGTCCCTCTTGAATTCACCAATGGCCATTACCGTCGTCAGATGAAAGTAAAACCAGTGGGAAATTTTGATTGTCACCATTTTTTTTGCTGAAAGTTCGATATTATCATCAAAATAAAGTTCTCATCACCATCATCATCAATATCGGTTGGCGTAACAGGACAGACAAACTATTGACCTGTGAGAGGATGAGTCATGTTAGGTTCGTGAGCGAAGCAGCAGGGCGAAAAAGGGCAGCCTCGAAGGACCCAGGAGCAAATCCAAACGGATTCCATCATGAAATCCTACTGGAAAAATCCGGATACATATGCCGGATTTATACCAGATTTTGTCCACTTTGCTACCACGGTCCTAAAACAGGGAGTGGAAGGCTACTGTGCACATTAGTTGTTCTTGTATCGTTATCTTGCCTAAACAAGCATGGTTTAATGGAATGAATTGCCTCTGAGAGAATGCGCAACGTTGTGAAATCTGCCGCGCAAAGTCCATGACGCTTTTGGCTTTCAAGTTGTAAAATTCTCATGTTTCTCTCTCTCTCTATCCTGCCACATTTCTCGCCCTGGACCGGCTCCACCAAACTCGCACGGCCGACCAGCCCCGCTTTATCTTCTCGGCCCCTACTCCCCTTCCTTCATCCCATGAGCCACCCACCTTAAAGTAGGGCCCCAAGAATAAAGCTTACATTTACTCGCCAACTGCTCTCGTTTCAACTCCTTTAACGTACTTAGATTTGGATAGTCACGGCATGGTTTGGTCAGACACTCGCGTTTCGCTGTGTGCTTTTGCTATTAATTCAGCAATTTTTGACAAAGGGATTTGATTAACTTACGCCTAGGACTGTTTTCCCTTTTGCGATATATCACCAAGACTGAGTATTTCGCGTACCATTCATAGTTCTCCCAGACACACCGACGGGCAAACCAGACTAGATGGGCTATATTTCATGTCGGATGTAGTCTTATGTAATAAGGGGCTTTGAGAGATATTATTGTTGTTATTATTTAAAGCAAAGTTTCCCGGTTGCAAATTTGTAGATGGCGAAAACAGTAGGATTTATTGGATCCACAAAATTTCGGGAGAGCTCATCAGTTGCGTCCATTCCACTGCATGGTGAGCGTAACGAATGTGAAAAAATGCAAGATTGAATTGGTACAGAAAGGTCATAGGGCATAGTCAAGAAGGAGAATTAGTAACGTAAGAGAGTTGACACAAGATGGAAAGAGAAATAAAGTGAAAGGAGTTAACAGAAAAAATGTCAGTGTACTGTGTAAATCTGGGAGCCATGTGTTACCAAGGCAAGGTTTGGTTAATCACACGCTCCAACTGTCTACATAGGTCAGGTTTAGACCGTCTTCTATAGGCTGCCTCCAGGTAACGCAAGGTAGGAATTGTTAGTTCTCGAACAAGTACTTGGAAGGAAGTTTTAGGGTCATCAGCATGACCGTGTCTAGCAAGTCTTCTGTAATAGACGACCGAGGGGTTAGATTTCCTCTTTGACTAGCCAACTTGGCAAGTGCTCCTTGGCACTGGCTGACAGTTGCCTTTGCATCGTGCTTGCGTTCGCTGTTGAAACACCACAAAGATATATTTATTTCTAAAGCGGAGGCATGGTGTGGTTATCCTTCATTGCAAAGATTACCCCAATAAAATGGGAGGCATCTTAAATTATTCCAGCAAATTTCGTCTTGAATTGCAATGCAAAGAAAAAAATAAGGCACTGGAAGTCTCAGCTTGGAAAACTATTAAGCTTCTGTTGGAAAATAATTTTATTGATACCAAAAATACTTTATCCCTAAAACCTAGAGGTGCCTATATTTCACGATTCAACGTATGGTCAAAAACCCATAAAAATGGTTTCCACTTACGACTCATTCTTTTCATGGACTACTGCATTGGCTAGTAAAGGGCTTAGAGCCAATTTGCAGGAAATTTTCTGCTTGTACATTAAGAGAAAGTTCCCATTTTATCAACGGAATCATGCACCGTAATATATCTAATAAATGCATAATATCCTTGAACGTTGAGTCATTATTCACCAACGTCCCCCTGGACGAAACCATAGACATCATGGATCCAATAAATCTGCATATTGTTAGTATCTCAAAATATACGTTTCCATGGTCCCAATCATTAAAAAATCTTAAGTCAACAAGTCAATGGAGGCCTTCAATATGTCTTTTGCGCTTATGTGACCCATTTAATCCAGATGAAACGCATATTAAGCCGATCTGTAATCTTTTCCAACGGACATACCGTGGCAGGGTGGATTACGATGGCGCACAGCCATCGCGCACAGTCGAACACAAATATTAAATGTGTTTTGTAATTTCCCATGACCAAAAGCTCAAACAGTAATTTCCAAAGCAATGTTCTCGACAAACTTGTGAAACATTGTTGTGCAGCAGCTTTGAAAGTTAAATGTTCGCAGTCATCCTTTTAGGTAATTCCTACAAGCGTATGTTTTTTATTAAGCCCTTCATGCTACGCTCTCTACCATTTCCAAAAACAATTAACGAACATATTAGGCGAAAACAAATTCGGTGTCTTTGTTCAAAGTTCCACGGGAGAATAAACAGCGGTGAGCTATCTAGTGCGCTTCAAATATTCTGCCACGTTGATACTACTAACCTACTCCAACGCTGGTGATAACATCTCTGATACCTCAGAAGTTCAGGTCTGCACGTGACTTGTAGGGAGAAGGGAAATGGGACGCGGAATTTTATTCCCGTAATCGGTACGGTTACACACCGTAAGTGCACAAAGGACATTTAAAATGCAAATGCTAACAGTCTAATAGAGCCCCTTATCTGCGTGTCATCACGTGACGTATAAATGGCTGTCAAACAGAATAGAGAATAACTGCAAGCTACTCTGCGGCGATTCCAAAGTCCCAATTGTTAATCAGAGTAATTTTCTCTTCTTTAAAGCGCCTCCCCGCCAGCTGCAAGCATTCTTGTGGGTGTTTGTTGTCGAGGCGCTCGCTCGCTCCCTCTGTCTCTCGCTCTTTTGTCCAAACATGCTTACACCTTCGAATCTGGCTGTAAATTAGTCTTTCTGCTGCCCTTGACCTGCGGCGAGGGGATTATATGCTGTGCCCTATCTCATGCTATAAACTGATATTAGGCGAAGATTGGTGAGTAAAACTGGTGTTGGACGGTGGATTCCCAGCAGATGCGTGTGTTGCACTACTTTTGCCGACCCGGTGGACCGGAGGATGATATGTTCTCAAATTAGATGGCACCCCTAATCTGCAGTGCGGACCACATCATGTTCTCGGTTCATGCGTGCTCTTTTCCATAAGAAAGACGAAGGATCCTGCGGAGAAGGGTATTAACATTTACTTGAGTCAACAAATAAAACTGTTAGTCCTTCAGGCATCGGTTCGTAGAACGCGCACTGGGTTTACTTTCTTGGGTTGATTGATGAAAATAATGACTTGGGTGGTATTCCCCCTTCCTTTATTTTGCCATGACATCTTTGCTGCAGCGAGAAATAATGATTTCGAAGTACAGGTGACTGTGCTGATGCGTGCTTTTCACCCTTTCTCTCCATCACTGAGAAGAAGAAGTGTAGACGGTCGCTGGCGAAGCCGAGACTTATGGACAATGCCAAAGGCGTTTTTTACTGTCCACCCCCTTAACACAGTTCCATTACTGGCAACGCCACATGTTCTGCATCATAGCTGTGTACAAGGAGGGATTTCAAAGGTGTTTACCTTTATTTTCCCAATAAAACTGAACTGAACATAATCACTTTAAGAGTTTCTCATATACGGTTTTCCCTCTTATGGGATAACAACATGTAAGGAAGCCCAAGGCGAAGCCGGGCTTCCGCGCTAGTGTATAATAAAATTGTATAAGTATTAGAACACGCAACAATCTTTAGTACGGCTGTGTGAATGTAAACATTCGTGGTAGCGATTTTCGTCCACCCAGTTGGTTTAGTTTGAAGTCCTTTTGAGAGCACCCGTCCGACATTGCCTGGAAACCATAATAAACGCACGATTTCTCAGCTTTGTCCCGACGGAAATTGTTCATGACATTATTTGCGTATATGGCCACCGCAGTAAAAAAATTCTAAAAAGCTCATGTATGAACCAGTGTTCATTAAGGCCTGGCCCAAAAACGTTTCAGCTAACTAACTAACTAACCTCAAAGAGGTAAACTATATGTCATGATCAGCATTAGGAGTACTTTGTCCTTAGTCCCTTTCTAACTGTGAATCAGACTTGGCCTGCGAGACGCCGCGTTGATACTAGTAACTAATTTTCACCGCTGGTGATGGTATCCCTGCTAATTTAGAAAATAAGTTCAATGCGTGACATGTAGGGAGGGTGATGGGATGCGGAATTTTACCCGTTATCGGTACGGTTTCACACCCTGAATGCTAAGAAGACACTTGAAAATGCAAATGCGCACGATCTAAGAGAGTCCCCTATGAATCTATCATCACGTGAGGTAAGCGTAAGCGTAGAAATGGCCGTAACGCAAAATAAAGACTAACTGCAAGCTACTCTGCAGCGATCCCAAAGTCCCAGTTGTTGTTCAGAGTAATTCACTCTTCTTTAAAGCACCCTTTTAAAGTTGAATGGGTGTTCTTTTTCTAACATGCAAAGCTTATGTTTAGTCAGTGTGCTCCGCAGTTAGTACGTTTTTAATGATAAACTGTAGCAGGAGTGTAAAAAGGTTTGAGATATTTGAACAGAAACGGTGATATATTTGTATTTTGCGCTGAGACCATCCCGCTTACAATTTTGATATACGGCGTTTACTCGAATTATGGAACCTCCGATACACGCTCAGGTCCCCTTCAGCCGCAAGCCTCTTGAAAATGCACCCGAAATGGCCATTCCCGTCCGCAGGGAATACAAGCGCGTTATGTTTGGCTCGAAGTTTATGAACTTAACTTTTGCGCATAAAAGCTCTGACTATATGCACAAGATTTAAGACTTAAAATGGAAGCTAAACATGCATAGAAAAGCTTGAAGAATTTTCACGGATATATTTTGAGGTTGGAAAGGTCTTGTCATTTTGCCTGTTCTGTGGCTTTCTTTAAACTATTAACGCCGAGAGACCACAGCCATTCTGGATTTTTGCTTGCTTTCGGGGCAGATTATCACTATCCTCAGTGGGGTTTGCCCTGAAATACGAAATCAAATTCTGGATAAGAAAACATCTTCAAATAGAAGGGCTAGTTAGGGCCCTTATCCGTCTGTGATTTTCAGGCTAAATAGAGATCGCATATAAACATTTAGGAATGATCACATATGCGCCTTCTCAAACCGGACAAGAGACCATGAACCGAGCTCAGTACAGATGACGGTTGGAACCTGCCTCGCTGACTCACGCTGGCTTCGTTGCCAAAAGCCGCGCAAGTTCGGTGTGTACGTGCGCCGGCTCAACGCCTACGCACTGTGTCTGCCAACAGCTACGAGAGGTTCCGCGATGTCCTGCTTCTCCTATGCACCCCCGATTATCGCGGCTCAGTAAGCTCAGTGCGGCTCAGTGCTTCAGCCAATAGATGCGCGTATCTCCACCGCCCAGCCGTCTCGGGTCCACTGCACCGAACACACAACTTGGTGAACCGACTCGGCGTGCACAACTCCGCCTGTGTACTCTCGATTTTCTGGCAGTAAAGCTTCTGTCCTCCTACACCGTCTGGGGAACCTACTGTTTGTCGAAATCACAACTTGCGACATGACAACTCTAAATTCCATAGATCAATAGGGTAAGGTGTAATGTTATTGTTGCAGTTAGCAGTTAGTATTATCCGCAAATTTATGTTGAATAGAATGCCTACAGTTTAGATATATTTTCGATAACTTTTGTCCCTCTGGGATTTGAGTGAACTCCTATGTTCCCACTTGCGTTCTACATAAAAACTAGTCACCTACGAATTCCCTGCTGTGAATTTGTGTCCACTGTATGATAGTGCTGGGAGTTTAGATGAAGTCTCTGCCCTGTGATAGACAGAACATTGATATATTAAAAGATCGGTTTCCGAAAAAAGCCTAATTTAACCTATGCAGATCAAGATTGGTGTTAAGATGACCAAGCAAGTCATCCAGACAGATAGACATCCGAGGTCACATGAAAAGGCCAGTCCGGCACATACAGAGCGGGCCAAGCCACGCGACCTTCAAAGGGCGGATATTAGGCTAGGACAAAGGAGGCACGAGCGAGCGAGCGAGACTGCTAAGAGCTGCTATCAGTGAGGTCATGCTGAGGACAGATGCACAGGCGCGCGTTAGCGAGGGCGCTCACGGCCATTTGGAGAACCAATGGGGAGCAAGGACGATTGTCCCTTAAATAGCGAGACTGCGAGCAGAACGGGGACTATGTTGTTGGATACGCTATCGACGATCCGAGACTGTTCCCAAAGTAAGTCCGACCACGGAAGGCAAGCTGCTGGACACACGGAAACAGAGTTGATATACTTGTACAACTGACAGTAAAGTACTAGCTGTTATCCTGTTCTGCCTTCTCTTCATAACACGTACTCGGGGTCATAGCCAGTGTTGACAGATGTAGGCCCTTTGCCTCACCTGTACGTTTTCGTTTTAATTAACACAATTTTTTGTTTGACCGCACGACTTGAGATACACACGTTCGCTTTCCACAGCACGTGGAGTCTTCTAAACATTTCCTGCTTATACCATTGAACCTCTCACAGTATTCAAACCTCACCGGCTGCTGTTATATTACCCGTCAACAAAATCATTTGATGGTGATCATCCCCGGGCTCAGGATCAACCTCCGGTGATTCAAACATTAGAGCTGCTTCGCATTCATTCCGACTTTTAACGGACGAGCATTGATCCCACGCTATAAATTCATCATTCAGCAAGTCAATTTCCTGGCTACTGCACTCAAGGATCGTGGGGATCTAGTGAGTCGTATCTTTTATTGACGTTATCTTTTTTATGCAATTTTTCATCTTTTTCCACTAGCGTAGTGCGGTAATTTAGTCACTGCAAGTTAGCCCTACACTAGGATATTTTTGTTATGTCTCTGCTAAAACGGGTTTTATACATTTTGTAGATTTAGCTGCTACACACAGAAACACACTAGGTTACAACAATTGGCCTTGCAAAACAACGCGTGGGCGTATAAAGGGATACATTTAAAGGAAACTTAATCACTAGAAGAAGACACCCATCTCCGTCCTCTCCCACCTTTGATGACTGGAGGCGCTCGGCTATTAAAAAAAACATGCGAATTTGGTGCTATTTGTTGGCAACCAAATTATCTGATAATGGGTGCCATTATCTGCGAAATAAAAGTGCTGATTGCTATTTTTGTAAACATTGCACGGCCCTTAGAGTCTTCGTAATAGAGTTCCTCCTCAAATTGGAACAAGTTATCAACTACTTAGGAGGAACAACTGTTAACTAAAGAACTGTATTCAACAAACTGTTACGAATAGAAGAGGAAAACCACATGAGCTTAGGTAAAGCTGCAGCCAGAATGACGTATTTGGCCTCTAAACATGAAAACATGAGGACGGTAATTGTGCACAATACCGGTGTATTGCCAGCGAAACTCCAGGTCTAAGGACGATTGGTATCGTTTATTTTTCTGTAAAATTTAAGATTAAAGGTTGACAGATATGAACGTTAGGATCGAATATGGGATAAGAGTCAGCGCATATTTTGCTTTAAGACTGGGTTTTGTTTGGTCTTGCGTTGCGCTCAGGAAAAAAAGGAATACTTACCATCCTCGAAATATTCAAAAGTGCCATATTCGTATTCCCCTGTCCTATTAAGGGCCCATATAATTAATCCTAACCGGTATCGGTACCTTCTTAAGCATTGTGAGCAGTTTGCTGCACGGCCTTGTCATCCTCTTCTCATGCCTTGGTTTTCATGGTTATGCGTCTTCGTGTGTGTGCTTAACCGCAGGCCAACGGTAGTGCCTGTGCAGCGATAACCTTGACTGGCGTCCAATCTTCTAGAAAAAAAAACCTGCACAAACGGATCTTATACCGTAGTCGGCGTCCGATTGGGATAAAGATTTGCCTAGAAATTGCTGATTTGAATCTTCTTTTTCATTTGAAAAAAAAACGGAGAATATACAGGAGTTGCTGCGTGTACGTCTGTCCGGTTCTTTACTTTCTTTAAAAAACGCGCTTCAAATGGTCAGAGTGTCGGGCCAGAGTTCTTCCTTGAAATTTCTCTTCTGTACGACTAACTACTGATGACCGCTCAGGCAACCGAGGTTGCGTGATTGCTGTGGGCTAAAATCAGCTTGTTGTTCACTGTCAGGGATAAAGGACGCTGGCTTATCAACTCAGAGAGGCGCTATTTTGTCCCTTAGGAATTTTCCGCGGGCTATAGTCCAACGCATTAGCTTTACAGGGCACAACCAAAGCAATGTATTGCAAATAAAAGGCATGACTATCAGGCCAGACTGAATTAAAGTTTTTTTAATTGGATCACCCTGTTTATTAGCTAGCAAAGAGGAGCAAGGCTGAACGTGGGGCTGCTCTTAGGTGCCAATAAAAATTCCTGGAATACGAGTATTCTCTCGCATTCGTGAAAAATAACGGAGTTTGATCATTTTGCGGATACTATTAATCAAGAAGTGAAAGTTATTTTGGGGCAAAATTGTACAGTGAATAAAAAGTTTCGTTGAATTTCAATCAAAAAATGCCATGTTCATATTTCAGAGTTCGGAAAACATTTTCAGCAAGCATGCCGCGCATCCCAAATCAGCCATTCACCATTTTCCCAAAACCAATTATTCAGAGAGAATACTTTCTTGTAATATGCCTATCGTCGCAGATAATTGCTATCCTTTGTAAGGTTTGCACTTAAGCAACCTGAAATACGGGACAAAATTGAGATTTGGAAATATATTCGAAAACAACTACCGCTTAGTACAATTTTCAGTCTGTGATTTGCAGGCTAAATTGGGATCGCACAGAAGTATTTGGGAAGTTGGCCTTTCAAATCGGACATGGCCACATGAAGCACTCTCAGTTCGGATAATTGTGCTACATTTCACGAAAAAATATGATAAGCTTTAATGTTAAGGGTGTAGTTGGCTTAAGGTATTACTACTTATTGGCTTAAATTAACTGTACTCATATTTTTCCTATTGCGTTTTACATGCAAATGTGTCGCCCGTGAACACACCTCTGTGAACTGGTGTTTGCTGTATGAAAGTACTGTGAGTTTGGAGTAGGCTTCGGCTGTGTGATAGAAGGAACCACGGCGGATTGAAATATCGGTTTCTGAAAAACACGAAGTTAACCGACTCAGAAGATGACATGCTTTGAACACGACCATCTCTCCCCTTCCCCAATCTTCCTTTGCTGAAACCGCTTGGCTACTTATGAAACATGCAAATGTGGTGTTATGTATTGACTACGAAATTACCTGATAATATTTCCCTTATCTGGTGACAAAATATACTGGTTTCTATTTCTATAAATCATCGGCCACTTACGAAATCATCTGATAATATTCCTGTCATCTAGAGTCAATTTGGTCTGATTTATATTATTGTCAACTTGCACTGCTCTAGGAGTCTTTGTTATAGAGTTCTTCCTCAACGTGGAAAAATTTGTCTACTATTCAGGAGGAACAAATGTTGGGAAAATAACTGCATTGAACAGAATATGACAAACAAGAAGATGGCAACGGGAGAAAAGTAATCCTTCGCATAAGCAGCGTCTTTGCCAGCCAAACTTCAAGCAAAATATAATGGTGACCATATGTATCATCTAGTATATAGTAACGTTTAATATTGACATTCGAGTAAGTTAGGATCAAAGTTAGGATAATAACTCACTGCACAGTTAAAGTTAAGATTAGACTACAATCTGTATCTATTTTAGGACAAGTGTTACCTTTGGCCAAAGAAATATTTACCCGTCTTCGAATTTTGCACATAGCCAACCTTACTGCTTGCGTAGAATGTTGTTACTCCCCTGTCCTAGGCGTAATTCTCACCGGTATCTGGACCTGCGCAGAATTACGAGCATTTTAATGCTCATTTTTTCACCCTACCTTCTCTCGTGTTTGCTTGTTTATACGTCTCAATGTGCGTGCTTCACTGCAGGTCAGTAATTGTGCCTTTTCAGCGATCATCTGTGATGACGGCCAGTCTTCTGGACGGAGCAGAAATGCCCACAAACCGATCTCCTGGTGGACAGTGGACGCTTACACGCTAACCACGATGACTTACACCAAATGGAACTGAGTGCCAACGACCTCAGCGAGGGTAAGGTCAGGTCATCGCAATCAGCAGCATGACTGCTCAGCCCCTCACTCCTCTGCTTTCACCGCCTAGAACCAGGAGCCCGCCATTCTGTGAGCTATCATGTCCTCTCCTGATCTGTCCACTGTATTCAGTTAAGACTATAAGCGGCACTCCAATAGGGTACCCATTTGCCTAACGAATGCTGATTTGAGTCTTCTATTTAATTTGAAGAAAAAAGCTGGAGGATGAACAGAAGTTCTCTGTCTTTCGGTCTACCTTTGAAAATAGCCTTCTTTGATCTGCTCTCCGAACACTCGAAGTGTCAGGCTAGAGTCCTTGTGTGAACATTCTCTTATGTGGAAATAACTACTTGAGGCCTCTTAGGTGGCGTGATTGCTATGGGCTGAAATGTGCTTGTTGCTGAGTGCCACGAATGAAAGGCACTGGCTTATAAGCTCAAAAGGGTGTATTTGTCTTTTAAGCATATTCCGCGGGCAGTCCTCTACCGCATTAGCTTAATAGGGAAGAAGCAACTTAATGGCGTGACTATCAGACCAGACGGAATTAACGTTGTTTAACTGGATCATTTTGTTTTCAGTCTGAACTTGGGGCAACCCCAGGGAGCCATAGGATGTGAAAAAAATTTATTACTACTTACAGGCTTTTAGCTACTGTTGCGTTCTACATGGGTATTGGTCGGCAGTGAACTCACTTCTGTGAACCGGTGTTCGCTGTATGAGAGTACTGTGAATTAAGAGAAAGCTTCGGCAGTGTAATGGAAAGAACCTGTGCGGATTTAAATATCGGTTTGCGAAAAAAGGAAGTTAAACCATTCAGAACATGGCCTGATTTGCAACATAACCGCTTCTCCCCTTCACTTAACCGTCATTTTCTGTAACTGCTTGACTAGAGATAAAACATCCAAATGCCGTGTTATCAGGTATTGACGAAAATATCTGAGAATGTTCCCGTCATTTAGGGAAAGCATGTACTGGTTTCTATTTCTGTACATTATCTGTTACCGATGAAATTATCTGACAATATTCCTATCATCTTGAGACAACATGGGCCAAATTCATTTTTTTTTAAGTGCACGGCTTTAGAAATCTTCCCTTTAGGGTTCTTATTTAAAATCGAACAAATGTTGACTAAAGAACTGAATTGAACGGAATATAACAGACTGATAGACAGCAACCGCATATGTTTAGTTACATTTGTACCAGGAATGACATATTTAATCCCTCAACACGAAGACACGAGGACAGCAATCATAAGAAATAGCGGTGACCTTGTCAGGCAAACTTCAGGCAAAATAGCCTGCGGCCGATAGTTATCGTCTAGTGTCACAGAACGTAGAGGTATTGCGTTCATGTTAGTAAGGATCAAGGTTAGGATTTGCGCTATTTGCTGATGTTAAGCTAAGACTTGGCCATTATTAGGTTTATATTAGAGAAGAGTTGTGGTTAGGACATAGGAATACTTACCCGTCTTTGAATTATACAAATGGCCAACTCTCTTGTTTGGTCGGAGCGTTGCTATTCCCCTGCCCTACTTGGGAGGTAATATGTGTAATCGCAACCGATATCTTTACCTCGGCAGAAATGTGGGTATTTCGATGTTTGCCTTTGTTTCCCTCTTCTCCTTTATTGGTTCACTTGGATCTGCATCTGAGTAAGTGTACTTTACCGCAGGCCAATAATGGTACCTGGGCAGAGATCATCTTTGCTGGCGGTATGTCTACTGGGTGGAGGAGAAATGTCCGCAAGCTAACCTTCTGGTGCTCAATGTACGCCTTTAACTTAATGAGCGGAAGTCAGTCCAGAGTATCTTCAGGCTGCGACCCTCCTCCAGTCCTGAAACCATCGACTTTCTGCCCAACAAGGTGTCCTCCTTCCGATACCTTGGTGTAACAATAGCTTCCAACCTCTCATTTACTCTTCATATTCAATAATTTTTATAAAAATCCGCAAACTGTTATATTATATCCGCCGCTTGCGTTCTTATCGCACCCTGCAAGCCCTCATCTGGCGTTTTCTAGACGCTTGTATCCTCCCTCTCATTCTTTACTGCTCTCCAGTAACCTTTCCAGCACTACTCAAAAAAGACTTTATTATTATTAAACGTATTCTCTGCATGCTCTCTTCAGCTGCTAGCTATTCCTATGCTTTTTTAGCTGACCTTATAATTCAGCGACATTTCAAATTGGTCAAGAATTTCGTGGACCGTATTCTTAGTGATGACGCTCACCCTCTCCACTCCGAACTAATGGCTGCAAAGTCTTCTCGTACGACGCGCCGAAACTTCCGACACATGACATGTCGTACATCAGCCTACCAGAACTCGATACTCCCATTCTTAGCACACTTCCTCACGTGTGATGAAACGGAAATTGAGAAGCTGAAGGCCGACATGACTCCATAACTGATGTGGTAACCGTGTCGACTTCTTACTTTGAGTTTTCTGTGATCTTCGACCGTTTACTCTTGAGTTTTTGGACCCTTTAAATTACTTCAGTTCTTGCTCTCCGTGAATGGAGCCATTTTTTGCTGAACGTTTGATATTATCATCACAATAAAGTTCTCATCATCATCATCATCATCATCTACACTATGACCACGATGACATGAACTTGGAACTGAGTGCCGACGGCCGCGACGAGGGCAATTTAAGGCCATTCTCATCAGCAACATGTCTCCTGAATCCCTTCTCTGTTCTCATGGCCTAGAGACGGTAGCATACAATCCCGTAAGCTATGTTTTCCTCTGATCCACTCACTGTTTTCTGTTTTGGCCGCAATCGGCGTCCGCTTGCGGTAAACATTTGCTTAACTAATGCTGATTTAAGTCTTCTTTTTCATTTGAAGGAAGTACCCACCGAATGAACGAGAGTTCGTTGTCTGTAGGTCTGCCCGGTTCTTTACTTCCTTGAAAAATTGCCTTCTCTGATGCTCCCTTTGAACGCTCGGAGCATCGCGTTAATGCAGTTTGTCTTCTTTGTGCGACTAACTTTTTGATGCCTCTCAGGCAATCAAGGTGGCGTGATTTTTGGTGGGCTGAAATAACCTTGTTGTTGAGGGCCATAATACTGCGAAGAACACTGTTTTATAGCCTCAGAGAGGTGTTCTTTTCCCCAAAAGCATATTCCGCGGGCTGACAGCCACCGCTTTGGAGGGAACAACACAAAACAATGTGACGCAAGTAAATGGCGTGACTATCAGACCAGACGGAATGAACGTTTCGTTTAACTAGGTCACTTTATTTTCAGTTAAAAATGAAGTGCAAGGCTGAATATGACGCAGTGCCCAGCATCTGGTGTATGACTCCATATAAACGGGTTTTTTGGTAAAATGATGTATAAACTCGCATCGTTTAGCGTTTGCGATCAGGTCACCTGCGGAAATATTTGCTATTTTAGTCAACATAAGCTTTCCGATTGGTTGTGTGGTTTACTCTCGAGCGCGGCTAGCACCCGCATAGCTTCTGCGACTGTGAACAGATGAACATTAGAGGCACAATCGAGGAAGCCTGGGGTGTCCATTTTGGGTTTGTCAGCCCTCATAAGCCAAACATACCACAATTCGGGCCTCGAGTCGTGCACTGTCTGGTTTTTGGTGCAAATGACTCATGATGGCTAATGAGCCAAAAATGGCCCTACCGGTTTCTCTTGTCGTTTCCGGCACTGTAGCTCTGTAATAATCTGATGTGCCCTTTCAGACTTTAAATGCGTCGTGCCGATCCCAGCCACAATTGTAAGCATGTCGTGATCTTTTCCGGACTTCCTTGGTGGTTTATGGAGCATCTCATTCGATCTAGAAACATTACTTTATCTTTTATGAGCAATGAAGTCCTTTGGGAAGAGTAATTTTTATTATGTGAATTTTCGAATCTCGTTCCCCAGTTCGTCTCCAGACGGGTGTGATATGTATGAAAACAGTTAACTTAAACTAATGACGAGCACAGGATTATATAGTTCGTCAGATTGTGAATAGATAGTCATAATCCGCATTTGGTCGTGCCGACAATGGATAAATAGTTATCACGTGTATGCGGTTATGCGGTCCGAAGGGGGGCGAGAAAGGAAAGAAATAGTTGTCATCTGTATTTGATCATGTGATAGGTGGTGGCTACTTTTGCTTCCAGCTGATCATCAGTGATTTGTTATTCACATCAAGATCGATATGCCTCTTAGTACATGCCTCATCTGAGTGCATTGCTTACAGGAATTCGCGACCCTTCTTATATGGGCAGGTTCCAACGATTTTGGTTTGCTCCCATGCAAACTTGTGTTCTGTGTCCAGTGTGCGCATGGTAACCTCTTAATGGTGATCTAGTCTCCCTACTGGTGCTCATGGTTACGGGTGGATAGAGCGCTTCGGTTTGGCTACAATATACTGCATCACAACTGGAACACGGAATTTCGTACACAACTTCTTTTCGGTCAGCGTGGGCGACCCTGTCCTTAGGGTGTACGAGTTGGGTTCACAATGTACTTGCTGGTTTGTGCGCGACCTCTATTTGGTGTTTTTGTAGCTGTCTTTCGACGAGCTCGGATATATTCCTCACATATGGGAGCGTTTGCCAGTTCGTTGGTTTTGGCGCTTTAGTCATTGCAGTTCTGGATTGGCACTTGTCTTTGGACTGTTGTTGTTATATGCATCGACGAAAAAAGTCTGGAGGATACCCATTTTCGGAAAATGGTTTCCGAAGGTACTTATGTCAAGTAGGTCAGAGGTTTGTCCATATAAACCCGCTATTACGTAAGTAAAGGACAGGGCACGGTCAAGCCCAAGTCAGGATTTGCCGATGAAGATGGCCCTGTGACGAAACCATCGGAAAAGGGAGCAGGATTACCAGCTTCCTCTATCGTGAGGACGAAGCAGAACACCAACTGACGTCAGGCCTAGCCAAAACCTACACGAAGGCCAGACAGCGAACGGAGGAAAATCGATCTTGTAGCCGCAACTTTAAACTGCTTATCGATAAAAATCAGCATTCGCTTTGACAGAGGACAGCAGGCCCAGCTGTCCGAAACTTCATCAAATCTTAAAATTTTTTCCGGTTAGCAGAAGGTGAATTACGATCGGATATTTAATCAAACAGGAATGAGCGTACACCGTTCTATTAACAACTACAATTTAGCCGACTTCGGCTTGGTAACTGGTTGTCTGTTCGTGACCTCCAACACCCTTTTAGAGCGTATTTGCTTCGGGATGCCTAAAGATCACTGAGCACCAATTTCTGCTTATATATATGGGGTGTTCATCCAATCTATCGGATTAGGAAATATTATTTTCCCTTTGTGCCCTGTGGCTCGTGCGTGAGTGATCACAGGCAGTCGCTTAGTGTTTTCAGACGTATGATGGATTAGAACCGACAAAGCTAAGGCCACACTGCTGACTCATTAGCTGTAATCAATCAGACATACCCAAACCCAAGTTGCGTCCCACCAGAGGTTCGAGTCCGCGCGACCTTGCACACTAGAAGTGCAACGCTTTAACCCCCAAGCCATGGGCTCACTGCCTTGCCGATTTCGATCGGGAATAGGCGCTCACCGACTGGTCACAAGACTCTCTCGTTCCCTCGTTAGCTGAAGGAATGCTGGCTTTTAGCTAGAAGCACGTGCTCCCAGGAGAGCGTCACTGAGACAATGTTACAAGTGCAGAATTGAGGCCTTAGCTAATGGCGGCTCGGGCGCTGCCCCTGTGTTGTGGGGCCATAAATCATGCAAGTCTTTTCGACAGGTGTTGACACACTCAGGCCTAGGCTGTGACGGTTGACAGCAAACAAGTCACTGCCATCCTAAGCGGCGCGTCGGTTAAGAAAATCTCATTAGGTTGGGGGAGTGTCTTAAAAGTGTTTTTGGTCTGTGGCCTTGTATCCTGAGTTCTCCCTCCCCTCTCTCGAACAATGTCTCAAAAATCTGGTGTGGACACGTGCTCTATAATAAAGTGCTTTGCACAATTTTGGCTACATTAGAAAAACTACGATGAGGGGAGAATCGTCAGTTATATGTTCAGAGGGATTCTTTGATGTTCGTAATAATCATTTTTATCTCCGGAATCATACGAAACCAAATATCTGATACACAGCTAAACTTAATCAAAATTTGGAGACTTGCTTGGGATAGCGTGTTGTAAACCATGACTAGTAACCAATTTGGGCAACGCCTCAACCGCATATAAAATGAAGACAGTGAAGCAGTGTCTTTTATAGGTGTTGGTCAATAAAAAAAGTCCTGTATGCCGATTTATGACATAAATTTAGGTTGTTTTTTGCGAAATCGGCAGTTTGCGGGTGGTGAAGAGTCCAAGGACAGAAAAACATGTGCTTACTAATGGCCATTGAGTAGGCTGGATTTTGTGGATTAGATAATGAGTAACTCACTGGCGAAAATAGATGAAGTTTGTACTGGTTGGGGAAGATCGTTCAGAGACAATATATATATATATATGCAGGATGCCCCAAGTATTTATAAACCTTTTAAAAAATGTAAACTTCATACTTATCATAATTTCAAAAATGTAAATATATTTATAAATATAATTTTAAGTTCAGCGATGATACCCATGTAAGCATTACAGGAGGTCAAGTTAGGCGAACAAAGGTTTTCGATTAATTCATCATCAGGCAATACAGTAATGTAAGGGAGGGCAGAGTTAACGAAAGTTTTAGGCAAACAAGTCAGCAGAAACAAGCGGGGACAGATCAGATTTTAGTCTTGATTAGGAAACAGAGAAAGGGGGATGGGGGAAGGAGGGAAAGGGGAAGAAGTTTGACAATTATTTCATGTCATCTCGTTGTCCTCGTCTCGAGTTTTGTTGGGAGGTGCGATGACGCAAGGTGTCGGCGTCTAGTGACGGCGTCGGTGGCCTGTGGATGCTTGATGTGGCAGTCTCGTCACTGTTTCGCGGCGTGGTAAGAAGCGTTTGGGGGTGGATGTTGATCGGCCTTTAGCTACGGAAGTCTTAAGGCCGCTACAAACGCGTTCTGCGCACATGAGATTGGGTTTGTGAGTCGTATAGCGACTGCTTCTGCTGTCGCAAGTATCTGATGACACAGGAACTTAGAATGTTTAGCCAGCACATTATTGACGAATCTAAATGCTTGGTGGACGTCTACCCGATGACCGCTGTCTACGAATCAGGCCCGAACCACACAAAAGACGAAAGACGGTTTTATATGACCGACATCAAAGCTCTTAAGTTACAAATATAATATTTTATAGACCGAAAGTCAACCTAAAAAGGCGACAAAGACTGGAATGTGCATGAATGGCTTTTTAGCATCCATCAGCCAACTATAATCAACCAGGCCCGTGACTCAATGGTTATTGCGTTGAGATTCTGATCAGCTGGTCGCTGGTTCAATCTTCGGTTGCTTCGCCTACTGGGGTTGGGTGAAACTGACTGATGATAGCTGATGGAGCAGAAATGGTCGTTCCGGCCTTCCTTGTCTTTGTTTGTAAGGTTCGTCTGCACATAACTGTAGCCGCTGCGTGACTGTGTGCGAGGCCGAGGCCAAGATATAATCTCGCCAAATTTTTGAAACGAACACCCAAGCCAAAATATTTGCCGTCTATCTACGCCTCATGTGAGGCCTCAGAGAGAGAACACAACAAGAGGTGTGCAGAAATCGGAAGTCCTTGAGTGTTCGAGGTAAAACAAATTTAGGGAAATAAACGTGTGTAACCGATGTCCCTTGAGCCAATCAGATGCTCTTCTGAAATATTGGCCAGTCCCATTGGCTGTTAGCTCAGTGGATGAGTGCAGTGTAAATTTCGAATTATCGATCGATTGAAGGCTAGCGTGCATTCGCCCGTGTACGCCGATAGATAACCTGCTTGGAATGCGGCAATGGATTGCAAGCTACTGCTTGCTAAGGCTGTTCATTAGGCTGTCCTAATACCTCCCCTCTGAAGGCAAGTCGTAAGATTTGAGTTGCGTGTTCATTTGTGATGGAACCGTTCGCATTCTTTTTCAGCGTTGCTGCCTAGAGGCTGAAGTTCGCGCCTTTTTAGCACTGGGGTCCCTCGTGGAAAGGTTTAGGGAGTCAATGGCAGTCGTGGGCGAAGAGGATGGGGGATTAGTTGGGACACCACCTCTTTTTCGCGCGCCGCTGCGAGTCAACCGACCAGGTGTTTGATGGGGCTCAGAAGCCGCTGGCGCTTCCTTTCCTGTTTCCTCCTTCTTCTCCTCGTTGTGTACCTTGGCAGGAGGTGGAATCGTCTACATCAGCTTTGTCGCCAGCTGATTCGATTTGGCTGGAGGTGGAATCGTCGGCATCAGCTTTCTCGTCAGCTGATTCGATTTGGCGGCCTGTCTGTCCGATGTGATCATCGGGGACATCAGCTTTGTTGCCAGCTGATTCGATTTGGCGAGACTCGGCGAAGTTAAATGCACACTATTGCAAATGCGGTGAAGTGGCATATCCAGGAGACCTAGGTTCTCGATCCAATCAAGGCCAATTAAGCCAAGCTCTGGATGGTTGAGTAGGTAACATGTTCCTGTGAATTGAGCGCCATCAAAGGGAACGCCACAATCGAGCTCATCCATGAGCTGAAAGGAATCCGCCAGAAACGGCCATAGCCTTTCTGTCCGGTGTGATCATCGAAGACCAGTTCAAATACTGCGTCACCAAACGTTGCATCAAATGCCCAGGCCGAGATATTGCCGCCCAATGACGTCCTGTGTGGGTCCCCAAAGAGAGTCCACGACAAGACGGATGCAACGGTAGAAGTCCTTGAGTGTTCGAGGAACAACAATTTAGGGAAACAAACGTGTGTAAACGATATCCCTTGAGTCAATCAGATGCTCTCCTGAAATAGTGGCCGGTCACATTGGCTGTTGGCTCCGGGGATGACTGTAGTTTAAATTGCGAATCATCGATCGATTGAAGGCTAGCGTACATTCGTCCGTGTATGCCGATCGATAACTTGCTTTGAGTGTGGCGATGGATTGCAAGCTTCTGCTTTCTAAGGCTGTTCTTTAGGCTGTCCTTATATGCAAAATTGAAGGCAGAGCCCCAAGGGAGTAGTGAGTCCATTAGCCGATCTGTGAGCGTTTGTCTACCAATGTGAAAGATTTTACTACCTGTAAAGTTATCGACAGCTCTGTACACGAGCCACGGTGGCTGCTGGTGGGGTGAGAGAAATGAGTCCATCGGCAGAGTGGGAAAAGTGAGTTCCGTAAACGGTTGGGTGAACGTCTCTATGCATATGCAATGCCACGGTCCCTGCGGCCCATAAGGCGCTGGCACTTCCTCTCGTTTCTGATCTCCTTTTGGTGCATGCGTTCGCGCCTCCACTGGGTTTCAGGTCCCGCTGCGGGTGTCCGAAAAGCTGGGCGGTCACTATGCGGTGGGGGAGAGAGTGAGGTCGACCCTCGGCGCGTTTCTTTCCTCACTACAGTAAATATGAATGCGCCTGAATATATCATGGTACGCTAAGAGCCGTGGCCTGCAAGGTTTGCTAACTGGTGGGGAACATCGGGCCACCTACGCTGCTGCTCCCCTAGGACGCGTGTGTTTGTGTGTGCGTATGTGAGGAGATGGGGACTGAAAGTCAGGCTGTAATGGTTCCTTCTTAGCGAGATTTGCTGAGTCAAATGTGTGCGTCAGCCACTTATACCGTCCCTCATTGCCAGTTTCATTGAATTTGTCTTGACACCGATAACGGAGGTGGGAGCGGTGAGCAAGTTGGCAGAATTCACGCAAGTCCGCTTTATTCATTTTTTTCATTTGCGGTAGTTCGCTCTGTTTCTTCAGCTTGCTATAGCCTTCGTGGAGCGCGCTTAGCTTGTCTCAGTGTCAACTTTGGCTTGCTGCAGCGCTTGCTGCGGCATTTTGGAGCACGCAGTGCCCATCGTCGAAATCGAAGGGGGAATTTTCGGGTGAACGTTAATCAACGAGGTAACTCAGAGAGTGTCGAATAATCGTTCATGTGCACTCAGACATCCTAAATTGCACAGCGGCCCTAAGTGCGATTCTGAGGTCTAGGTTAAAGACAAGATAAACTGATGGGGCAACTTCTGGCTTATTAGCAGTCATTTCAGGTAGTGCATTGCAGGAAGCTCGAACTGTGCTTGGGTATGACTGGCTGCTGATGGCTTACAAACCAGAAATGGCCACCCCAGTCTTCCTCGACTATGTCGGTCAAGGTTGTCTGCTTGCAATAACAGAAGCTGTGCGGCTACTGGCTTTGCCCTTGGAGCAAACGCCGCAATAAATCGGTGAGCTTTATTGACAAATATGGCAAACTAGCGCGGAAGCCCGGCTTCGCCTTCGGCTTCCTTACATGTTGTTGACCCTTAGGTAGGCAAACCGTAAGTGAGAACCTCTTTAAATGATTATGTTCAGTTAAGTTCAGGTTTATTAGGGAAATTCCTAGGTAAATACCTTTGAACTACCTCTTTGTACATAGCTTTGATGCAGAACATGTGGCGGTGCCAGAAATGGAACTGCGTTGGGTAAGGGAAGACAGTAAAAAAACTGCTAAGCATTTTTCATAAGTCTAGTTTTGAATGCCATTTGTGGAAGATAGTGCATTTGCTTCTACCCCTTTTCAGACTCTTGTCCTCTTTCATGCTGATTGAGGCCTACCCTGAAGAGTGCTCAGACATAAACATCAACTACAGGACTAATGGCCCGGTGAATACAAGCAATCGTGAGAACATAAATAAGTACTGTTCATGAACTTCTCCTAGCAGCGATCGTCCACCTGACGCCATGCCAGACGTGCGTCAACCAACACTAAGAAGGAAGCACCCCACGCCTAAGATCATCCCAAATGGAACTGAAATTCAGTTCAGGTCAGTTCAGTTTTATTAGGGAAATTCCTAGGTAAATACCTTTGAACTACCTCTTTGTACATAGCTTTGATGCAGAACATGTGGCGGTGCCAGAAATGGAACTGCGTTGGGTAGGGGAAGACAGTAAAAAACTACTTAGGCATTTTCAATAAGTTTAGTTTTGAATGCACAAAATCCCGGCTTCGCCTTAAGGCTCCCTTTACAACAAGAGAGGACGACGTTATAGTGTGTGTAAACCAATCAACTGTCAACGGTCGTGAGAAATAAGAAACAACGATTAAAAGGGGGGCGGCTATTAACCGTCGGTAATGTCAAAGTTCATTAGGCCGTCAGCAACGAAAATTGCTGCAGCTATAGTAGAATGTGGGTCCAATTAACTATGAAAGACGTCTCGCCATGACTGTACGTGATTTTGTTAGGCTCTGTACGTCGGCGACAATGCAATACATCGATCGATTGAATTCTCGTACATGGACCAGACCTCAATCAGTTCTCTGTTTGTCTTGGTTCCGACGTGAGGAATTCCTGGACGGATGCGAAATTGGACACATGTTTGTTTCATAGGTGTAAGTTGCAACTTGTAATACAGGGTACATATGGGAAAAATACATGCCTTAAAAACAAAACAATTTTATATAATTAAAATGTTAAGAAATTATAGTTTCAATATGATTTCCATTATTTGCAATGGAATTCGATTGAATAGGTGTAAATTGCCGTCGATTTAAGCACACTGACTGATAATGTGTTCTCTTAAATGGTTGAGATTTGCGATCTTCATCAAGTAAACTTTCTCTTTTAACATACCCTAGAAAAAGAAATTAACGGTAGAAAGGTCTGGTGAATTAGAGGACCACTCCACATGACCTCTTCTTCTAATGCAGAGAGGAAAAAGTGCCATTCAGCAAATCTCTAACATTTGTAGCAAAATGAGCAGGGGCATTATCCTGCTGTAACGATTCCGGAAGTCCCTTGCCTAGGTGCTCAATTTAAGGCATTAATTTGTCTCTCAACGTGTTCAGATAAGTCTCACCGGTTACATGTTAATCAAAAAAGAAGGGCCCTAGCACATGAGCTTTCCACACACCATCACCTTTTGGCAGACTTGCTGTTTGGATGGATCCATCCAATGAAGATTGTCTGGAGACCAGTATCGAAGATTCTGTCTGTTGACTTCACCATTAACATAAAACAAAGCTTCATCACTGAACAGCAAAAGGTCTTTGGTAAAATTGATATTTTCATCCAATTTATCTGAAAACAATTCGCACATCTGCATTCGTCTATCGGGGTCGTCTTCACTTGAGTGATGCAATATATGTAATTTGTACTGATGGAACTTCTGCTCTACCAGGATTTTGTGGATAGTTGACCTTGGAACACCCAACTCCATGGATGTCCGACGAAGTGATTTCTTTGGGCTAGCAGCAATCTTGGCCATGACAACCTCTTTCGTTTTGTCGAAAGTTTTTGGTCACCCGTAACGGGGTTTGTCCAAGACACTGCCTGTTTCTTTAAATTTCGTGACCGATTTTCCGACAGCAGTAAAATAAATACGTTGCCAATCAGGGCGTCGAAGGTTAAATTCATCGGCGATTTTGCGATAAGACCATCCTACTTGTCCACTTAAGAGTAGCAACTCGATTCTTTCTTCTTGAGACAGAGCCATCGTTCGATCTGGGGAGGTAAAATTGTTGTGACCCGCACTGGTACTAGACGAACGCCGAGCTACCCGCTTAGTCCCGATGCCCACGGAGAGGGAACAACAGAAATCCGGTCACTCGAACAGCGTGTATCGAGACGCAGAACACGTGAGAGCAAGCAGAGTGAGTCAGCAAGTCAGAATGCAAGAGTTACCAATGATAAAGGATTCCCGAGGGAATCTCAAAGGTTCGGAAAATAAAACCCTTGTTCCAGTGATCGCATCTTCTTTTTCTGAACTGCTTCCTTGAACTCGCATATTCTCCTCTATTGACTATAGTGATTATCTCAACGCACAAACTTACTTATGAACACCTACCGCTTTCAGCTTCTGGGACAGTCGATTACATATCTGATGAAAGGTTGGAGATTGAGGGATTAAACACACATCTAAGGTTATTTATTTAGTTCATTGGGTTGACTTGAGGGGCAAAGTACTGTTTACAAGAAAAAAGAAGTTAAAATGGACAGAATCCAGCGTTTGTTGATGCTCAAGGAATTTTCTATGCTATTAAACGCTGCGGAAAAGAACTTCTTGTTTGTGCATTTTGCATTATAAAAGTACCAATATGAAGAACCAGAATTTTTTAATTTAATCTGTTCACGAAGCAGCAAATTTTGGTTTGCTTCCAAGAAATCAAGGTTAGTATACGTATGAGACATAGCATTATTGTCGATAAACGAAAAATGAATTCTGCTTACAAATTCTTTCATACAAATCTTTTAAGTTTTGTGCCCTACATATAAGTAATTTGCTTATAAGAGACAAAAATGTGTTTTTAATACGCCAAAATTACTGAGCCTATTTGACTGTACACTAACTACCTCGGAATATCATAATTGTTCTCAATAAAACTGTTAGTAAACCCCGTCATACTGTTGTCAAAATATCGAAGAATATCATGGAATATAAAAACTTGGAGCGGAATAAGCAAAAGATTATCATGTTAAAAAATATTGAAGGATATATTCGGCCACTTTTGTGTGCATTTCAAATAAAACAACGGTGCTCTGAAGTGAAAGAATATATTAAAAACTGCTCTGATTTACAGAGAAATGTAGTTTGTTTCATTTTCAGCCGAGTATTTATCTTTTATGAAAAGGGAAGTCAAAATACTGGTCAAAATATCCCATTTTTATCTTGAGATTTAGCCCCAATAAAGGTATCGTAGACAGATATTCGACTTGGAAACTTGTTATAGAAAGTTTTTAAATTAATCTTAGACTTATTCATTCTCGGCTTTTGCTGTAGAATTTAATTTTTTTCGGCAATGAGTTGACATTATGGGTGATTCTAAAGTCATGACCCAGACAGGCAGCTACATAGGTTGCAAGAAATCGGTATTTATGAACAATTAAAACAAAACACTGAAATTTGTAGTGTTAAAAAGAATTTCGAAAACAATCTGCAGCTCGTCGCACTCGAACTCTCGAAATAATTCAAAAGAAATGTGACAAACGGAGATCTCTTTCAATATACACAAGATGGTATTAATTTGATTACAAGTACAACCTTAATCTAGTGTTTTAGTAAACAGTCAGCCTATCCGTGTGTGGCCTTCAATCTACTTTTATTCCGCTCAACAGCCAAGATATGATTTCTATAGAAAATCTTTTTGATATTGACAACAAAAATTCATACAAAGCACGGAAGAATTTTTTGTGCATTGAAAATGGAAACTATTATGAAATATCTACATTGGGAAAAAGCTTTAGTTAAAGTGATAATTCTGACATATTTAATGCAAGTTAAAATGTTAATGGAAACACTTTAACCTATAAAAAATTTTGATTTTACTAATTCTGTAGTATATTGCCATTTTCTCTACTCTTATGTCATACGCTTACAGTTTTGCGAGTCCTGCAAGCAACTTGCCTAAGTTTGCAAATGGTTGATTATTTCTCCCATACCAGCGAGAACGCATTTGCGAAAATTTATAAATTATAATACGCTGCATTAGGCATATTCAGTACTCAAAAGAAATATAAGAATTACTAAGTGCTTGTTAAGAAAAATTAAATATTCTTGATTATCCCTCGGTTTTGGAGACAAAAAAATAGCTATAAATTTAAACAATAAATTTGAATATTTGATTAAGTATCAAACTTAAACCAACCAATTTCTTGATTTAAAATAACTTGTCCTTAGTGAAATTATTTGTTCATACGGTAATAAGTGGATTACTATTTATCGAATATCGTGGAATAAAGTTGCTCATCATTTCGCTCGTTTTCAGTGTCTTCATTGATAAGTTGATAAATTGTGCTTCTGTTCGTCGTTTACATCAAAAACTTTAAAAAAAGATAAAACTAAACAGTATTTACCGAAAAAAAACGAGCTTTTGGATATAAGATCTTATTAAGATAGCCATGTAGGTCATATGTGGAAATGCTTCAAAACAGCAAACCGCATTGTCGGGCATACAAAATATCTGCTAGGTACCACGCATACTGTTATTCCTAAGATAAACAAAAACGTTTCCATAATAGGTTACCTCTTTAAAAAAAGCTTTTGTTGGATATTTAGCTGACGAACTTCTGTGTTTATAATTTTTTCAAAGATAATGTCTCAGGGAAATTGGAGACCTTTGATGATTTCTCTGATTTACCTGCAGATAAACGATTTAATTTGACTGGAGATGAAAGAATATACGTTTCTTTTTATAGCGGAATATGTTCCGCTTAAGGAGGTTAATTCCACGATTCGTTATAATTTTGCGAATGCAAAAAACTAGGCCACATCTATGACTTTTTTATGAAAAACTTATTATTCTTCCATCTATTCCGTTTTTTAATAACACATAAGGTGAACGTTTCGTTTACGAAAATGTATACTTCTACCTGACTTACATTGTATAAGGCCTCCTTTAAATCACCTTCACGGTAACATATATGACAAAGTTCGTTTATGCGCTCATAGATATCGGTAGAGTAAAACACTTTTGTCATGCAAACCTATTACTGTACTTTATGACACAAAAATTAACAGAATAGCAAAATGTAATTTTGAAAACTTAAATTGTTACTTTTACTGAAAATACATGCCATTCCTTAAAGTTGGCTTCACTTCCATTTTACCAACTTCGCACAAAATCTTCAAGTTCTTGAAGGTAGTATTATTCCACTCTTTTCATTATTCTGGAATTCTTCCACAGCACAATGCATATTAGTAAAAACAGGAGTTCTGTCATACCTTATAGCATATGAAATTCGTTCGATATAAACTTACTCATGATTTACCCAAAATTAGTGCCTATTGTGCACCATAATATTAACTAAGATGGCAGTTTTCAAAATTAAAGCATTTCTCATCATCAAATCCACTCAGTTGATCAAAATACTTTAACGAAATATATGCCAACCTACCAACCTAAATTTCGTCATGAAAGTTGTTTGCAGGACTTGCGGGACTGTACTTATATTTAACATTGGACCAGTGACTTGTCACATCGCCATTTCCTTAATTTTGAGTTTTTTTGTAACTTAAATATTCTTATGCTAGAAACTAGTAATTAGTGCACCAATGTGTGTTTTATTTTTACTTATGGTCTTTACTTTACTTCTTTAATACTTTGGGGACACGCCGCCTGTGCTGACTTTTCGCAAAATTAGATCTTTTAGTGAATCCACTACATTTCATGAGATAGGGAATCTACTGTAGGTGATGCAAACTCCGTGCGAACGCGGCCGCCACTAACACGCCCGCAATCGTAGGCTGACAGTCTGTCTGGTCATTCGCCTTCAAGGCCAATTCACACAGACCCGCACTCCGGACGCTGCTTCACTAGGGAACGGAACGCACTCGTGCGAATTTCAATTTCCCCTACCAATCCTCCCACTCCTTCTGTGCAGAATGCATTGTTACTACCACCCTGGCCTCCCACCAGCAAATGCTGGGCTATGCGCATGGAAGATGAATGGAAACTGGAAGCCTTTGACTCCTACTGCTTGAGGACCCTCCTTAGAGTGAAGTACACCGACTTCTTCTCAAATGGGACAGTCCGCCCTCACTGCGATTAAATCACAAGGGTATCTTAGGCAATCCAAGAAAAAAGACTGAGTTGGGTTGGAGACGTTCTTTTTCATCAACCTCACGAGCTCAGTGTTACTGCCCTGGACTTCAACCCATTAGGTAATCGGAAACGTCGAAAAGGGGGTCAACTTATCGCAACGTGGTTAAGGCAAAGCCGGTTAAACCCTAACTACTGCGATCTCCCAGGCCCGGTTCCTTAGAAGAAGATAGAAGTCGTGGAAGCCAAGGTAGAAGGAGAGTGTATTCTGTACAAAGTAATAAGGAGAATAATTAACAACTGGACAGCTGTTAAAACGGCGCTGGCGTCGTGACCACGTGCACTCAAGACCTCATTTTAGTTAAAATAAACCAAGAAAGATAAAACAGGATTATAAGGGGTGAAGTAGGCCAAACAAGGATGTTTATTTTGTTCATTAAGTTGACTGGAAGCGCAAGCTGCTTTTTACTAGAAAATACTTCAACTCAGCCCAGTATACTGTTGGCAAATATGGGCAGAATTGGGTCAAATCCAACGTTTTTTTGATATCAAATAAATTTACTACGTTAATAAACGCGATTCAGCATCTTCATTGTGTGTCTTGCATTACAGAAGAACATAAATAAAGACTATAAATGTTTCAATAATATATAAATTTATACAACAAAAGCACTTTTCCAGAGGTTACTAGTTATAGGCATTTTTTTTAAATTTAGGTTATGCGTATTCATTTCCGACTTTTGTTGTGGAAGTTCATTTTTCTCGGCAGTGAACTGACATGTTTGGGTGATTCCAAAACCTTGGCCCAAACATGCAACTTCATAAGGCTAGATGTTAAAAAACCCATTATTTAGATAAATTTACTTAGGAAATATGTTATTTTGAATTTTTTGATAAACACGTAGAAAAATGTCGGTATATAGAGACAAACGAATGAAAACACTGAATTTATCAAAGTTTTAAGCGGAGTTTCAAAAATAATCTGAAGCTCTTCGCATTCAAACTCTCGAAATATGTTTGAAGGTATGTAATTTGAAAATCCCGCAGTCCGTCTGTGAAAACCTCGGCAGCCTGGGTAAGTTCCGAACCCAGGTAGGCAGGGGCAAAACTTGTACACAGTCAACGCTCTAACCAGTCAAGGCCCCACCGACAGTCCCCTCTTTAACCAAATTTGACTCCCGTTAGGAATTCCTGCTGGGGGTAGTCAGGTTAGCTTGATAGGCTTGCACCCAGGCACCGGTTGACCAACCTCGACTATGCCGATGATATCGCTATACTACCTTCAAGTTCTGGTGATATACAGTCTATGTTGTCACGGGTGAACGAGGTCGTCAAATCAGCCAGCTTGTCCATAAACGCTGGGATAACCAAAGTGTGTTTATACTGCATCCCTACCCAAAAGAAGACACCACTTCAGATAAGTGGCTGTCAACCTGAGGTGTGAACAGTTTCAAATAGCTTGGAGTAAGGTTGTTGCCAAATGGACAGAGAAGGATGACACTGTGTCCCGAATTGACTCCGAACGACGAGTTTTTTCCAGTCTTCGAAAGTGCCCATAGACCCGACGCGATATTTTTATCTCCACAAAGGTCCGCGTGTACCGTGCGTCTGTGCAGTCCGTTTTGCTATACGGATATGAACCCTAGGCTATGCTCATGGAAGATGAATGGAAACTGGAAGCCTTTGACTCCTACTGCTTGAGGACCATCCTTAGAGTGAAGTACACCGACTTCTTTTCAAATGGGACAGTCCGCCCTCACTGCAATAAAATCGCAAGGGTATCTCAGGCAATCCAAGAAAGAAGACTGAGTTGGGTTGGACACGTTCTTTGTCATCAACCTCATGAGCTCAGTGTTACTGCCCTTGACCCAAAACCGGTACCTAATTGGAAGTGTCGAAGTGGGGGTCAAATCAGAACTCGGCTCGATTCAGTCCATCAGGACATGGAAGTGGTTCTTGGACCTTTGATATTCGGTCTCCGGCGCTGAAGAAGAGATTGGTTTAGTCTTTGCGCGTGGAGAAGCACCAAATGGGAGCCAGTGAGAGCAGTCATAATCCTAGCCACAACAAATACAACTATGCTACCATGACTACAAGGAGCGTTAAATCAGAATGTAAAATTCATAGAAAGCACAGAGTGCACAGCTGCTCTAGAGGCAGAAGTTTACAATATAAGATGCTGGCAGGCTATACCTCTAAACACGCGTATTTCTCTGCTTCAGTGAGAAACCTATATATTTGTGATTTTTTATCATAAATGCAAACATACGTCCTTAGCAAGGAAGTAGCAGGAATCGGCGCTTAATGTCACATGGTGGAAAAGCGCATTTCTATTTTGTCCAAGATCTTCAGGTCTTCACACAGACAGAGTCAAATGGCGGCCCAAATGAATAATCGCGCTGTACTATCAACGGCACCAGAATTGTGGTTTATGGCCAGATTACCGGTATCAGCTCAGGTGTATGCCGAGGTTTCATTCTAGCATGGTCAATGATCGGATAACGTGCAATAGAATAACATCCCATCGACTGAGTTACGGGGTACTTAATCGTATGGAAGCGACGTGAAGGGCATTTGAGTACCATGCCAACCGATTTCATGACCTCGTTCACCCGTGACTCCATAGACTGTAGATCGCCAAAGCTTCAAGTTAGAAAAGTGATATCATTGGCATGGTGGCATATTTACATTCGAAGCGGAAAGACTGAAGCTTGAGGCATGGTTCTCAGACGCCAACTCTTTCAACCAGCATCTGGACCCCCCGTGGCCTACAATGTCCTACGTCATTACGTAAGTAAAGGACAGAACCAGGTGGCGAAACCACCGGAAGAGGGGGCAGGATTACCAGCATTCTCTACTGTGGGAACGGAACACAACACTAATTGCTGTCAAGCCATGCCAAAATCCACACGAAGGGTCAAGCAGAAAGCGTAGAAAAATCGATCAGCCCATAGCTAATAGACACAGCCACAACTTTAAACTTGCTGATCGATAAAGGGACAGCCGGTTCAGCTGTCCGAAACGTCAGTAAACAAAAAAACACATTCCTGCGAACAAAAATGATCTATGATCATTTCACTGCCCACGTCTTCATTGAAAAAAACGCTATATCCATTTAAGACAATCTCGGTGGGTTCTCTGGGCAGTAGTGGTAACGCGTTCATATGGAGCAGAATCTATGATGGTTTTTCAGACACAGTCACACAGCGTCTCAACCACTTTAACATCAGAAGTCTTCGAAAAAATTGATTAAATTGCAGTGGTAGGACAGGACCACGGATAGGAAAGTTCAGGAATCGATTGGCGGCACACTGAGGCAATTGCAACTATGCTTGAGCGGATAGATAAGGAGCGAGTGGTCAAACGCCTCTGCCCTGTGGAGATGTGACTGATGGTGTTCATGGACCAGGAGGCCAAATCCGACGCTACAAGAACACTTCTTCAAAGTCTTCCATCGCATATTAGTCTTACGTTTCGAGCCAGTGCCTAAGAGACCAACGCACGGCACAGACCGCCACCCCCTCCAATGCGCTCGTACATTCATTCAACACATGGAGCGAGTCGGTTGCATGCGCAGTCATTAAACCCCTATTCACGGCGATGCCGGCATATCTAACACACACCTTTCAACAGTTCCAGCCCAAGCCTTCCAACTGGGTCGACCCCCTTCCCTCCTCCCCGACTCAACGCCTCCCAGTTTAGGCTGCCCCATTTGCCACTGCACATTCACAACACGCATCGGCCTGGTCGGACAATTGTCAATCTATCGCACAACGACTGGTGAACCAGTGGTTGGAGGGCCGACTCACGGCACAGATCTGCGTCTCCAGGGCCCTTACTATTCTCGCAAATTCTCCTGTGGCATCGGCCTAGTAGGCCAAATGCGCATTCTTAACAGGGCTGTTCTGTCACGTATGAAACAACGGGATGTCACCTGCGTCGCCAGTTTTTATAGTCCAGTCTTTTCGGAACTGAGTACTTGGCAGAAGAAGGAATAAGAGCGGTTCTGATGGCAACGGCTTTATTCAACACCAAACTAAAGCGGCAGGGTTGCGGGGGTTACTTAGTTTGTCCACGCCGGCGTATTTAAAAGACTCGAATCTTTTTAGAACCTTCGTGGCGTATGACAGACGCCTGGGCATTCTGGAACCTTCTCGCCTGCGGCCAATGCCCTCGCTGTGAGGGCGGTCGTTTCTTTTGCTCGACACACGGCGTAGGCGAATTGCATGAGGACGGTCTGACTGCGGGAATGACTCAGCTGGCCTGTTCGTTTACGCGACTGTCATGACAGCATTAGGGTCCTGCGACCATTACAAGGGGAAGTTGGCCCGATGCCGACACACCTTTAACACCAATCCTTCCGCCTCCCGCTCTTCCGTCAGCATGATCATCAGTAGTACAACTCCGGCCGACTCACCACACCCTGTGCTCGCTGCCACCATGAACTTCAGCTCACGTATTGGCCTTGGTGAACCAGTGCTTGGCGTCTTGATATAACGTCGCAGCTGTTCGTGTCCTCTGTCCACGCACACTCCCTCACCCCATGCGTCTCCTATTGCTTCGGTGGTCGATTTTTTTGTTAATTATTTATGCCTACTAACGGGGTTCAAGTAAGTACTGTTTTACACATTTTGTCTGCCGCGTGGTAGTAACTGCGAGGCGAGTTCACAATGACCAGCAGGTATGGAAACTAACCTGTAATGGAGAAGGAACATATGTTATCGGTGGACCAAGAGCTCTATTTGCCTGACTTTCGGAATTCGTGCTCGAAACCACCATCAGATACATGCAAACAACCAACGACTGCACATTGTGGCCTGTTTAACTACTGTGACATCCAGCAGCTCAATGTTTTTATTTGGGACTTGATGTATTAACAGCAAGAATAAAGTGCCCTTTTTAATGCTTGATTCTTCTTATCCTACGCCTCTCAACCTCATCCAGTGTATTTGCATTCGTTGACTCCTCTGGTTCTTTTTCCATTGCATTTTGTCCTCGTTCGCTTATATCAATACAGTCACGCGTCGCTGCCTTTCTTACTATCTCGCGCTCTAGTGACCCTAATGTTTATTGCTATAGAAGCACAAAGACTGGCCGAGGTGCTCCCAGTGGTGACTAAACAAGCAACTGTAAACCATATTATTGATGACAGCGAGCCCGGCTACGGTGTCTTACTGATTTCCGAAAAGGATTCTCTCTGTGAAACACAAGCTGTCCACCCATGGTCCTGTCAAGGGGCTGAGCTGCTCGCTACATCTGGTAACCTTCCAAGCAATGACTTTAGACACATACTGACAGAAAGATTTCCAAGGCACATGCTTTAGAGGACTTTCGTACGCTAAGCCTTTCATTCCCCAAGTTAGTTTGATAAAGTAATACTTACTTCTCTTAAGTAACACTTATTTATGAAAGTTAAGAAGTTCGGTGCGAATGGTCCATCCCCTGCCAAAAGACCTATAACGTAGGACAACTGTTCGTATCGCGAGGCAGTCGGTAAAAGAGCCATCAGCCCCTTTTACAAACGAGAATTCCAAAAGCCAGACAAATAAAAGTCATAATTTTGACGAGGAGAGGGTTGTAGAAGCGTGTCTTGCGCGTTAGCAATAATAAGATAAGAGCTTAAACCAAATATCGTTAAAATAAATCTTTAAAAATCGGCGTCGGCTGCACACGACTGTCCCCCTGGGGGGATCGCATCCCAAAATGCACACAACAGGGACGCACAGAGGGGTGAGGGAACCGGTGATAGACAGGGAGAAGGGGGCGGGGCGGTTCGGCGGCAGAACTGGTAAACATGTCGATGCCAGAAAAGTTAACAGGGGGAGAGACAGGAGGCAGCCAAGGAGGTATGACGCGATGCCACTAGACATAAAGTAAACCTCATACAGAGAGGGTGGTAGTGATGGCGGCGGCAGTGGCGGTGGCAAAAACTAACGAATAGGAAAAAACAGAGGGGGGGTCGGCAGGCCGGCAGCAGGGCGCTTTAATGTCCGATCAACAGGCAGGAGAGACAGGGCTCCGCCGCCCCTCAAAAGTCACGCAAATACGCAAAGTAAAGTTAAAAGTCGCGCGTGGGGGGGGGGGACAGGGATTGTCTTTATCTCGCGAGGTCACGAGGGTCTGTCCGTAATTAATCACTTTGGTGTTGATGGCAAGAGCTTAACGTAGGGCACCGGAAAGAGGCCACGGCGTGAGGGGCAGTCCTCGATGTAGCCCTCCTACAAATAGGTGATAAAAAATAGGCGGTCTTGAGGAGATATGATAGAAAGCTCGCTCTTGAAGACAATAGGTTAACAACAAAAAATCCCTTTAGCTTAACAAACCCGAGGGCGCAACATAAGCAAACTTGCCAGTTCGCAGTTGAGGCTCGCTGATTGGGCTAGACGCCTAATGCGGATGTTGTTGACTAAACGTGTCTCAGCCCACAAGCGTGTGGTGGATGACAAGCTGGTTATAATTAGCAACTAATTAAAGCATTCCTTACGGTAGAACAGGAAAACTGAAGGGTGGGAGGGAGGGAGGATGATTTAAGCGCTGCGGCTGGCAAATACGCCGGACATCTAGTTACTACGTGCTTGCCTAGCTAATGGGCCATGGAGTTCTAACTAACAGATAGCAGAGTAAAGCCGCAAGGGTAGCAATACATGGGCCTGGGTATGGTTGGCTGATGACGTTTAATAGGCCAGAAATAGTTATTAAAGTCTCTCTTATCTTTCTCGGGAAATGGAATACCGCCTGAAGATGACATCCATAAGTTTATTCACTTGACATTTCGAATTTTTACTCGAGACCGTCATCAGGAACAGTTATAAATTAGGTTGATAAGGCTCGCTGATTGGGCTAGACGCTGGAGATGGATAGTGTCGGCTATACTTGTATCAGCCCACAAAAGTGTAGTGAAGGAAAAAATGGTTGAAATAAGTAACTAATGAAAGCATTCCTTATGGTAGAACAGGGGACCTGGCTTTAAGCGTTGCGGTTGCCAAATACGCCAGGCATCTAGTTACCATGTGGCTGTCTACTTAATGGCATCGCTGTCGCACTACGTAAGCCGAAAGGTAGACTGTTTTTAGGTAACTAGTGAATACATCAACTGGAACAGTGCATGAACAACCACAGGCGGATATAATATTTTTCAATCCAAAAACCGAGATTATCACAGCTGGCATACTCCCAAATAAGCCCGTTTCCTCCAATGTCAACGAGATAGAAGATACCGCCATTGAATATGATAGATGTAACGCTGGGACGATAAAATACGGCCGTGGTGGTGGTGGAGAGGCTACCAATTGCGGTTCAGGACAAAGCCACACTGTTTCGCCCTGGAGTTCAGCTTCAAGCCTCAAGACACATGTGATAATCTTTATATCGGAGTCGGCAAATATTAGATCTCCCTCTGGTTGTTTATGCCTTCTTTCAGTTTATGTGTCCACTGGAATGCTTTTTTACTGAATACGCAAAATAATACCTAAAAAAAGCTAAATTTTAGGTTTAATTGGCCCGGAATACACCCCGCTCCTACTGGGCCTTGACATTCAGTCTCAAACCTCAAGGCACATTGGGAAGAGGATGGCCCGTAACGCGATCAATGACCTCTCTACCACTACCACTGTCAAAATACCCGATCACGATTGATAGAACAACGAGTTCGTGCGTCAAAGATCATGACCATGGAGTTCTAACCAACAGATTGCAGGTTAAAGCCGCAAGGGTCGCAACATCTGGAGCAGGGTATCATCAGTATCAGTTTATTGAGGAAAATATAAGCGAACGCTTTTGAAGGTCCTATTAGTAACAAGATAAGAGGAAATATATGAAAACAAAGAAAAATTGAAAAAAAATGTGTCAGTGACATGCTCGCGGATGTAGTCACAGTTCTTGGGCAATCTAAATAGTAATAAAACATGACTACTCGCTTATAACAAGTAGCATTATATAACGTAAGGCTGGCTGATGGCAGTAAATAGACCAGAAATGGTTAGTTCAGTCTCCCTTATCGTTGTCCTTAATGCAATACTGGCTTAAGATGAGATCAGTTAGTTTTTTATCTTCGCTTAACATTCAGGGTTCTCATTCGAACCAAGCACTTTAGTAATAAATAAAGCATCACGCTAAAAACGGCTTCGTCACGTTAACCGCGAAAACTGATACCAGAGTTAAACGTCAGCTCTTCAGTGAACCTCTCAGTCCCCCCCCCACCGCTCTGCACCTCAAGCAATTAGCTGGAAGTTCCTGTGTGTGCATGTGTTGCTTGCCAACTTACCCACCAGTCAGGTTCGACAGACTTCACAATGCAAATCACCTCATCCTTCTGAAAGGTCAGTTCATCGGCATTTTCGGCCTCGCAGTCGTAGAGGGCGAGACACCGGTGAGGCACGGCGTCCGGCAGCGACGAGGACGCGGGCTGACAGGGGTGGGAAGTGGAACTCAGAGTACCGGCGCGTGGAGTGGTGGGGCGTCTGGGTCGCTCGCTGAGTTTACGCGAATGGACTGAAAGGGTGGGGTGGAGAAGGAGGAACGTAAAAGCGGAGGAAGAGAGAGGAAAAATAAAGAGCGGGCGGCAATTAAAGCGTTAAAAGTTACGCACAGAGGATGCGGGCATTTAGGACAGTGAGAGCTAATGCGACCGTCCCGGGGTGGGGCGAATAATTAGGGATGAAAAGGATGACCGCAATAAGTGCGCCTAGATGCCAAGCGCGAGGTAATACAAACCGAAAATAAAACGCGTATAGAAGGAAGAGGACAAAAAGAACGGCTGCTGATGATTATTATTAGTGCTTACATCAAGCAAGTGGTTGGATGAGTCGATAACAATAAAGTTGCCACAGAATCGTGTCCTTAGGGCTGGTGGTATTAGTGCAGTTTAATTTTTAGTTTATTAATTATTTTATCAGTTAAATGTAGCTTAGTTTTTAGATTATTTTTTTGTAAAGTTGATTTAAGTATATAGTAGTTATTCAAGTATATTTATCGAACTGTTTGTTAAGTTTAGCTTATTTTAGTTAGCTGAGTTTAGTTTAGGAAATCCTGCCTGGCAGCCAGCTTACTGCGTCCTTATTGGTGGATTCCATACGAACAGTAAGTTGGGCGGGTAAAATGGACTCACGGCTTTTGCGCAGCCAACGCTCTACTGCTGAGCTACGAAATTCACCGTGAGCCATGAGTTTAATCACACTTGGGTTGATTTAGCCGCCCAACCTACTGCTCGCATGGGACCCATCACTACGGGTACAGTTAGCTGACTGTCCAGCATGATTTCCCAAGCAATCATCTACAATCCATAAGAATGACTAGTAGACTTACTTAATTACAGTAGTCGTCGGTTATTAAGCTCACGGTTAATAGGCCCAGCCGCGTATTAAGCTCAAATCAGCTTGGGATGGAATTTGACACAGCAAAATCCGACGGCTAATAAGCCCGATCGCCGGCTACAACGCCCAGTTTGCCAACAGGATAGAGTGAGATTCTCATCGCTCTGCGTGCGCAACGTGGTCTAAAGGCATCAGCTTTCACAAAACTTGACGATTTCTGGTGCCTGGAGAAGGACACCAAAGAGCGCTTGTGAGTGAAGGTTCCTCAAAAAAACTGACACTAGACCGCTTTTTAAACGTGTCGCAAATCATCCTTTGCTTTTTTTCGTAAAATATAGCCAAACAGCATTCTTTTCTTGTACATAACCAAGCTCTACACATAATACAGTACGTATGTAATGTATAATGCCTATCCTGCGTTTGCTAATCAAGAACTAGGACCCTCCGATTATTGCGCCCGCCGCTTATTAAGCCCAGTTTGGTCTGGGTCCGAGGTGGGCTTAATAGCCGGCGACTACTGTATAAGGTTTGGCAGATATCATTGAGCGGGTAAATCGACCTAAGTGTGGGTAAATTCACGGCGTACGGAGAGCCTCATAGCCCAGTGATTGAGCGTTGGCTGTGCAAAAGCCTTCCCTGCTCGATTCCCACTGATGCCGCGAATGTTTTCGCAATTGGGTTAATCGAAGTAATTAATTAAGCATATTTATCTAACTTTGGCGGTATCTAATTAAACTAAACTAAAAGTTCTGTAAATATTCCTCTGGTTAATTTGAAAAGTCAGTTTATTGAGCAAACATGTTTTCGGCCATTCTTCCTCAGGTCATTAACTTTGCAAAACAATGAAATTATAAACATGTAGAATAATCAGTAACTGTCTGACAGGGGCGTCGTTTGGCCACTGCAAACTATGTCAGTCTGCACAAGTAGGCGAAGTCGGTGTGTTGGATGAGCGACTGCCACTTGTGGTTGGGGGCGATGTGCTATCGTTACCTGGCGTCGGCGTTAGCCTCGGAAGGGACAGGGCTTGTGTTACAGTTTTCGTACAGCACAGCACTGGACTCATCAGGCGAATAGCTACTGCTTCCACTGTTGCCAGCATCCGCTGGCGTAGGCCTTTGGAGAGGTTGGTTGGTGCCTGGTAAGCAACCTGAAAGGCTTCATTAATATCGACCTGGTGATCCGTGTCGAAAAAATGTGCAAGAATAGAGCTCGAGATCGATTTAGTTTCACCTTTACTTAACCAGACCAGTATTTGTTCACGTACTCTCTTTACCAGGCGCCTCGGTGCTCGGCCAGTTCATTCTGCTCCACAGACTGACATATTCCGCAATGGCCAATCGGCACCCACTTCAGAGAAATATTGATTTTTCTGCACGTTCAAACTTTCATTATTTTGCAAAGTTAATGGAATGACGAAGAATTGCCGAAATCATGTTTGCCTAATAAACTGACTTTTCAAATTAAACTAAAAGTAACCACAGGAATAGGGGCTAGAGGTGTCCAAGTTCGTAGGCCATCTTATTGTTCGTTAATTTAGCTTAGTTAGTTTATTATATAGTAGTTATTTAAGTATACTTGTCTAACGCTGGTAACATCTAATTTCACTCAAATAAAACTAAATAACAAACTAAAAACTAAAGTAAAAATGATAAAACAAAAAGTTACCACATGACTAGGGGGTACGGGTACCCAAGGTTGTAGACCAAATTTATTGTTAGCGACTACTCAAAGTCTAGAACGATTGCTCCAGGCAAAATTAAGATAACCGCGTGAACCTGATGAAAGCCTGAAAGGATGAGCAGATGAGCGGTTCAGAAAGCGCGCACTAATTCCAGATTAGACTATGGCACTGAGTGGGGTTTAACGAAACAGGCTATGCGTCAACGCAGGGACATTCTCAGAAATGCTTCAAAAGACTGAAGCAGATCCCAACAGGTTAGTACACGTTACAGCACGTTAATAAATACATGCGAAACGGTCAGTAGGTTATTTAGCAGAGAGACGGAAACATTACAATTGGGCTTCTTTACACAGTTTGGTGCGTTTGGAGATAAAGGGTAACACACAACCGAGTTTTTTTGATAGCCAAGTTAGTTCCCACGCGGAGTGCACGCGACGTACTATAAACGAACGTTAGGTCAGGAAAAAAAGTTTCAATAAATTCCCGCTGCATAACAGAAAATTGGGATATGTTGATATAAACGTCAGGCGAATGTGCATATGATAAATCGCATTATTTAAGGTCGAAAGAAAGAAGGATCCTGTTAGGAGAGCCCAACACTCGCGCCGTCCTCGAGGTAAGATAAGACCGCCGGCCAGGTTCTGAGGTCCTGCATGACAAGGGCCACGAAAAGACGCATGCACGTGCGCGTGTCACCGAGGGCGCGACCGGTCGCATGAGGACACGATGGCCAGATGCATGACGGCTGTTTGTGTGTGTGTGTGTGCCATAGCCATAGTTGGATCAGGAATCCCCACCGGAATCCAAACTGGGAGTAGTTGGGAAATGGAGAAAAGCCGCGACCTCGACCGGCTTGAGCCACAGGTCCGCGGGAGTGAGGTGGGTGCCTGGCCGAGAACTGCAGGCGAACAGATAGCGGCAGTCACGCGCGAGACGCCGCAGTCGGGACAGCAGTCGGGTATGGATGGGTCGAGCCGGTGTTGGTACTGGCGAAGGAGCATGCAGTAGCCACTGCGTGCTGCACCAGGGTACAGCGAGTGACCCTCGGAAGATGTCGTTCCGAGGCCACAATCGGAAGTGGATAGCCACCCAAAAGGACCGGGGGACGGTAACCTCGTTTCTCCTCGACAACGACTCTCTGGTGGAGACGCTGGAAGCCTGTCTTGGTGGCAGAGCTATCAACAGGTAGATCCGCGAGAGACGAGGCAATAGCTTCCCTGTGGAGTGCTCGAATAGACGGCCGGACGTTGCGGCAGGGCTCGGGAGCGGTGCAACGGTGATGATTGGGATGACCGGGTTGCAAACAACTCAACGAAAACTGCTGGCTAAGGAGACGGCTGCCTATAAAACCACTCGTGGAGAGCCAACAGGAAACAATGACTACTGGCCCTTAAATTTATTGCAACCGCTGAAGGCGGCACTTTGTTGCCACGACGCGCTACCGACGACCCGACATTCTGCTGCTGGGGACACAGGACAAGCTGCCGAGACGAGACCGACGAGAGAAGACATGTTGCTGACGGACAGACAGACGACAACGCTGATGTACAAGCAGAACTATTAACGGTACATAACTATCTACCATCCTGTTCTGCCTTCTCTTTCTTACACGTAACTGGTGGACATAACCGGTGTTGACACAGGAACACACAAGGTTATAACAGATCCAACTCTAAAAATTGTTTTGCAAATTTGTGACGTTTTCTGGAATGCAATGAACTCGTTTGACCACAGTTTCTTTCAACACATTGACAATTCGGTCCGTGGCTAAATAAATAAACGGACAAGCTATGAAATGCTGCCCCCGTATGATATAAATACCCAGTTTGGATTTAAAGACAAATGGGGAAATTGGCGGCGGAAAAGCGTCACGTTAGTTGTTAACAAGAAATTTCACTATAAGTAAGGCCACTCTGTGTTGCATTACTAATAAAAAAAACCTTGCCAGTGTCAAGTCCAAGTTAAGACGGGATACGGCGCACACAGCTGGCGCAGCCTGAGCCGTGTTGCCAGTGTCATAACGGTCACACTAAGGAGCCATTTAGGCCTGCTCTTAGCCCACCATTCCAGACAAACAAACACACACTGTACTGACAGCGATTTCCAAGTTATTCCATCAGTAGGCAACCCTTTGAGTCACGGCTTTTAGCGCATCATGATAGCTTCAGGCGAGATGGATTGTTGAGGAAAACGGGCTAAGCCGTCCACGTCACCCTCTAGTCCAATTTAAAGGCCACAGCCGGTCAGTGGACTGGTGCAGAGTGGGCACAGATACTGATATAGCTAATGACTTCGTCTACACGTACCACGTACGCGACGTGGTTTCCCAAACAAAGGCATCAGAATTTTGCAACAAAAAGGTTTTTACCCAATAATCTAGCCCTCGCGGTAAGAGTGCGCTGAGCCCTCAACCCCTGTTAGGACGACCCAGCAAGCGAGTCATAACTCCGGCCATACTGCAAGACCACCACCGGCCGGGTTCTGAGGTTACACCTGGCCAGAGGCAAAGCGCGCGCGCCAAGTGTCACACTGAAGTCGGCGCACGATGGCTACTAGCAGAGAGACAAAGAAGGAACGAAGACGGCTGGCCCTTAAATAGCGAGGCTGCGAGCAGAACGACACTATGCTGCTGGGACACAACACTCGGTTGCCGAGACGCGCTACCGACGACCTGAGATTCTGCTGCTGCTGGAGACACAGGACTCTGTTGCCCTAGACGAGGGACTGCTACCGAGGTGAGACTGACGACAGAACACACGCTGCTGACAGGCACAGAAGACCAAGCTGCCGGACACGCATAATACATACCGTATGTACGAGCAAAAATAGTGACAGTAAACTATTCACTGCTATCCTGTTCTGCCTTTTCTTTTTAACAAGCAACTGGGGGATATAACCATGGTTGACACAGGAACACAAAAGGTTATAACAACCTCACTGTCTATTTACATCTAGTGACCTCAGCTACGCGTAATATGTACAGGACCTGTTTCCCCGAACATAAGCACCATGAATTCACTTAAACGGGGGTTGAACGGCTCACATATCACGTGTAGGAATACCAGAGGCGTGCTACATAGAGTTATCACAGCTTGACTCAGTCGACCGCCTGGGACTGAATGTGGGGTCTGACGGCTATTGCCATCGTGTAACCCTCGAAGCCACGATAGAAGCAAGAAAGCCAGCTCACTGACCCCCCCCCCTGCCCTCGACCTGCATCGAAAAACCGCTAATCCAGCCGCATATAGTCTCAGTCACTAGCTACCTGTCTTATCTTGAAAAATGGGGAGTCCCAGCCCTCCCAACACAGAAATACTCTTTCCTAAGAAATAAAACATTAAAGGGTATTACGATCGCTGGGAGTCGACGCCGGCGGAGGTAGTTCCGAGTCCGAACCATCGTCATCCTCCTCCTCGGCCAGAAAACCGTCCCTGAAGGAGAGCGGGGGATTCCGTGCCTAAAAACAGAGTGAGCAATGTTGCCGTGCCAAACAAAAGATCAGACTCAGAAGTAGGTACAGCGGAAAGCAACAGTTTTGCTTTTTTATTATTATTATTACCTGGCCTACACCTTCAGACGCTGCCCGGGCAGAGATCCGGCTTATTGTGGCCGGGTAGGGCCGACCAGTAGCGGGGTCGCGGAGTCGTTCGGGCGTGGGATCCTCCTCCAGCACATCCAACAGGACGTCAATGTGGTCTGTGGACTGATGAGTGGCGCTGGGGGCATCACCGGCTAAAAAAAACAAATGGGCTGTTAAAGGAATGACTCGCAGGTAACTTCCTGTTTAACGAGCATCGGTAGCAGAATTATGGCGAACATTTGGGTTTAAAAACCATCAACTTCTACAGAACAACCGTGTAATCTCCATTCAGTACACAAATACTAATGACGGCATAACTACGGTCTCCCTTGGCAATACTATCTACCTATACTACCAACTGTTACAGCTGTCAAGGCCTCTGTCGAGGCCCAAGACAGAGCGGGAGAGATGAGTCCCGTTAGCGGTCGGTGAATGTTCATCAACGAGTTTCAATATCCTTTGATCTAAAGTGGTTAAACAACGAGCTTGTGGAAACTTGCCGCACTGACTCTGCTTTCGCCCTGCCAGAGCTTACACCCGTGATTAGTCATCTACTCCGCGTATTATCGACCTGCTCTCACGTCTTTCTACGATGTGATCGAGTACGGCGGCCCCTGGAATCACCCTTTCGTGTCATCTCGCGAGGAGGTCGTGAGCGATGACCGGCTCAAGGCTGCTGTCCTGGACACTTCGCTGGACGAGCCCTCTGTGCTTCTACCTCCCGTTTCGCCTCCTCCCCAGCCCAATATTCCATTATCCCGGATTTTACCTCTTCCCTCCTGTCCGCAACCCCAACCTGTCCCTGCCTTCAACTCTAAAACTTCTGCCACTACCTCAAGTTCCCACACTTCTTCGACTGCCCACGCCAACTTCTCTTTTCAGATACCTTTATATATCACCCGTAGTGGACGCCACGTTCATTTCCCCGATCGTTTTGTTACCCATATTTGTAGGTCTCCATCCTGACTTCGGTGTCGATACCCGCCGCCTTCCGTCTTGCCGGGGGGTACTGTGGGAGTTTGCCACACTGACTCTGCTTTCGCCCTGCCAGAGCTTACACCCGTGATTAGTCATCTACACCACGTGTTATCGACCAGCTCGCGCCTACCCTCATAGGCAATCGATGATTCCGCCTCGTCTAATTGGCGACAGATGTTTGATTACTCTTCCACGGTCTAGCAGGCAAGGCTTGGCTGCAGCGAAAGCACAACGTCACGGAAACATCTGGCGTGCACACGCAGCTGGCAGTTGCCTCTGTACTGTCTATTTTCTGGCAGTAAATTTCTGTTCACCAACACTGTCTGACCTGCCTTGATTTGGGGAAGCCTTCTGCGCTCGAAGCAATAAGCTCGTGACTCTGATCAAAAAGGCCGCTAGTTCGAGACTTGAGTGGGACACCTTTTGGGTCTGGGTATGACTGGCTGACGACGGCCAAAAAGCCAGAAATGGGAATTCCAGTCTCCCTTGTCTTTACCGGCAATACAATCTGCCTTTAATCTTATACGAAATCTGTCTTGAACATAAGGACTCATAACGATTTTAGGCAAAACCCAAAGTGTCCAGACGTTTCTGACCCTAACACGCATAAGCTTAATATACATACCCATGTATGGATAAGTGGATGGTCACCAATTCAAGTAATGATACCCATGATCAACATAAAACAGGCTCAAACATTCCGATAGCCTTAATGTCCAAATACACGCGAAATAGTAGTCGACATGTCAACCTGGACGCTCGCTACTACGGTACTTGCACCTTATACGGATGTGATCATGCCTGATATAGCCGGCCTCGCGATGTCACAGATTCTGCTTGACGATCTGCGACAGCGTTTATGAAAAGTTCAATCCAGTCTCTTTTTCAGCGACAGATGCCGAAGGATTGAGAAAACCCGGCGAGCAACATCGATTCGCGAGACAATTTTAGCCTTTATCTGTTCATTCGCCAGCAGCAGTCTTGCCCCAAGATATTTGAGGATGCCTACTTCTTCCAGTTGACGCCAATTAATAACGCAGGGGTGCCTTCTTCTGATCAGGAATGCAGCTCGAGAACAATTTGGTCGTTCCAGTATTTATAGATTAGCCGATCGAAGTATCGATCTCACTCATCCGAGACACTACAGACTGTAGATCTACAAAGTTTGAGGCTAGCAAGGCGATATCGTCAGTGTAGTCCAGGTCAGTCAGCTGGCGTCCGGGGGCAAACTCCACACCATTAAAACCATGCAAGCGTCATCCGGGAGGCCAGTCAATAGCGTAGTTGAACAGAATGAGCTACAGGATGCAACCGTGCTGAACACAGAACCAGATTCCGAACAGTTGGGGGAGGTTGTAATGGACCAGAACTGGCGCAGTGGTAGAATAAAGGAAGGCCTCGATCATGGCACGTCATCTCGTTCCATTATTCGCCACTGGAAAGCACGGCGAAGTAAACATGACAGACAGCCGGCAGTTGCGCTGTCAGTGCGCACGGTTAACTGACCATTAAAACAACAGCCGTACGGATCCACCATTTCCCCTCTCAAACCTTCTTGCACCGCGAACTGAAACTGAATCCTTCCCCCCTCCCCTTCTCCCCTGCCACGGCAGCGACCCTAACATTGTCCCAAGTCACGCACACACACACAGCCCTCTTTCCCAATGACGGCTGCTTGGTTTTCTAACCTCCAGGTCCTCCAAGCGTGCAATAATTCCATCCCTGACTATTCATTTCATCTGATGACAGGTTGAAAATTTGCAAGTACAACCTGAATTTAGCCGACATTACGTCCTTTTTAACACACATTTATGATAGCGGTGACAGCGGCGGGAACAGGGGGTGGAGGGGTTGGTAGATTTACGCAGGACTGTTTTGCTTTTAGTTGGCTTTCATTCAGCTCTCATCGCAATGCCCAGCAATCCTCTGCAATCAGAAATATAAGCATGCGCTGGCGCACACACAGCCACCTCCCTAAACACTGCGCACACAGATGGTACACAGATGGGCCATTATAGTACTTTAGCATTTGGCAGTCGCTGGCACACAGCAGCAGCAGCAGCAGCAACAGGTCGGGTATTCATCTGTGTGAGAAAAAGCAAAACAAATTTGGCCGAAGAAGCCCAAAATAATAAGGCAGCTTCGAGCCGCCATCCGAATCCGGTTGCTAACACTACCCCCCCCCCCACTGCCTTCTCAATTTGTGTGAGTCTACAGCACGACAGATGGTTGCCCGTGGCTTCTGCCACTCATGCTGGATGTGTTTAATCTGCCGTCTCTCCATCTCCCCTCTCAGAAAAAAATAAAGATGGGGGCTGTAGCAAAACAGGATGCCGGATGGCGAGACACCAGGAGGAAATTCGTTTCGACCAAAGTGCTCATTATTAGGGCGGTCTAACAACAGCCTTCGCAAGCAGTAGTTTGCAAACCATAGCCGCGTCCACAATAGGCTATTGATCGGCCTATGCGCGAGCTACCACTTCGAGTTTGACAATCAATCGATAATTTGAATTTCTAGCTACATTCACTCACTGAACCAACAGCCAATGGGACTGGCCACTACCTCAGGAGAGAATCTTATTGGCCCAAGGAACATCGTTGACATACCTTTGTTCCCCTAAATTTGTTGTACATAGAATACTCAAAGGCTTCCGCTTCTGCACACTTCCTGTCGTGTTCTCTCTTTGAAGGCGCACATGAGGCGTAGTTAGACGGCGAATATTTTGGCCCGGACTTCTGTTACCACATTTGGCGACGCATTGCGCAGTAATATCTCGGCCCGGGCCTCCGTTATAACACTTATGACCCCCTTTCATGGACCCTATGGGTGGACTAACACCGTTGTTGTGTGTGCAACTCGATCAAATAAATGGGCCGCCAAGCAGATGCGCTGGGCCCGCACGAGCTATATCCAGGTCACGACAGGCGTTATTTGAGTTGCGCTCCCATGACAGTCTGGTATATTGAGGCCAGGCTGTTACGTACAGTGGATGTTTCTTTAATGTTGGCATTTTGCTGAGTTGTGTCACCAATAAATGTCTCCAACATATTCTCAATATACTAGCAATATAGCAAGTAAAAAGCAGTGCGTTTAACATAACGATGTGGACTTTTTCCATGCCCCCCCCCCGTCAGGTAATCCAGTAAAATAAAGATGCTTTATCAGAACTTGTGGCTACGCAGGCCAAGCATTTAAAGTTAGGAGAGTGGGTAACGAAGAAAGGAACATATGCTGCAATTGAACCGACAAAGACAAGGCAGCCCAGAATGGCCAGTTCTTGTTTATTAGCCATCAACAGCCAGTCATCAAAAATCCCACAAGATTCGAACCGTGGCAGAACTCTACCACTGTACCACGGGCTCGTTGTTTTAACAAGTTGCAACTGGGAAATTTATTAACAGTAGGACGCTCAATCTCGGGGCTGGCCACATCTGGGATTGGGTATGAGTGGTTAATAACGGTTAATAGGCCAGAAATAGTCATTTCAATTTCCCGAGCATTTTACTGTTCTGTTTCGGCATTGAGTACAAGTCGCTCTGCAACTGCCTGCGACGGCTCTAGATTGAACTCCAAAGCAAAACGGGACGAGAATACTCCCTAACTAGACCGGTTAGCGTCCTACCATTCATAATATTCTCTACTACAACTGATAAAAAACGGACACCAAACTCAATGCTAGAGAAGTTGACTCCATGATCAACGGGTGGCGGGTTCGAATCTCGAGTGATCCGCACCTGGGTTTGGATATGATTGGCTGATGAAGTCTAATAAACCAAAAATGGTCATTCCAGTCTCTCTAGTGTCTGTTGCTTCCTAAATTTCGGAAGAAGGGACTATTAAAAGGTTAGCGACGATCCTCGAGCCTGTGCCAAGTATTGCCTTCCCGACAGCAATAACGAGTACCAGCCTGATAGTACTACATACTACCAGGATTCATACAACGCCCTGTTCTAGTCAGAGAACCTACAGACGTCTGTTTTCCAACAAAAAATGGCAGAAAGTCAGCAAAGGCAGCAAATCATACATTGTCGCGCAGATATCGAGGAGGTCCGCTTGGTGGAGAGGGGAGTGGAGCTGGCAAGAAGCTGGCGAGAAGCGGCAGAGGCCACGGTGTGGCCGGGTGGATGGTCAGTGGAACTAAACCGCCTGGAAGGTGGTGTAGACTGGTAATCGGCGAGACCTCGCCGTTCGGAGACGCCACCACAGGAGTCGGTGGACAAGGAGAACCACTAGATCGGGGAGAAGATGTAATTATCGTTAATTCTCATGATCATGCCTGGTGCAGTAATGATTGTATCCTATAAATAGCGCAACTTCCTCTGCAAGTATCACCCATTTCTGTGACTACTTTCTGCTGATGTCTCTGAAGAAGAATCCGAGACGGAGTTCGAAACGTCAGGTGAATAAAAGTCTTGTTCTAACGATCGCACCTTCTTCTTTTTCTCAAACCAAGCAAACTCGTGACAGAAGAGGGCACAGCGGTGCTCCACAAAGCACTACGGAATCCTAGTGCAACCGCCGCTGCCAACTAGCTCCAAAAGTCAATCCAACTCTCTTATGAACGACAATACCTAGCAATAAAAACAATTCAAGTTTGAATGAGTCACTTTTAGATCATTCATGGTCTTACGTTTGAAGCTAATTGCCTTTCAGCCTTCTACCACTGAGCTAGGGGGTGACTGCGAATGTTAAAAAAAGACCGATGCTCAGGGCCCACGAGGAAGCCAGACCGGGGCCCTAGACTTATAACAAAACAGCAGCATCTCATTCGGCAAGGAGGACACACACACATCGATCGGCAGTCTGCAGTTTTGCGTGACCTTGAATGCAGCTACCACAGTACAGAAGGAGGGAGAATAGAAAAAAAGCCTTACCGCTGTAGAGGAAGAGGAGGCAGGATTTGCCGTGCTGGAATTATGCCGGAAGGCGGGTGGACGCGGCGCGGGACCCTTTTTCCTCGGAAGGGTGGCCAGGACGCTGCCGAGCTTTGTGGCACTGGAGCCTGGGGAGACACAAAAATTCAAAACTAGTTAAAATCACCTCAGTCTGTGTGAAGTAGCCAGTTTTAAAAATGAAAAGTGAGGAGAGGGGTGGTAAGCGGTTTCGCAGGTATACTCTTTAGCGAAGTTGCAGGTTACAAAAATGCACATAATGAATTAAACAGACCTTTGAAACTCTGCGAGAAGGGAGAGCAGGAAGAGTAGGGACTATTGAAACGCGTAGCTTTGGGCACCTAGAAAAATATGGAAGAAAAAATAAGCACGAGCTCATAGTGAACGAACTATTGCACCCACTTAAAATCAGTAACTCGAAAATAAACAAACGAAACAACAGTCAAGAAACAGCGACATTAAAAAAGATGAGGGGGAGAACGGTAGTGGTATTACTAGTAATAGTTGTGGTAGTAACAATATTATTAGCAGTAATCATAGCCGTAGCGGCAGTGGTAGCGGTGGTAGTATTTTGGATGGTGATAGAATTGCCAATAGAGGAGGATATCCGTGTTCCAGGAAGCAGTTCAGAAGTAGAAGAAGCGATCACTGGAACAAGAGTTTTATTTTCCTGACTTTTCGGGCTTCGTCGGGAATCCTTAATCATAGGTAATCGCAGGAAAGTCAGAGACATGTGCAGATAAGGGTAATACATACACAGGCTGCATATTATTTATAGCGCGTAGCGGTCATCCGCATGCGTACTATAATGTACAACCTGTGCGTGTATCACCCTTATCTGCACATGTCTCAGACTGTTCTACTATTACCTATGATTAAGTATTCCCGAGGGAATCCGAAACGTCCGGACAATAAACCTCGTGTTCCAGTAATCGCTTCTTCTTCCGGTGATAGAATTATTGGTAGCGGTATACTACTTACTGGTCTTACCAGGTATGATTACTAAGAATTAGCACTCTTAGCATAGATTACTTCTAGCAGCAGTATCCTAGTCCTCGTAGCCCAAACTTAGTAGAAACTGACACAGCTCGGTGGATACAGTTGAGAGGGCGGCAATCATGTGGTGATTATGATGATAATGGTGGTGGTGGTGATGGTGGTGGTGGTGGTGGTGGTGGTGATGGCGGTGGTGGTGGTGGTTGTGGTGGTGGTGGTGGTGGTCAGGGACGAGAAGTTATAGAGAAGACAGATTATGAAGGACAACAAAAAATCCGAGGATCTGGAGATGAAGAGTGTGAATACAAAAGAAAAGGTGAGTACTATATAGGTTGACAGAAGAGCCTGTGGAGTGGAGAGTAAGAACATAGAGCGCAGAAGAGAAAACCTAAAATAGCAGTGGGCGAATGTTATCTCAAAGTCAGCAGGAGTAAAAAGAAGTTAAAAGAAAAGTGAGAGAGAGAGGGAGAGAAAGGTGAATGAAAGAGGGAGAGACGAAGTAGGGAAGGTCGCCAAGAGAAAAGCATACAGGGGCAATCTCAAACACACCCCGTCCGTCGAGTCCAGGCCCAGTGACCCGAAAGGTCGATCAAGCAGTTTGGTCAGCACGTCACTCGTCATCCGCACCGCACCGGCACCCGTACGCTTGCTGACAGAACTGGTCGGTGATATGGAGGGCGCGGTGGACGCAGCGGAGACGGCGTCCGGCGCCCATTTGACAGTCTGCAGGTCATCAATGGCCTCCACTAGCTGTAGTTTGGCGGCAGCGGAGTCGGCGTCAGCGCTGGCAGAGGAGTTGAAGAGCATGGCCGTCTTATCGTCGCCATCCCGACTCAGGCTCTGTACTGTCTCCGCCAGCTCGAGCAGGCTGATGCACTGCTGGAGACGAGCTTCCAGGGAGTCAGATGTCGACGCGCCCTCGGGCTCTGCGTCCCGCAGGGAGAGGCCGGAGAGTTGGGCATTTGCAGTCTGGAGGGGCGTCTCGCCGGCATTGTTCTTCTGTAGCAACATCTGTGGGGAAGGAGAGGGGGGACGACAAAGAAAGGGAGCCAAATTAAACCACAAGATCTGCAGATGGCACCGTAGAAGACCAAAGCAATGAAACCTGAGGCCTAAGCTGCGCCATTTATATCGACGTCCGGGACTGTGCAGCAGCCGGTCAGAGTGTATGGAATAGTCATATCGGACCAAGCTAACGGGCAGGATGATGATTGATTGAATAAAAGCCCGAAACAGTTCCATATCAATCTCCCTCTCTCTCTCTCTCGTTTCCTAACTGTCACGCATCTCTCTGCTATATAAATATACTAACGGGAATGGGCACACACCGATCTGTTGGCGTCCCGAAGCAAAGAAGCTTCGCATGAATGTCAACGGTCACGAACAAGCAACCAACTACCACGCCGCAGTCGACACAGTTGTCATTGCACAGAGGAGGAAGGACAGACAACGCAGATAGACTGGTACAGTCTGTTTTATGCTTATTTTGACTTTGGTTGAGGATAGTTTATGGGTAGCACCAAAGTAACCCAAAACCGGAGGTAAAAAGAAAGCCTTTTCCTTCAGCAGACTGAAGCAACGCGGTGACTCTCGCGGGATTATAGTGAAAGTGGACTTGCGGAGAATATACGCCCATTCTCTGACCACTACCGTACCTGAACCCGATGTCGAGACACAAGGTGAGAAGGGGGAGGACGCAGACGGTGTATACGCAACGCCCTCCAACACGCGCCACAATAACAGCATCTTAGTTTGTAGGCTCCCGCGTGCGCGGGAACACCATAAATCTCGCATTAAGAAGGACCTATTGCAGCCTGACTCTCAGTCTGCCAGCAAGCCACTTCCCGCACCAAGACACACACTGGGCTAACTGCGCGGTCCGAGTTATCCCGTCAGTTGGCAACCCTCTAAGCCGCGGCTTTTAGTTCACCATGATAGCTTCGAGCGCTTCAGATCGGTTATGGTGGGGAAAGAAATGCGCTGAGCATCGACATCACGCTCTTCGCAACTACCAAGAACAAGCCACACATACGCATACACTTGCATTCAAATCAAACAAAAGTTAACGAATGCGAGAGAATACTTGTATTCCAGGAATGTCTATGGGTAGAGGAGACATATGGTCGATCACTGGAACAGAATTAATTTTTACCTGAGCTTTCGAGCTCTTACAAGAGCCCATCGTCAGATATGGAGAAACAGTAACAAATGTGGAAGCTACTGGGGGCGTGTGTACAATAATTAAAATTTTGAACTGGCAGAAAATCAATAATAGTCTGTGCTGTGTTGACTTGCCACTGAGGGCTGTGCTAGCCTGTTCCAGTAGGCAAGATTGACAAGTTGGGTGGAAATATTTACAGAAATAGAATCATCAACAAAACAAGTAATAGTTATGGTGGGAGGGATGGGCAAATAAAAAAGGCATGGTTGCAGGGAAGGAGGATGAAAAGAGAGGGATTATGTAGGCTTGGGTGCCAAATGGCCACGTCAGCATCGAAAGTGGGATGATTATGGAGGATGTTGGGCCAATCTATTACGGCGGGCGTCTGGATGTGATCGTTTGCAAAAGCGTAAGGCCCTGTACGCAGGCGCTAATTCGGCACATCTGTTGACTGAATTCTCATCCGTGGACCAGGCTTCGATAAATTCTCTGCTCGTCTTGTTTCCCGCGTGGGCGAGTACCTTGACGGCAGCGAAGTTGAACTCATGGCCTGTTTAGTAGGTGTGAGTTGCAACTTGTGATGATTCGTCGCCTAGTCGCACGGCCTGCTTGTGTTCACGTATATGCGATCCGAGCATGCGTTCTGTTTGACCTGTATAATTACAGGGACAGTTTAGGCATGGGATGCGATACACTACCCCAGATTGTTCAATCTGCATAAGCCGGTCTTTTATTTTCATCATTCTGCTGCGCATTGTAGCTTTGGGTCTGTGTGCAATTCCAACACCTAGTCCCGCAGCGATGCGCTCAGTCGCTTCTGAAACGTCTTTTATGTATGGCAGAGCGTGCCATATCTTCGGTGTTTCTTCTCTTTGGATCCTCCGGGGCCGAACGCGTAGGCATCGGTTTATAAATGCTTTTGGATAACCGTTCTGCGTGAACTGGTCACGGAGATATCTGGCCTCGTGTGCCTTTTCCTCTGGTTTACTGGAGTGGGTCTGGATCCGTTCGAAGAGTGTTTTTACTAAGCTCCGTTTGTGAGCAACTGGATGGTTGCTGTGAAAACTTAGGAGTTATGTTGTGTTCGTCGGCTTCCTGTAAACCGTCGTCTCGAATTCACCATTGGGTGTTCTCTTGACGAGGACATCAAGGAAAGGGAGCTGCTGCTCTTTTTCTTTTTCCCGTATAAATTGCATGCCACGAAATATTCCATTGAGCAAGTCATGGAAGTTTTGCAGCATATTTCTCTTGATGATGACAAACGTGTCGTCGACGTAGCGGCGCCAGAAGACAGGCTCATGTTGGACGAAGGCGACGTTTTCTAGTTCCTGTAGAACCAGTTCTGCCACTAGGCCAGAGATCGGGGAGCCCATTGGAGTTCCTTTGATCTGTTCGTACGTTTCTCCAGTTTTCTGGCAGAATTCGAATAACCTTATAAGGTGTTCAATTTTTAGTGGGCTTTGGGCCTCATCATATGCCTCTTTAACTCTCTTCTGTAAGATATTGTGCGTCAGTTTTGGCGGTATGGTTGTGAACAATGAGGTCACATCGATGGAGACCATGATTTCGTCTGATTGAATCGTCCGACTTCGGAGGTCCTCGAGGAATCGAGAGGCTGATTGCACTGAGGTAATCGAGTTGCCTTGGAGGAATTTAAGTTTTCTATACATCCACTTTGCCAACGATTGGCCGAAGTGGGACATTCGATTTGTGGATTTTTGGTAGTCCATAAAATCGCGCCAGAGCTGTATCCGCTAACTTCATTTGGCACCACTCATTCATAGTGATCACATTCTTGCGCCGGTATTCTCTGAGAAGTTTAGTCAATCGTTTGGATAATTCTTTGGCTTGCGAATTTGGTGTTGGTTGGTAAAATGCTCTGTCGTCAAGAAGAGCCTTAGCTTTGACGTTATAATCTTGCCGGTTCATTACGACAGCCGACCGTCCCTTATCAGCAGGTAAGATGATAATACTATCATCTTTCCTCAGTTCTCTCAAGGCTTTTGACTCACTTTGCGAGAGGTAGCTAGCTGGTTTATGAGCCATAAGCAAGGAGGTCACACGTTGTCGCATTGAATGTTTAGTGTCACCAGTTGCCTCCGTTCTCACCAACATCGCTTCCGCTGTAGCAATGAAGTCAAGTGGGTCGGCATCTGCAGTATTAAAACAGGCTTCGTGCTGTAGCACGTGTAATTGCTGCTCTGTTAATTGTTTCGACGAAAAATTGTGGACTAAGTCAGAATTCGTAGTGTCCGCGGGTTTCAATTTATTCAGCTTTCTCTCCAAAATCTCCCTTTTCTTGGCCTGCCGGTTTCGTGTTAAAGCTGAAATCGTTTTTCCAAGATTCTCAGCAATAAAATCTCCGAAGATCTGGAAACACTCTCTTTTATCTTCGTCAATCGTGGCCTTGTACTTTCTTATGCGTCGGTGGCAGTCATTAATGAGGACTCTTACCATCTGTTTGATGAACCTTTTGGCAACTTCTCTCCCCATAGCCGTATTCACTGGTGCCTTATACCTGAGGCATCGTGGCGTCAGATCTTGTTGAAGGCACTTGTGAAGGAAACGTAGTTGTTCATAGGCTGCTGCTTCTCGGGTGGAGAATAGCTCCCAGCTGCGAGCTATGCGAAGCGCTTCGCGACGAATCATCACAAGTTGCAACTCACACCTACGAAACAGGCCATGTGTTCAACTTCGCTGCTGTCAAGGTACTCGCCCACGCGGGAAACAAGACGAGCAGAGAATTTATCGAAGCCTGGTCCACGGATGAGAATTCGGTCAACAGATGTGTCGAATTGGCGCTAGCGTACAGGGCCTTACGCTTTTGCAAACGATCACATACAGACACCCGCCGTAATCAATTGGCCCAATATCCTCAATAATCATCCCACTTTCGATGCTGACGTGGCCATTTGGCACCCAAGCCTACATAATCCCTCGCTCCCCATCCTCCTTCCCTTCTCCTATGACTTTTTTTAATTTCTCATCCTCCCACCATAACTATTACTTGTTTTGTTGACGATTCTATTTCTGTAAATATTTCCACACAACTGGCCTACTGGAACAGGCTAGCACAGCCCTCAGTGGCAAGTCGGCACCACACACAATTATTGATTTTCTGCACGTACAAAAATTTTAGTTACTGTACACACGTCCCAAGTAGCTTCCACATTTGTTACTGTTTCTCCACCTCTGACGATGGGCTCTTGTAAGAGCTCGAAAGCTCAGGAAAAAATAAATTCTGTTCCAGTGATCGACCATATGTCTCTTTTACCAAGCAAAAGTTACTCTCGTTGCGCAAACCGGTATATTTAAAGTGATTGGTTCGATTAATGAACAGGGAAAGGTCACAGAACTCACAGGGGAGGGAAGACCACCGACATTCAGCAGAAGGCGCATCGCGTCAGGGGAAGCATAGCGAGCTGCATAGTGAAGTACCGTGTCGCCCTGAGTATTTGTGCGTAGGATGGAGGATCTAAAGGGGAACGAGGGCGGAACACGTAAGGCACCACCATGACATTTTAGCAAAATTCACGAAAATTAAAAACGGACAAGAATAACATGGCTGCCGGTTGCTTACAGTGGAGAGTTTTGAATGATAAATTCAATCAGAGGAAGACAATTGCGGGATGGTCGTGGACAGGGCGAAGAAGACATGGCATGGAAGGACCGCACCATCTGGTTCTCCGGACTAGTGCCTGTCAGCCCATTCATGGGGCTCGTACGGCCGTCGCCACCTCCACTACCACCGCCGTCATTGTAGGCCGCAGCAACACTGGCCCGGATGGCCAGGTGGAGCACGGTGTCGCCGGATTCACCCACATCGGGGTCGTCGGAGGGCAGGAGGCGTGAATTCAGGTCAAAGCCTTCAGCATGCACCTATTCAGGGCAACGTAGCTGGTCAGCAACACGGTAAATTCAACTAAAATTATCATTTATACTTTGAAAATTGCACACATTTTCCCTTCGTGCGTTTCGGTGCGTGCTTTGCCTCTCGCTTTCTCCCACTCTCTTTATCGGTAACCCCCCTCTTTCTCTCCTTCTGTCTTTACCAGTAGTCGTTTTAAGCTGCCCGTGAGACCCTAGATCGAGGTCCCGAAACAGAATGGGACGCGCACACCCCGCAACCCGATCGGTTAACACATCTGAAACATAGTGATTGCTCGAGAAGTTTATCTGTCTACACTGGTAGAAACTGTCTGGCTACTAGCGGCGAGATTCGGACGCATTCCAGAAAGGAAAATGCGCTGATACAGCCAACGCTCTAGCGAACTTAGATAAGACGTCTCCAATGAGAGCCGTGAGTTTAATTACACGCATGCACGGCCATGCTGAGATAAGTATTTTCCTACAAATAAGTTATACCAAAGACGCCGAAACTAACATATAAGTACGAGGTAAGGATTCCTCGTGGAATCTTCTAAAGGTCCTTATGTATTATAATCACCTATTTACAAAATTTAAGTTGGTTGAATTACACGAAATCTTCCCATTTTCTGCATGTCAGCCTTCGATTCAGCAGGGACTGGATGATAGCATTGAAGTGCAGAGTGGTCCTCGGAAGCCAACAGCATACAAGAACCACTTAAGTCAGTATACTAAGCAAAAATTGTTTTTCAAACTGACCACGGGAATAATCGTCTGCTTACAAATTTCAAGCAGGGTGAATAACCAATCTTCAACCTTCGAAACTCGTTCGTTTTTATTCTAGTTAGGGTTAGTTGTACTGCCAGAAAATGTACCTCAATGACCTCGCCCGAGGTTAGGACACACTCTCCCGACATGCACGCGGTCGCCGTTGGTCCGGTGGTGGGTTAGCGATGATATTAAAGCTTAATTCAGTGTCCCCACCCGGGGTTTGAGTACGCGCCTCAACTTACCTTCGTTACTTTTTATTTGACATGACTACTGCTATTTAATTGCTTCCCTGACATGCCCCGTCCGTCTTCTCCTAAAATCAGGAGCCCGTAGGACCAAGGGGTGCGCTTTGAGCGCTCCCCAGGCGGCCTCACGAGGTACTCCTATCAAGTACGACAGCGAGCCCGTAGCTCAATGGTTTGGATGTTTGGCGCTGACCAGAGAGATCGCGGAGTCGAAACTCGAGTGTGGCAGCAGTTTCAGCGGCAAAACTGGAGGTGGGTATCGCTAGCTGACGACGGCTAATAAGCCAGAAAGGGCTGTCCTAACGTCCCACTGTCTTCTTTGGTAATACATAAAAATATATATCTATATAATGGGGCATTTTAGAAGATATACACATAAATATACCTGTAGAAGCGAAGAGAGGTCACCGGTTCGGGTGGCACGTAAGAGATCTCGACGCAGAAAGCGGTCGGGGTCGGAGACGATGGTATCCCTTGAAGAGGCGGCCGTCATGTCGCTGCCGGAGACTTTTACAGGTTCAAGAGATGCACGTCGTCCGAGCGAGGACCTAGCCTTGCTCTGTCTACCTACTGTGCCACCAGTAGTGCTGGTGATAAATCGACGCTCCACGTACTTGGAGCGAATAAAGGCGCGTCTCTTATTCATAGCCACGGTGTCACTAACACAGAGAAAGAGACAAAAAATGTACAAGGGAGTAGATAGGGAACGGAGTGAGTAATATTATAATAGAGCAGGATGGTTTGGTTGACTGCGAACTGGAAAGAGGGCAGAACAAAGACATAATGCAATCCGTAACGGTAGGGGTTGGCGCAGAATAAATGCTACGCGTGGGAGAACACTACCCTACATACTAAATATCAGAGCCTGGTGTTCGCGATTTTCTGCGTGGTGATTGCACTGACTTCGGATATAGTCTGCTGGTTCGTCTTCCTTCAAGCTTGTTTGGCATGCTGGTGAGTGCAGACCAGCATCATTTCCGAGGCTCTCTCTCTCCCATAAACGACGCCAAGAGATTCCGTTCAACGGTCTTTTTAAATTGTAATGTCAGAAAACGGGCAGGCTCGCAGGGGACTCCGAGGGCGTGGGTCCTCGATCGCCTGCGGACAATCAGGCAACAGTGCTGCAGTTTGATTGACTACGTTTCACATGACCTCGTTGCGAGAACGGATAAAACTCGTTCACCGAGGTTCCACTGTACATATCTCCTTCCTCTTCCTCTGAAGAGCACTTAAACCCAAAGACCACCTCAGGAAGGAGGCTTGAGCGAAAGTTAATTGGCAATCCTGTTTCCCGAAAATTGACATGCGCTAGTTGCTTTTATGACATCGCGTAGTTCCCTACTGGCTGTTCACACAGCGCAAAGCTGAATTCAGAGTTATTTTTATACATTAAAGCAGAAAGTGAGGCGCAGCTGTGCTTTGCTAGCCTGCTAGATTAAATGACCCAGTTTCATCGCCACTCCTGTGATCTTGCGCCAAAGTGTTAGCTGGTAAGGAGGGAGGGGTGGGGTGGGGTAAAATACTCAGGACCGACAAAGCAAAGCCCTTCACAAACGTCCGCGAGTCTGCCTTATCAGGACACATTTGTCTCGTAGACATGATGATGGGGGGCCGGGAGGCTGTTGTGAGGCCGAGGTAGATGAACAAGCTAGCGCGGGCTCTCAACCCGACATCTTTCTGGTTATGCGTTAATTGAAGAGTGGCAAGCGGTCCCCTCTTCGCCGCCACTTGATACCGCGCGTTTAACCCATGTTCTCTTCAATCGACGGCGATGAGAGATTAGACTTGACACTTGGAAAGTAGAACGAGAGGCCGGAAAATTGAACCGCGGTAAAAAAGAGCATAGGTGAGATCGACTTTTATGGGGACAGAATCAACTTCTGCAAAAGTTGCGGAGCGCGCGACACATTAAAGGCTACGGCACAGGACCGACCGAATTGAATAAGGGTTGGACGATGCTGGTCTCGACCATTTCTATCGTTGTTAGCCAAAACAGCACAGATCGGCACAGGAGTCAGAAGAGGTTAGGTAACCAGCAAGTTGTTCGAATTTACTTTGTAATTACCTGGTACTGTCTGATGGCTTCGGTTTGATGCCGTCTGCCAGCGAAGACTCGTAGACCTCGTTAAAGGTTCGATTGCCAAGGAACCGAGGCAACTAAATGGTCCGAAATTGAAGGAAAAAAGCAGGAATGATTTGCTTGCATAAAAACGCGAGGGGATGGCAGTGAACAGAAGAAACGAGAAAAAGACCAACGGTCAAATGTCAACATAGATCTCACTGTGTGACAATTTCTCTCTGAGAACGGCTTCAGAAAGGGCGCGGGGAGAAAGATAGGAGGCGAGATTAGAAAGAATGCGTGCGTATAAAAATCAGAGCATAATCGCTTCAAAAAAGGTTTTGGAAGTTTGAATTCAAGCCAGGTAAGACGAAGACGGTGGCAATATATAGGACATTTTCAAGACATTCATTTTGACCAATCGGTAGGATTGGAACTCACGACGACTGCAATAGCGAGACTCTGGTACATCTAACACTCTAGCCTCCTGAGCTAAGAAGCTCTACTGGAAGCTGTGAGTTTAATCACACTCGGCCTAGTGCAACGTATGGAATAGGCTAATTCTGGTACAGTAAGCTGACTACTGCTCAAGCAGGATTACATGACTGCCGGGTGCACTTACTTAATAGAGTGCGCTCTGGCAGATTTAAATAATGCACTTGACCCAATCGCAAAAAAACCGGTGAAACTTCGTACATCAGGTAGTTAGGACGTTAGCTGAACTGAAGCCTTCCGCTGGCTGTCGTGAGCTCGAATTACACCGAGTGTTATAAAATTGGGTCAAATGAAAACTTGCAAAGTTTGTTTTAACAAATGAACCATCTCAAGGAAGGACGTTCTTTGGGAAACAAGGTAACTTTATTCAGTAAATATTTTGACGTTAAGATACCCCGGTTGTCATCAGACTTGAGACGTGGGAAGAAGAATTAAAATTTGATAAGTGTTGGTGTAATTATACAGTCATCTGGTGTGAATGCTAATTGGCCGCTGCAATTTACGTCAGTCTAAGGTGGACAAAATTAGAAGTTATAATAGCGTAGTTGCTTTTACGCTATTACATGTTCTCAAGTCTGAGGACGACCTGGGGATTCAGCATCGAAAATTTATTTTCCAAAGAACGTCCTTCCTTGAAATTACATTTCTCGGGATGCCTGCCTTCCAATAAACCATTTCATCAGGAGTTTCTGCGCCCAAGACAGGCCTTCAGTAGTAGTCAGTCGGTAGCAAACTGGTGGCACCTAGGCCGCTAGATTGCGGGTTGCTTTTCAGCAGTAGTTGCGTAGAAGACTCGATAGCTGGAATCATAGCTGGATGATCTGAAGTTCCGATGGCTGTCCGCCACCAAAATGATTGAGTGACTTGCATCCGGAGAAAAGTCTGGATCGAGTGGATTTGGGGGGACGGGAGATGTAATTGAGTTTTGGTAACTCTGAAATCGAAACACACGCGTACGTACACGCAAGCTGGCTGCTAGCTCACATGCAACAGGTTACATTTAAAGTCTCCTATTTAACCTATATGACAACTATAATACGCATCACAGTCAGACGGAATAATTTCAACATGGATTTCCCGACCGGGAGCTGTGCACATATGACTTTAAATAGACTGCGAATGACGGCAAGTAACAGAAGAGATCATCAACAAACTTGTAGCATGTGTGCTACGTCCAACTAGAGGAGTCGATCTGGTAGAAGAGATAGGTAGATTAGCATTATAACATCTACAGATGACTGCTACGCCAAAATATAGATAATACACACAGTTATTCGAGAGCAAGACACAGTGGAAAAAGCGTAAACAAACCAGAAGTTGACTCGTGGACAGATCGTCCATGAGAAGGGATTGTGTTCGAGAGCACTGCACGCCAAGCTCCCGATGTGTGCCGCAGCATTCCAAGCAGATGAGCACACCCAGGTTTACGCTGACCCATTCAGGATCTGTGTGAGGGAAAAGATAAGGCTGAGTTAGGTTGGTTGGTTCAGTAGATGTGAAAACCTAGTCAAGGAAGAAAGGGATAATAAATGGGAAAACGTTTCAGCTTACCCCTGTTTATTGCACAGGATGGAAAGACCAATACGGCGAGAATGTGACAAGACAGCCAGAAGGCCTACGAGACAATGTTTCCATGAGTAACTGACACCATATAAGTTAAATGCTCATCTGGGAAGGTGAGATGGAACCAAGTCTTCAAGGCAGTATAGAACGTCTAAGACAAGCAGCTTATGCTTTTCTGTAGTGGTGTCAGTTTTTTTCATGCTTCTTCTGTTGTACAATCACCTTAAGTAATTCCTACTAATTTGGCATTCAGAATAGTCTCCAGTTTTCGTTTAATTTATTTAGGCAGTACAGCCACGATTAAATCAGCGTGAACAGGTATTCGGAGAATGGACGGCACTAAAAGCCTTAATTATGGTCCACGATGTGTGAGGGAACCATTTGAGATATTTTAGAACAGACTCAATAAAGACAGCTGTACCAGGTTAGAAAAACGAGACCTCATTGGTTGAAGCGCCTAATCTCAGTCAGATCAGAATTGTATAAAATGTTGGTAACCACAGGGCAATGATCACAGTCTACTACCTCCCAGATATGTCCCTGACAGAACGACTTTGAAAAACAAATTGACTAGTTTACAGTCGGCACTAGATTCTAAGCACATTGGCGACTTACCTCCGCCTGAGATTGACCAAAGATGCAGAGAATTGAGGCATCGGGTCGATATAAACGCTTCTGTCTCCAGGTCTGATTTGCATAATTTTGCAATTTTAAGGAGTGAGCAGAAGGTGGATGCACTTATGACTGCTCATAAGCCTGCCATGCACTCCAGGTGAGATAATAAGTATGCACAGAAAGAGGCATATGACTGCATATACCAGTCCGCTGTGACACAGTGTGGAACCATATCGTTGTGAAGTAGGTAGATTGGCAGAGGCAGCAGGTGTGATACGGCGTTTACTATTATGTGGGTCTTCGGCAAAAGCGCGTACTAGATGTACTAGATGTGTCCACTTGCTGAAGTGCCAAATCGTTAGAAGTACCTGCCTCCAGTACACAGAGGGAGGACCATCCAGTAACCTTGGCCCAAGAATTCAATCGCACGCAGACACTCATTCGAGCAGACTAGTTACGATCCATTTTGGACGCCAGTTCGCACGTTTTACGAACACGGGCAATGCGCGTGGCCCTAACCATGCTCCTGGTGCGTCCAGACAGAGCGGTGATAAAAATGCGCAAATTTAGGCACAAAGTTTCGTCAGGCACCGGCCGCAATCCTCTCAGACGATGACACAGGGCCGCAAGTGAGGCATAGACTCGAAAGATTTATGTTCAGGAGGGTCACCGCAAAACATTAACGATCCAGTAGTTAGGTTGCCAGTCAGTAAGGATCGCGTCCGGGGTGATCGTAAACTGTAATAACTTGATTGCTAGATTACGCGCCCTCGTGCGGTACCACCTCAAAAAATATGTGCAGAATAAACAAACTAACACTGTTGTCAGGAGGCTGTATCGCATACCGCACTTCAGCCGGCCTTTTGGAGGAGAAGGAGGAAGAGGAGGAAGAAGAAGAAGAAGAAGAAGAAGAAGAATAAAATGCGCGAAAAGAACCGCTCAAGAAATGAAAATGAAGCATCTTCAGCGGTAGAACTAAACAAATCACATACAACATCTTGCACGGCTTTGGAATGTGTTGCAATGTACAACTCATAGTAGATAAACATCACTTTTGTTCAGAGCAAAACTTTGGAGATGAAAATCAGTTGCTATGACGATGTGGTAAATAATACGATTACAAGACGCAGTCCCAAATCGTCTCTTACGCGTATTAGATCAACCAGATGCACGCAGTCCTAATTTTCGCCATAAGAATCACCACAGACGTCATCATGACGTCAATCAAGGATAAACGAATCTACTGTAAAAATAGTTAATGTACGAGTGACTGCTTACACGATCTAGCCCTGCTCGCGGTCTGATCCTCACGAAACTGTAAGTTTGAAAAACAAACAATCAATATTTTCTCTTCCTGTTCGTTGATTTTGCCGGGTCTACCCAGGGGCAAATTAGTGCGGATCGCATCCCATTTTGCCTGGTGAATGCATTAAGGTGGTAGACTGAAAAACATTTTACGAATGGACTTGATGCAAATTAATTGTGACTTCAGTCCTGGCCCCACAGGCTATGACTTCATCGTTTAGTGGGAGTGAAACGAGGAGGTGAAACGAGCACCAAAAAACCAGTTACTCGTAACATTACAGTAGGCATTTTTGTTTCTTCAAAACAATTCGCGTCACCTGGGCGGCCACAATCGGCGCAGACGTTATTGCCCGGAACCTGTTTGCGCATGATGCTCTGGATAGCCTGGTGAAGAGGGCGACCCTTCAGATTGCACTCAGGCGCATCTGAAAGGCATGTGGTACCATTTTTTGTTGCACTGGTGGAGTAGACGTCACCACTGTGTCCGTTGGCAGCGCGCGCCGCATTGAGGCTAGGCGATCTGAACACAGAAAGAATGAAGAAGCCTCAGTTAACAAAACGAATTTTAAAAAACTAATAAGTAAAACCTCATTAGGCAGAATGTGATCAGAACAATTCTAGTTTCTAAAAAAGGCATTGAGGGGTTCATACAACACAGGGCGCTGAGAATCCACATGACTAGTGCTCACACAAAAAGGTTACAAAATTGAAAAAAAGTGACGTAATTTAGGTGGGTACAGTCTGTGCGCGACGCCAAATGTCTCCAGTGATCCAGTTTACCAAAGTGAAAAATTGGCAAGTGAAAAATAAGGAAAAATTAGTTGAACTGTTCCTGTCCTCGTGTTGCTTGCAAAACAGGTTATTCGTACCAGAATTATTTCAATATTTTTTGATGACCAGTAGAGAGAAATAGAGAAATATGCTTTATTTTGAAGATAAATATCCAAACTTTTCAACAACTTAAATGTTTCCATTCAAGGTTAAGGTAAGGTGAAGGATCATAGAATCCTCAAATTCTAAAGGTTCCCATTATAGTCACATCTCTTATGGAGACAGATCGAATTTCAACTTCTCAATTTCCGTTTCTTCACATGTAAGGTAGCGTGCTAGGAATGGGAGGATAACGAGCTGATATGCTGATGTACGGCATGACACATGACGAAAGCTTCGGCGCATAGTACGGAAGACTTCGCAGCCATTAGTCCAGAGTGCAGAGAATAAAAACACTTCAATAAGAATGCAATCAACCAATTGCTTGACCATTTAAAGTGTCGCTGTATCATGATATCAGATAAAAATTACATAGGAAACACCGACAGCTGAAAAGAGTATTCAAAAGATAGGATTAAAAAATCAACAGGTCTTTTTAAGTAAGGCTGGAAAATTTTTCAGAGAGCAGTAAAGAATGAGGGAGAGAATGCAGGCTACTATAAATCACCAGATTAGGGTTTGTGGTACATGATATGAACGTAAACGGTGGATATAAAAGTTGACGAATTTTAATAAAGAAAAGTTCAATATGAAAAGTAAATGAGAGGTTAGATGCCAGAGTAACACCAAGGTGGCATCGCATTGGACATCATGTCTATGAATTGAAAACTGGGAGAGAGTCGCAATCGTTTGGTAGGCTTTTAAAAAGAACTGCTACAACAATTTCGAAAGGAAATGCCTTTCCTTTCCTACGTGCAGTAGACCCCAGCTGTAGTTGCAGTTACGCGTGAGATTTCCAAACTTCCCGGTACATACATTCCGTCGAAAGAAAAGCGCATACTTCTTCAAACTATTGAGAAGAAGACGCCATCTACTGCTAAGAATATGTTCTAATGGATATTGGCCATGTCGCTCAGCTGATAAGTAGTGTTACTAAATTAACAGGCATGATGCTTTGTGCATTAAAATTTCGCAGCCTTAAAAAGCCTCATAGTAGCAAACGTTTACGGGTCCGAAAGATGGCCTTTTCTGAGTATAAAATTCGAAGAATGCGAAGACGTTGCTACCCAAATGAGTAAAAGGACGAATATTTTTTGCAGTTTTTTACTATAAAATATATTTTAATTTACAAAGACATCGAAGATTAAGAGAGGAAATGCACACTATTTAAGTAGTATGCTTTTACTGATTAACGTTTTTGTAGGCGACCGGAAAATGCGTTCAGAAGACGACGCAGTGACGTGAATGAAATATCTTGCGACAAGGCTGCACGATGCGTAAGGTAGCAACCCTACTTAAGTCATCTCGTGGAATTTCGGTTAGCTTTTAACATCCCTCCTGCGCTTGGGAGGTAAAAAACTGCTTCCCGTTAAAGGCCACATCCATGTGCATTCACTCTTTCACCTGCTCCTGTGGAGCAGGATACACCAGCCTAACAATGAGGCACCTGCAAAAGAGGTACGCGAGCACATACCGGCCTGGTTAAGTAAAGTTTAAACTAGATAGTTCTCGAGTTCGCACACCTTTCACGTGGTCTACCGGCCACCAGCCAAATTCTCTAAGGAACTACGCCAAGGGGTGCTAGCAAAAGACGAGGCAGCGGCTACACGGCTAGCGAATCCAGTGTGTTGCTGTCAGAAGACGCCAATGCAGCGGCTGTCTGGCACCCGGTTGACGCCGAAATCAGGCAACAATCGCATGCCGCCCCCACCCCCACTCGCCTTAGTGACAGTTGTACACACCATGCGCATGACAGTGACATTTCCATTCCGCGTTCTCGGCGCATGACTAATACTCACAGCCCACGCAATTCCCCGCCGAGTTCGTCGTGTGTTCGATGTGTAAACAACGAGTTATAAGACATTGATAAACTCTGATCAAGTCTCTTACTCTTCATTAGTAATCCAATTTTGCAAGCACGATGATGAAATGTCAAAAACACACAAGTTTAGCAAAAATAGCTCCAAGCCGCAACGGTATGAGCCTGCCCGTAATTTGATCGCGTCTGACACAATTCCACTACAGTTAATACTCGTGATCTCAATAGAGGACAAGGAGTTTGGGGCTCAAGGCTAGAGCATTGGATTGGCACTCAGTGAATAATAAAATCCTAGTTGAAATCTCGGGTTATCCAAAACTCCGGTTGAAGACAACTAAGAAGCCAGAAATGGTCATCGCAGTCTCTTTTATCGGTATGCTCTATGCATACATTAAAACATACGTATGGTGAAGGAGGAATGTCAAGTGAGAACATTCAAATTTGATGAGGCCGAAATTCTCGCAGGAGGTGATAATCGTGTGAGCTGAGAATTACTTGAGTCGTGGTTCACGGGCCCCCCAGTCCATAAACAAGTGTAACGACCCACCCAATCTACATTTGGCCCTGAGGCTCGATTTGGTCAAAAGAAGTCGCCAATGTGGGAACGCACAGGCCACTACGTCGTCTTACACCAATACCAGGGAGCCAGATGGCCCAGCAATCATTACGCCCGAGTCCATTACGCGTGATAAGAGTTCAGTAGGTCATGGCTCGCATGCCAATTAACAAGCAAGCAACGCGTAAGAAAGCGGCTATCAGTAATTGTCATTCATTTTCATAAGTATGCAGGTATAACTGTGCCCTACAATTACTGTTACTTCCTGTGTATGTATTACCTGCTCCTGCTGCCGTCTTCCACTAATGTCTCTGAGGAAGAATCCGCGACGGATGTCTAAACGTCGGGCGAATCAAAGTCTCGTCCCAGGGAGCGGAACTTCACCTCTTCCAGGAATATTTTGCGTCGTCACCGGTACTGGCGGTAGGTTCCTATCCCCATGTCTTACCGAAAGGACTTCCTACGACCGACGCGTACATGGTAACATATTTTCCTCCAAGTCTACAGCTTAATTAGCACGAATTCCTTGCGGTAAATAGGTTGTTACTCCTAAAGTTTATAAAGAGGGTTCTTACACTAATCTGTTTAAATATTGTTGAGAGAGAGGGTGGTACTATCGACGGTAAAACAAGAAGAGTTTGTATTACTAAGACTGTTGCGCGGCAGCGTTTTAAGCACAGGAATTCAAACTCTTGGTCTGAATGAATGTGCCCAATCCATATTCCGTGCTGAGGCTAAATTTAGCCAAAGCAAATCACCGCTCGGGGAACACACAGGCCACCACATCATCCTATGCCAACACCACAAGGCCAGATGGTCATTGCTGACACAACAAATCAGCGCATAATCAAAGACATTTATCGATTTTTTTTTCTGTACGTTTAAATTCTACGGCAGGACCCTGTGCACACATAAACTGTTTCTGCAACTGTTCTGTGAGTATGTCTCTGAGGATGAATCCGCGACGGATTTCGAAACGTCGGGCTAATAAACATACTGTCCCAGCGATAGAGTCGTCTTCTACTTCTCAAGATATCGACTCACTGTTAGCCCTTAGGCGGCGCGAGCTTGTCTTCGTGCTATTACATCTAAACTGAACCTTTTTTCTTGTTTATTCGAAACTGACACACGCATTTAGCACGAATTACAGAAAGTGGATGGTGAAGGAAGGAAATGATGAGGAAGAAATGACGGGAGACGCGCGCACATCCCTGGAAGCGCTGGGATCGCGCTATTTTGCGCAGGCGCGAAAAAGTACCCGATGACCTGCGCGTCGGAATCCAGCGACCGATCACGCCACCACTCCAAAGTAGACGTCAACGCGAACAAAATGGCCACCCACACAAGCTATCTGGATTTCCCCATGTCTCACTACATTGAGTAAAAAAACAGTTCACTGCGTTGCTCGATTAAGAGAAAGTGTTCAGTGATAAACAGTACTGTAAACGACCGGGCAACTTCTAGCGTCTGAATCTTAGTCCCCGTAGTCATAACTTAGTAAAACCGGACACAGTCTGGTGTATAGAATTGAGAGGGCGGAAACTAAGGCAAGCCCTGTTATGCTCAGGTCCCCGAACATGTACTTACTCGCAATAGGATAAAACCAGATTCACACTTGTTGTCCAGACCTAGGGGGTAGGAGCCACATTTTTGACTTTTAATCAACGTTATCTCTGACTAATATTAGGGTCAGTAATAGTATCAGTACTACCAACACTCAGCTACATTACTAGTTAGAAGAAGTCGAAAATAGTTGTAGCAGTATAAGTCCTGATCTTCTTGAGTCTATCTTGACACCTACTGAGGGTAGGTAGTACGGTAGTACCAGCGTAAAGTCTACTGTCTCTCAAGACTAAGCTAGGCAGTGTTCTGGTCTGCATTAGATAGAGTGACCTACGCCTGATCCCGTTCGGTCATCTCGACTCTGTCCTTTCACCGGTTCAAGCGGGTTGGGGATAAAGAGAGCAGTAGACGGTTGTGCGTCTACATTCACTCAACTCTAATCCCGCACTCCAGTCAGCCTACCTGCTCCAACCTGCTTGAAGCGTATGGTGGACTTAATCGAAATGGATGGTCTAACAATCACCTTTCGCAGTAGTAGTAGTAGTAGTAGTAGTAGTAGTAGTAGTAGTAGTAGTAGTATTAGTAGTAGTAGTAGTAGTAATAGTAGTAGTAGTATTAGTAGTAGTTGTAGTACTGTTTATTCAAAATTGACACGCATTTCACGGAAGTACGGGAAGCGAGAGGTGAAAAGATGAAGTGACGGGGAATGGGGAGACGCGGAAGCTGTGAGCACTCTCCACGTGCGCGCGCGAAAAAGTACGCGTTTTCCTGTGCGTCGGAATCCAGCGATCATGCCGATTACACCACCACTCTAAGGCAGACGTCAATGCAAAAAATGGCCACACACAGGCTAGCTGGATTCCCCCTCCTTTCTGCTTACGCCTGCTGAGTAAAGGGGACTGTTCACTGCGAATTTTTTCGTGATCGAAGCACTCTCTCGCTCCTACGATTTGTCAAGAGCTCTGGCGTACTAATGCAGCATGAAACGCCTCACCGGTTTTTAAACTCACAGTACAGAAAGTAGAGTTCAGGCACAATGAGATCAAAAGTGTGTCTCGCTTGTGCCTGAAAACGGTAACCTCTAATACATTAAAGGTAGCAATATGTAGAATCTCTACAGAGATTTAAAAAGTGCGCGGTCTTCGATAGGTTTCAAAGAAAGGCACGCCGATTTCTTGCCTGCTTAATGGACTTGCGATTGTTATAGGAACATCGTATAGTCACCATCAAGGAAAAACGTGCAAAACAACGCAAATTTAAGTAGGCAGATGAGACTGTTAATAATTTCCTCTTCGGGAACGCTGAGGTGCCTTAGACAAAACATAACTGGAGGGCAATTTACAGTAAATTATTGAGATTCGGAAAACATTGAAAAACTGATTAAAATCCCTCAATATGCTCTTGAACAATCGCGACGTTTTGCTGGCGGTATGCGAGGAACCTAATTGCAGGCATAACTGATACATGCAAAATTGCGAGGCCCCAGCTCTTTGCTCTCAACGGTCTTACTTGGAGCAGTATTGTGGCGGACGGCCACAATGCCTGCTCCCCCTTCGTTCTGCAATGCACGCTGCCCCAAGCTCATGTGTTGTCACAAACAACTGTTCCAACGCTTTTTTTTCACAGGCGGCCATGTCCTCCGAGGCTTGGCCTCGCAGCTGCTTCTGGCTAGCCGATAACAGCTGCGTCAGCATCCCCTGTCCTCCAGAGTTCCGGCGGCCGCCACAGTTGACCTCAGCTTATTCAGTCATGCACACGCATGCGCACAACCCGCGTCCAAATAAGCACGCCTTCCTAAGGACCTCTTAACGCGCCAACTCTTTGGCCAACGCAGCAGGCGGTCTTTCCAGGCGACATCCTCTCAGGCAATTGCAGGAAACCAATAGCAAAACACTTGAACTTGCCCCGCAAACCAACTTAAGCAGCTGCCACCACTGTCCCACGCTCTCTCCGGCCTGGCTGGACGCAGTCAATATTAGCCCCGGTTTCGCCAGTGGCCACTGCCATCTTAGAACAGCAATTGGGAGTTATGTACACTATAAACCCTTCTCATTGCTACCGTCTGCCTTTTACCTACTACTACTGGAAATTTGTAGTAGTGGTAGTGGTGGTGGTGGTGGCAGTAGTAGTATTAGTAGTTGTAGTAGTAGTGATAGTAGTAGTAGTAGTAGTAGTAGTAGTATTAGTAGTAGTAGTGGTATTAGTAGTAGTAGTGGCAGTAATATTAGTAGCAGTAGTAGTAGGAGTATTGGTAGTAGTAGTAGTAGTAGTAGTAGTAGTAGTAGTAGTAGTAGTAGTATTAGTAGTAGTAGTAGCAGTAGTAGTAGTAGGAGTAGTAGTGGTAGTA
>JAYGXS010000008.1:10854806-10867185 GCA_036362985.1 Ligula intestinalis
CGCAAATTGTATTTAAACCAACAAATCTTGTTATCTAGGTTCGTTTTAAATTCGTGCCTGGGAGCAAATGCTTCAAGTAAATTATGTAATTGCTAACAAAGCAGCACTTATAAGGCAAACCAGGCCTACCCACGGTTGTTCGTCTAAAACAGTATTATTGCCGTAGATGGGAGAGGGGATGGGTAGGCTGTTTGCTACAAATTGTTTTTTTGTGTGAAGTTCGTGACACTCCGCTCGCGCTCCCACTGGGTTTCAGGCCCCATTGCGGGTGCCCGAAAAGCTAGGCGGTCACTATGCGGTGGGGGAGAGAGTGAGGTCGACCTCGGCGCGATTCTTCCCTCACTATAATAAATCTGAATGCGTCTGAATCTATCACGGTGCGCTAAAAGCCGTGGCTTGGAGGGTCTGCCAACTGACGGGAAAACTCGGGCCCCCACGTAGCTGCTCCTTCTGTACGCGTGTGTCTGTGTGTGCGTACGGGACGAGAGGGAGGACTGAGAGTCAGGCTGCAATGGCTCCCTCTTTATGTGGCCTTTATGGCGCTCCCGCGCAGTCGGGAGCATACCTAGCGAGATGGCTGTGTCAAGTGTGCGCGTGCTGAGTGTTTATCGCGCCAGCCATCTAAACCCTCCCTCATCCCCGGTCTTATTGACTTTGTCATTACGCCGGATACGGAGGTGGGAGTGGCGAGCGAGTGGGTAGATTCTGCGCGAGTCTGCCTAAACTCCTGTGTTCTCTCAGGCCAGTTCTCTGCGTTGCTCCTGCTTGCTGTCGCTTACGTATTGCTTGCCCAGCTCGCCTTTGTGTCAGTTGCGGCTTGCTTCAGCGTTTGCTGCGGCTTGTTGGAGCGCGTGGTGCCCATCGTCGAAATCGACGGGGGAACTGTCGTGTGCGTGTGTGTGTTCGGTTACCAACTATAGGCATATTCGGTCATTTCTGCCTACGTGTGAAAGAGTCCAGGCCAGACAGTCAGGTGACCGGCTGCAAACCATCCTGCATAAACACACACACACACATACCCGACGAATGTCTGGTATTTGCTGCATCTTCCGAGTGCCGCCCAAAAGGCCCACTGTGCTGCACATATATACTAGCAAGCCCCCTGACATCACGCATACGCAGACAGCCGATCCTAACTGTCCAGGCCCATAGAGCAGACGCAATAACCGATCCCTTGGACCGCATGTGACACATTGTACATGTGCGATTGAGAGAGAGAGAGAGAGAGAGAAAGCGCTAGAGGCGGAGAAAGGGAAAATGGGGAGGGATAGAGATCTACGGGAGGTAGGGAGAGGGGTGGAACAGCGAAGACGCGCACGCACACACGCGTAGCAGAACCAAAAACTAGGAAGGAAAAAGAAAGAGACAGTGGAGATAGTGCTAACGCAATTATCACTCCATATGAGAAATGTCACACAGCAGTCGATGGAGAAGGCGAAGGGAGAAACTTGGCGGGGAAGTGTCGTGCTAACATTACTCTAACCGTTTTCTATTTCTCTGATACTACTCTTCTTTTCCGTTTTAGTTCTTACATACCAATTGCAATATAAATAAAGCCCAAAGTTGCGGTACTCGTCAATTCTGACTCCTTGTCTGTTTGACTCGCACTTTCTGAATCGAGTGGTTCTATCTATTCTGATTACAATAATTTTTCATCTTACAACTCCAAATGGATGGTTTCCTCGAACCAGGACGGTTTGATGTGGATCCGAGTACTCAAGACGCCTCCAAACAATGGGATCAATAGTTTTGTAGGTTTGAAAACTTTATGATCACGATGGAAAGTTTGAAGCCGAACAAATTGAGCTTTCCGACTAATTATATCTCTCCGACCGTTTGAGAATACGTCAGCGAAGTACCACTTGCTAGTAAAGTAGTGAAAGGCCTATATTCAAAAACTAAAGATAAAATTTTCGCTCGCCACCTGCTAGCGACCTGCAGAAAAGAGGGTGGACAAACACTGGAGCAATTCGCTCAGAAACTGAGATATTTAGCTATAGACTACGAGTTCAAAGCAGTAATGGCGGAAAAATACCGTGATGACGCCCGCTGTGTTCCAAAAACTAGGAAAGAAAAAGATAGACAGTGGAGATAGCGCAAACGCAATTATCACTCCAGATGCGAAATATTGCAGAGCAGTCGATAGAAAAGGCGGAAATGGGCAAAACCTTGAGAGGGGGGGGAAGGAGAGTTACTGTAGGTAAGGATTACTTATATATACGACCGCCGACAAAACAGTTAGGTCAAAAACTTCTCGGAGGCCGTTGGCCGCCTTCTCACGCACCATTTGGTGTTGGAGTCGCGCACAGGCCGTAGGCAACCATAAAGCGTCGGATAAGATAAACCGAAAGGCTCATTGCCACTGCAAGAAACATCTGCAATCGTCTGTATGACGATTTGTTGCAAATGAGGACAGAGCGACTACGTCGGAGAACCTGACAGATTTCTCAAGACGCGAAGTTCCAAACACGCAGCAGCATCAATTTGCAGAACTGACGCCAATTCTCAGGTAACGGCACATTCGACGAGACCCAGCCACACATTCAAGTTTTATGAAGTCGAAATTCTCGCGAGAGGTGACAAGGCTGTGAGCCGAAAATTACTTGAGTCATGTTTCACCCCCCCCCCCCCCAGTCGTCCACAAACAAGTGCAACGACCTGCCCGATCCATATTCGGTGCTGAGGCTCGAGTTGGCTACTTGGGGAACACACGGGCCACTGCATCGTCTAACGCCAACACCAGGCAACCAGGCAAACAGATGACTGTGTGTCTGTTACTGTTTTCTGCTCATGTCTCTGATGAAGAATCCGCGATGGATGTCAAAACGCCAGTCAAATTAAAGTCTTGTCCCAGCGGTCGCACCTTCTTCTTCTTCTTTTCGAGTAGGTGAGGATTACTTATATGGTCTCGTAGACGTGACATGAGAACAGGAGCCGTCAGCAATACAGGTGGCATTATGCCAAATTTCGGGAAAATAAGGGTTATGATTAGGGTTAAGGTGAACGGGCCAGGCAATAGGAGCGTGGGACCAAAACATGGGAACGGCAGGTGGCGTTATTCGGGTTGCAATTGTACTGACCTGTACTTGTTACGGCTGTGATCATGTCTCAACGATGTCACGGACGGTACCTCTCCATGCATGGCGATCGGTGGTAGCGGATCTCGAAAGCTCCACCCAGTCTCTTCTCCAGCGACGGAGACCCAAGATAGAAGGTCCAAGAACTGTTTCCATGTCTTGACAGGCGGGGTCGAGCCAAGTCTTCAGTTGCCCTCCTCTTTGACGTTTCCAGGTGGGCTACGGCGCCGGGTCGAGGGCAACATAGCTAAGCTCGTGGGGCGGACGACGGAGAACGTGTCGCCTTTCTTGAATGACTTGAGATATCCTCGTGATACGATCGCAGCGGGTGCGGACTGTCCCATTTGAGATGAAGTCGCTATACTTAACTCGCAGGATCGTCCTCAGGCACCGGTGGTCAAAGACCTCCAGTCTTCGCTCACCTTCAGCGCGCATAGCCCAGCATTCACATCCATAGAGGAGGACTGACCGGATGGATGCACGATATACACGAATCTTCGTGGCGATGAAGATGTCGCATCGGATCCATAGGCACTTTCGAAAAATTGAGAAAACTCAGCGAGCAGCATCGATACGGGAGACAATGTCGTCCTTGTTCTGCCCATTCGGTAGCAGCCTCGCCCCGAGGTATTTAAAGCTGTCTGCTTCTTCAAGTTGATGGCCATTAATCCTCAGGGGTGCCTTCTTCTGGTCATGAATGCAGCTCGAGAACAACTTCGTCTTTCGAGAATTTATGGACATGCCAACCGACATAGCGATCTCGTTCAACACTACTACACTACTACCTGAAGACCACCAAAACTTGAGACTAACAGCGCAATATCACCGGCGCAGTCAAGGTCAGTTAGCCAGCGTCCGGGTGCACAAGCTTCACACCGTCCTCTTTATGTAGGGCCTTGCCGAGAATCCACTCAATGACGTAGTTAAATAGAATGGGCGAAAGGACGAAGCCCTGGCGGACACCAGGCAGAATATCAAACGATTGAGATTGTTGTGGACCAGGACTCGTGCGGTGGTAGACGGATAGAAGGCCTTAATCATGGCCTTAATCGAGGCCTATAGGACAGGTCGGCGTCGTCAGCCGCCGCCGCGATGTGCGAGGCCGGAATTCCAAGTCAGTCTTAGCAGGAATCAGGCCAGAAGACAGAGGAAGAGGACGGTCATTGGCAACGTCGGCCTGTGATTGGTTGCCTTGGCGCAAGGCTGGCAAGGCGAGACTGGGTGTGTTCGTAAGTGGCTCACACAATTGAGCGAGAAGGGACAGGGGGTGCCGGGACTTAGCACCTGACCGCAGGCGCGATTAAGCGCACAGGCCAAAGGCACCACCCGTCCGATCTTGGGTTCCAAATGGCTGCTAGGGCCACTACAAGATTGTTGTGGACCAGGACTAGTGCGGTGGTAGACCGATAGTAGGCCTTAATTATGGCAAGGAGATTGGTCGGCACTCCATCCAGTTCCATTATTCGCCACAGGGACTCACGATGGATGGAATCGAATGCGGCGGCGAAGTCGATTTGCAGTCGAGTTGCACGCTAATAACATAGGCCAAGCACGTGGGTGGGGGGGGGGGGGGAGCCAGACGTGGTGGCACGCGCTGGAGCGGCTTCAGTCGCGCCAGCCGCCTGCGCCTGTGATCCCGTCGCCGGTCTTCTTGACTCTGTCTTGACCCACCGGGCGCAGGTGGGTGATGGAACAGCGAGAGAGTGTGCGGTGCATGCTACGCAAGTCTTCTGTCGCCTATAAATAACTCACGCGCGCAAGTCACTGTGGTTGCCTTCGGTTTGCTGAAGCAGGCAATGAACATTGTCGAAATCGATGGTCAAACTGTCGTTAGGGTTAGGAGCAGGATTACGGTTTATCTAAGAGACAGTATTAGTCCTTTCCACCATCCCCCAAAAAAGAGAAGAAGAAGAAGAAGAAGAAGAAGAAGAAGAAGAAGAAGGTACGAAGACATGGACCGCTTTATTTTGAGACTGAAGTTTTAGACACTTTCTATCGGTTCCATCGTCAGAGTAACTGGGTGATTATTCCTGTTCGCCGGGACTGTTGGAGCCTAGCCGCGTGCCTGTCATTATATCCGTGTTCAACGCACGAATTTTGACCTGTCCCTGATCGATATTGATCGCTGGTGAGCTCGTGTGATCTCTGCTCACTTTTCGGCTGTCGTAAGTCAGCGTACTGGCTGACGTGCTCATCGACGACTGACGAGTGTTCCTGCCCGCCTGAGTTGACCTCAACCTCGTGGGCGCGACAATGATGTGGTTCCTGGCCAGCTTCTCCCCTTTTGGCCACCGAAGCTGGTTCTATTCCACACTCGAGTTTATTTTGCTTTCCTTTTGGTCTCGTTCGAACTGACTCGAACCTTGTGCGCAACGCCCGGTAGGCTGGATGGAGATCTATGGGTCTGTTGAGTGTGCCAGCCGAAGACCAACTTTCCAGCAGCAATCTAGCCATTTTGTCATTGGCTCAGGCAAGAAAGCGGAATTGTTTGCCTTTGCCACCTTTATTACTCGGGTGGGACTTTTCTATACTCGTTTCCTGCCTAGGCGTCCATATTTATAGTCTGTGGCGCGGAAAAAAGGCTTCCTGCGGTTTGATATTCGTGAACTGCAGCATTAAGTGTCTTGGTCTTAGTGAATGAGGAGCGAAGAGTAACAGTGATTGAGTTAGTAGTATAGGCAGAGCGTATTGCCGGCAAAGATAAGCACGAGACGGAAATGCGGCCATTTCTGGCTTATTAGCCGTCGTCAGCCAGTCGTCTGACTATCTGCTTATACTAAAAGCTCTACGGTTGCGAAGAAGAAGACTCGATCGCTGGGACAATACGTTTATTCACTTGAAGTTTCGACAGCCATCGCGGAGTCATCATCACAGACATGAGAAGGAAACAGCAGCAGACCCGTTTCAGCTCTACGGTTCTCACGGTTATTGTCGGAGCCCAAGGCAAAGCGGTACAGATAAATTCTGTTAGCGGTCAGGTGAGCGTTAATCAACGAGTGATTGAGTTGAAAGTGCGGCAATCGCCGATCTCTTTGCATGTGTCAATGCCGGTCATACGATCGGGATAAACCTCCCACCCTTTTTTGAACACATACAGCCGCGGAATCGCAAATCTACACGGTACTGTGACAGACGGTGTCAATTCAATGAAAACGGCACCGAAAATGACAGCGAACACACACACACACAATGTGTGCAACGCAGCCAGCTTGTTCCGCTTTGAGTTCTCGAATTAAAACGCATATTTAGAATATCCGGAGGGCTTTTCATATTGACCTACCATTCGCATGTATATTTTCTTTAATATATACGTCGGTTGGCCAACTTCGCTCATTATAAACCGACTTCTATCACCCTTTGTTTACCTGAACTACAATGAAGTCATGAGTGCAGGTGTTCACGACGATAGCGCCGTTTTGAAAGCAGTCAAGTTTGGTCTCTATATTTGAAGACCTTTCCAAGCATATTTATCCACGATGTCGACAATTGACGATTTGGGTGGCGTTTGATTTCCTGGTGTTGCGAGTTTGAGCGCCTAATTTCATTCCTTTTGAATTGAGGACGTTTTTGCTGAAATTTTTAGAATGGTATTTTCAAAATAAAGCGTATCTCTCTCTCTCTCTCCAGAACGAGAACACTAAGCAAGTCCAACGTTGCCGGAAACGAAAACGTTTATAGTATACAGAGAGTAGTGCGCTCAGTATGATTGCTACTTGTCTGGAATCAATACCGCAAGGTTTGCCTGTAGCCCTGACCAGCACTCCGTTGGACATTTGCGCCGCGCATAAAACTGACAGGTACTAAAGCTAAGTCTAGCCCAGGCGAGCAGAATCCGTCACAAATCAGACCACGGCGACGAGGAGAGATGACCTGTCCGGGAGATCTCAACCCCACTGTATAGGGAGTTAAACCCTAACCAAAGTAGTGAAATAGCCCAGAAGGGTGATGATTATGCTATCTCGATGTCTTGAACCAATTGGCAGTTAAGGCGAAGGCAACAGCAATGAGGTTGAGGGCAAAGTTACATGGCCCGAGGACTGACTGACAGATCTGGCTTAACGGCACTTTAACGGACCAGAGTGAAAAAAACGAAGGACAAGACGACGTGTAGACTGGCTGTTCAGGCTCCGTCTGTCGACTATCTGTTTGGTGCGTCGTCCATGCATAAAAAAACGTGGCACAGACTTTTTTACCACGAATTTCGCATGCGCAAGGAAAACAACCAAGACGGCTGGCTTTGGCCGACAGTTATCTACTTATTCACAGTCACCGAAACGAAAACGAGGCAGATAGGAGGATTAACTGGCTACGTTTACAATGGATGTTTTGCTTCCATCCGTTTCTGAATTAAAACTAGGATAGTGAGAGAGAAAAAATGGAAACAGGGAATGGACTTTCAACAGCGACATTTGAAAGGGGAACTATCATGATTAGTAAGTAGCAGTTGTCAATGTGACAAGTGAGTATGTATAATTTAAATGGAGTTAGGCGGGGTGGACTCAGTGCAGGCAGAATCCAATTTATTCATCGGGACCTGAGAGCAGCTGTAGCGCGGCTAGTAGTCTGGGTAGATAGTATTGCCCGAAGAAATGAGACCCAAGGCAGAGCGGGACAAGGTAAGTCTGTTAGCAGTCAGTTAAAGTTCATCATCAAATGGCAAGATCTCCCGGCCGAAACCGGCAAAAAAAGAGCTCGTAGTTCAGTCGTGAGGGCGTTAGATTCTGATCAAAAAAGGTATGACTTGCTGGGTATGATTTGCTGACGACGGCTAATAAGCCAGAAATGGCCATGCCCCTTGTTTTTATTGGCATTATTATCAGCTTCACTAGTACTGCTAATAGCTACATCGATACGGGTGGTGGAGGTGGTGGTGCCTCATTTGTACTGCCTCATTTGTAATCGTAGTGTTGTTATCATTATTACTAGTAATGGTACCGGTAATAGTGAAGTAGTAGCAGTAGTAGTAGTAGTATTAGTAGTAGTGGTAGTAGTATTAGTAGTAGTAGTAGTAGTAGTAGTAGTAGTAGTAGTAGTAGTAGTAGTAGTAGTAGTAGTAGTAGTAGTAGTAGTAGTAGTAGTAGTAGTAGTAGTAGTAGTAGTAGTAGTAGTAGTAGTAGTAGTAGTAGTAGTAGTAGTAGTAGCTTTAGAAGTACTGACAGTAGTGGAAGTAGTACTAATAGGAATACTAGGGAGAAGAAGAAGACTCGATCGCTGAGACAATATGTTTATTCGTCTGACGTTTCGATTTCCGTCGTAGATTCGTCATCAGAGACATGAGTAGCAGAAAGGTGACCTTGCTGGGTCTGTAGATGCTGCGGAGGTTTACTATCACTGTAAACTAATTAACGCGCAAGTCACTACCACCATCAGTTTGAGGGGCATACGATGGACATCACCGCTGACAATGATCGAACTGCCAATACCACTAACACCACAAGTATTAATCCTCTAACTTCTGATACCGCGATTATGAGGCGATGAGTGCGATTAGGTCTAAAGTTGTCTGAGACTTGACGGACAGAATAGAAGAAACATAAGGCGGGATGTGAAATGCTAAAGAGAGGATAAGTATGCGCGGCAGCAGTTTAAATGCTGGGCAGATTACATTGCCCGCATAGACAAGGGATACTGGAATGGCCATTTCGGGCTTATTAGCCATCGTCAGCCAGTTATACCCAGCACCAAATAGTGTACCACCGGAGGTTCCAACTCGCGACCTCTAACGCTTTAACCACTGAGCTACGAGCTTGTTGTCCTGCCGGTTTAAATCGGGGAATATTGCCAGTCGTTGACGAAGGCCCACCGATCGCTAAAGATGGAGCAGTAAGTATTGCCGGCAAAGACTAGGGAGGCGACTGGGATGGTTATTTCCGGCTTATTAGCCGTCAGTCATACCCAGACTCAAGTGTAGCCCCACCTGGGCCTCGAACTTGCGACGACGACGACGACTAATGGGCCAGAAATGGCCGCATTCTAGTCCCCTCCCTTGGTTTTGCCAGCAATACTATCTACCCCATATGACAGTTTGACTGCCGCTCGTAACCCATAATACGGTGGGCGCAGAAACGGTGACTGAGGTCTGAATAAGGTTCCAATGATAATAAACTTGCACAGAATCTATCACACACACTCTCTCTGTCTTTCTCCTCGTTCCTGTATCCATCCCGATCCCGTGTTAAGACAGAATCAATACGCCCGGAGGCGGAACCCGGTGCAGGTGACTAGTACGGCGTGAACTTGCACATAGGCGTGCCACCTCCCTCCTCTTGCACACCTTTCTCCTGTGTGGCATTCCCAATAACACCTGTCGAGCCCTGGTCCTGTGCGCATCCGTCGTAGGGCGGAGGGCAAAAACAGCTGCCGCGTAGGGAGTACACGGATAGTCAGGAGAGCCGATGCAGTGAAATAAATGACACTGTCAACGCCGTAATGTTGAACGGGAAAGGTCGGGCAGCCCTCTCTCCCCACCTCCCCCACTATCGAAAGACCTAACGACTTAAAAGATCCACACACAATCAGCAAGGTGACCCGACCAAAAAGGCTGATCTCCGCGTGTCAAGACCGAGAGGTTCCAGTTCTGGCCACGGAAGCTGGCAGGAAGGGGGAACCGGGGGGATCAAAGTGCCCATCTGGCTCATAAATCAGACACACTAGCGACCTCCGGTAACTAGGTCATACGCACACGCCTGAAGACAACTTCAAGCATGGCGGCAAAACCTGTTTGTTGAAGTTGTTGCCTATAAGGCGGTCAGAGGAAAGGGCGTGTGAAGGCAAGACTTGAAAATGACTGCTGTTAGCTAATTCCAGGTCAGTCAGTCAACTTGGGCTGCAGAGGTGGGCGTCAACCCTGACGGCGGCATGCCGCCTGAGTATGCCAATTAGAAAAACGTTAAGCACAAAGGATGAAGCGACAATTGACAGGACTGCTTCTTGTTTATGCTTATTTGTACCTTCACAGAGTGTCTTCTTTAGCAAAAATAGTGATACCTCAGCGTTTTTCTCCTTTAGGAATTAATATGCACGCATAGGCTCCTCAAAAGGCCATCCGATGGTACCGAGAAAAAGCGAAGGACTACCTAGCTGTGCGCACAAGTAATGTTAGTTCGACCATCACAAGCGAAGATGTCCACCATTTGCCCAAGAGTAGGGATGGTGGCTGTGGTCAGATATAGTGAAAGTAGACGCGCTGCCATCTATCCCACTCTAAACACTCTCAACTTCATCAAACGATGACAAGACAAAGTCGAGATGACCGAGCAGGAATTGGGCGCAGACCACAGCCAGGAACACCGCATAACTTAGTATTTAGTGACAGTAGACTTTGGGCGGGTACTACTGCACTGTCTATTCTTACTCACCAACAATAGGTGTCTAGCCAGATTTTAGTCTGTCAGGACTGGTACTGCTAATACCGCTCCTGCTATTTCTAATACTACTAACTAGGGTGTAGCTGGGTGATAGTACTTGCTTGTAATATTACTGACTGTTTTGTAAGTCAGAAGTGAAGCTGATTAAAGTCAGCACTGGGCTAATATCCCTTCAATCTCTACAAGAATTGTAGCATAACTGATGCTAGCACGGACGCCACCATTTGTCCCAGGTGAAGCTGACTAAGCCAAACCTAGAGCTCATATCCCCTTTTGCTCAACAAGGAATGTGAATTTAGGTTTAACTATTTCGGGTAAGTACATGCTTGGGGTCCTAAGCGAGGCTGCGTTTGCCTTGGTTTCCGCACTCTCAACTAAGATGATGCTGATGATGATATAGCTACGTGCTTATGCTAGAAGTGCCAATTCTGGTAAACCTGCTCATTAAGGCCTGTGTATGCTTTTAAGGAGTCGCATCCAATATGCAGTCCCAATCTGTGTGAGGTAATAGTAATTAGCATTTTGATAATAATAGAACGTTTGTAGAGTAGTAGTAATACCTAGGGGTCTTTTCCTGAAAAATTAATATTTTCAAATGCACACGTGGTCTCATTCGAGGGTGTCGCTGGTGGACTCACTGACAGAGCAGTTCAGTCAGCTTCTGTCAGGTACCGTTTCTAGTAACAATTCAGGTCGAGGCAACTCTCCCATCAAACGAGGTCATTAGGGCCATTTATGTCACTTCTCTATTTACCTTAGGCTTTTGCAGTCGAGATTGCAAACAAAAGAAGCTATGAAATCTACAATCGGCACTGACTGACACCCAGGGTTGTGTTTCCAAGCCTACTTCACACTGGGAGGGGGACAATTTACGAGTTGGCACACCACAGCGTCCACAGGTTCTTTAGATTCAGAACCCAGGCGGCCTTAGAAACCATCACCGATTTTCCTGTCGATATCTGATCCCGTTGCCTGGGGAAGGGGGGGGGAGATATTGCCGTCGACATCAAACAGGATTAGGCCATGACCCCCGAATGACATCCGGACGCTGGGGCTTCCACGACACTCCATTTTTAATAAAAGACCTGGCGTCAGCGTTGTACTGGTCGAGAAGCCAACGTGCTCAGGAAGACGAAAAGTATGACGTGGTTGTAACACAGCAACCACGACTCTATTGGCGGGTTAAGACAGATTACAGTGAACTGGAGCATTAGGTTGATGGATTTCAATATATTCGATGGGCGTTTGGTGAACGACCGCTTGGACAACTATTCTGACCCGACCGAAAACGGCTATCAGACGCCAGTTAGTGAGACTGGAATGACTGGAGACATCATTTACCGGGTGTGATCCAGTGTCCCGGACGCAGATGAGTGGATACGCAGTAGCATAAGTTAAGAAAAATGACATCAACGTTCAAGTCGCGCCCGACAAAACCGAAATCCGCAAACCAAGATGACAACTGCGTAAGCCGCGAACCGTCGAGTCATGGCATTACGGGTCTTAGTCTACCAAGGAGCGCGATGCCCTCTTCCCAAGCACAGCACTGAGCGCTGAAACTGCTCGGATAGAGTACTCTACTGAGACAAGCGAAAAGCGCCTTCTGAGATCATAGGAGTGAGTTAAATTGCTGAGGCAGTATTCCACCAATAACAACCAAACACTGGTGATTAAATAACGGCCATTAGCGGCCATGTAGGCGTCACACTCAGTAGGACTTTCTGTGATTAATAGATAGAACCCACGCGGTGACGTATCCACCAAATCCGGCAAATTCTGCGCTGTACACACAGCGCTCCCACTCCCTGACCAGTGGCCTGTCTGAATCCAAAAGTTCAAGCTCTCCAGGTGTCGAGGTCTCTGATCGCCGGGCACGGAGTCACGTGAGTAGAACGAGATCACAGGTGCGGTGAGTAAGCGCGCGCATCGTGTTAG
>JAYGXS010000008.1:10867195-10880222 GCA_036362985.1 Ligula intestinalis
GCAAGCCTAACATCATTATAGAAATTAATTTTTTCGCTAGTCACCGTCCTGGTGCCCATCTTGCTGAGAAGGACATACACATCGTCGGACACGGCGGTCAAACTGTTGACTGTGAAGAAACAGGATAAAAATTAAAAATAATGCAATTCGTGTTGTCAGTGGTAAGTCCACTAGCAAACAAACCAATTCGATCGGTCTTTCCCGTCGGCTGTGAATGTTAGGCCGTGTGCCCGGTAGAGGAACAAAACTGGTTTTTAGCCACCACGGCATAAAGTACGCAGGCACTGTTTTGTTCCGACAGTCTGCACTCGATGCGTTCACACAAAGTCTCTGATTATCCACGAAAGAGGGGACAGGGTAAGGTAGCTGTGTTGCCACGTCGACCGCCAGCTGTCCCACGAGGACCATTCAGCGCTTCCCAAACGAAACACTGCTGCCTAATTGGAAGGGGCAGATTAGATCCTCCAGGTCCCGATGCCACTGATCGCCGGACATGGAGTCACGTGTGCAAAACGGGAGCACATCTGCGGTGTTAGTGATAATGCGGTGGCAGGTAGGAGTTCTCCGCAGATATGCATGTGGCGGCATGGGAATATTATCCGCAAACGCTGACACACACAGACACACGCAACTGAAAAAGCGGACGGCGATGACAGCAACCTGGAGAGATATTTAGTAAAGCACTGTGAAGTTGGCCACCTAATCATCATCATCATCATCATCATCATCATCATCATTTGTGTGTGTTTGCGCGCATGTGTAGGTGGTGGGTTGTAATCGCGGTGAGTCAGCGGTAGTAACATGGGCAGAGCCAGATCTGCGGTTGCCCCGGTGCTTGCGGCTGCGTACATGCACTTCCACCCCCCACTACACAAAGGGGTATGGTCGGTCGAAGCCTCCAGACCCTGCTGCATGGGTATAGATTAGGGGTCGGCAACCTTTTTTAACTCAGAGAGCCAAAAAAGAAAATATTTGGAAATATATTTCAGAAAGAGCCATAAAGTATATTTTAAAATGAAATTATATTCAATGCTAGTATGATAAGCCTCTGAATTTATCTTTTTAAATAATGTTATTATAATACACTCTATAGAAAAAGCCCTGCTACGCCTTAAGGCTTCCCTACCCAACCCCCCGCCCCCCAAGGGCAGCGGGCGGTAAAACAGCTGCAGGCATGCGAACTATGCTATCGGCGAACAAGCCTATGACTCTTGACGCCAGCCAATCAAAAACGGAATAGGAACCCCACAGAACCACAATATCGCTTTTATTAGGTATACAGATTGTTAATGTGATTTCTGGCGTTGCATGTATTCGCTGAGGGTTTTACAGTCTGATCGGTAGTTGGTGAGGTTGAGATTCACGCAAGCGTTGAGGCTTTCATCCGTTAGATGTGATCTTATTGTGGACTTGATGTATCTAAGGTGTGAGAATGACTGCTCACATGCATACGTTGATCCAAACAGGGTCAATACAGCAGTACTCACACGCTGCAATGTGTGGTATGTGACCGGAAGCGTGTTCCAAGTTTTGATTATCAGCTGGTCTTCGGGTTTAAGTTTTTTGAATTTCTGTCCACATGTGCTTCCTTGTCAACTCCGCTTTATGTCGTGCGATACTTTTCAAATCTTCATTGAGTGACTTGAACTTATTCACCCACATTTCTGAGGCCTTAAGGTCAGCCAATTCTTCTTTGAAATCTCTAACGGAGAGACCAGGTATATAACGTAGGTCGGCTGTGTTCATTGAAGACTCGGTTGGTTGGGTGATGAACTTAAAAAGACGAGTGTGATCTCGAAATTCGCCAAAACGTCCCTTGAACGACTGTAAGAGACTGGATGTGACGCCGACTAGCTGGTGAACATCAAAGTTTTGAGGGGACTCACTTACTGTGCATGCATCTTCATATTGTCTTAAATTTTTAAAATGTCGTAATCGATCTGTTTCAAGATCCATGATAAAGAGTTCAAACTTGTTTTCAAAAGCAAACACGGATTGTTGAAGGGATGACACTGTATTTCCATTGCCTTGCAATTTAACGTTAAGTCAGTTCAGATGTTCGGTCATATCCACGAGATAGTAAAACATGAGAAGCCACTCAGTTTTGGCTAGTTTAGGATGCTCAATGCCCTTCATTAGAAGGAACGTCCGGATTTCGTTCAGGCAAGCTGCAAAACGGAAGATCATCAAAAAGTTTATCGGCTAAATCCAGAATGAACGTTTTAGCAAACTCGCCATCTGTGAATGGTTTTCCGTTCCTAACCATTGATAAAGATCCAGCAAAGCTAGCGGAGTTATAGTCACCTTGCTGGGTCCATATGTGGAGTTGCTTCTGGCTGGTTTGCATCCTGCTGATTAGCTCTTGGCATGCTTTCTTTCGGTTATCTCCTGCAGGGTATTTTGATGCAAACGTATAATGGCGTGTGTTGAAGTGGCGCTTTACATTCGACCGTTTCATCGATTTAATCTTGTCATTGCAAATTAGACACACCGCATAATCTGCTCTCTGCACAAAGGCGAAGTCTTCGGCCCATTCATACTGAAATATACGATACTCCTCATCTCCTTTTCGTTTCGCCATGCTCTTTGTTGCAGAGGTTAACTTTGGGCAAATGAGAGAGAATGTAGCGTTCAAAGATGTGCGATCCGTCTGATGAAAGAAAGCAGTATGATGTTATGATCGATATATTAGTCCACAAAGCAAGTGTTCGCGAATGTACTGTTTGCTCCGTCTGGGGGACATAAACACAAGGCATTATATGTAACAAAGCCGGATGGCCTATGCGCGTAAGATAGCCTTGTCTGCCAGCGTGACCTTGACCAAGCTGACGTTAAGTCTGCGGGCTGCCGTGCTTAAGTAGACCGTCTGTTATTTAGTGAGCTTGTCGCCGCTGTTGGGACGCAGGAAGAAATGGATGCAACTGTTGTCGACAGGCCGGAAAGGGACTAGCCAGGTGAAATCTATGGGTGCAAGAACTCCAGAGATTGGTCGAGATTACATGGATTCTAATACGCGTCTCGGTGGCAGCACGTCAGTGGAGATGGACGGCTACAATGGGTGCCCTCCCCCCCCTTCGTTCTCCACGACCCGTTGTCCCAAAGTCATGTGTTGCCACAAACAATTGTTCCAATGCTCCCTTTCACTGACACTCCCAACCTCGAGGCTTGACCTCGCAGCTGCGTCTGGGAAGCCGGTAACAGCTGCGCGAGCGTCCCCTTTCCTTCGGTTTTCTCGCGGCCCGAGACCGCCGCCCTGGCGACCGTAGTTTATTTAGTCACGCACACACACCCAAGCATACACGGGCGTCCAAATACCTAAGGCCTCTGTAGGCGACATCCCTTCGGGCAATTGCTAGACATAACAACAGAACAATTGAACCTGCTCCGCAATCCTACTGATTCAGCTGTCACAACTGCCTCAAGCTCTCTCAAATCTGGCTGGGCGCAATCAACACTAGCCCTGGCTTCGCCAGTGGCCACTGCCACCTGGGACTGCAATTGGGAGTTCTCTACACACTAAATCACTCCTTCTGATGACTTGTGTCTTTAACTTCCAACCGGGGATTTGGCCTGATGACTGTAGTGGTTCAAGTACAACCCACTACTTAGACCCCTAAAGAGTAACCAAAATCCTAAAAGCTGAAGTTTCTGAAAGAGCCATACGCGATCATCAAAAGAACCATATATGGCTCGCGAACCATGGGTTGCCGACCCCTGGTCTAGACGATCGCGAGAGCAGACAGGCAGGTAGCCAGGCGGGCAGGCGGGCGGACAGACCCAGTCGCCAGTCGGCGCGAAAGCGGCGCAAGCCTGACGACGACAGCAAGTACGCGTGAGCGGGCGCAAGTGGACGACCACGACGACGTTCTGTCAGGCAGAAAAACCCTGCCGCCGCCGCCGCCAGCGTACGAGCGTACAGTGCAGCAGGATAAGCAGAAGGGGGTAGGGAGGACGGCAGGGGGGGGGGTGTGCGTAGAATACTACATGTCCAGTCCTCGGGCGAACTCGGTGGTAGTAGCAGTGTTGGTGGTGGTGGTGGTGGCGTAAGGCAGCTTCTCAGCAGCCGCCGGCCATGTACCACACGCGAGCGAGAGAGCGAGTGGGTGCAAGACTCGGAAGGTAAAAGTCCTCAATAACAATCTGTTTAGACTAGCCTTCATGGACTTTTTAAGGCAACACGGCCTGTGCACTGTGGTTAGGTTTTTATTTTTGAACTACAGGCTGGTGCGCCGTCCTCCAATCGATTAGCTGCCCTGTTAGAAAATGTCTTCAAACCAAACCTCATAAAACAGGAGTGAATAATACTCGAAGATGTCAGCTATTCGCGTAGGCTACCGTATAAAAAAATACTAAACATTGGACCTTAATTGAAACCAGCAGTCGAGGGCAATGTACCACACGTCACCGAATGTGGGTGCAAGCAGGGCTCGGGAAGAAAAAGGTCCTAAATAAAAATCTGTTTAGACTAGCCTTCATGGACCTTTTAAAGCAACACAGCCTGTACACTGTGGTTACGTTTGTCCTTTGGGTACAGGCTCGGCTGCTGCAAACTGGTTGGCTCGCCGTCCTCCGATCAATTAGCTGTCCTAGTAGAAAATGTCCCCAGACCAACCCCGCATAAGACAGGAGTGGATAATAATCAGGGATGTCAGCTATTCGCGTAGGCTTCCGTAGAACAAATAAACTCAAAGACTGGACCTCAAACGAGGGGCGGATGCTACCTGAAGACGTTGATAGGCACGGCTGTTTCATTGGCAGAATTAAATCTCGGTTGTTTTGAGTTGCTGGACAGCCATACATTGTCAGATAGTACAACAGTTTAACCGTCGCTATCGATGACGCGAACTTCTGCAAGCTGAAGGCAGACGCGGTGATTGTAGCTGAATTATAATGAAAAGAGACTCGCGCTGGATATACCTCACTCTCTGACCCCTCCCACACCTGAGCCCGAGGTCAAGACAAAAGTCGAGAAGACCGGAGATGGGGGGCAGGACGCAGGTGGTGTGCGCGCAAAACACACGTCATACGCGTACCAACAACGGCACCTTGCTGGGCAGGCTCACGCGTGGGAGCGCTCTCTAGGGGCCACGGTGGCCTTCGCGTGAATACGCGCAAAGCAAGGCAGGTTTTGGTCGCATTTAGCACGCTGCAAGTTCAATAAGAAGAGAAACGGGCGTGAGCGCAGCGGCTGATGAAACGCACCGCTTACACGAATAGTCCCCTTGGTCTATGCGGACCTTAGGTTGCACACAAACAAAGTCTCATTAAGGTCCGAAGTAGGGAACACTGATTCCATCAGTTGACAATCTTCCAAAAAACAGCCTTAGAGGGCAAGAAGCCTTAGAAGAGAACGGACTATGCAGAATAGTAATTATGCAGTAAGCCTAACCTTCCGATTTTGTATGCACCAACGGTTTTTCCGAACCTGGCAGACGAGACTGTTGTAGCAAAAAGCCAGCGCCCAACGTGTGCCACGCACAGACCTACACGGCAATGGGTTGGGGACTCGTGCAGAATCAGCGCAGCCTGACTATCGTGTGCTATGAGGAACTTTGGTACCCAAGTTGATGCAGCTCTCTTTTGGTGGAGGGGAGGGAGGGGACCGCTTGTTTTATCATTAGCGTGAACACATAGTATGGGTAAGAGGCTGTGTTCCGTTATGTTTGGCTAAAAGCCTTCCCTGGGTGTATGAAAGAAAATCTATGAAGGGAATGGCAATCCAGGTGTACATATATAGCGAGATATAAGACGAGAGAAAAAAGAAACGTACTGTAGATGGGCGTGGTAGAAATCAATAAAGTGCTGTAGGAAGTCAGCGCCCTTCTTCGACTTGACCTCGTTCACTTTTATGAGGTACTAAAGAGATCGGAGAGACAAAAAAGGAATGAGTAAGGCATGAAAAATATGATGAGGATGGTAAAAAAAATTAAGAGAGTTGTTCAAAAACGATGCGTGAAAACTAGGATCAGCAGACAGCTAGGTTGCTAAAGGCAACTTAAGAGGACTGAAGCGCGTAGGCATTAGTAACAGCATTTTAGTGCTGTACGTGTGTAAGCTCGTTGGTACAGCATATCTGATAAAATCAGCCTAATCTACAGACTGCAGTTTTGAGTTGTAGACACAGGACTGATTCAGACGGATACACATTCGACAGGACTGATTCAGTCGGCTGCACGCTGCAAAGTAACTTTGGTCCAAATGACCGCCTGCTGCATTGGTCAGTTAATTTGTGCCCTCGCCAGGCTACTGGAAGCCTGTTTTGGCTGCATCCATTCAGTTGCGTATTAACGAAAACCAACAACTCTCCAGCCAAGGACGTTGTCATGTGGGATGGCGTTTCGGACGAATTAGTCCCCGGACTACGCACAGTCAACCGCTGGGCCAACTTACTTAGCGAAAGAGGAGGGGGCGAAAAATCAATCGGCCGTGTTGCCGTGCTAGAAACAAGATCGCAAAAATGTTTAAAGTGACGAATACATATCATTGAGCAATCGATTTCAGTAGAAGGGGGATTTTCTTTAACGGCAAGTGGCATTTTTTCCATTATTGGTAAAGATTTGATTATAGAAGTGCAATAGAGTCCCAGTTTTGCTCTTTTACGGATTCAAGTGGGGAGCGCACTCGATTTTAGTATCGCATTGGCCCAGCCAAAAAGCGTAAATTGGACACTTGTCTCAGAGTTTGCCTGATTATAACGGAAGCAACGACCTTGATATATGGAAAATATGCGTCGCCCAATCTTGATTTGATCTTTTTTTTAAATGTGACATCGGAAACGCACAGCTCCGCGACGGAGCTCACGGGTGCCGCCAGCATGATGATTTGTCAAATTTGGAAGTCGACCCATTTCAAAGCCGAAAAGGTACGTGTTCGTAAGAGGAACCACTCGATCGATGAATACACTTCGCACCTTCCGAGGCCTGCATTTATAGTCGTACAATGGTAGATCTGAACGAATATTAGAAGTTTCATTGGCATAACGACATTTAGCCTAATTGGCTGACGATAAATCAGGTTGGTGGAGCAAAAGCAGTCGAAAATACGCAAAACACAGTGCGCCGCCGATAATAAGGACGCCATTGAAAGGTACAGTAGGGCCACAAATTTATGAGGTTCTCTTGTTTTCTCAAACCGTTACATATAGCTGGGAGCTTTCGGCTAGTAAAGTCCTAAATTAAGGGAACGAGTGTTGCGGTTGTAAACGCAAGTGGTTACATTGATGTCGCCTGCATAGACGAGCAGATTTTTTTCTACTAAATATGCACTCGTATTTCGTGGTATACAATAACTGAAAGGCATCTGTCACATTCAAAGAAAAGCAACTCGAGGCAAGGAAAGGTTTTTACAACCGAAATCGAACAACTGAAGCTAGGCGCGTATCTTAAAATACGGCAGAGGTAGACAACCACAAGGGGCGTGAGCAGTTTCCTGACACCATATGTGTCTATCAAAATGTATGTGCGACAGCCAAACTCACATTTAAATTAAGGATCGTCTTTAGTGAGATGCGCCTCAGTTGTAAGAGGTCTTTCCGGTATCCACTGAGTGAGTAAGCTCTTTTGCGCTTAAGTACAACGGTGCCTGTTCATGAGAGTACATGGTTCATGTACTGTAGCAATTTTGGCGACTGGTAATGCACGTTCAGGACAACTTGCGTGGTATTTTTGAAGTTCAATATTATAACTCTAAGGGGACGTTCGTATGCTAATTTTCGATAGAAAAATAAGTTTTTCAGACAGACAATTTGTACATTTCGTGGGGTAAATCTACCTCTAATTGATAAACGCGTATGAAAATATATATTTTTGTTAAATGGCTTTTGCAAAGTCAACTAAAAGCTAATTCACGTTTAATTACATATGCTGGAGAAAGTGAAAAGAATATTATGACCAAAAAACATGACTGCATGGGAAAACGAACCTCACAAACTTCTAGCTGCAATCGCCGCCGTTCTTTCTCAAGATCTGCGGCCATCTCTGCTGTAAAAACATCCGGCATGTAGACTCCCGACTCCTTCATAGCCTGAATTTTTTCTTTGCGAAGTTTTTCGCTAAAATGATCATAAAAACGCTTGCATTGCATGCAATGGAACTAATCAATTTGCTACTGGACAATAAAAAAATCTGGAAAGTTTGAGATGAAATTCAAGGTACAGGCGCATGCATATACTCATACATTCCGAGTGCATACACGATGTCCTCCACCATAAAGGAAATCTCCGTGCACGAGGTTCGATGTATGTCAACTGTACGGTGTGCTATCAATTTATTTTTAGAAGCCATCTTTCGGTAGATTCTTTTTTTAAATTAAGATATTTCATAATTTAAAAGATCTCGTGGTGGTGTTAAAAAAATGTTTAAAACTTCCTATATCCGATTATGACGAAAGCGGCTAAAAATTCAAGGGTTATATGTTGGGAGGAACAGCTATTTAGTTACATATGTATAAGTTTAAGAAACATTACTTAGCGCTACCGAATAAAAGTTCGGTAAGGAAAATAAAATGCCGAAGGTCATGTTGATAAATTAGTAACGAAAACGGAAAATTTTTGTAAACATAGGATAGGTTCCATCGGAAAAATAGATTGTGCTTGCTAGCGTTCTCGTACGACTTACTAAACTTCTCACGTCAAACATACGTTGTACTCTGATATCTCAGAAAATGCAAACCAACAAATACTGCCCATCTTTTAGTTTAGGCGACCAAAACAAAGGTCTGAGTTATTTCTGAGTCTCTTAAGCACTAAAAAATATTTCTAAATAAAAACAAGGTCGGTTGAGTACATTCATACAGAAAGAAAACGTACTATTTGTATTCGTATTCCTTGAGGGCCTTCTCAAAAGGTTTTTTGAGATCGCTTTTCAAATCACTTTGTAAGAAGGTCTCCATCGGAAATACGAGGATGCTGTTGAGGTTCTGCATCTAAGGTAGCAATCATACATCAAAATTATAGAGATCAAAAGTGACTCGAGTCACGAGGCACGATCGTGCCTACGGCCACTTCAAAAAGTTCAAAGCAATCAGAGTCAAGTAGAACTAGATGCAGTAAATTTTTAATGAAATAATTATTCTGGCAGCTTAAGAGAAGCAATTGTAAACAAAAATACTTTTTAAAATACTTCAAAAAGACGACACACAAGCGCGAAAATACACAAAACATACGAGATGCCTAAACATGTTTGCAAGGTCGCGGTGGACGACCGAAAACTGGCATAATCCAGCCGCCAGATCACTGCCATTTCCCTCTATAGGTTCCAGGGCAAATTGGCCGAGTTTTTCGAGATGATCGCAGAGGGACAGTGTTGCGTCGGCATAGCCTGAAGACCATCAGAAAAATAGCGACATACCTATTCCCGTGGAAACGACATTTTTAATTATTTTTCGGGACTTCGAGAGAACGACTTTATCAGCCTCAAGGCCCTGATTTAAAGGAATATGTTAGGAAAAATAAGAAAATAAAACCTCTTCAAGAGAATGTACAGTGAATCGGACTTGCGGAATCTTAGAACTAAATTCCGATTGTGTTGGCGATTTAATATCTTCCAACGTATCATTAATAAACTCATCGACGGCTACTGGCTCTGTCATAGCTTAGAGAACCGTCAATCTCTAACAATAAGCACAGCCGTCTTCTATTGGCTTTTAATTTAGCTTTAAACTAGGCGCTTAGGTATAAAACGCAAAATAACAAAATATGATAATTTTATTATTATTCAGGAATATTAATTGATAAAAAGGGGCTTGTTACCTGAATTTTGATAAACCGTCTGACATTTTTTTAACTCATTGAACGAAAATGTAAGTTTTATGATTGCAAATGGCCACTAATTACGAACGTATATGACGCAAATTTGCAATCGCCCCTAGAACATCCGACTGACTATTAGAAAGAATAATACCAAAGCGGTCTGGACTCACCAGTTTCTTTTCTCTGAAGACTTTTGATACTTGATATCTGAGGAACGCGCTGGTCATCGTAGGACTGTTTGGTATAAGAACAGGTAACATATAATTAGGAGAGCCAATTTCAGAAATGGCTGACAACAATTTACTCGAAGTCATAACTCACTGACAACGCAGCGTCTTGTCGCCTTCTTGTTTGATGGCCAAGTGGAAGGTGGAGGAGTACGAGAGCTTTTTCGGGAAATGAACACTTCTTTCACAGCCTGTACACACGGAGTGTTTTTATTTTACCTTAATCTTTATTTATTAATCTGGTTTCTTGTGAATTGTGCAACACTGGGGACTTCCAGACTTCTCAGGCTTACGGTGCAGCTGTCTCTGTTTGACGGTTGCGTGTGCGGAAATGTAGTTTGGGAAAATAACGATGCCCGATCCGCCGCACCTGTCAATAAATTTGCCATTCCTGCTGGACCCTGCAACTTCCGCTTATTGTGTACCTGAATTAATATGCGCGTTCGGCGACCAGCAGGGCATATATCATGACGCTTGTTTGCGTCCTTGTTTCGCCTTTGAACGTGAGTTTTTAAAGCATTTGCTCTCCGTAGCATAATACTTGACTTTTTTGTCTCGTAATAGCGCATGTCTCCCTTTTATAAGGATCGCTTAGGCATTCTCTACATCAGCGTTCGTGTGAAGTTCGCAATACTGTTTTTGCTCCAGCTAGGACATGAGTAACTTAAGACTAGAGGAAGAGGTTATAATTGAGATCATTTTACTTTTGAGGTTCAGAAAAAATACTGCTCCTCTATCCTTGATTCAATTAACAACGTCCTTTGTGAACAGGCTGTTTGGTTTGCTCCCGTTTTTAGAAAAGCATTTACAGGATGTGTGTATACAGGAACATTTGAGAGTAGTTCATGCGTAAAAAATTTATAACTTCAGAGGAAATTCTCTTCCATGAAAGTTTGAAATTGTTTGCGAATTTCAAGTCTGTCGAGCTTACGTTTTTTTAGTCTCTATCTCAGTATAGAAGACACGCTTCTTGGAAATTATTCAAGAATTGACTATATTTCCAAAGTTTGGAATTTTCTACGTGGAAATCTGAATCCGGTCGCTCTGAAAAATTCCTCCGCTGTGAATTATTTCCAAAGTTTGGAAATTGCTTCTTGGACGTGTCGATTTTGTGAAAAACTCCTCTGCGCCACAAAAATCTGCACATCTCCGAATTTCACGCCGAGGCTGAGTCCTTATATCACTGTTTTGTTAAATACCCGTATCCTATCATTGTCATAATATTTAGGATAATAGTGACTCTCACGTTAGGATAAAAGTGACTCTCACGTTATTCCTAAGGAAATTTTTAACCAAACACATTTCATTGTATCTGTCAGGAACTCAATATTTTACTCTGACTCTCTGTAACCTGCTTGTCTCAGTAAACTTGCACTATCTGGCCAATCGATCTTCTATCCACCTCACTCCTACGGGCTCTCTGATTTGGCTTCCGATCTAATTGGCAGTATCACACGCAGGTTGCAACCCAAAAAAATCTTACATAACATGGAGACTTTAGATGCTACAAGTCCGTTAGCATGAAACGTTTCGCCTCCGCCGGATCTCGAACCCGGGTCGCCAAATCTGGTTATTTGCGGTGTTAGCACCTCAGGCAGCCCGGCCACTTCGACACGGGCCCTTGAAAAACATGTTAAGATACGACCAGAAAGTAACTGCCGATATGGCTACTTAGATAATTTTATAAATTCTCCACCTCCCGCAAAATGGCCAAGATGTCTACTACGTTTACCGAACTCAGACTGTGAGGACTTCGTCCTCCGCCAGGAGTTTTCGGAGATGAAGCAGGAATTTTACCACGAGGTAAATCAACTGAAACAAGAGATAGCCCATCTAAAAACGCATATTTCTTATACAGCGGTTAAAACAGCCCTTGTCGGCCAAAAACCGGGGATAAATAAAAGTACAAATGTTCAGATAGCCTCGGCCGGTAAACCTGAACCTCGCATATCATCTGCCGAAACAAGTAAACCAGCGGGCGTCTCACTCGATTGCAAAGAATCTAAAATAAATCCGCAGTTTACGCCATTGTTACTCTGCTCAGGCAGCACTAACAATGATCTGCATTTGCGTCCTAGCGTCACATCGTTGCTTGATGCTGCACTAGAAAGGGACGATACAGAGGTCGATAAGATCATGAAGCCAAAAAAGCATAGGGCTAGAAAGGGTCAAAAGTCTAAATGGGCCAGGAATGCGGAGTCAGCTAACCCAAAAACCGGCACATCAGGACCCATCAAACTTTTAGTACCGGATACAGATGGCCGCTTGGTCGGAACTCGTGAGCTCGCAACAGATGCACCAGTGAGTCACAAGCAGAATATAGTTGTAAAAGGGGCTCCAGAGATAGCGTCAACAATTGCACAAGAACGAGTTGACGCTGATACTGACTTGGATTTGGACATGTCTGTCGACACGCCTGAAACCTGCATATCGGATCATGTATCAAGCCCACGGGCTACACCATCGTCACTCGGCTTAAGCGACAGTAACAATTATCGGGATTTGCATCCTAGCACCACATCGTTGCTCGACTCTGCACAAGAAAGTGATGACCAAGAGTTTGACAAGATCATAACTCAAAAGAGGCATCAGCCTAAGAAAGCCAAACGCTTCACGGGTTTGCATTCAGCTTACCAATTACCAGTACATCAGAACCGCGTGTACCGGATACAATTGCTCCCTCGGTTGAAACACGTGAGCTTGCAACATATGCCCCATTGAGTCGCAAGCAGAAAATAGTTGTAAAGGGGGCCCCAGAGTCAGAGTCGTCAATTGCACAAGAACGAATTGACCATGACGTGAGTCTTATGCGGGTGTACGCCAAACCGTTGCTAAAACCAGGCGAGTCTTTTCGCATTCTTAAGGCATTTCGAATAGGGAAGGCGCCAACAGCTCCAGAATCTATTTCTCGGCCACGACCTCTAAAAGTTATTTTAGATACTGAAGCACAGGCGAAACTCTTGCTAGAGCGCAAACCATCCTTGCGGAGTCTGCATTCGCAAGTGTTTTTTCAGCCGGATTACGAGTTGAAAGAGCGGAGAAAGATGAGACA
>JAYGXS010000008.1:10880723-10895534 GCA_036362985.1 Ligula intestinalis
AGCTCGGAATCCGGCTTGGTTGGGTCGTGTCCTGGAGTCACGTACAGACTGGAGGCGCCTGAGCTTAACAACAGCGAAGATCTTTGCAGCAACATCGATAAGACTTATGCCACGGTAGGTCTCGAATCTTGTCTTATCTCCCTTCTTGTGGACAGGTACAAGGATACCTGAGCCCCAGTCATCGGAAACGGTCTCTTCTCGCCACGCCTGTACAATCACCTGATGGAGCCGAGGAGCCAGGGTGTCGACACAGGACTTCAAGATTTCTGCAGGAATACTGTCCTCTCTGCACGCCTTGTTGTTGCATAGCCTCTGCATTGCATCGGTAACTCCGGCTTCGGAAGGGATGTCAAACGACACTGCGTAGGCAGGAGAGGATTGAAAATCCGCTGTGGAGGAGAGGGAGGGTGTGCTGGGTTGTTTGTCAAAGTTGAGTAGGTGCTTGAAGTGTTCACGCCAGCGATCGACCTTGGCCGAGTTGTCGGCAACAAATCCTCCATTCACATCGCGAACAGAATCACAGAGTGTCGGGGCCTTACCACTAACCTGGCGTATGATTTGGTACAATTTTCGGGTGTTACCAACATTAGAAGCCTGCTCTATAGAAGTCGCAGTTTCGGACCAATACTTCTGCCGATCATCTCTAGCCGAATTTGCTGTCAGCTTTCGAAGTTGGCGGAAGGAGGCATCGTTCCGGGACCTGGCTCGAGTCGTCTCGGCCGATAGCTGCAGGGTTCTTCCGCTGATCGAGTCACTGTGGCACCGCTGAGTGAATCCGAGAATCTTCTTTAAGCTGCCCCATAGATGGATGTCTTCAGTAATGGCCACTTGCTACTGCCCTCGTTGTCAGCCTGGGTCATAAGACGGGACTGGATTTCTGTGCTTAAAGCCTCGATAGTGTTGGTTTGCCGGAGATTTGCGACATCAAGGCGTCTCGCACGTGACATTTTGGGTACAGATGAGAGGTGAACTTTCAGGCGCGTGCGAACGAGAACATGGTCAGACCCGTGTACGTTACCAGTTTCGGCACCTCGCATCGACCTGCTATCGTGGACCCAGCTGTGAAACCGTGAACCAACTAGAATGTAATCGATCTGACTGGCAGTACGGCCATCATTCGAATACCAAGTCAGTAGATGTTTGTGACGATGCTGAAAGCATGTGCTGATAACAAACAGTCGGTTCTGTTCGGCAAACTGCAGCATCCTTTCACCATTGTCCGTTCGAGAGCCAAGCCCACAATGACCAGGTAGGTGGCTGTTTTTCGGGTCACCGGGCCCAGTCCGGCCATTCCAGTCCCCGGCAACAATTAGCAGATCTCGACGAGGGAGTCGTTCAGCTAGCTCCTGCAGCTGCGAGTAGAAATTATCTTTCTCTTGCTGTTCAGCCGCCGACGTAGGTGCATACACAGATACGACCGATATGTTCGTAAAATGGCCTTTTAGTCGAACATAGGGCATTCGGTCTTTGACTAGTTCCCATGCTAGTAGTGTATGGTTAGCTTCTTCCGAGAGGGCAATAGCCACACCGTGTCTACCAGATGAGTCACTCGGACCGCTGTGATACAAGGTGAGATGGGAATCGACCCCAGGGATTTGGATTTCTCGGGTGCCTGAGTCGGGGAGTCGGACTTCTGACAAGCAACAAAGATCCACATGATAACCATGGAGACTGTGCGCTGTCAGACTTTGAAAGCCAGGTTCCAGAAATGTTCGCACATTCCAGCATCCAATACCAAGAGTCCGTTTTTTTTAGCAGTCCAGCTTGCACATTATTCGCCTGCACCACTGGACAAGGGTTGCGAAGCGCATCGCTTCCCGTGGACGCTGTAGCAGTGGTCGTAGTAAGGTAGGGAGACATCATAAGGTTTCTAGAGCATTTTGAATACAGGCGGGTCCCCAACGGCCGCTCGGATTCTTTGTTCGAGGTTGCCTCCTCTAGCACTTTGGCTGAAGAACCTAACCACAAGGCAGTGGTGTTGATGGCAAGCAAACCTAATTGTTAATGATTATAAACTGTTTAGAATCGTCGCTTAAATATCTACAGAAGTTAAAGATTTATTTAAAATTACGGCGAGAATGATTCGTGAGGCAAAGCCCAGGTTGGGAAGCCAAGGTCCTTCTGTCTTACGGGCACCTGGTAATAGGGGGTTATATGGGTGTGGCAGTAACTGGAGGAGTTGTGGGAGGGATAATCGGGAAAAATAATTGGAATGGGAGCGGGAAAGGGAACGATTGTTTTCATAAGAAGAAAAAGAAGGCCGAAGGGTGAAGGGAGAGGAACGCGAGAGCAAACCCTAGTAGAAAGTCATACCGGATTCCATGGTGGATTCCGGCCGGAAAAGTCGCGTTACCATGCCGGATTTCATAGCGGATTTTGGTCGTTTGGTCGCCATAGATTCCATAGCGTTAAAGTCGCCATTCGGTGCCATACGTCGATAAGGGTATTTTAGCCCCTTTTCCGCAGTAGTAAACGCATCCCCAGTAGAAAACTCATCCATTTATTGATAGTCCCTCTTCGCTAGTAAATATAGCCCATTTGCAGCCCTACCACAGTAAAAAAAACATCCATTCGTTTATTGTCCCCCGTCGGTAGTAAACGCAGAACATTTTCAAGAAAAAGAAGGCCATCTTGGACATATTTTTTCAGTTTTTTATTTTAAAAAATAACTGTACAAAAGGTGGTCTAGGGGCTTGTTGCTTGCGATCGTTTTGGCGAGTAACTTGGCCCTGCGGCGTTTTTTTCATCTAAAAGATAGCATTTAGGCGATACATGAAATGAAGTATACCATCGGATATGATAAGTGAACCATTCCTTAGCCGTCGTTTTCTTTTTGCATCCAAAATTTTCTTAAATCTCGCGGATATACAATCTTCTAAGGCACGAGCATTTGGCCGTGCCTCTTTGGACCAGAGTTTATAGGCGTCTTTATTATAATAGGTTAAGGGATTTCGAACTGAATACCTGTAATGACCTCATATAGAGGGGTGCCATACAGGGCCTCCTTTGACTTCACTCCGCGGAAATTAAAGTATGCGGAGATCTCGTCAGTGAAAAGGGCGTGGAACACTCGTTTTATGAAGTCGTCCAAATTGCGTCCGCCGACGCAACTGAGGAAGTGAACCTGAAGGAATGCCTTAATGAGGTTATCGTAGCATACCAGTTGTTGTCGGAAGTTATCTTCCTTCAAATCCCGGTTTAACTTGTTGAAGTCATCTTTCGAGGCCACAGGCCTCTCCATAGGTATTCTCGGGAGGTCACCTGAGGAGTTGGCCGAACTCAAGGACATTGACGCTAAGGTCATTTCAGTACCCTGAACTCGAGCATGTACATCCCTCAGAATATTCATTAGCCAACTAAAGTGGCGTCGGTTCTCCCTCTGGTTGGCCCATATTTCCTCTTGCAACTGCCGAATCGCGCCGTTTGCGTAGGCATACCACGCAGGCAAAGTGACGACGGAATCCGTGTCGTCAACGGCAGGGTACTCCTCCAATGATGTTTTGTGTTAGTACCAAAAAGTACATACCTCTGGTAGTGGCATATTGGCTAACAGCCACTCCACGGACTTGTACGTAGCCCTGCGTTTACGGTCCGAATGTCGGGGGCTAGGGTTATTGTCCTCGGAGGCCATGTGACGGGCTGTTACTGTAAATGGAAGCAGTGTTAGAGCAGGTGGGCACCAAACTAGTGATCGAAGCAAGGAAATACCGTTAAATGTATATGAACTAAATAACTTGCGCCGTGCAACTTATGCAGGTAACTGAATACTTCACTAGCACATGGCAAATTGAATGGTCCACATAAACTGAATGGTATTTGCTTGCTTCGAACACTACCATGGTGCCTACCTGACCTAGCACTGCTTCCGAGTACCGTCAACTTGCCTTAGTCCTTGTCTATAATTTGAATTAAAACATACGACCCATTTGATGGGTAGCATAAGTATTTCCTAAAGTAAGTGGGAAAACTATATGACTTAATATCGTTTAGTAGATCTGCCTTGTACACATCAATAATGTGAGAGTCAACTGGATACTTAAAATAATCACACAAACCAGTGAATTCGCTGTATTCTAAGCGAATACTTCCATTAACCTCACGTACTATGTTCCTAACACACACTATCTTATCTCCAAGGCTAATACATATATTAGCTCCGCAGTCGACCCTTAAGCGAAAACCAACAATCCAACTAAATTTCTCACGTACAGGCACACCTTGGGGAATGGGACCCCTCTTATGCCTATGCATAAACTTCACTTTGTGCCGATTACTTTTTATGCTTAGGTCCATCCCCAGCTCGGGCAGTCGATTTGAAACCTGCTGCAAAGGCTTGGGGGGACATCGCCGATCCTTTTTTTATTGATGAAGGTAACATTCGAACGGAAATGACGAGAAAGATTCTAACGGTCCATGGTAGTCCACATCATCAGTCAGATGCTGTATGCTGTGAACATTATAGACCATGTGCTCCTCTCCGTATATTTCAGCTACCTTGTCTTTAAATATCTTTAATAAATTACAGCAGAATCCTACATTTTCCTTATAAAGGGCTGGAGATACCACTAATCGGAAAGCTGTAAATAAGATCAGGAAATGCTTATATATTATAACTGGTAGAATATCCTTCAGTACAATTACGCCAACTTACAATAAAAATTGCCTTTACTCCGTGCCTTTCCACCTATCCATATCTCTCAGGCTTCGACATCGCTGAGAGAACTCTGTGGGCAGGCAGGAGTTAATGACCTGCATTCTTGAGTTAATTGCCTCGATATGTTCTGACTTCAGTGTCGGTGACTTTATGTCTCAGCCGACTTATAACTACATACCCATAAACGCAGTAATTTCATCATTACCCCTAAGTAAAGTAGGTGGAGGGGATCTAAAGGAAACTAAGTAAAAAGTCACAGCTCACAATCTACAAACGTTAACCTATTTGGTACGTCAACATAGTACTTGTCCTTCCTCGTTTCAATATTGTCTTCGTTTTAGTAAACAGTTTTACCTCGGTGGACACCAAAAACAGTACAACGTTCACATCCACGATAGGCATTAACATTCTTAATACACTTAACATAAGCTCGCGCTGGAGCATCGCAAATAACGCAACCTATGGTAACGGGAGTGGGATTTCTCAAATGAGAACACTGAACACCCTCCTCCCTTAGGGTCTTGATGTCCTAAAATACGTATTTGCAAAATACTTGTACATCCAACCGCTTAGTATTCCCATAGTATATGGCTACAGGAAACATAGTACTTGTGAAAGGTTTATCGACACGACCCATAATTGGCCAAAACTGCGCCTGAGTCTTTCGACCTAGTGGAAGACCATCTATTGCTAGATTAACTACGAGCTCGTCTTTCTCAGCAAGTTATCCCTCCATTGATTCCAACTGCTTCAGTTGATTCTTAAGCCCTATGTTTACAAACTGTCCTACATCCATTGGATTAACGGTCAGCTTCACAGACGCCCTCAGAAAGGTTTCAGAATAAGTAGGCAAATCTGGAATTAGCTCCTTCAAAATTACCAAGAGTTCATCCAGATGCGAATGCTTTATATGGTTTTTCTTAGTCCACAAACGGATTCGAGTTGGTATATCAACATCACTAGTTGACTCATCACTAGAGGAATAGCAGACAGCAAACAAATTTCCGTTGTTTACGTCTGCAGACGAGGTGCCAAGTCTACCCTCACGATAGTAATTCCAAACACTGTCCATCGACGACTCACAGTTCATTTCAACGCCCGAAACGTCCTCTTCAATATTAGTTCGCTAAGCCCTGGGTAACAGCTGGTCAACCTGCTCTTCTACTGTTCGACAAAAGCGTTGTATTTCCCTCAACGCCCAGCGCCTCACATTACGCCGCAAATCTTGCTTAAACATGGTGGATAAAACTATATTATGGAAAAAAACACATATAACGTATAAAAGAGCAAAGGTATAACAGTAATCAGCAAAAGTTAACTTGATTCAAAGAGTTATATTATGTACAGTGCGCAGTAAACGATGGTATATTCGCAAACAGAAATTGAGCAGATGCACAGCAGGCGAAGGCGCGTTCAGTCACCATCACACACGAGTGAGTTATGAGCTATTCAGCCTTGGCGGAGAGGTCCGGGCCGGCGCCGGTGCCCTTGATGCGCGTGAGTGACACGCCGAGGTTCCTTAACAGAAATGCTAATGACCTTCAACCAATTAGGATGTGAGCAGGCAAAAACTCGACAGCCAATCAAATGCCGCGAAAGCACTATCGCGGCAAGTCCGGCATTGACGCTATGAAATCCGGCATAGACACTGGATCAATTTCTACTAGGGAAGTTAACGCTGCAACAACAAAAACTGAACAGGTATGCAAGCCATTGGTGCAAATAATCAAAAAACTGAATATTGAAGTCCCAGGTATCGCAAAACTGATCGTGCGAGAGTGGCAATTAATCAAGGCAAGGCAAGATTGTGAACGGGTAGCATTAAATGTTCGCGTAGTGCAAATCGTTTTGACAGATGTCACAAGCGAAAAAATATTCTAGCGTGGAAGTGCAAACAATGGGAGACGCAGAAGCCAAGTAATAGCAAAGTTTAAACTAAATAAGGGTTTAAAATGAAGAAAAGAGGTTTTTTATGTAAGGTTACATTAAAAAATACAAATTGCACTGGCCGTGAAATGATAAAAGTTGTCTTCAATTAAGCCCTTTGGGAGTAGGCGCAGAAGACAGCTTATGCGCGAACCCCATTGGGTCAGGCAGCTCGCAGACAATGAGGACAACGCCGCTGGTTACCTTCAGGGAAACTGTATGGCAAGCTGAAAGACAAAGAAGTTATGTAAATATATATTCTTATAAGCTGTCTTTAGCTGGAGGAAGTTCCTCCAGCTAAGGACAGCTTGGAAGCCGATATCCGAACGTAGTGCGGCTTTGAAGCCACAACTTAATTAACTTCCTCATAACACCTAAGTAAACTAGGTGCATGGAATCTAACGGAAAGCCTGTTACTAACCCAACTGGCATGGGAAGGAAAGGCGACCGTCCCACTATGTGCCTGTTGGGGTCATAGACCATAAACTGTGCATCGTCGCGCAGGCTATGGTCCGTTCCTAAATAAACTACCTTACTCATTATACGACCGTTGCTCACATACCGGTACTCCTGACCGGGAATCTTACACTTCTCACATCCTTCATACGCTCCTACATTTCTAATTTGCTTTAAGATTACCCTCGCAGGGGCGTCAGCTATTACCGCTTTGACCTGAAATCCTATCCTACGCCCGACGTCGTGGGGTAATAACCCCTCTGATATCAGGGTATTGACCACTTCAATAAGAGGACTATAATAATGGTTTACAGCTGCGGGTTTTGAATAACTGCAGTATGCACCCACTACGAATACCGTACTCCTGAGGGGTTCTATTATTCTACTTAAAAAGGCCAAAAACTGACGGGATTTTTCTTAAACTTATTAAAGCCATCACAATGCAGTTGCACTACTACTGCATCGGACTGCCCGACTGCCGTTAAATTATCCCTAACTAACTTTATGACCTGGGTCCTCAAACCCACGTGCATGTACTTGCCATCATCCATTCTCACTACCATATAAATATTACTAGTTCGTAGAAGAGTTCTCGTATCCACCGGAATAACCGGGAAGATTTGAGACCACACTCTCAGCATAGCGTTTGAAGTCCTATGCGGTACCTTACGGTCTATACACCACTTGGTTAGAGCCACCTTATACTTCTTTCCTATGGTAGAAGAAAAATACCTCTGAATACTACCGCAAAATAAACAAACACCACGATAGGAACCGCTCTGTGCAGATGACTTCTCCATCTGCTTTCCACCAGTACCGCCTTCCAAACGCCGTCGATAGGGACTTGCAAATGCATCATAGCATCTGGGACAGTATAGTTTCATTCCTGCAAAAAAACAGTTAATGGCAGATGGTAATAATAAAACAATTGGAAGAAGTTTTTCGCAGAAGAGCTGATGTTCTTCCTGCGACACTTTCTGACCAAATGACGTTTCTCCAAACGACGATGACTTAAATATTGCAGAAATCAATACAGCCGGTCCCACGATCAAAAGCTGTTTCGTCAGTTCTCGCCGCCGGGCCTCTTACATAAATCACTATCACCAAACCTGACCCAAATTCGGACCGTGTGATGGATGGTTGCACTCGCCGAGCCACCAGCATTATCGTCCTCTACGCGCGGGCCTGGGTGCGCACGCCAGCTGGCGCGATATAAAGGGGGGAAGGAGAGGGGTGAGTGAAGTTACTAGCAGGGGGAGGGCGGCATTCGCGCGGCCGGGTAAAGGTTAAGTTGAGTGAGAGGCATGACCAGGTGTTCGTCGCGGCCCAAGCAGCGCGTCTCGTGAGAATGGATCGTTAGTTTCTGCTGTTGCACGCACTCTGACGCCATACGAGGGCTGCGCAAAGGGGGAGCGGGGGGTGGGAAAAAATCAGAGCAAGCGTGCATGCATTCGGTGCGTAGGTTTGCGTGGGGACACAGAACGGCGGGGTAGTGAATTATTGCGCATTCTCCTCAACGTCCGTAGCGATCGCTAGTGATTTTTTACTGGGGACCCTGTAAAGGAGAAGTTTGTGTAGCTTGAAGCGTGTTAATACAGGGTAGCCACGAAGTCTGGGTACATAGAGGATAAATAGATACCTTTAAAACACAACAATTTTATTTAATTATAAGGTTAAGAACTTTTATTTTCAATGTAATTTCCATTATTTATAATGCATAAATCGATGTGCCTTGCTAAAGTCTGGTGAACTCGATTGAAAAGGTGTACATTGCCGTCGAATTCAGCAAACCCCTAGTAGCATTTAATTTCTATAGAATGTAGAATCATAAACATTCGCATGTCTATTTGATGTCTATTTTGGACCCTTCGATAGATATCCATGCAATATCTATTCATAGACATGCATAGTTTTCGGCGATAACGGCGGCTTATGCTTGGCACTGGATACCCTTTAGGACGGAACGACCCATTTATTGAAGGAAACCCCTTCATTAGTAGTAAATGTAAGTCGAAAGCCGATTATAATTAGTATAAAAGTTTATTATAGTAAAAAATAAAACAAATCTGTACTGTATACACAGGTGCTTCCGTCCATAACCCTGATTCTTCATTCTCCGGTTCTGGACTGAGCGATGTCCCAGCGGTGGCCTCTACAAGTCATAAGTGCATGAAGAATTTATAAGTTTTCTTACCAGTCCGCTCATTTTTCTTCTTCAATCTGGCCTCTCGCTGTTTATAGGTATTCAGTATTACTTGTAAGCGACGCTTCACAGTATTCTCCAAATCGGACACTTTGCAGTTTCCATCGTAATTCCAAATGGAGAAGAGGTCTAAAGATTAGAAATGTCGTTGATATAAGAAAACTTATCCATGCTCATTTCCTCATCAAATATGGCCCCAACGATGCGTTTAACGAACTCGGGAAGAGTGTTTTCACTGAGGCCATTGAGATAATCGATCTAATGCAAGTGTTAATCGCTAGACGTGCTGCTTACGAGTTCCTTTCGGAATGTTTCATCCGTTAAGCGGACGTTCAGTTGCCGGAAATTGGCAGCTGTTTTTAGAGAGTCAGCAACGGAGTTGCTTCTGATGATGGGATTAGCCGTAGGGCTAGCAATCTTTTGCTGGCGGACCAGGGCTTCAAGCTGCCTTTGGCAAGCATTAACCCCGCTGACCATAAATTCCAGGCGTTCAAGCCGTTCCCTCAGATCATTATAATTCCACCTGGCGTCGGCGGCGTAATCAGCGAGCTGACGACTTAAGAGAAGATATCCGTCGCCGGTCTCTGGACTGCCACCGGCGACTTCCACATCGTTGTCGCCAGTAGGCAGTGTGTCATCGCTTCTTTTAAACCCATCTTTCGGCTCAGGGTCCTAAGAGGCAGAAAAGTATTATTGTTAAGATTTACTGGTGATCTTTGAGCATCCCGTTCGTAGACAAAATCCGTGTTGTTGGCTGCTGACTTCGTCTCAGATGGCTTACTGCCTCCATAGTAAATACCTACCGGAAACACATCGCGCCGGAAGGATTGAATTACCCTACGTAAGATGGGCCACATGTGAGTGTTCAATTTTTTATAAATAGGCACCCCGTCCATTGCCAACTGCAGGTCAATTTTCTCTGGCAAAGATTCTGCATTATTAGGTGTAAGTTGGCGCAGTTTTCGTTCTAAACATATGTGAACGTACTCACTGCTGCCCATCGGTACAACCTTTAAGTCGTACGACGCCTTTAACAGAGTCTTTTCGTTGGTTGGCAAGTCCGGTATGAGCGGCCTAAATATGTCTATTAATTCGCGCGAATGTGCGTGTTTTATGTGGTTTCGCACGGCCCATTCACGCAACGACTGAACATAGCTATTCTGCTCCATTTCCGTGCTAACTGCCTCCTCGATCGCTTCCTCGTCCTCGTCCTCCTCGTCTCCTGTAACGACCCAGTCATCATCACTTACTATGGACAATGACTTTCAATTATCATCACTTGATTCATTATCGCGAAGTGTTGGGCTCTCCTGTCTTGCGTTTACCACCATATCATCGTCTTCTTCTCTCATCTTCATAGCCTCTTCCACGGCCAAAAGTTCCTCCTGCAAATACTTCTTGAAACGCCGTTTTCGTGTACTTCTGGATTCGCCCTTAAACATTCTTACCAAAAACGGTAAAGATGAGAAATATTATAGGAAATAACAACAGAAGTATTATGGAATTGCAGTGAATTTGTCAGGCAGTAGTTGCAGTACGTATACACGTTGCACGCCACGAACGTCAAATAGTATGGTAACGCGCGCGGATGGATGTCGCAATGCGCTTAAAGTGCGCCAACCAATCAGATGTGAGATTGCATTATTGCGGCAACCAATTACTTTACAGCGTTGCCTATGTCCAGCAATAGCCTATAAACGTACATAAATTAGATATAATAAGTTGTATATTTCAGGCCCAATGGGCCTCATCAATAAACCAAAAATTCGATAACACGAAATACTAGAAATAATTGGTTTCACAAAGTATCCGTAGTCTATAGCTATAAGACGAGTATAACTGTTTGGAAGCGAATTTGTTAGATTCGAAAAAAATGAATATAGCAGTGTTATGCGGAAGGTGAAATTCAAGAGCACACACAGATGAGCCACATCGTTATCTAGAATTCTGACATATGTATTCTGGTAGCCACTGCCTCTGTTAGTAAGGGGGAAGGGCTTGGAAGCAAACTCAGTCGAAGCTGAGTGTGGGGCAGAACAATAGGTATTAACGAAACATTACTGGTATAGACGGGTTCCCGGCACTACACTCTGGGTCCCAAACCGGTGCAGCATAATGACACATAGGGAACCCACCAGTTTATGATCGTGATGGGCACCGCCGTATGATATCCAAAAGTCCGTCAAATCTACAAGACCATCGTTGGGGATGTCTGAGATGTGACCAAATATAAGGCCCTGATGATGGTTGATGACCAGCAAAACGAGAGCCGTCAAGACTGCATCCTGATTCCAAAGTACATGAGTCAGAGGAAGGTATTTTCAAGAAGGGATCCTAAATTCCCGATGGTCCTTTCTCGGGATCGTCAAGAAAGCTGCCCGGAAAAGATGATGAAAACAAAAGGTTAATAGATTCAGTGTTAAGATAAATGTGCAGTCTTCGCTTGAATGCACATAGACTAGTCAACGTCCGAATATCAATCGGCAAATTATTCCAAAGATAGCTATACCTAGAAGCAAAAAATAGAGTTCGCTTAGAAGTGGAAGAAGCAGGAGGAGGTATAATCAACATTGAATTTGTTAGGTTGTAAGGGCGAGTAACGGGAGTTAGGGCAGAAATCTTGGGGAGATTTGAACTATTATTAAGGCGAAACAGGAGACAAAACCCTGCTTCCAGTCTCCTGACCCAAAGAAATTTCAGTTTTGTTATCTCACATCTACCTGAGTATGAAGTATCTGAAAATGCCGGATAGAGGACCTTTTTAGTGAATCTTCTTTGGACACTTTCAATTTTTGAACGGCTAGATTCATTCATAAGTGCCAGGGACTCTCTACGCCTATCTCGTACAAGCCTTATTTTTAGCGCTTATTCAAATATTTGTGCTTTCCTTAAGTGCACCGACAAAGAGCTATTAGACGGATCCTTAAGTAGCTTCCGTAATTTTTTAAGTCTATTTTGGAGAAAATGTGGAACGGTAGAGGAAGCTGAATTTGATTTAATAGGCTTTAGTGGGATAAAAGTCTGAATTTTTTTTGTAAGGTTTTGTAAAAGTTCATTGAAAAAGATTGGATCATTAGTTGAAAAAATAGTATGCCAATCTAGAGTACTTACGAAGTCATTTATAAGTTCAAGGTTTGCGTTAGCAAAATCGAGGTTATTGCATTTTACCTCAGGCTTTTTTGAAAGAGAGACTGGAAAACAACACTGAATTAATGCGTGGTCACTTGTAAAGAGATCACGATTAAAATTCATAAAGAGAGGGTGGACGTCATTTGTAAAAATTAAATCTAATATGCTCGCATTTCTAGTCACTGAACTGACCAGTTGTGACAGGTTTGCAAAGTTAATAGTTTTTACCAATTTTTGAAATTTTGGCGGGCAAGTATTTGCCTCCCAGTCAACGTCTGGCAGATTGAAATAACCTACGATTATTTTGACATCAACTTCAGCTTCTGCAACTTTTGCAAACAGTTTGCAGAGCGCACTTTCATTACCAGAATAACATGGGGGATTATAAACACAGCCAATTACAGCTTTTTCATTGTGCGGGAGGATGACTGAGATAAAGCAAACACCTCCCGAAAACGATGAAATGCTCAGATGAAACGGGAAATGTACATAAGATGATTTGATATGAAGAAGGCAAGCACCGCCACGTTTTTCAATGCGGTCTTGTCGGTACAAACTAAAATTATCTATAGCAAGCGTTGAGTCAGGGATAAGAGAGTGAGCCCAAGATTCAGTGATACAAATAACATCTGGATCAAGCTCAAAAGCTACTGTTCTGAGCTCTGTCATTTTATTTACAACTGATCTCGCATTCAGAGAATCTATACTGAGTGTATCCCTGAGATGCAGGTTACGCTCATCCGTATTTATAAAAAAGGAAAACTTGGTGACGGAAAGGGAACTGGCATGGTAGAAACAAAAGGCGAAAAGCAAGATTTCTGTGGTCTACAATTAGCTGAAATATAATTGTCAAATATATTAGGATTATTGTATGGTGGCAGATTTGCTTGAAAATTGAGGAAAGGGTGCCCGTTTTGTGGAGTAAGAAAAGTAGGAGGCGGTCGTAAAAAATGATTATGATAAGAGTAAGCATAATTCTTCGGAAAACGCACGTTTGAAAATGACCTAAATGGGTATGGAAGACTATGATCATAATTAGTGGTTTTGATTATGTGTTGATTTTGGTCAATTTGCGGGTTTGGAAAATAACTAACGCGAGTATTTACATCTGCTATAGGTGCTGAAGTGTTAGCATAATTTGTCGGAGGACGGGCATTTGAAAATGACATTGAAGGTTGCGAGAAGCTATTCATAGTATTATTAGAGTGAATTAATTGTGGATTGTGGGCCATTTTGGGGATTGGAAAATTAAAAACATGAGTGTTGACATCTGGTGTAGATGCTGAAATGTTAGTATTGTTCCCATAATTATGTAAATTACTGATTTTTGCAATTGGCTCTATTAGGTTTAGCCTCTTTAGCAGGCGAGGTTCGCTCGGAAGGCGATCGAATTTCACTCGAGCCAGGAGTAAAGATTGCGGGTGAGTTTTCGGGTAAAATTATCGTTGTCCCTGATCCGGAGGGACGTGAACTTGCGTCTGCCTCAGGAGTAAGGACTGCGAGTGAGGTTTCGGGTGAACTTAACGTTGTCGCTGATCCGGAGGGACGTGAACTTGCGTCGACCTCAGATACCACATTTGGAATAGTAGGGGTAGGAGTGGGCCTGGTTTTTGTAGATGCAGGCGAAATCCTACGTTCCATGGGGGTTTTATCCCTACATATAAAAAGCTTATGTTTTTTCAGGTATTGAGCTGAACGCTCATGCTGAGAGAAGAGGTTGTCAACTTCTATCGCCGAAAAAAGTTTTACCAAAATCGGCGGATTTTTGCTTCGAGAGGACAATCTTTTAGCTTCTACGACCTTAAAGTTAAAGCCACACGAGTAAAGGAATTGACAGGCGGCGTCTAGCGGAATTGTACTTATGGGACATTCTTTAAAAGAAAATTATAACTTCTTTTTTGCCGGTCACAGCTCTCAGTAGACACCAAATTGATCAAGGGCTCTAATTTCTCACATTGCTGAGAAGTGAGCGAAGAGACATTTCCATAGAAGATGGTACTGAGAACCGTAAGCAAACATCCATATTGAGACATGAAATTATTAAAAGTGTCCAAAGCGTCAAGATTCAGTTTTTTCATATTTAAGACGGGTTGATCTTGGAAAAATTTAACACCAAGAGGGTCGTTAAGGGGGGATTTTCGTCTAAAAACTGACTGTATTTTCATATTGAAGTTTAAAATATCAGAAGGATATGCAGTTAGATATATTTTTAATCAAGGCTATGCAAGAAAGTTTCTCTTATACAGAGAATAAAATTGACGAGTCTACGCTGGATGAACACTCACTCGATTGATATTGCAACAAGTGTAAACTGAATCTTGTTGGAAATTGCGAAATCTTTTTAAAATTTGCAATCTAAAATAAACGTTCAGATGAGGCTATGTCGGTTGAAATTATGAGGCTATGTAGGGTGAAAAATATCTAGATTTATATTTCGACCAGT
>JAYGXS010000008.1:10895634-10967277 GCA_036362985.1 Ligula intestinalis
CTGATCCGGAGGGACGTGAACTTGCGTCTGCCTCAGGAGTAAGGACTGCGAGTGAGGTTTCGGGTGAACTTAACGTTGTCGCTGATCCGGAGGGACGTGAACTTGCGTCGACCTCAGATACCACATTTGGAATAGTAGGGGTAGGAGTGGGCCTAGTTTTTGTAGATGCAGGCGAAATCCTACGTTCCATGGGGGTTTTATCCCTACATATAAAAAGCTTATGTTTTTTCAGGTATCGAGCTGAACGCTCATGCTGAGAGAAGAGGTTGTTAACTTCTATCGCCGAAAACAGTTTTACCAAAATCGGCGGATTTTTGCTTCGAGAGGACAATCTTTTAGCTTCTACGACCTTAAAGTTAAAGCCACACGAGTAAAGGAATTGACAGGCGACGTCTAGCGGAATTGTACTTTTTGGGACATTCTTTAAACGAAAATTATAACTTCTTTTTTGCCGGTCACAGCTCTCAGTAGACACCAAATTGATCAAGGGCTCTAATTTCTCACATTGCTGAGAAGTGAGCGAAGAGACATTTCCATCAAAGATGGTACTGAGAACCGTAAGCAAACATCCATATTGAGACATGAAATTATTAAAAGTGTCCAAAGCGTCAAGATTCAGTTTTTTTATATTTAAGACGGGTTAATCTTGGAAAAATTTAACACCAAGAGGGTCGTTAAGGGGGATTTTCGTCTAAAAACTGACTGTATTTTCATATTGAAGTTTAAAATATCAGAAGGATATGCAGTTAGATATATTTTTAATCAAGGTTATGCAAGAAAGTTTCTCTTATACAGAGAATAAAATTGACGAGTCTATGCTGGATGAACACTCACTCGATTGATATTGCAACAAGTGTAAACTGAATCTTGTTGGAAATTGCGAAATCTTTTTAAAATTTGCAATCTAAAATAAACGTTCAGATGAGGCTATGTCGGTTGAAATTATGAGGCTATGTAGGGTGAAAAATATCTAGATTTATATTTCGACCAGTGTAAACTATTTCTTGTTGGGAAAAGAGTATTCTTTCAAAATATACAATCTGATTTAATATTCACGCAATTAATTATGTGTTATTCAACTGAATCTTAGAGAATTCCTAGGAGGCTATGTCGGTTGAAACAGTAGAAAACTGTATATTTCCACCTATAGTCAAAGAAAATGACCACCGGTTTGTGGAGTGGCTTAGGGGTTAAAAATTTGAATTATGAACAACAATTATGCTAATAAAGTCGACAGGATGCGATAAAATCCTATTAAAATTTGAAAATTCACTCTAGTTAATACTAGGGACTGACTGATAATGCGTTCCCTCAAGTGCTTTAGATTTACAATCTTCATTAAGTAAACTTTCTCTTTTAACATACCCCAGAAAAATAAATCAATATGACCTCTTCTTCCAATCCATTGAGGAAAAGTGTCATTTAGCCAATCTGTAGCATTTGTAGGAAAATGGGCAGGGGCTCCACCCTGTTAAAGCCAGTATCGAAGATTCTGTCTGTTGACTTCACCATTAACGTAAAACTAAGCCTCAGCACTGAACAGGAAAATGTATTTAGTAAAATTGATATTTTCATCCAATTTATCTGAAAACCCTTAGCACATCTGCATTCGTCTATCGGGGTCATCTTCAGTTAAGTGATGCAATATCTGTAATTTGTACGGATGGAACTTCTGCTCTACCAGGATTTTGTGGATAGTTGACCTTGGAACACCCAACTCCATGGATGTTGGACGAAGTGCCATCCATGGGACTCTGCCGTCCAAACAAAAAATAAAATAACGAAATAAAATGTTAAAATTCCTATGTACCCAGACTCTGTAGACATCCTGTACATTTGCTAAGGAAGATAGTAACAGCAACTTAACAGAGCTGAAACTGTTGACTTGGTAAAAGAAACCTTTTTTCTGTGTTGCAGCTCCGACACTCGCAGTGCACGATCTGTTAGGCTATCTCAACTGAAGCCATATCAACAGTTAGTAAAAACTCTCAGTTCGAGTGATGTGGTTATGTACTGTCAACAGAAAGAACTGCTGCCCTCTCGGGTTCGCTGTGATTGCGCCAACTAACTGGTCAAAAGGCAGCTTGCGCGGAATGGGGACGGTTACGTTTTCCGTTGTAGAAAATGCCATAGGAAGAAGTCCATAAGAACCAATTAAATTTTCTTTAACAGCCGCTTAAGCTTGAGTAAGCTGTTGGGAATATGTTTGGCCTCTGCGTCGGGCAAGACGGGTAGAGAGGTGGCGTCCGTGTGTGGTGTGGCTGAGAGGAACGCCGGATGCTGGTATGCAGTGTGTCAAAATGTGTGCTCACACACACTCCGTAGCCATGCCGTAACAGTAGGCGGTCCAGGCATGCAATTTAAAATTGATGAATCTCTCATATCACGCCGAAAGTACAACAGAGGCCGACGGAAGTGGTAACTGTGAATAATCGGAATGTACGACACACTTCGAAAGAGAGGCGTCGTTAAACAGTTGAACAATCGCGAGCATACCACCCTGATGAAAGTCATCAGGAGACGAGTAGCTTATAGTAGCCGAATAACAACCGACTACTGGAAAGGGTATGGCGATCTGGAGGAGCTGTTAATGGGCTACAAGCACACAAAAATAAACCACACCAAGTATTTCATGCACCCGGAAACCGGCTGCCACAAGAAGGCTGTCGAGGCTTATTGGAGTCGCCTGAAGCGCGGGCTGCGACAATGTGGACCGGTACGCGGAAGAGCGGTATGGGCGCACGCTGAAGAGATCCAGTACCGCCTATGGTTTCACATAAGAGCAGGTGACATACCGGCAGCCTGGGAAATTTTCTGCTACCATATTGCTGAACTGTTCAATGTGGATGAGGAAGAAGATAAGGGCAATCTTGTAACTGATGATATGTGTTATTTAGATGAGAACCGCGAGGCGTGCAAGCCGAAGGTAGACAAGCGGCTGCCTGCAAGCCAATTTCTATCTTTTCACGAAACGGCAGATGCGGACCAGGAGGAGACGCGTGGCGGACGCGCGGTGGCAGGTGAGATCTTATATCCTTCTGACGTTTTGCAATGTGTAGGTGAGAGCAGCGGAATCTGCGATGCGAGGACGAACGAAAGCCGGCGCGCAAACCACCTGCCTCATGTTGGTGAACCCGCAGGTGCAGCAAGTCAGCGAACGAGTGCCAGCGAAATGCACGAAGCCGAAGCGTATGTACAGCTCACCGACCTGAAATACACGAATTATATGACGGAGGTGAGTGAAGGTTGGCATACGGAAGCGAAACAAAGGTGACCTCAGAGGAACAGGAGAAGAAGACCACGCCGAAGACGACGCATATAAGAAAGCAGGAAACCTGACGTAACCCGCAAATTCGACGAGCGGTATGAAGTGGTCGACAATTCAGGTCTTACGGTTGGCCATAAGTTATTGTATGCATAGCTCACGTTCGAGGTAAATGTACTAGGATCAAGTAATAGGTTTTTATTCCATGTAATTGTTGTTGTTTTCCCCTGGCCTACCAGACGCAAGGCAATCGTGAAAAGTGATACATAAGGTAAGGCACCGGATCAATGGCGAACGCGAAAGAGTCGAAGCTGCCCCTGAAGTTCAGTGGAAAATCTGCGGAGGATGGTCGCAATAAACTTTGGCGGCTACATCCATAAGGTGAATATAGCGTTATTTTGACCATGATGGTATGTCACCGCTCTTCAGTACCGATAAGGTAGGGAACAAAGACCACTCAGTGGGGATGATGTCGGCAGTCCATAAAGTCAAGAACGGCTGGTGTACTCAGTCCATCTTAGCCGAACAATAACATTTGAAAGCTTCTGCAGGGATAAAATCTTCACCCTCAGCCTTTTTGACGTTCGGTCGTTGGAAAACCGAATGCAGGTTACTTCTCGAGGTTGCTCGCGGACACTAACGGGCGGACCTGTAAGTGATAGCTGTAGGCTCGCAGGTGAACGTGTAAATGGTTCGGTAGCTAACTAAACCACTCCAGCCATCGATCGATTTATCCAGCGATATCAGTTATCACTCGACCCAACTAACCCCACATGGAAGTACAAGTTGGTATATATTTGCCCGGTTTTTTACACATAAGGTAATGGAGGCGGTGGAAGTTACCCGAGTTCCAAGCGGAGTCCACGGAGCCAGTTGAATAAATCTTCTTGATCACGTAGTTTCTCGTCACATTGAGCGGTGGTTATCGGAGGTCGACGGCGGGTGTGCAGATTTAACCCTTTGCCGGAACAATCAGTTGTTAAAAGCCCAAATTAAGCGAACAATGTATCACATATGTCAAGTTAGGCCACTTAGTATTGGGCAAAAGGTTAACGGAGCTGGTGGAAGTTATCCAAGTTTCAAAGTGCTTCCATGGAGCAAGCTGAATAGGTCCAAGGGTTCTGACGGTCGCATCCTGTCCATCGTGTAGTTTGACGGCTGATGGAGTGGTAGTTATTAGAGGTTGATAACCGAGCGATTCTCGCTTGTGCGACAGATACAGGGCCGGTGTGGAGATCTAGTCCTGTGTCGGCACAATCAGTTCTTGCAAGCCCGAATGCAAAGAGCAAAGTAGCGCGTCTGCCAAGTGTCGTAATAGAGTATGAGGCGAAGTTTAGTAATCGACGGTATGTGCAGGTTCGATGCGAACAGCGAATTGATCTCAGATCCGTGCAGGGATACTTTCGGTAAACGCTATATAGATTTCTGGATTGGACAGTGGCATAACGTTGAGACGTTTAGGGCGCCGTTTCTTACTGCGATTCGAAAATCGGAACTGAAAGCGGGCACTGAAAAGTACATTATCTGATCCACATTTTGCACCTCCAAACGATCGATTGTGGGACACGAAGGTGGATAATCTCAAGCGCACTGAGATGTATACTACGGGGTTTGACGTGCAGTCGTGCCTTGGTCAACATGCTTGCAATTGCCGAGGCGGTGGGCAGTGTTTGAAACGAGTGTGTGTAACGACAAGAAGATGCTGGTCAGAAATGGTTATCAATCGTTTTATGTTGTCGAAAATGTGGACCTGTCCGCATTGTCCGATGATGTTTCTCGGTCTCATCAATCGGGCCACTCCTGCCAATTCACTATCTAACAGCGAGCACGCGTAATGTGGGGAGTTGTTCTCTGACTCTTGGTGAGGTCACTGAAGTGCATCTTTCACCAATATCACTTATCCCCCACTAGACCAACAGCGAGAACGCGTAAGTTGGGGAGTTGTTCTCAGAACCTTGGCGAGGTCACTGAAGTGCATCTTTAAACAATATCATTAATCCCTCACTGGACCAACTGCGAACACGCGTAAGTTTCGGAGTTGTTCGCTGACCCTTGGTGAGGTCATTGAAGTACATCTTTTAACAATATTCCTAAGCGCCCATTGGACCCACAGCGAGCACGCGTAAGTGGGAAAGCTGTTCGCTGACCCTTGGTGAGGTCACTGAAGTGCACCTTTGATTAAATTGGTTCGATTTGTGTTAATTGGTGGTGCATCTTTTAACAAAAACACGAATACCCCACTGGACCAAGGACAAGCACGCGCAATTTGTGGAGGTGTTCGCTGACCCTTGGCGAGGTCACTGAAGTTCACCTTTGATTAAATTGGTGCAATTGGTGTTAATTGGTGGGGCATCATTTAACAAGACCACTAATCCCCCACTGGACCAAGGGCGAGCACGTGCAAGTTGGGGAGGTCAGGTCAGGTCAGGTCAGGTTTTATTGAGGGAAATATAGGTAAATACCTTTGAACTCCCTATTGGTACAGTTTTTTCAATGCATTTGATCTGCAGAACATTTCAGATCAGTGGCATTGCCAAAGATTTGAGGGCCGACAGTGAAAAAACTCCTTAGGCATTGTTCAGAAGTCTAGGGGTTTGAATGCCATTTGAGAGATTTAAGGAGAAAAACTGTCGCCTGGGGGAGGGGGGGGGTGCAGAGTATATTCGAAGCGTATGGCCTGTGCTAAGAGTGTTTGAAGCATGTCAGGGAGAGTCCATCGCGGTTTTCGCCATAATACCAAGGGTCCCACGAAGAGAAGGTTGCGGAGGTCACGCGAACCTCATCGAGTGTCGGCGATGCGCCCATCGTGCACCCTTGTTGGTTTAACGAGTCTGCCTGCTAATTGACAGAAGAAATATAATCAGTAGTTTTCTAAACAAACATGTTACTGAAAATTAGCGAGTAGTATGTTTTTATACTGCGATTATTCCAAAATTTGCATTCGGCAACTGGCAGTTTATTTTCGGGGGCTCCGTGGCTATTTGTTCTAACTTAATAGTGTCGTAAACATGCTTACAGATGCGTCTGACGTGTGCTCAGATGGCGACATAATGTCCGCGGGCAGAGCATTCCAGGCCTGAATTGGTTAAGTTTTACAAATCCGCGTAGCCTCGGATCACAACGTTTGGTGGACTCGAAGCTTGCAATTCTCGTTATTCTTAACTAACATATTACTGAAAATCAGTGAGTGTTTGCTGACCCTTGGTGAAGTCACTGATTTGCATCTTTTAACAATATCACTAATCACCCACTGGACCAATGGCGAGGACGCGGAAGTTAGGGAGTTGTTTGCTGACCCCTGGTGAGGTCACTGAAGTGCACCTTTGATTAAATTGGTGCAATTTGTGTAAATTGGTGGTGCATCTTTTAACAATGCCAATAACCCCCCACTGGACCAACGGGGAGCACGTGGAAATTGGGGAGGTGTTCGCCGACCCATTGCGAGGTCACTGAATTGCATCTTTTAACAATATCACTAATCGCCCGCTGGACCGACGGCGAGTAGTCGCAAGTTATGGAGGTGTTTGTTGACCCTTGGCGAAGTTTAAGTGGCCCTAGCAGCCAATTGGAACCCAAGAGCTAACGGACAGCCTCTTTGCCCTGCGCACTCATGCTGCCTGCGGCCAGGTGCCAAGTCTCGGCACCCCCTGTCCGCTCTCGCTCAATGGTCTAAGCCACTTACGAACGCACCCAGTCTCGCCTTGCCAGCCTTGCACCAAAACAACCAATCGTAGGCCGATCTTGCCATTGAACGCGCTCTGTCTCTGTCTTCTGGCATGATGCCCACGAGGACTGCGGTGAGAGGACACTTGGAATTCCGGCCTCGCTGGTCACGGCGGCGGCGGCCGGCGACGCCGCCGCCCTGTCCTACGGGCCTCGTGGTTGTACGCCCTGCAAGACCTACAGGCAACCTTCTCCTTATCCCTCCTGTAAACAATACACTGTTCCGTCTACTCTGCCTTCCTAAAACTTCTCCTATCTCCTAAGGAACCGGGCCTCGAAGCTTGTAGGTGTTAGGGTTAATCTTTTTAGCCTTAACACCTATAAAGTCACTGAATTGCATCTTTTAACAATACCACTAATCGCCCACTGGATCCACCGCGAGCACGCGCAAGTTGCGGAGTTGTTCGCTGACTCTTGGCGAGGTCAATGAAGTGCAACTTTAAACAATATCACTAATCCCTCATTAGACCAACGGCGAGCAGCCGTTAGTTGGAGAGGTGATCGCTGACCTTTCGCGAGGTCACTGAAGTGCACCTTTGATTAAATTGGTGCAATTGGTGTTAATTGGTAGTGCATCTTTTAACAATATCACTAATCCCTCACTGGACAAACGGCGAGCACGCGCAAGTTGGGGAGGTGTTTGCTGACCCTTGGCGAAGTCACTGAATTGCATCTTTTAACAATATCACTAAGCGCCCACTGGAACCACCGCGATTACGCGTAAGTGGGGAAGTTGTTCGCTAACCCTTGGTGAGGTTACTGAAGTGACCTTTGATTAAATTGGTGCAATTGGTGTTAATTGGTGGTGCATCTTTTAACAATATTACAAATCCCCCACTGGACCAAGACCAAGCACGCGCAAGTTGCGTATTTGTTCGCTGACACTTGGCGAGGTCACTGAAGTGCACCTTTGTTTAAATTGGTGCAATTAGTGTTAATTGGTGGGGCATCTTTTAACAATACCACTAATCCCTCACTGGACCAATGGCGAGCATGCGGAAGTTAGGGGATTGTTCGCTGACCCTTGGTGAGGTCACTGAAGTGCACCTTTGATTAAATTGGTGCAATTGGTGTTAATTGGTGGGGCATCTTTTAACAATACCACTAATCCTCCACTGGACCAAGGGCAAGCACGCGCAATTTGCGGACTTGTTTGCTGACTCTTGGCGAGGTCAATGAAGTGCAACTTTTACCAATATCACTATTCCCCCCATTAGACCAACGGCGAGCAGCCGTTAGTTGGAGAGGTGATCGCTGACACTTTGCGAGGTCACTGAAGTGCACCTTTGATTAAATTGGTACAGTTGGCGAAGACACTGAATTGCATCTTTTAACAATATCAATAAGCGCCCACTGAAACCACCGCGATTATGCGTAAGTGGGGAAGTTGTTCGCTAACCCTTGGTGAGGTCACTGAAGTACACCTTTGTTTAAATTGGTGCAATTGGTGTTAATTCGTGGTGCATCTTTTAACAATATTACTAATCCCCCACTGGACCAAGGACAAGCACGCGCAATTTGTGGAGGTGTTCGCTGACCCTTGGCGAGGTCACTGAAGTTCACCTTTGTTTAAATTGGTGCAATTGGTGTTAATTGGTAGTGCATCTTTTAACAATACCACTAATCCCCCACTGGACCAAGGGCGAGCACGCGCAATTTGCGGAAATGTTTGCTGACCCTTGGCGAGGTCACTGAAGTGCACCTTCGATTAAATTGGTGCAATTGGTGTTAATTGGTAGTGCATCTTTTAACAATACCACTAATCCCCCACTGGACCAACGGCGAGCAGCCGTAAGTTGGAGAGGTTATCGCTGACCCTTTGCGAGGTCACTGAATTGCATCTTTCAACAATATCACTTATTGCCCACTGGACAAACGGTGAGCACGCGCAAGTTGGGGATGTGTTTGCTGACCCTTGGCGAAGTCACTGATTTGCATCTTTTAACAATATCACTAATCACCCACTGGACCAATGGCGAGGACGTGAAAGTTAGGGAATTGTTTGCTGACCCCTGGTGAGGTCACTGAAGTGCACCTTTGATTAAATTGGTGTAATTTGTGTTAATTGGTAGTGCATCTTTTAACAATATCACTAATCACCCACTGGACCAATGGCGAGGACGTGGAAGTTAGGGCATTGTTTGCTGACCCCTGGTGAGGTCACTGAAGTGACCTTTGATTAAATTGGTGCAATTGGTGTAAATTGGTGGTGCATCTTTTAACAATGCCACTAACCCCCTCCTGGACCAACGGGGAGCACGTGGACATTGGGGAGGTGTCCGCCGACCCATTGCGAGGTCACTGAATTGCGTCCTTTAACAATATCACTTTTTGCCCACTGGACAAACGGCGAGGACGCGGAAGTTAGGGAGTGGTTCACTGACCCTTGGTAAGGTCACTGAAGTGCGGCTTTGATTAAATTGGTGCAATTGGTGTAAATTGGTGCGCGGACCAAATCCTGGACGAAAGTCGAGACGTGCTGCACGAAAAAATAGTATGCCTGCTGAAAAGTAAAAAGTAGTTTATTAGTTATAACGAATGATTGGCCTCACTAATCCTGCTTGCCAAAATTACTTTCCAGGGGTTTGCTATCTGTTTAGTACTTTAAACTCATTCATGAAAGGTTCTTTACTTTAGAAACGCTTGGCTTATCCATTTTCGAGGCCTTGATGGAAATGGAGAGCTCATACTTAATGAATCCTTATATGTTCAGTAGTCCGAACGCTCCCAATTTTGTATTTTTTCTTATGGAAATCTGAGTGTCCATTAAGAAAATGGTTTTAGTGCACGTCCAACCCAGTAGGAACGACCCAACACACGTGCCCCCCTTACTATTTCTTAAGAGCATGAGTTGTTATGTGTCCGCAGACATTTTATCCAATTGCTCAACACTGAAGTTGGATCTCTGTTTGTCCTCGATTGATAAAATTAGTAATTCTCCTCCTTACCTGCTGCCCTAGTGTTGCTAAGTCACTCACTCCTATCGATTAACCCAAAAGTCCATCGTCCCATAATTGTGCGATTGGAGCGTGAAGTATCTGCTGTTCCAGCCTCTCGCTCTTATTCAGCTCATACACAAGTAAAGGCCGCTCCATCTGGGAATGGTTGTCATTGTCGCTCTCAGCGGACACATTTTGCCAGACCTATTTAATCAGAACATTCACTAGTAACCTGGGATTGGGTATGACTGACTGATTATGGCTAATAAGCCAGAAATGGCTATTCCAGTGTACGTTCTCTTTGCCGGCAATACTACCTGCCCATTCAGTCGTGTACGAAATGGGCGTCGATTTCTATTTCTAGAGGTCATGGTTTTAGCGGCGTCTTGTGCACTATCTTCTTTCCGAGATCCGATCACACAACATCATCTGTTTTGACGTTAATGTTAGAAACGAGTTGCTACTGGAAGCGGCACACCACAGTTACCTGTCTAGGAATGGCGTAGTCTTGAAAGAATCAGAGCCAATTGACATATACTTGGTCACTTTTCTTATATGTGCATTTGAATCGCAAAATATTTGCTGACACACAAGAAAGCCCCCTGAGGACTATTGCAACCGCATTGTATTAACCCCACGCTTCGTAAAAATGACCGCTATTGGAGCAATCTAGTTTGCTCAGCTCGTAGGAACCTTGTCTGGTTTCATAAACTATAACAGCTTGAACACTGGTCAAAAACTAGGGTCGTTGAAATTTTCTCGCAGAACAAATACTGCCAAAAACAGATTGAAGTATATATTTGATCAATATTTGTTCTATAATTGTAGATTCTTCGTAATTTATGAGTATGAATAACACTTAATCCAGGTATTATCTGTCCTCCAGTAACATTGGCTGTTGAGTACAGTTACCGTACATTTCGACGCCTTAGTTTTTTACAGGGAACTGTAGAGAACTCTGTTTGGATTTTTCGGTGACATTTGGAAACTAAATTTGTCGGCACGCTGGGGAAGTTTGATGGTACCGCAAGCATTTTACTATACCAGCGATCCTGAGCTGCCCGTTCCGATTGAGGACTTATGACCACAAGCATATCCAAAGGCTAAAAGGCAAAATTCATCCTCTCGGCTTCCTGGAAAATTTGGTACCATTTCTCCGTGATTGCTTGAGACAGTGCTCATTTATAGGTCATCCATGCATTTTCTCTTAAGGCCACTTTTACTTTGCGCGCTTCTGTTTTACTCAGTCAATTCTGCCTAGAACAGATGAAATGAGATGATGTTCCCTTGCATAACTTCTGGGAGGTAACCGCTAACCTGGCGCCACCGTCATCTCGCTGTTCAAATGTTTCTAAATGACTCTACGCAGAACCTGACCGAGATGGTGTGCTACACACTTATGGCGCAATCGGAGATTTCGCCGCCCGATGAGATGCCAAATGACCGGAACCCCCTTCATACGCACACCTGTTCATTGAATGGTGCAATTCACCTCCTGAACGAGCTCATTGTTGGTTTGACGTCCCTGTTCCCCAATCTCTAATGTTCATGTGCTCTTGTTATGTCTGGTTACTGTTAAACAGCTCAAAATGTATGAGTAAGACCTAATCCTTTAAAAGTCTCCACTTTTTACTGAAATCAGCTCGAAATGCGCATGTTCCACGCAGTGAACATTGAAGTGCAAAGGGTGCCGTGAAAAAACCTTGTTCTTATCTTCAAACTTGGGCAAAAATCCAGTGCTTAGACCACGCACGCTCTCCAGTTTGCGCAAATTACTGGTTCGAATACTTTTCGCAAAATATGAGCTTAAGAGATTTTGTATTTCAATGCGTGTCTAGATAATCTACAGGAAGTAGTAAATCTCGGAAATCAAACACTCAAGTAGGCTTTCATTATATCAGAACAAGACTGCTCTCACTTAAGGACACCTGAGGGGACATTAAGTACAATTAGCGCGCGCAAAGCATCCGGCTTTAGCATCCTAGGATTGGGGCCAGAAAAGTGAGAAGTAATGATTTGTCTAAAAGGTCAAATGCAATGTCTACATGGCTGCCTATTATATAAAAAATGGAATAGTTGCGTTTCCAGGCCCTCATTAGCCTCCTTTTGGCAAGAAAACCTGGCCCACATAAACGTGCATAATTTAGAGACCGGTCACAGCCTTTCTTCGGACAAAACTCGCCTTCGTTGTGTCTGCCCATCAAGGAAAGGCCACAAATTTTCTCAAGAAAACACATTTCGACAACCAATTGGGTTTCATGCTGCGCATTAACATTTCAAAATAAAGGGGAGAGTTGGCAGGAAACTGAGCAACAAATAATTACATGCTACGACGGCCTACTGGCATACAATCCAGACAAAACAATGGGCCCGTGGCTTCTTGATGGACTGTTACACTCAATGACCGTAAGGTTGCCGGTTCAAATATGGGATTATCTATCCCTGATATCGGGTATCATATACTACTGACGGCTAAAAATTCCAGTCTGTTTTGTCTGTATGACTACCACACTATTATATGTATTTATAAATGAAGGAAGTTATTTAGGAAATACTAATGTGCATGCTCTGGAGATAAGTAGCACACCATGACCTCTTACGGTCGAACCCGAAAAATCAATGAATATCTGAGCTGGAGACAATCAACTGCAGTGTATACACAGCATAAAAATAGTATCGAAACATAGATATCTACATGCGGCTTTTGCAAATTAACACAGAATAACAATGCATTCGTACTAAGAAGGGTTCAGTAGTGTCAAGTTCTCTTAAACAAAACAGTTTACTGAAATCAATTTAGTAGCATGAATATAATTATAAGAATAAGTCATTCGGTCGGGTATCGAGACTTCCAGTTGGCATTTACCATTTATATTATCGAGACGCCTCTTTTATCTATTTATTGTCAGTTTACAGGGATGCAAGGGGTGCATTTCTTCTTTGTCCTGCTGACCCTGTCTGCATTAGCATTTACTGGTTAACACCGCATATTTTGTCGCACTTTCCACTCCATGCTTGCAGCTGGGAGTCTTTTCGGTTTTTCTCAACCTTCACCGCTGCCGATCACCTCTTCCCTCGCGTACGACTGGAGGTGTTAAGGCTGTTAAGGTTAACCCTAACGGCTGCGATTTCCAAGTCCAGTTCCCTAGGAGAGGAGAGAAGTCTTGGAAAGTCTTGGAAGAGTGTATTCTGTACAAACGGGGAGGAGAATAGTTAGGAATTTCGACTCGCGGACTAGTACATCCATTCCCTAGTCGGGTTGGGTCCGCAGTGATTTCTGGCGATATTTATCCGAGCGGCCACTGTTAGTTGCCTTTGTTTTATGCAGCCTTGGAAGTGACTGGTTGGACCGCGCAAGGTTAAGCTGTGGTGTGGGCGCAGGCGAGACTGGGCAAGTTAGTAGGTCGTGGCAGACATTGAGCGAGAGATATGCAAGGTGCAGGCAGTCAGCGTGTTCCCTCAGTGGCGCTAACGCCTACTACAAACTCTTGCGTGGCACGGCGCGGCGCAGTGCGGCGGCAAAGGTAGAAGACGCTACAAGTCCGCTTACGGTTTGATGACCGAGATCAATGCTGAGAACATTTGCATCCGAAAAAGTGACCAGTGTTTCATGCATGCCTGCTTTCACACAATGGACAGGTAGCGAACCTTCCATAAACCTGAGAGTGAGAGAACAAGTCATTTCAAGTAGATGACTGCCCCAGCTGCACACTTCGACAGCTGACCTTGTCAGGTGAATGAGTGAACGGAGTTCAGCTAACAATTTATAACAGGGCCGTGCGTGCTTAACACCCAATATGCGGCGAGTATGCTCAGGGTTTGATGACACAGGTCTGTACCGACAGCATTTGCACCTGAAAAAATGACTTGCGCTTCTTGCTGCCTCGTTTCTTAACATGGGCAGGAAGTGACCCTTCATCAAGCCCGAGAAAGAGAGCCAATCATTTCAGTCCAGGGACCACTCCATCTGCACACTTGGACAACTGATCTTATCAGGTGAATAGGTAAATTCAGTTCCACTGACAATTTCCAACAAGGTCGGATAGGATTGCAGAGCCAGTTGCCCAACATGCTCTTTAAACGAGGCCCGTTACAGAGTATTGAATAAAATGCCAGCAAACAATCACCTGGGATCTTCAATCAATCAATCAATCAATCATAGTGTAGTGGTCCGCAAGCGCCACTTGGCAACCACTGGTCAGCGGCAGCACTGCGCTGACTTTTCTTTGCTGTGACTGCCAAGCTGCTGGCCTGCACGTGACTGCCCGCCACATGCCGACTCATGGTGCCTTCGTCTGTAAGCCTTGTGCGTCCACGCTGCCGTCTCAAGCTCGAGCCACTACCGCGAGTCCTGGCATTAGCCCGTGAAACTCGAGGCAACCAGGGTGCACCATTTCCGGATTGGCTACAGGACTGAAGCATGCGCTGGAATTCCAGCAATCTCCTACGCTCTCGTCACTTAAGAGGTTGCGCTGTGGCCGATGGTTGCTTGCTCGTCTGACAGTCAACTTCCTCCTGCTCTTTTCCACTTCCTGATGCACAGGATTAACTCTTTATAACACTCTGGCCTCCCACGACATGAACCAGCAAACATTTAAGCAGTAACAGTAAGTCAGCTATTTCCTGGGTCAAAAACGTGTAAGAGTTTGTCAGCCACCTTCTCGTACTAAGTGCAGTCGGAGCCGCACACAAACTAGAAGCAACAATTATGTCTCTGGTAGTGAAACCAAAGGACCCACCGCCACGCCACGTACATAAAGTGTCGTACGCACAGCGGCTGCACGGAACGTTGACACAAATTCTCAAATAACAGCTTATTTGATGAGACCCGGCCAAAAATGCACGCTCAAGATCGATGTGACCGAAATTCTCGCGAGAGGTGACAATCGCGCGAGCCACGAGATCTCCCTTTTTTAACGGGTACAACGAACTCCCAACCCGTATTCTGTGCTGAGACTGGGTGTTGACAAAACAATCGGTCACTCGGGGAGCGCGCAGGCGAACACATTTTCTAGCGCCAATGCCGATTAGCAAGTTGGCTGGGCAATCAGCCTACCAAACTCCAACACAGATAGTGACATGTCAACAGATACCAACCTGCATGTTGGCCGCCAAGTCCTTAACGCACCAGAGGGCAATGGTTTTCGATGAAGAGGAGTTACTAACGGTCGTAGGTATGTATTAGTCCAGCTATTACATCCTATAAGAACTGCAACTCCCTGTGTACGAACTAACCTTGTTTGATAATGTTGCCAAAAAGAGGGATCGTTGACTGCAAAGGTTCCCCCATGTCAGAAGTCAGGTAAGACCAACAGGATACTGTAGGAAAAGAGCTAACAGAAAGCTCTGCAGAAGCAAGCTGCCCACATTACAGATGCCAATTTATGTGTTTGTGCCTCTGCACACAGGTTACGAGATCCGGAGATGTCTTTCAGCCAATCAGGACATAGATCGCTCTCATTTTATCGAGTTCTCGCAAGGGTCTGATGCCAAGATGCGTGTTAGGGACCTGACTTAGAGAGGTGACATCGTGCACGCAAGGCTTTACGAGCAAAGGCACTATGAGTCACGCAGGACCCTGTAGCGAGTCGGCCATGAGCGCGCGCGGCAGTAAAGGCGAGTCAGCGGTATTGATGCTGATCTTAGGACAGCCACACTGTCTCTGAAGAGAAGATGGAGGTAGAATCCGAAACGACAGGTGAATAAAGTTCTTGCTTCATTAATTGCGTTCACTTCTTCGCATAGTTAATATCCTCAGAAGTTACAAACCATCAGTGTACGTGGGCATAGTGACAACAATTCGTCCATGAAGCAATATCATCGTACGACCAGGAACAGTCGCCTGTCAATCCTCATGCTACGATCTCGGATGTTATGGCTAAGAAGGTTAACCTTAACAACAACGATCTTCCAGGCCCATGGTTCTTTAAGGTGAGGAGAGAAGAAGGTGGGAAAGGCGGATTGTCAGGAATAGTTTATTCTGCAGATGGATAGGAGAATAGAATGGAAATAGTGTTGCCTCTCGGATGAGCGCAGTCCGGCTAGTAGTGCGTCAATTCTGGAGTGAGGTGGGCATCAGAAATCGCTGCAGTGTCGGTGCATGCTTTGCTACAGCGGCCAATGGCAGAGCTGATGTCTAGACTAGCGGCGGCGCGCGACCTTGAGATGGCCGGCTAGCGTGAGAGTGCGGTCACGCTGAGGCGTGTGTGCGCGTCGGCCAAGGACAGTTAGCGCCTAGCCCCGGGAGGCAGTGAGCGTGCAGGCAGGCTAAAGGCGTCAGCGGTTGGTCTTGGGTTCCAAGTGGCTGCAAAAGGCGACTACACTAGTGCAAGATGACCATATAACCCTTTTGCGAGATCTGATCTTGTGCACGCTGTACCTGTTTCCTTTGCTAGATGGTGTTCTCCCACCCCCAGTTTGCTACTACCTTTAGCCTCATATTCAGTCGGTTTAGCTTAAAGCGCCAACTGCGATACGAGCGAGAGGACAGAGACCAACCTTACAGTCACTTTGCTTAGAATGAGTTAGCTAAGGGCACATTCAACCATTAACTGCGGCATGAAAAGCTGTGACTGACAACCGGTTTGCAATTACTCTTCGCCGATTGTGCGGTCTCCCACAAATGCGATATCGGAGACCTCACTAGAGACTGGCTCATGTGGAGGGCACAGACGCGGGTTCAATCTGTCCGTCTTGTAATCGGAAGATGGTGGATAGCGGAATGCAGTAGACATGGAAAAGTTTCTCGCGCCGATCCCCGATAAGCAAACCCAGGCACGATTCAGCGGGGTGTCGCAGTGTGTCGTTTTCGCCGCATTTAACTTTCTAAGCCGTAGGTGTGCTCACAGCTCTACAGTTATCACGCTTAGTTCCGTAGAGGTATGGATAGACCAGTATGAGTGGTGTATTAGGCACACAAACTTAGCGGTCGTCTGAATCACCGATGCGTGCATCTATTCCCTAGCGTGAGGTGGACGTGAATACGTGGACTTCATGGGACAGTTAGCTACTGGCCGCTAGATCAGTTGTTTGACGAAAACTAGTTGGTGGCGTCTGTGGTTAACTGTCACAGAGGCAGACCGATAACTGCAATCACGTGACCGCTTGCACGGCGTGGCGCCTGAAGTGGAATGCGCTACAGAAGTTATCCTATAATCACCTTTGCATGCATGATCATATACACCACGGGCAGCCCGAGTTGCTACTAACGGTTCCTATCACTTTTCTAAATGCCAGGTGAGCAGCGCTGTATCGAGCTCACTCTTTTCAATGCCCCCTTCCCTTCAGGCGTTACTTACGTACCGCTGAGTAACGTTTAGTTAAATAGCCGAATGCACCCTACAAAAGCTACATTCTATGGAACTTACGCACACCCGGTTTGCCAGAGATGGCCATAGCAGGGCTAGAGTGTGCAACCGACGGACAGATTGCCGACAGCTGCCGACCTGCGGCACCAGAACTGATGGCATCAGACGCATAAGTGAGTCTGCCGCGAGCCATCTAACAGCTTTTCATACTCTACTCTCCTTCCCTCCTCCATAAGCCAACTAATTACGATACATCGCGTAATCATTCCTACTACGAGGGCGGAGGTACTGGACAGCAGAAGTTCAGCCCGACTTACCCCATTCCGAGTCAAGTGAACCAGAGGACTCCGGCGGTCAGGCTCTCATCCAATCAACTGTCCAATTTATCCAGCCTAAAACTCTCTTTGACAAACGATCCTGCGAAAACAGACTGTCAAACAAATGAGTGTTTGAACACGAGCATAAGCTGGCCGTATGAGAGGGCGACCAACTATCGCAAGTCGCTTCTCACACCTATGAAACGACCACGAGTTGAACTTCGTAAGCATCAAGATACCCGCCCACACCGGCACCAAGAATTGATTGAAGCCTACCACGCGGATGGGAACACAATCAACAGACATATCGATTTGCCGCCAGCGTACAGAGCCCTGCGTAGTCACCTCCTAACGTGCGCCACGGATATTCGATTGCTTTAGATTCCTTATAACCCCCCCTTTTGTTGGTGCTGTTATCTCTGAAGTTGAACTCCTGTACGAGCTTGAAAACTCAAGACAATCAACAAACTGTCCCGGCGCTCGACAAGCTTTCTTCTTTACTCAGACTGCAGCACTATCACCACACGACAGCGGATGAATGGCGGCCCTGAATGACTAAGGAGGTCACTGATGTAGCCCCCCCCCCCACCTCCGCCTAACAAGAAGCCTGGTGTAGAACGAAAAGGGGGCGTATTTGTTAAATCAAAAGAAAATGGCCCAGCGACAGCGAACGGAAGGCATGCAGCAGCAATGCTGAGTCAGCTCACAACTAGCTAGCTCTACCACGCGGCAGAAGCAGAATAACTGCTCAGGCCAACATGTACATATGTATGATGATGCATCCCGCACGCACGCACGCGAGCACGGGACAGCGCACTGTGGAATGGAAAGTTCGATGGTGAAGAGGGAAGGGGGGCGGTGCCGTGCCGTGCCGTGCTCACAGTTTTCGCACCTTCTCCGCCTTCACTGTGGGGTTGGCCTTCTCCAGCTTCTCACGAGCCTCGGCTCGGTAATCAAAGGAACAGTTGTGTCGATCCGTGTAACGGTGGTAGGAACAGAAGGAGCCACCACAGGCACACTCGATGCCCTGTTCTGTTGAGGGGTTCGTAGAAAAAAATATATATTAGATCCGGCTAAGGACTGTTAAGGGTCGACATTATATTCAGAAGTTAATTAAATATTTATGGTCAGGCTTGCAAACAATGTGACCAAAGATGCCCATCAACCCTGCTAGGTAGAGGAAAAGCAGATATTTCAGAGAAAATAAAGATGGAATGCAATCAAGTTTGCAAAAGTCAGAATTCCGCGATAAGAACCAGATATCCTATTGTGCTCACCGGAATAATGGTTCGCACAGCTGTTCTTTGTCAAAGCGTAAACGGACTTTATCCATCAGCCCAGCTGTCCAAAACGTCAGCAAACAAATAAACGTGTTTCGGTGAACACAACATGATATCTAATGGAGCGCACGGTTCAGTGGGGAGCCAAGCAATCCTGAAGGTCGCTCTGATCTCCGCTAGACGGTGATACCGACTTTCAGGCCCTCAGCTGCACCAACACTGAAGTGGGCTGACTGGCTTGCTCGGCAGTGCGAGTATTACCAAAGACAGGCAACCTTAGCGCCCACTATATTCGTCCAGCTACCTAACTCACCACCTCAGCCGCATTTGGTCAACGGAACTCGCACTAGAGCTTCCATCAACTTTCCCCCGGCAAGCACTAGTCAGTATGTCAGTACTTACTCCAATATCCACCCTACCTGGTTTAATTTAGTTGCAAAAAAATTAATACGCGAGTAAATTCTTCGGAGCAAACTCTTTCAGGCTCGGTTCGAAAGTTGCTGTGAATAGTTAATGTGAAATGCATCCGCTACTGTGGAACAACCGTGCAGAAATCACACAAGACGCCATCAGGTTTGTTTCGAAGAACTTACTTCAAGTTTGTGCATTACTTTCCTCAGAAAAGCAAAACAGACTAGCATTTGCCGGGTGATCTTAGTCACTGTAGGCCATACGGCCTTCCGATTTTTTGGGGTTCCACCCCTGCGATTCGGACTGTCACGTGATGATGAATAATCAGTAGGGTAAAATCGTCTGCTCGGACATATATATGGTGAGGAGATGGTTATACGTTAAATCCAGGCTAGGGAAACAAGATTCCAACCGATGTCGGCGATCAAAATTCCGTTAAGGGACACGAAGGCGCACCGCGGCAACCTAGGTGAGCTGCTAAGCAGCGGCAAAAAAGAAACACTTAACATTTTTTCGCTATCCGACGTTCCGCGGGTCGCATCCACGGCTTAATTGCCGCGATGCTAACGATAACGGACCGCAATGCATTGATGAATAATTGAGTCGTTGTTTGCTTATTACACAATTTGCGAGAGTAGCGATATGAGTGTACTAAATATTAATTGCTGCGGCACGCCACGATGGTTTTTTGTGATCGTTTATTCATCCTCCATCTTTTGTCTTCATCGCGGCCAACACCCTAGTTACTGAACCGTCAAAGTGATTGTGGTATTTGCGGCGTGTAGAGTGCAGATTCGATCGGCTGGAACGGGATGGGTTTACGTCTGAAAAATGGTTGTCCATGATGAATGGGAGTTCCAGCACCGAAATCAACAGTTGGTCTTTCCCTCTGGTATGCTTGCTCTATTTGTAGATGGAGTTCACACCACTGAGCTTCAAAGCTTCCATAAATCTCCGCAACATACAGCCCTCGTCTCTGCAGCCGAGTCTCCGACAGCACGACATAGTTTACCTGGTGAGCGGAAGACCTTGACCTGTATCACATGTGGCTATTGTGCCTACCTCGTTGTGTAAATGTTATTCCTAACCAACTATCGGCCTAACTACCAGAAATGAAAGAGGACAGTCAGTTACACGCTGGAGCAGTTGCAACGAACGAAAGTCCTTCAGTGTTTGCACTCAAGTCAATAACACAAAGAAGATGAAGAAGGTGAAGGCGACCCGATCGCTGATACAACCATTGTAGTTGACCGACTTTTCGCATTTGCACTTGAAGCTAGCGGCAGAGACAGTAGCAGATAAAGGAGTTGTGCGAAAGCGAATCGAAAACTTTAGGCGAATAAAAGTAATCCTTCCAGCAATCGACAGTCTGCCTTTCTCTGCAACTCACCTTTTTTTTTGCACCGGGTAGCCTACTGCCTTCGCTGCCCGCTGTATTTTCGGGTTTTCATTACTTTATGATACATTTAAGTGCATGTTTAAGAATTCGGACAAAGAAAGTCAAAAATGGCACACAAAACAAAGAACTTAAACATATATTGGCTAGCATCGGAGCAATTGGTTTACTGCTTTGGTTTTAGGACAATAAACCAATTGCCTCGGTTTTCGACAAGCCTTCGTCCTTATCCATGCGAACACCTGGAACGCAAACGTTTTCACACATTCGTGAACAAAAGACTTAGAACATAAAAACGGGACAAGCAAATCGGCGTCACAGATTGGTATAGAAAGGGACCAGAGTAGATAAAAGAAAGGCCTGACACTCACCCACAATACTGAGTCTTTTGTTACACTCGCTGCATCGTTTGCCAGCCGGCGCTAAAAGAAGGAACAAACAAGAGGACTTGAATGAGATAAAAAGGCAATAGGGTGTGATCCTTATCTGTCAGCTCTTAGTTGCAATACAAAACGTGCCTTTCGACGAAAAAAAAACTCTTGTAAGAAGTACGATAGTCCAGACTCATTAGAGTGATTGGCATAACGAAGCCAACTTAAATTTGTCGACGGTGTCATGAAGAAGGCATTTTTGAGAGGTCGAGCACAAACTGCCCCACTACCGTACTATAGGCCCGCAAGAAATCAATCGGAAAATGTGAGGCTACGCTGTCTGCATTCTGTGACGAACAGGTTGAGTAAAATTTGGATCATTCTCAATGGTCGAAAATATGCGTGGCCCAGGTAATTGATTAGAAGGCGGAAGAACATTCTCTGGGACCAATATTTTATTTGCCCGACGTTTCGGACTCTCACTCGAGACCATTGTCAAGGAATGAAAACGTACAACTCACTGTGTGATTAAATCAGCTCTGCCGGGAGTGACCTTGAGTTCCCATTGTTCGCTCCGTCGAGAGTGACCTTGAGCCTTGCCAGTGCTCGCTCGGGATTGGCGTCGCTCACCGACCGGAAGCGACAATCCGGCAGGCAACTCATGCAGCCTAAGGACCCATTACCCGTCAACCAGAAATCGGGTGTTATTTACTGAATCGACTGTCTTTGCGGTCAAGCCGATTATGTTGGCGAAACCGGCAGACGGGTGGCCACGAGACTGCACGAACATGACCGCGCCGTGGAAAGGAATGACAAGTTATCCTTGGTCGCTGCTCACGCATCCTCGCCAGGGCAAGACTTCGACTTCGAACACGTGCGAATACTAGGCCAGTCAGACAACCGGGTCTCACGCCTACTGCAAGAAGCATAGCATTCGCACGCGGACTCTATTAATAGGCATATTGATCTCCCAGACGCCTGTATCATGTTGCGCGAGCACTGGCAAGGCTCAAGGTCACACCCGACGGAGCGAACAATGGGAACTCAAGGTCACTCCCGGCAGAGCTGATTTAATCACGCAGTGAGTTGTACGTTTTCATTTCTTGACAATGGTCTCGAGAGAGAGTCCGAAACGTCGGGCAAATAAAATATTGGTCCCAGAGAACGTTTTTCCGCCTTCTAATTTGGATTATTTTACAAGGAGTGAAATCAGTAGCGTATTCAGATACACAGAGATTGGGATTATGGCTAACCAACCCCGGTAACCGAGGAACTCTTCATTATTCATGGCTTGGGTCCGCCACTGGAAAACTGCGAGAGCGGTAAGAGAGCTCGATTCTGCACATCCCTTCTTTACTTTAAACAGACTGACAGTTTCTTCAGTTATGAAAAAAGGGTTTCCAAATAGCGGGATACTAGTTGTGAGTTAGGACAAAGAGTAGGATCAATAACTGCAGCCATGCGCATTTCTTGTGTTCTCATGCAAGAAACCAGCCCAGCACTATAACTAATCAACAGCATAAATCGCGACTGTCTAGATAGCGGTGACTCTCTAGGAGTATAACTTTTAAAAAACACTAACTTCTAGTCACAGACTCTGAGGAGTACTGCAGGGCATGAAGTTAACAATGCCAGCCGCCAGGGGTCGGACAAGTTCTACCCTAGGGGATCTAGTGATTGCTCGCTACCATCCCCACGGCTTTCCTTCCCAATTCGTAGATATGACAGTAACTAGAGGACGCGATACCGCAAGAAACCTGCAGGGATGGCAGGCAGGCCCTAGACAAACCGGTAGGGCTGTCTATCAAATCCTTTTTTTTCGACAAGCAATCGGACGTTGCTGGCATAAATTAACGGACCTTACAAAATTTATTGATTCAGCTGCTCGTGACGTTCTAAGTTGTTCAATAGCAAGAACATTTTTTTTAGAAACTGAAGATCATCCCAGGATTTAGACATGGGATCCCGCTCTTCCAACAACCACAGATGAGGATGCGGTTGTACAGCCGGCACAACGTGTGCATGTTCCGATATGGTTCAAGGAGGGAATGACGGCCTAACTTCATTAAGCTGCAAATCGGACCAGTGGATCAAAATATGACACGTTTGAGTACCTTACAGAGGACACAGACAATACTTGAAGATAAATGATTCGCCAGAACAGCTTTACATCGCCGACATTTCGGAGAACTTTGTGGACTCATCAAAATTATGGTCAATCTCCCTAATTTGCGCTTCAAACTGATAATTTGGATCTAGTCTACTAATCGCCAATTGATGGTCGTCTACAGACCTTCCTGTCACTCGCAAAGTACTTCCTCGTTGCCTGCATAAAAAACAGGAGAAGACGACCACACCCAACTTAAGAAAGTCAATCAGATACTACCGATAACAAAATTACTCGCCAAGGTAGCAGAGGAACAAACACAAAAATCATACATGTCCAGCTACCCCCACGGAAGTTGTGATTAACGATAAAGACAGTTTTTATCGTTAAAAAGGAAAATCATTTGGTTTAGTGCTGACAAACTCCACACGTACTTTAAATTTCTGTTCGATGTGGTGCATACAACACTTTGAAAATAATGAACTATCTGAAATGTCAGCATTATGATACATCCGATCTGAGAGCCGTCATTCTTTCTAAGGTAATCCCCCCTGGACTATCAATTGTATCAGCCTGAGCACTTATATGAAGATGGTTTGACATTAAAAATGAACAATCTACACAAACCTCATGAATTACACAAATTCTGAAGTTAAAAAAAATATGAATGGTGCGTTCTATTTAAAAAAAAGTGTTTCTTAATTGCGCCGTCTAGGGGACGATGATCACTCCCGTCGTTTGAGACTTGCACCTGGTTATGACATTTAGGGTATAGCCATTACAAAGACGTGCAAAATATACAGCAAAGTTAGCAGAGACCAGAAGCAGACCACGTGTGATTGCCTAGTCGCTAAGTGAGCGGATGTGCGTTCCAGCATCAGTGACAAGAGTAAAGGCAAAGCATTCCCAGCGTGAGACCAATTTCAGCCTATTTGTGCACGCCCTTCCGAAATTGTTCAGCGATGTGGCATAGTCCAGCGAGGGTGTCAGCGACTGTCAAGCTTGTGCTGCGTTGGTGCAAGAAACAGGCATCGCATAAATGCAATCTCGCGCTGATTTTATATGCCGCCACTGGAGATAAGATTCCTGACTAAAGTGTTATACCCATAGCTCCAAGGGCTTCGTTAAAAAATCGTCAGACGTACTTGGGAGTCGGCCTAGCTAATCAGGAAAAAACCTTTTTTAGGGAAACCAGGGGCATGCGCCTACTGAGTTCAGAAGAAATTATTACACAGCACTGGGCTCGACATAAAAAATCGAATTACGTAGGGACAAAAACAACGACAAAGTCGGATGATATAGGAACACAGAATGAAAAGAGAACTATTATCGAGCAATATCTGTACCTCCTGGGATCTGGATACCAAACTTGAATCCCCGTAAAGACAAAGTTATTCACGTTGTCACCACCACAACCACAAATCAGCGATCATTATCAACAATAGCATCATTACCAACAACCTGCCACCAGACAATTTCGACTGAAGGGAGGGACCCGTGCTGTGCTACGTGATGCCTGTCCAGGCACTACGGCTCAATTTAACTCAAGATATCTCGAAAAAGATTCAGCAGTTAAACCAGAAAACGATGGAAAGCTAGTAAAATTGGCTACAAAAGTCCGCTTTATTATCGTGCAACTCATGTGAAAGCCACTAGCTTACGGGTAACAGAGACAATCGTCTGAAATTCCACTAGCGAAATCGAAAAATGAGATAGAAGAATCAACAGCATAGAGCCATGAGTTTGTAGAGCACTTTAGCACATCAACGTGTCGCAAACCATCATTCAGCTGTTTACACCACCTACAGTCGGAATGACACACAAAGACGTATCGAATTATTTGATGTCACGTGGAAGGGTGACGCATTCTCTGCAATAGCAGAAATAGCCCTCGGAACTGTGAAATTATAGCAAGCATTCACTTCAGAGAGAATGGTAGATTGGTTTACATGGGAATGAGAGATGAGGATGGATAGCAACCCACACGTCTCAGTTAACGGGACATTTCCTAACAGACGCGGTAGCCGTGTGAAGCGTGGACCTTGATTTTCAATTTCCGAGTCAGTAAACAGATAGAACGACAGCCCAAAAAAACTGGAACAGCTAATAACATTCGTAGCACAGACCAACTCGGTACTCAGCCAACAAACTACAATACCAGCAGTAAGTCATACACGGCCCGCAAACCAGAAATACGCGGTTGTGAGAAAGATAGCTTGAAAAGAACGTTTCTGTCTGCTTTTTAGTCATCCCTTACTGTGTTTGATGGTGGTTTCGAGTACTGACCAGAATCTGGAACAAGTTAATTGCTCCAGCGATCAATGTAATTTCGCCTGGATGAGTCACCGATCAGGCTGGTTACTATTGCAATTATCGTATCCCGGTATGATCACTCCATGTGCGTGCGACTCAAATTGGAATGTTTTTCTCATTGTAATCCACAAAAATTTCAAATTATCATAAAAGGATATGTCCTCAGAACCTGATAGCGGAAATAACCGGATAGTGGATCATAATAGCCATACTGACAGCTGTGAAAAGATGACGAAGAAAAAGAAAAAGGATGGGCGCGTCCGATCTCGTCTATCTTTTATGCGATATGTCTTCGCTACCACGTGTCTCGTAGCCAGATGAGGATTTGACAACTTATGCTTAAACCTGAAATGCAGGAGGAAACCTACAGGCAGTTCGTTGTGTGGCAGAGGCACCAGAAACGTCTTCTGACTGTAGATTTGGAGATTGTGGTCGCGAGGATGATGGGGAGGGTGCGCGCGGCTTGTATTCGGAGGTTGGTTGTAGAGTGGGAGCAGGGGAAATAGAAGGTCGAGGTTCTGTGACTAAGCAAACGAAAACAAAAAAAGGTGTGAAACTTCTGTCGGAGAACATATCTGGATGTACATTTAAAGTTCGAGGCTAAATATTTTGGTTAGAGCAGCCACCTCTCTGGGACAGGCCTTTAAGATTTGACACCCTCGAAAGCTGTACCAAATTAACCTTTAAGTTACTGCATTCCCAGTGTGCACGGTGGCTTTATTGCTGAGAACTTTTCCTCGGCAAATCATTGGTGTGAAATTTTTAAAAAACCTTAACTTTGAATAACAAAAAATCTCTCCCTTATTCTTCCCTGTAGTAATTTTATCTTTCTCCAGCCTATATAATGCCATGCGACCCCCCCTCTAAAGAAAAGGCAGTAGAGTACATTGCATCCAGAGAGAAAGGTATTGACAATGAAATTTTCAAGCGTTGCACCTACACTCTGGTGCACTGGCTTCATTAGGTGAGGCCGGCGCAAGATCCTTATCGAAACGAAGATCTGTGTGCAGCTTTCATTCGTCCAATCACTCCCCCTCTCAGGCTGCGAATGCTGGGTTTCGCGTGTTGGCGAAAGCTGAAGGTATCTGGTCAATGCTATCCATGGATAATTCTTCGAGTTAAGCACATGGACTTTGTCTTCACTAAAGTAGTTCAAACTCGATGCGACAAGAGTGAGGTGGTTTCGGCACGTTTTCGTCGCCCACTTTCTAAGAATTTTGTTGTTGTCCTTGATCAGGCGCATTTAAAAATCCGAAGCCGTCAGAGGGGTCAGAGGACCGGACCTGGGACTTTATCAAGTCATGAAAGCGGTTCTTGGACATTCGGTATTCGGTCTCAATCGGTGGAGAAAATAATGGATCGATCAGTCCACGTCCGCTACCGCAGATAGTTACACGTGGAAATTTATAGTACACGAGATCGCTAAGGCCGGCTAGATCAAGCTTGACCACAGCCATGCCAAGTGCAAGTAAATACTATACCCAGAGAACGCGCACAGGACTGAGTTCTCCTTAGCACCTGAGAATAAGATGGAATTAAAAAATACAGTCTTCGCGCATAGAAACTACTGACTAGTACCAAAGTAGTCCAACAATGAAATTATCAACCGAGAGTGTACTGTAGCTACCGCATAAGTAATTCTGTAAAGTACATGCACCCGCGACTCACCCGCGACTGCCGTTACTGAAACTGAAGGGACGGTCGTTTGATTCAAAATCACAGATTTTGGTTCGGAGTGAACCTCTATCGTGTTAGGATTAGCCACGGAAGGTTGTCCGGCATTTTTTGATTGAGCTTTAAAACACTTAGAACAATAACCATCAAATTGTTGGCTTCCATAAAATCCGCAGCCGTTCTTGCAAAACAACCCGGTGTTGCAGTTATTCTCGACAGAAGACTGACCGAATATCATGCCGAGAATAGAAGGGTTCTGAGCCGAGTTAGGCGTCGCAGAAGGAACGGCAGGGGAGAGCTAGAACATGTAGACAACTGGCTAACACCCACTCACCCTGCCGTTGCAGTCCGCGGATTAACGCGATAGATTTTAGAGACGTCGCGTCCTAATTGGACGAGAAGTGTCTCAAGGATATTCTAGGTCAGATAATGTTTAAAGATCGACAATTTGCACATGAAAAAACTAACAGCCCAGGTATTTCATCCAAATCATGCTTTTTAATCGAAAATTTAGGCAGCCACAAAAACCATTCTAAGCAGTGTACCTTTAAGCATGGGCCTATAATATGCTAAGCATTGGGAGTTAAGCGACAGTCACCAATAACCAAAATCACCACTTGCTGCCATTTCAATCGTAAAATTGGAAGCAGGACCTGAGCTAACTATATTCGTAAGGATCCACTTATTTAAGCTTTACGAATATTTTCTTACGATGGCATTAAAGCAATTTTTTGACACTCTCTCTTTTTATAGAGGGGGTTTATTGCTAGCTTCCAGTCGGATGGTAGGGACCCCGACACAATCAAACTTTCGATTAAGTGGGCTTTAGCTGTCCCAGCGTTTTACTCACTGTACCTGCTGTGATTGACTCCGTTCTACTAGTGTCTATAGGTTTGGTCACATGTTGGTGTGATTACTCATAAAAAGTCTGCTCCTCGATACACACGAAAATAAAGAAATTTGATAAGCGCTTCAGGTTCTCTAAATTATGGGGTGAATTGTTTAACTGGTAGTCCTTTAGACAAGGGATAGAGTTATGGCTGTATTTTGCTTTAAAAATAAACAAAGAACCTCTTTGATTTTATTGGTATCCCTGGGACTATTTCTGCCTCAAAAGTGAACCATTCTTTCTTCAGCAGATTCCAATACAGAATAGTTTCCAGATTGTGGAGAGCTACCATCTCTTATCCAAGGTCCCCTTTCTTCTTGGGATTAATTTTTATTTTGGACGTCACATATCCGGGTGAGAGACGCGTGGTCTCATTTTATGCCGGTCAAATATTTCTACTCAGTGGCGAATCTATTTCCTAAATAAAGATCGTTTGGGTCAGACACGTGAACGGGATTCTAATCTATCCCATTTGGGTAGTTTTTTTCATTTAAGATTAATTCCATTTCGAAACATTGCTATCCCTTCCTGTCTTAGGTGTGGATGCAGAAAAATGACAGTACTTCCGAATACGAACGCAACGATCGTGGCGATTCAGGGGCGCGTGAGAACTCAATCCAAGGATGTAGTTGTCCTGCATACTAAGGATCAGATCCAAACAGTTTGCCATTTGTCCATTTCAAAACCGCGTTCTAATTTTGAGGTGTTATCTGTTACCAACCGAAATAATTTCTGTTCAAATAAGTTTATTGATTTCGTTCAATGCATCAGTTGCGAATCATGGTTTACTGAGTTACAATCTTCAAGTTTGATGGCGTGTTTGTTAAAATAGATTCGTGTTACGTTCTCTATATCTGTCATAGTTTCTTAGCAAATGTGAATCCAGTTGGCATTTTTCAACAATATCTGAGAGGACCATCTCATCAGGGAGTCAGTTTCAGGCTCCGACGACCCTCAGCGAGAAGGCTTTCCGTCAAACGCCCATATGAGCCGGCTTCCTTTGGAGTTTAAAGGAATGTACCCGCAAATTATCCGTACGAGCCAATTCGAAAAATTCATCAAATTCCAGGGAGCACTCACGGCCTCTCACATACGATAGGTTTTGATTAGCTCACCGCGGATTGGCCTGCAATTGAGACGAAATATATCACTGTTATGACAGCCTGTTATTGTTTTATGTGGTGACTTTAACAGCGTGAACCTACGTCCTATTGTTTTGCTAGGTTTTGACGACTAAGTTCCCTTTAAGACTTGTGCTGCTGCTCCTCTTTATCACATATTGACCAAATATCCCAGGCTTTTTGCCGTCAAAAAACAGCTCTGATGTCATCCTGAGACCATTCTGTGTTATTGGGCCTGCCAACCATCTATTCCAGTTCTAAGAAAGGACTGTTAGTAATACCCGAGAGGAAACTTAAGATTCGCGACACGTCTCCACATAATATTTGTTTGCTTCAGACTGTCATATATGAAAATATCATTGCCCTTCTTGAACATTTGAACGTCGCGTCGTGCTCCAATTACCTTACAACTTTCTTAAACGATACTTTTACTATATAAATAAATAAATAATAAATAAATTTTATATTTGAGGCCCGGAGGGCCTCGTCATTGCATATACTGTCCTCTTGACACTGTTATGGCTAGATCTGACAGAATTTCTTCCCCTTATCCAAGAACTTTGAGATGCCAAAATAAACTTTTCTACAAACTAGGTCTACGTAAAAGATTAAAGGATGTAAACGTCCTTATAAAGCGTGACATTTCCAGACCGAATTACCTTTTTGTTTGTCAGCTTTTTACTTCCTCTACATCTTCGGCACCTCTCTCCTCGGATGCAATTCGGAAGAGTCTTAAGCGTCCCATTGGCCAACGCAACAAAATAGCACATGTTGATGCTGACTTGGACTTAGATCGTTTGAATTCTTACCTCATCCACACTCCTGTCACAAGTTGTGACGTTGACAAACAGAAAGTTCCCCCAAATCACAAGTCAAGCAAGATGGTGTTGGTGAACAGAAGTTTACTGCCGGAAAATAGACGGTACAAAGGTTGAGTTATGCACGCTGCGTCGGTACGCGAAATTGTGTTGTATGCCGTCTAGCCTTGCCAGCGGAACATTCTAAGTGAACCGGGCAGCAAGCCTGGTGGACAGGTGCACGTCAATTGGTTGGTGTCTTGAGCTGCGAGCAGACCAGGGGGAGCATATAACTACTAGGAGATCGCGGCCTCTCGCGGCGGTTGACAGCGGGGAGTTTGTCAGGTGCCAGAAGCTAGCTAGCGTGGCAAAGAATGGCAGTATGAATCAGCACAGCGGCACGCTCCCACACTCTCTACGACTCCCAACTTCTGACAAGCATTATTTCCTCATATCCTGTGTCTGCGGCAACAGTGTTGAAACATTTTAAAAAGGTTCGAGGTTCAACAGCTGCTGGGCAAGATGGGATCTCACATTTTCTCCTGAAATCCTGCTCTTTTCAGTTAACCCTTGTATTTACACCCCTAATCGCTTTTTCTCCATGAACTCTGAGGTTTCCGATGATTTGTGAACAGTTACAATCACTCCCAGCCCGAAACCTTCTTCTGAGCCAAAAACTTGCATCCAATAGCTTGCTTTTCTGCACTACTGAAAATTGAAGAACGAGTTGCATTGGACATAATTACACTGTTTTCCTCTGATTTTGGCGATCTTCTGCTATTTGTGTATAAGGCTATGCGTAGTTCGCCAGACGTTGTTGCTCTGGTAGTTCATTCTGCTCTAAGAGGCTTGGAGGCTGTGCATACCAATGTGCCTTTATGTCGATCCCGTGCCATCTTTTTAACAAAACTTCTGCATGTTGCTCTCCCGGCTGGGCTGTTTCTTGCTTTGCAGACTTTTTTACTTCCCGCACTCATTTCGTTCGGTGCGGCAAACGGAAATCCATGGTCCTTTCCAACAACTATGAAGTTCTCCAATGGTCTATGTTATTTCTCCTCTTCGCCCTCCACATTGATGACCTAAGATCACCAAATAAATGTTTGTTTGTTAAATATGCTGATTATATGGTTGTTGGCCATCCTCTGAAAAGTCAGATAAATATCCAAGTACTGAAAGATGGCCTGAACCACGTCACAGTATGGTCGATTTGGCCGTCTGTCGTGGAGTACGGCGATCAGGTTTACGATCAGATCGTGACGTGGAAACCTGACAAACAGCGTGGTTAGCTAGCAATAACTTTGTTTGATTTACGGAGCACGAACTAGCACCGGGATAACATTACTGGATTCGATCAGGATTTTTTCGCGAGGTTTTCGACCGGGACAAAGTCATCTAGCAGCGCGAGGACTTATTGCATCGGATGGGGCAGTTTGCCCACCGAAATTCAGTGGAAAATAGAGTCATCTAAAGTGTGACTTGCTAGAAAATGATGCAGGTGGCGCATAAGGGTGGAGAGTGTTTGATCACCGAGCTCCACATTGTCGAGGAGCTGGTTGACTTTACTCTCGGCAGGTCAAGGTCAAGTTCAAGATCAAGGCGCACAACTTATCTTTCAAAGCTAAGTGAAATAGATATTTTTATCAGATTTCATCGTTACTTGCTGAAGTTACTAGCTTAATTGTAGTTATTTATTTGTATATCTAACACTTTCGCAACTGCACATACCGGTAGTTGTCTTTTTTACCGATAGGTCAAAATATACATTTTTATACTGTTTCACCGACATAGCCTCATTCTAGTTCCGGTAGATTCACGTAAAAAGCAAGTAATCTATTGCGTTAATACTTAATAATATCTAAAAATTTGGTACTATATCAATTTCCAGCAAGAAATAGTTTGTAATACTCGATATACTATTAGAGATAATTTTCACCCTGCGTAGCCTCTTCGGTAATTCAAATTTTCTGTCGCAATTTTGTGCATAACTTTACTGAGAGCATATCCAATCACTCACCTTCTATTCAATATGATACCCAAGCCACAACTGAGACGTAAATTAACCCGGAATACCAATTGTCCTACCGATAAACCCATCTTAAGCATGAAGAAACTTGATCTTGATGCTTTAGACAACTTTAGTAAGCTTTATAACCAATATGCTTGTCTGTTTACGGTCCTTGGTGCCATCTTTGATGGAAAAGTATCTACGCTCACTTTTCAACAATGTGAGAAACTAGAGCCTTTCGTCAATATGGTGTTTACTGATACCCGTGATCGGCAAAAAAGGAATTTTAATTTTCTTTTGAAAAATGCTTCAAAAGATAAACAACCGATAGATGTTGCTGTTCAGTTTCTTAACTCTTGTGGCTTTAATTTTAAAGTTGCAGAAGCTAAAAGGCTCTCATCCCGAAGTAAAAACCCGCCGATTCTCGTAAAACTTTATTTCGGCGATAAAAGTAGACCTTATATTCTCTCAGCATGAGCGGTCAGCCAACTATTTAAAGGAAAATAAACTTTACATATGCAGGGATAAAACGCCAATGGAGCGTCGGGTTTTATCTAAAGTAGCAAATGAGAACACTGGCTCCGGTTCAACAAAACCAGAAGTTGTCTTTGAGGCCGGCCCTCCCGCTCAGGTAGGCCCACATCCCTCTGGATTAATGTCAGTTTCCCCTGATACTTCTCACATTCAACTTACTCTGGATTCGAGTGAGATTGTAGCCTCGTCAAGTTGTTCTCATTCTAAGCCAACCACGTCTGTGATAGCTTTAAATTTCGATAAACCTATGAACACCCCTAGTAAATCTACGTCAGTTTTCAAATTCGGCAATATGATTACCGATAATAACTCAGTATCTACCAAAGACCCAACCGCTCAAGCTAGCGCTTTTCCTATTTCCAAACCTTATCAACATCCCCAAATAATTCAGCCAGCTAATAAAATTAACCGTTTTTCAAAACCAGTCATACAATTTTCGTAGGCAAAATTTCCGTTAAATTTTGATATAATGCCTCAAAATCCTATATTTATGCCCCCTCCTGGTTTTTCCATGCCACACTTCAGCCGCCCTTTCTATGGAGCCCCCTCTAATATGCCTTTCTTCAATATGCACCGTTCATTTGATAATAATTATTTGACAAACTGTAGACCAGGGCCAATTTGCTTGCCGCCTTTTGTTTCTCCCATGCCGTTTCCCTTTCCACCACCAAGTTTTCCTTTTTTATAAATAATGACGAGCGTAACCCGAATCTGAAGGATACGCTAGTATAGTCTCACTCAATGCGAGATCAGTTGTTAATAAGGTGACCGAACTTAAAACAGTAGCATTTGAGCTTGATCCAGATGTGCTCTGTGTCACTATATCTTGGACACACTCTTATTTCTGACTCGACACTCGCCATAGATAATTATAGTTTGTACAGACAAGACCGCTTGAAAAGCGTGACGGTGGTTGCCTTCTTTATATTAAATCATCCTTTGTACATTTCCCATATCACCTGAGCATTTCGTCATTTTCTGGAAATTGTTGTCTTATTTCAGTCATCCTGCCACACAATAAAAAAGCGATAATTGGGTGTGTCTACAATCCTCCCTGTAACTCAAGTAATGTAATGCAGCTGTGTGAAATGTTTGAAAAAATTGCAGAGACTCAATTCGATGTCAGAATAATTGTAGGTGATTTTAATCTGCCAGAAATTGACTGGCATGCAAATACCTGTCCACCAAGATTTCAGAAATTGGTTGACACTATTAACTTTTCAAAGATGTCACAACTGGTCAGTTCAGTGACCAGAAATGACAACATATTAGATTTAATTTTTACAAATGATGTCCACCATCTTTTTATGAATTTTCATCGTGATATTTTCAAAAGTGACCATGCCTTAATTCACTGTTGTTTTCCAGTCTCTCTTTCTAAAAAGCCCGATGTAAAATGCAATGACCTTGACTTTGGTAACGTGAACCATGACTTGATAAATGATTTCGTAAGTACCCTAGATTGGTATAGCATATTTTCAACTAACGATTCCTACTTCTTCCAGGAGCCATTGCAAAACCTTACAGAAAATATTCAGGCTCTAACCCCACTTAAGATTTTTAAAATCAAATTCAGCTTCTTCTTCTTCTGTGCCACATTTTCTCCAAAATAGATTTAATAAATTACAAAAACAACTTAAGTATACGTCTAATATCTCTTTATCAGTTCACTTAAGAATGCTGCAAATATTTGAATAAGCGCTTAAATTAAGGCTTGCACGAGATAGGCGTAGAGAGGCCACAGCATTAAGTGATGCAAATTCTTCCAGATCAGTTGTTCAAGTCTTCCGTCTTCGGTCGTCGGCTAAGCTTCAGAAAGTCATTCCACCCTTACTCAATGGCAACAATCATTTTGTTACAGAGGATTTGGAGAAAGCAGCATTGCTAAATTCATTTTTCGCCAAGTTCTTTACCATCGAAACTAGCCCCACTCCTGTAATCCCCCTGCTGTGTGATTCAAATCTCAGTACCCTTAATTTATCACCCGCTTGTATTCAAGAAGAAATAAGTCATCTTAAAAATTCACATTCGTTTGGAACTGATAACATTCCAAACTCACTCATCAAACAATTAAGAGATTTCCCACCCTTACTGAGTAAGTTATTTTTAGTGTTTCTTAAGAATGGCTTTTTCCCGGACTACTGGAAAACTTCTATTATAATTCCCGTATTTAAATCTGGTTCCGGATCAGATATTCTTAATTATCGCGGTGCTCATAAAACACCTTCTCTGGCTAAACTCTTTGAAAAACTAATTTCTAAAAAATTACGGCTTTCTGCATAAACAATAACATTCTCAGCTCCTCACAGCATGGCTTTTTACCGGACCGATCTTGTGAAACATGCCACATGTCTTTTCTAAATCTGCTTACTTCCCTTCGTAATGATCATCTTTCTGTGGTAGTTATCGATTTGACCTAAGTAAAGCATTTGATAAAGTTCCTCACAGGAGGCTCCTTGCCAAACTAGAGGCTATCGGATTTCGCAGTCCTCTTACTGACTTCATCAGATCTTATCTTTCAAATCGACAACAAAAGGTTTTAGTGGGATCCTCATACTCTACTCCTACCGCAATTTTGAGTGGTGTCCTTCAAGGTACCGTGCTAGGTCCTCTGCTCTTCTTGCTTTACATAAATGATATCTCATTGTGTGTTAAACACTCCCAATCTTATATTTATGCAGATGATCTCAAGTGTGTTTACTCCTTCTCTAACTCTACGGCCGCGAGATGCCTAGAACAAATTCATTCTGATCTGCACGCTCTTTCGACGTGGAGCGTTTCATGGCAGATGGAGTTCTCACCTTCTAAGTGCCGATACATGTGCTTTGGGCCTAAAAGGCTGCCACAACCTGTTATTATTCAAGGTTACCCAATGACTGAATGTTCCAGTATCAAGGACCTAGAATTAAGCTACACCAATAAATTAGACCTTTCTCCTCATGCCGATAGAATTACAGCCAAAGCCGCACAGATTTGCGGCTTTATCTCTTATAATTTCTATCTTCCTGAAATGAAATTAAGACTTAATCGTATGTTCGTGCTTCCCATCTTAGAATACTGTTGCCCCTTTTTCGGTCTCATGAATGAAGGTAGCCGTTCAAAAATTAAACAAATTCAAAAAAAGTTCACATGAAAACAGCTGTATCCGACAACTTCTAATACTTCTTACTCAAATAGATGTCAATTAACGAAACTAAGGTTCCTTTGGGTCAGGAGATTGGAAGCAGGCTTTTGTCTCCTTTTTCGGCTTAATAATTGCACAAATTTACCCAGGACTTCTGTCATTACCCCCGTCAGCCGTCCCTACAACTTAAGAAACTCGGCACTTGTTATACCCCCTCCTGCATCTTCCTCATGTAAACGCTCTTTGTTTTTTGCTTCCACATATAGCTTTCTTTGGAATAACTTGCCAATCGAAATTAGGTCGTTAACTAGATTGTCTGCTTTCAAACAGAGACTGCACATTTATCTTAACACTAATTCTATTAACTTGCTATTCTCCTCATCTTTTCCGAGCAGCTTTCTCCATGACCCCGAGAAAGGACCATTGGGAATTTAGAAGATCCGCTTGAAACTATTCTCTCTGTCCGTGTCCCCCGAGAACCTAGATGTTTCCATTAACCACCGCTGAATCAAACGAAGCCACGTGGAAGTACTCAGTCTAAAATGATGTAGTTTCGTTGATACTCACCTTCATCAGACCACCCACACCTATTTTAGCTCTACTACTTTCTTCCTAAGCAGTTTTTTCTCTTGCACACTTTTTGAACATGGAGGCCTGTTGCACACTGTCTCAATTTCACTCTTTCTCCATGACCCCGAGAAAGGACCATCGGGAATTTAGGAGATGCGCTTGAAACTACTCTCTCTGCCTCGTGTCCCCCGAGAACCTAGATGTTTCCATTAACCACCGCTGAATCACACGAAGCCACGCGGAAGTACTCAGTCTAAAATGCGGCAGTTTCGTTGAATACTCGCCTTCATCAGACCACATACACCTATTTCTGCTCTATTACTATCATCCTAAGCAGTTTTTTTTTCTTGCACACTTTTTGAACATGGAGGCCCGTTGAACACTGTCTCCATTTTCACTGTAAGAGTTTTTTTTAACTGCCATAATTTTTCGTTTTTAGTTCAAAATTACCTGCAAAACATTGCTAATGTTGCCCCAAAAGGACAATTTCTGCTGACATTATTACGACTTTCTACGATTACTTGCACATATTGCCAAATTATTTTTTGAATTTTTATTTTTTTCGAAATTAACAGTGCCTTACTGGCGCTGAAAAAAAATATAAATTCCAAATTTACCCAGGACTTCTGTCATTACCCCCGTCAGCCGTCCCTACAACCTAAGAAACTCGGCACTTGTTATACCCTCTCCTGCATCTTCCTCATGTAACCGTTCTTTGTTTTTTGCTTCCAGATATAGCTTTCTTTGGAATAACTTGCCAATCGAAATAAGGTCGTTAAGTAGACTGTCTGCTTTAAACAGAGACTGCACATTTATCTTAACACTAATTCTATTAACTTGCTATTCTCCTAATCTTTTCCGAGCAGCTTTCTCCATGACTTTGAGAAAGGACCATTGGGAATTTAGGAGATCTGCTTGAAACTATTCTATCTGCCTTGTGTCCCCCGAGAACATAGATGTTTCCATTAACCACCACTGAATCAAATGAAGCCACGCGGAAGTACTCAGTCTAAAATGCTGCAGTTTCGTTGACTACTCACCTTCATCAGACCACCCACACCTATTTCTGCTCTACTGCTATGTTCCAACTACTATCTTCCTAAACAGTTTTTCTCTTACACACTTTTTGAACATGGAGGCCCGTTGAACACTGTCTCCATTTTCACTGTAAGAGTTTTTTTAACTGCCATGAGTTTTTGTTTTTAGTTCAAAATTACCTGCAAAACATTGCTAAATGTTGCCCCAAAAGGACAATTTCTGCTGAAATTATTATGAATTTCTACGTCTACTTGCACATATTGTCAAATAATTTTTGAATTTTTATTTTTTCGAAATTAGCTTTGTATAGATAGTGCCGTACCGGCGCTGAAAAATATAAATTCCAAATTCCGAATTCCAAACTGGTCTTCTACTTAACGAGTTGAAGTTAGTCCAGTGTTTTTTTTTTGACTGCGACCCCATCCAGTGCAGAAACCATTGACATTCTGCACAACAAGATATCCTCTTTCCAGTAACTTGGTGTTACTCTGGCATATAACCACTTATTTACTCTTCATATAGGTGTAGCGGCCGAATTGACAGGGGGTAGGAGATCGAAGGTATAACCCTCAGGTAGATCACTAGTTGGGGCAGGTTGAATGGCCGAAGGCCGATACGAGTCTGAGAACGGATTGGTTGATGAATAGTCAGTTGGATAGAATGATTCCAAGGAAGAAGGGGCTTCGGTCCGTACACTCACTGAAGGAGGAGTATTCTGAAAGAGGGGTATATCTTCACACGCCTCATTGAACAATCGGGCAAATTCGACACCATCGAAACCATCAGACACGCCTCCAGAATTCATTTATGTTAGGAGCTGAGTAGTGGAGGTGAAACAGTTTATTAGAAAGGCTGTAGAGTATCAAAAATAGATGTATAACAAAAAACGGTGTAGCAAACTCAACAAAAATGTATAACAAAATAGTGTGTAGGAACGCAGTAAAAACGTGGAAAAGTGACTGAACAAGGAAAATATATAGCGTAAAGAGGGGAGATATGGTGATTGTAACACTAAATTTTTAGAGAGGGACAAATCCGAGGTGGACTTATCGCTATCGGAGTTGGCGTCGATCGCACGTTGGGTCCTGAAAAATCAAAAAGCGCGGGGGTTAGCCCACCAAAACCCACCTGGTTCAGTCTGGGTTGTTACACCGCCCCCCGCCTAAAGAGCAGGACTGTCCTCATTGCTGGTGTAGACTATAGGGGAAGCTACGGTTACCTCTATGGCCACAGGGGGATCTGGTCAGGGGAAAATATGGTGAGGGAGTCAGTGGAACACGAGGGAAGTGGTCCGCGGTAGTGTTTAAATTTGTCGAAATGGGCTGTGAAGGGGGAGGAGCGAGGGATTTTCCGTGTTGCAAAGGAAGACGGTGGTAGGGGATTTCATTGCGATGACGGTAAATGGGCCAGACCATGGGTATTGGAACTTGGCGGAGGTGCCGGGGAAACGGGATTGTTGGTGGTACATGACGATGTCTCCGATCTCGAAGGGGGTGCCAGAAAGGCGGCGGCTTAAGAGGTCTTTCTGGCGTTGTGCCGCTGTGCCGAGTACGCGGCGTGCAATGTTGTGGGCTCCCCGGATCGTTTCTCTCAGTTGATTGGCGTAGGAGTGAAGTGTGATGGGGTCGGGGGTAGGGAGGGGAAAACAGAGATCAGATGGTAGCCGAAGTTCATGCCAGGTTCACAGGTAGTGGGGTGTTAACCCAGTCGAGGAATGGATAGATCCGCGATATACTAGTAGACAGAGCGGGAGTTGGACATCCCAATATCGGGGGTTTTGACCGTATGAGAAGGCAAGGAGTAGATTATGGAGCGTGCGGTTGGTGCGTTCGACGGCTCCGTTACCCTCAGGGTGGTAAGGGGTAGTGCGGGTCTTGTGGACGTCGAGGATTGCACAGACCTCTTTAAAAGTCTGGGAGTCGAAATTGCTGCCGCAGTCAGTATGAAAGGATGTAGGTGCGCCCCAGCGGCTGATCCATGTGCGTGTGACGGCGTTGGCGACCGAAGAGGCTTTCTGGTTATTCAGTGGGACCGCTTCAACCCACTTAGTGAAATAGTCCACCATTACGATGATACATACGTAGCCTCGGAATGAAATGGGGAGGGGACCGATGATGTCGAGACCGACGCGTTCTCCGGGAAAGCCAGTGGTCATTGGTTGGAGTGGGGCTCGGGGAGTGAGGTTAGGGGACTTCAAGGAGGCACAGGTGGGGCAGCTCTGACAGAAGAGCACAACGGACGTTCGGAAACGAGGCCACCAGAAACGAGAGCGGACTGCAGATTCGGTCTGCCGCTGACCACAGTGTCCTAGTTCGTTATGGATGTCAGAGATGATGGGGTCGACTAGGCATCCCGGAACAACCGGACGTAAGTGGTGGGATACTGGGTCGCGAATGAACATGATATCATCCTCGATGAGGAGGTTGGGCCACTGGTGAAGTAGGAGAAGGGCGTTCAAGCTAGAGCCGCGCATATCTTGTTCCCGTGGTTTTGGGCGGCCTTCAGCTATATGACGGCAAATAGTGGCGGTGTCAGGGTCGGAGCACTGGGCAGAGGACCACTTGTGGCGTGTGGGTTCAGAGACAATTAGGGTGTTATCTGCATCGTTTGGGGTCAGGGTCATCGACGGCGGAAGTAGGAAGGAGACGGGAGAGGGCGTCGGCGTTACCGTGTTGGGGACCGGGGTGATATATGCATTCATATTCAAAACCTTTGAGGAATTCTTGCCAACGGGCAAGTTGGTCCGTGGGATCCTTCCAAGAATTGAGCCATTTCAGAGCGCGGTGATCGGTGCGGAGGATAAAACGCTTGCCAAGGAGGAGATGTCTGAACTGGTGTATGAAGGTGACGATGGCAAGGAGTTCCCGGCGGAAGGGACAGTAATTGCGTTGTGATTTAGTAAGTGTTTTATTGGCGAAACAAATGGGATGTTCCAATCCGTCAGCACCGGTATGCAAAAGTACGGCACCGATTGCGAATCCACTAGCGTCCGTGTCAAGGATGAAGGGAAGGGCGTCCTCCTCGACATTGGGGAGTGCCAGGAGAGGGACAAAGCAGAGGGCGTTGCGAAGGTCATCAAAAGCAACGTCACATTGCCTAGTCCAGACAAACGGGCGGTTTTTCTCCATGAGTTTATGTAAAAAAGCCGCAATATGGGAGAAATGACGGATGAAACGCCGGTAGTATGAAGCGAGGCCAAGGAAACTCCGTAACTCTGTCTGGTTGACAGGTTTCGGCCAAGCTCGGATAAGTTGAACGCGGTCAGGTAAAGGGACAATGTGACCAGGGGAGATGTGATGCCCCAGGAAATGTACTTTGGGGCGCAGAAAAATAGATTTCTTGGGGTCGAGGGTAAGGCCAGCCTCACGCAGGGCTTCTAACACTAGGCGAAGGTTATCGTTGTGTTGTTCGACGGAATCGCCGAAAACTTTGATGTCGTCCAGGTAGACGAGACATCGAGATAGTATAGGGTGTCGAAGCACGTGGAACATGAGGCGTTGAAAAGTGGCTGCGGCGTTGGAAAGACCGAAAGGAAGGGTCTTGAATTCGTAGAGACCGTGGGGAACGATAAACGCCGTCTTCTGGCCGTCATTGGGGTGGATCTCTACTTGCCAATACCCCGACTTAAGGTCCAGAGTGGAAAACCACAGGGCATTACCGAGGGAATCGATCGTGTCGTCAAGCCGCGGTAGGGGAAACGAATCTCGTATCGTTAATGCATTTAGGCGCCGGTAGTCGATGCATAACCGCAAGGACCCGTCTTTTTGGGGACTAAGGTAATCGGAGATGCCCAGGGTGAGGATGACGGTCCGATAATATCAGCCTCCAGGAGTTCCTTGAGTATCTTATCAACCTCGTCTCGATAGCGAACAGGGATCCGACGAGGGGGTTGCCAGACAGGTTTGGCATCACCGGTATCAATTGTGTGTTGGATAAGATAGGTACGTCCAATAGAATTAGTGGACCAAGCGAATAGACTGGGAAAGGATGCTAGTAGGTCACGTAACTGATTACGCGCAGCAACGCCAACGGTAGATGTAGGGGGTAGGATGTCGTCTAGAGATGTGGGTTCGAGTGCCACAACGGCCATGATCGCGTTGTAAGAAAATCAAAATCGGGTGTGGGTTCAGAGGTTGGGGAGGAAAGAGCAGAAAGGGACGAAGGGGTTCGGTCCTGAGCTAGAACTACGCGTCGGTCGCGAGCATAAATCACGCAGTTGTGGAGTGTTAGAAAATCTAGTCCTAGGACTATAGGCTAGGGGCTATGGGGCGTAACCAAGAAGTCATGGCTAACATAGGAATCGCAGAAAAGAAAAGGTAATGATATTGAACCAGAAATGGGAATTTGAGTCCCGTTAGCGGCCTGGATAAGACGAGGGCGTGGTAAGGGCTCGATAAGGCAATAAAAGGACTGGGGGATGCTAGCAGGGGTAATTAGAGAAACGTTAGCACCGGTATCTATGAGCGCTTGGGTGTCGTGATCTTCAATAGATACGGAAACCGTAAAAGAGGAAACGGGTGTGGATATATCTGCAGGATTAGATGAAACATGCGAAGACTTACAAGGTGGGTTGTGGCCGCACCGTCTAGCTTCCGGGCCGAACGCAGCGCAGTAGTGGCAACCAGGGTTGTGATGAGGAAAGCGGACGGGGAGGTTGGAGTTCTGCTGATGGGTAGGCATCGGCCGTTGTGGAATCGCTGGTGGAGATGGACGTTGAAAGAGTGTCGGTTGGAAGGTGGGGCGAGTCATCGGGCGGACAGAGGAAGATGGGTTGGGTGTGGCTGACTGTGTAGAGGGGGTTGCCGGTGATGGCTGATGGATTGAGCGGCAAGATTGGTGAAATGACAAAAATCTAGTGCGGCCTTCAGGGATGAGGGACGGTGGGTGATCACCGCTTCAGCTATATTAGGGTCAAAGAGTCCGGTCATAAAGCGGTGCAGTACTTGGCTTTGGCGATAAGGGTCCGAGCTGGAGGGGAAAGCGAGGGCAGCCAAACGGTTGAGTTCGGCTGCAAAATCGTCGAGTGTCTGGTTAGGCTCTTGTCGGAGCGTCGCAAACTGTTCCAGAGCGAAACCCTTGTGGATGGGGTAAGCGAAAAGGTTCTTCAAAAGGCGACTGGCGGCAGGGAATGGAGTAGTGGTTTTAACTCCCGCTGTCATCAGAGGGCGGCGGACTGTGGGGGAGAGAAAATGTAGGAGGAAAGAGGTCTGTTGATTGGTAAGGATGGTCGTGAAGAAGATGTCAAGTTCGTCTAGCCATTCATTTAAGTCTGTACCGACCTCAAAGGTGGGCGGGGCCAATATCGGAGAATGTGTGGGCTGGGTGGGGAGGAGTGGGGGGACATGTAAGGGAGTGTTGTATTGGGCGTGGGACGGAAAATATAGGGGAAGGGTGTCACCGCCTGCCACCATTGTAGCGGCCGAACTGACAGGGGGTAGGAGATCGAAGGTATAACCCTCAGGTAGGTCACTAGTTGGGGCAGGTTGAATGGCCAAAGGCCGATACGAGTTTGAGAACGGATTGGTTGATGAATAGTCAGTTGGATAGAATGATTCCAAGGAAGAAGGGGCTTCGGTCCGTACACTCACTGAAGGAGGAGTATTCTGAAAGAGGGGTATATTTTCACACGCCTCATTGAACAATCGGGCAAATTCGACACCATCGAAACCATCAGACACGCCTCCAGAATTCATTTATGTTAGAAGTTGAGTAGTGGAGGTGAAACAGTTTATTAGAAAGGCTGTAGAGTATCAAAAAGAGATGTATAACAGAAAACGGTGTAGAAAACTCAACAAAAATGTGTAACAAAATAGTGTGTAGGAACGCAGTAAAAACGTGGAAAAGTGACTGAACAAGGAAAATATATAGCGTAAAGAGGGGAGATATGGTGATTGTAACACTAAATCGTTAGAGAGGGACAAATCCGAGGTGGACTTATCGCTATCGGAGTTGGCGTCGATCGCACGTTGGGTCCTGAAAAATCAAAAAGCGCGGGAGTAAGCCCACCAAAACACACCTGGTTCAGTCTGGGTTGTTACAAAGGCCTTTTTATCAAAATCCGTAATTTTTTTATAGTACATTCGCCGTTCGCATTCATATCGCATACCGCAAGCCCTAATCTAACGATTTATAGATGTTTATATTCTCTCCATAATTCTTTTTTGCTCTCCATATTTTTCCATCCTAACTTGAAAAAGACCCTGTTAGTTTTAGACGTATCCTCTGAATGTTCCCTTCAGCTGCCGGTGTTAACTATGTCTTTTTAGTTGACTTTATAATGCAGCGATATTTTAAAATGATCAGGCAATTTGCTGATCGCATCCTTAGTGAGGTCGTTTGCTCTCTCGACTCTGAACTAATGGCTACGAAGTCTACCCGGACTATGCACCGAAGCTAACGTCGTATGTCTTGCCCTATATCGGCATTTCAGCATTCTGTACTCCCATTTTTAGCATGCTATCTCACGTGTGAAGAAACGAAAATGGAGAAGTTGAAAGCTGACCTGTCTCCATAATAGATGTGGATATCGTGCAAACCTTAACTTCGACTATTCTATGACATTTTACTGTATATTTTTTCTTACCTTATCCCTTGCTCTCCATGAATGGAGTCATTTTTTGCTGAAAATTTAGGAAATTACTTTCAAAATGAAGCATGATTATCTGTCTCTCTCTCAAGAAGTACGTGGGTACCGGAAACCAACAGGCAGAACAATGACAGATAAAGCAGTCACCGCGCAAGCATTATGAACTAACTAGGCCAGACTGTGAATAGGTAATAGTATTTTTTTAATAATTAGCGACGCTGACGAACCACCGTGACGGTTATGCCGAGGGCAAACGTACAAGATACCATACACGACATAAACGATCAACTCAGAGATGCGAGCCAACGCAAGACAGAAGTAACCGTTCGCAGCTTGGTCGTAAAATTCGATTGCCGTTAAAAATTCATTCTCCGCTTATTCCTATTGAGGCCATCAGTATGGGGAAAACACCCGATGCCTGAAAGAAATACTCGTCATGGCAGAAGCGGCAGAACTCTTGCTGCAGTCGACGCCAAGCCAGGCGGGAATATCATGTTGTTGATCCCGTGTTACTGTGCAGGTCGCGGCCACCCACCCATGCCACTGCCAACTTTTCCTGCCCTTGTAAAAGACCGTACATTATTGTCTACCGACCATTTCCCGACACATTCATTCTTCATGACTTGCAAAGGCCTTCCCCCTTGGATCTGTTCTCCCCGACTCACTCCCCCCGCTATGCAGATAGTTGAAATAACGGTATGATTATGTCGTGAGGTCTTTGAAAGGCCCTTATGTATTACAGTCAACTTCTTAAATTTTTAATTAGGTTGAACTATGTACCTATAATCGTCCGGTTTTCTACACGCCATTCATCGATCCAGCTGGGATTTGCTGATGGCATTGAACTGCAGGGCGGTTTTCTGAAGGAAAACGCATTCCATAATTGCTAAAATCAGCAAACTAAGAAAAGTTGGCCTTTTGAACTAACCACGGGAATTATCGCTAACTTGCACATTTTAAGTAGGGCGATTTACATAATCTCCCCACTTTTGTTCTTCGTTTAACTTTTTACTAGATGGTGTTAGTGATACCACTGGAAAATATCTCACGGTTTGGGCAAACTCCTTCTAAATACACGCGTTTGCCGTTGGTCGGGCGGGGGAGTAGCGATGATATAAAAGCTCATTCCAGTGTCTTCTCTCAAGGTTTGAGTACGCGACCCAGCTTGCCCTCGTAAATTTTTTATTTAAGATAAATATTGGGATCTACTTTGTTATCCGGCATGCCCCGCCCGTCCTCTCCCCAAAAATCAGGTGTGTGTGAGCTTGCTTGTGGGTGCGCTTCACACTTTCCCCAGACGACCCAACGACATAATCCTACTCAAATAACTACTTCCAGCTTCCCGAAACGTAATGCCTGGACATACTGGGGACAGCATATTCTTGGAGTAAGGCAGTGTAGCTGAGCAACAAGCATTCTGGTAAATTTATATAACTCTTCCCTTCCATTAACAGGACGTTATTATATCGACATGGTCGCCGCGTCCGAGATGTCCGAACCCGACTGTAACATTCATCGCGCCAATGTCACATTCAGATTTTACTTGCTACCAACTGTGCGTTAGGACTTGGCCTACTTGGGTGAAGCATGTTTCCTGAAGCCCGCTTAGTCATCCACTGATGGTCCATGTCCTTTGTTCAACCCGCCCACGTGCCTTCTCGCATTTTCTGACCCCATGACCTCATGGACTGCCTCCCCATTCGCTTAAACACTGGAGCTTTTTTCCCGTGTGCTTATTCATCACCCCCATGCTCTTTGTTCATTGTTCTTATTCGCTCTTGGTTCGTTGACTCCTGCACCATGTGGTCATTCCCTTGTAAGCTAGCAGCAACGTGACTTCGTCATTCACAAAGGCTTGTCTAAGCACCTTGAATGTATGTCCACCCTCCTTTTGATTTATACCACGCATTTTTTCACCTATCATGCTCTGTTGACCTTACTGGTTATTTCTATAGAACCAGATAAAGAATAAGCGAGTTTTCTGACGTTCCTTTGACATAACTTCTGACCTCGGATGCAGATATTCAGGTGACGAGAACCAGCACTAGATAAAGAAACACCACATAAACAACAGCTATTTGAACTTCAAAACGAAAAGCTAAGCATTATTCAAATCATATGAAAAACTCTTTAGTTAGTTCTTACAGTTATTCAAGGAACTCTTCAACCAGTTCTACCACAGACTTCTATATTGAACTGGAAGAAGAGCGCGGGGGCCTTGAATTTGAACACATTAAACACCCTTCAGTCCGGCGAATTCGCTTATTTCGGCGCCTGGTCTGCATTTTTGGATTTGACCCTAGTCTGTTACCATTAGTCTCACTTGAATTTTAATTACCCATAAGATTCTCAATACCCAATCAACGCTACAATTTCTCATTTAAACTATCGCGCGCTTTTTTGCCAAAAATTAGGTTATTTAAAACATCCTTGTTATTATTTTCTAGTTTCATTCGCTTAACTATTTTAATTAATTTTTCTGTCGCCTAATGTGCCCCATTCATAAAGCCCCTATTACCAACAGCCTTGCAAGACACAAACTTTGGAATTCTTGTAACTGAGCTATTCCATATAAGAAATCTTTGCGAAAATTACACACAAGTGAATGAAACAGAATGAAGCTGTCTTTGTGTGTAACGAATCACAATTATCAGGCCAAAACCCGGGTTGTAGGAAAAGACCTAAAGATACCAGTGAGAGTTATTTATTATGCACAGAACTTCCAGTTGCTGTTCAACGTGGCAGTTACCAACGGCGAAGGCATGACTAGTGTTGACTGCGTCCAGTCATACCTAGAGAGCGTGTAAAAACGATGACAGCTGATTTTACATGATTGAGAAGCTAGTAAGATTTACTTGCGATTGGTGTGTTAAATTGACGATGGGGTGTCCTGTACGGTGGCCTCTGCTGTATCGGCCAAGGACTGGTGTGTTCAGGTGGACCTTTAGAAGCCGCGACTATTTGGACGCGCGTGTGCGCGCGGGGGATCCAGTGAAGGGCTTTCAGATCAGTTAAGCGGAAAGAGCCCCGTGCGAATTGACTTGAACTTGAAAAAGTTGGCATTGAACAAGAAAGTCGGATGGCATTGTTGGCTGTCTGCCGCAGAGTCACATCTTACGCTGGTGTTTGAAGGTTAATTTGTGACGTTATCCACTTTGTCCTGCAGCATATGGACGTTAAGCCGATGGCTTAATGTCCCCATTGATTGGGGCATAACATATGCCGCAGGTAGATTATCCCAAAGTTCAATGGCATGGTTTAAGAAAAGATGCTTCCTCACGTCTTCCATAGAGCACAGGCATTTTGAATGGATTTCCACGATGATGAGTTGTAGTGACGAGTTCGAAAAAGTCAGCACACATTAGAACGCAGTCAATGCCAAGCATAATATGAAAAGCTTCTATAAAGTCCCTGCGCAACTGTCTGCAACTCAGAGGATTGAGACGGGTATTAAGGCGGATCTTATATGGCCGTGCGCCCTGTCCTCTTACTTATTTTGTGACTCACCGCTGCACTATTTCGAGCTGGTTGCATTTCTGCTGCATTCTTGGTCTGCGGACCTATTTAGCATATTCTAGATTTGACCTCATAAAAAAGCGAAGATTTGAAAAAACCAATCGTAATCGAAAACGGTAAAAACCCGCTTGATGGTGTACAGCATAAAAGTTGCAGTTTCAGCCGCGTTGCACAATCATGTAGAAGGTTTTAGATTTTATGTCATCCAAAAGTCGAGTTCTCTCTATAGTTATGCTTTTTGGCGTGAGATTCACTGAAATAATAGGTCGCGCATCAAGAACCAGATTTATATTTGCCATAAATAGCGGAATACACTTAGTCGAGTTGAACTAAAGGAGCCATCTGCGGAAGTAATCATCCGGTCGGTAAATATTTTCATAGAATTCGGCTTCTTCAGTGACTTCGTTGACGGCTTACTATAGTGCTATTTCAGCCGGAAATATCGTACATTCGCCATCCAGATCATAAACGCAAGCATTAACGAACAAGTGAGAGAGGGTCGGTCCGGGCCCTTAACCGTGGGGGCCTCTACCCTCTATGATTCTGCGTCTTGATATTTGTTGCCCTACACGGACAACTTGAGAACGACCGACGAATGAATTATTGATCTACGTAAGAAGTTTCCCTCCGATATTGATTACGACCAACTTGTTCAAGAGACTCTGATGAGGATCGCTGTAGGTTGCATGCGCAGTATTTTTTGCATCGAGTGGCACCGTGCAACTTCACCCCCTAAAAGCAGGTTCGTTTCTCACGATCTTTCCTTACAAACGCCATATTGTACTCCGAATAAATAAATAAATATAAATAAATAATTTGTATATTTAAGGCCCAAAGGGCCTGTCGTCGTGTATTTCTAAACAATTAATCAATTCTTTTTTAAGGTACTTTACATAAGCTTGCGGTCTATAGAGGATATATTAATTGATCTGGAATTGGTTGCGAGTGCAAGATTATCACTTTTGTTAGGCAGTATGATGTGGACCGTTTCCAGTCTATGAGAATACTTCGAGTGTCAAAGTCCGTAGTCAGTACTGACTATACCGAGGCCACTCGCATTTCGTATGCTTTTAACCATCATCGGACTTCCATACCCTATTAACTCAATGTCGAGTCCTTACGTCCATTGGAGCTTTTCCCGAGTTCTCATGCTAGAAAAGCAACCCCGAGTGCAATTACTTGTCAATTCATACTCTCTTTCTGGGTTATCATCATAGTTTTATCTTGCACCCAGAATGCGTATACCCTGCTCATTCACCTCTCCTTGCAAAAGAGTACTTATTGCTCAGATTTTTCTCCTGAAAGTGAGTGCTCTCTGAGCTCTACTCCACTTCTATCGAAGCAGGTTTAACCACTGCTTGTTTCTTACTTAACATTTTTTAAAGAAGATTGTTTAATATTGCTTAAAGATAACAGACCGTCTTTAGATGAGAAAAACATTGTACACTTTACATAACTATTTCTAAATTCTGTTGCTTACCTCAGTCCTTACTCCGTTTTGATAGTGCACGTTGGGCGCATAAATTATAACAAGTTATTTCTTTATGATAACATTGATGATTCATACTCCAATTGTCATGTTCCATTCAGTGTGTCCTGTCGGAAACATTGAAACCACACGGTTTCTCTGTACCCCGCACTCAATTTTACGTTGCAAATTGGGTATTCAAGGGCTCGTGTCTATTTACCCTAAATATACTGGGCTTAAATACAACCATTGTGTGTACCACCAAAATGTAATAAAACTGAATCATGCATGCGCTAGCACATGCATGTAGGTGAATTCCCTAAAAATCACAATGAAAGATACAGTATGTTTGTTCTTTTTTGCTTTGGAACAAAGTCCATCCTTTTATGGCATTGAAGATCAAATGTTGGACTAACGGCACGTGAGAAGCTAGATAGTTTTCCAATTTATTTGAAGCATCTTTTCCCAGGTACAAATTTGAAGACTGCTTATGTAGCAAAATTCAATGGAACCATAAATTTCGCGAGCGCTCATCAGCCGCTTCCGCTCGCTGCATAAACAGAGTAACGAATGTGAAATAACAGAATTGAATTCATACAGAAAAATCGATACAAAAACATTAAGGTCATTAGAATTTACAAAGAGGCAATCAATAAAGTAGGAAATTCCAACACTGTGGGCAGCAAAAGATGGTGTAAAAATGTCCTTAGGCAAAAAGGCGGGAAGGGGGATGTGTAACCAGGGAGCCGGTGCTACCACGGCAGGGTTTAATACAACACATGCTCCAGTTGTTTACATAGGTAAGTTTTAAACTGCAGTATGTATGCTGCCTCCAGGTAGCGAAAGATACGTGTTGTTCGTGCCCGAACAAGTACTCGGAAGGATGTTTTAGGGTCAACAGAATGACCGGTATCCAATCGCTGTTCCGTAATGGAAGAACGAGGAGTTCTGTTCACCTGTTTTAATAGCCAACTCGGCAAGTGCTCCTTAGCTCTGGTTGCCAACTGCCTTTGTGTTCACCTTATGTACTTGCATCCTCAAGTACATGTAAATTCCTAAACACAATTTGATGTTGCGTACAATGGCAAGGAGTACTTCGCAATTGGAATTGGAAGGTTCTTTTTCGAGTTACAAAATGTGAGCTCTGCAACAAATAAAGTCCTTTCAATAGTGTTGCGTAAGCGTCTCCTTATTGGATAAGTGAAGTAAGTTGCATTCCGAGATGATATGATGAAATCCTATCGCCTCTGAAGTCACGTCACCATAACCCTCCCACCCAATCCCTCTCCCTCCCATCCGTTGTAACCTCTGCCACCAAAACCTCTAGTGCGACATTCCCAGCCCTCACTTTTTATTTAGTTTGACGACGAACACGTGATACTTGTTCGAAAATCCCCAAGTACAACTCGTCTCCATATTGTTAGATAGGTTTATTTATATATGTTTACTTTTTCCCGAATATGCACAGGTCTCATTAAATTTACTTCATTACCTGATTTAAATTCGTAGTCACTTTTTAATTTTAGACTTCATTACAATGCATGTTTTTTTAATTAGTAAAAATCACCGTTACGTTATATTACACAAATAGAGCGTTTTTTGAAATTTAAGGCTTACCATTATACTTCCATTTTTCTTATTGGTGCTTAGAGTTGAGTCGTTAGTTACGATAAACGAGACCATCCTGGAAACTACAATGAGAATGCTTTTGCGCTATTATTTCAGGTGTATTTCACCAGCCACCATTCAGACCAATTAATAGCAATATAATTTTAATGGAATAAGGTACTTTCTATGTTAACCTGCCGGAGGGCACGATCAACACTATGTTAGCATAGTATGTAGAATTCAAAATTTATATTTGTTAGCGCCAGGAAGGCACTATCAACACAAAATTTGTTACGTTAAAAAAAGAAAAAAAATTGACAATGTATGCAGATAAACGTACAAATTTGTAAAAAAGTCAGCAGAAATTGCCCTATTAGGGCAATATTTCGCGCTGTTTGCAGTTAATGAAGAACTTAAAGATAAAGGCAGTTAAATAAACTCCTACAGTGTAAATGGAGGCAGAGTTCAAAGAACCCCCCTTCCAAAAAGCGTGTTGGAGAAAAAAGCAGGCTCGGAAGGTAAGTCAGTGGAGTGGATAGGAATAGGTGTAGGAATTCTGATGATGGCTAGTAGCCAACGGAACGGCAGTAGTTTAGACTGAGTACATCCATATGGCTTCGTTTGACTGAGGGCGGTTTAAAGAGACATTTAGGTTCCCGGGGGCACGAGAGACACGAGGCAGAGAAAAATATCAGTATCAGTATCAGTTTATTGAGGGAAAGATAGGCGAATGCCTTTGAACTCCCTGTTGGTAACAGGATGATGTGAAATAAGTTGATACAAAGAAAAATTTAAACTTTACGACAGTTACATGTTCCGGGAAGACAGTCTTCACAAAAATATAACAGAAAAATACAGAAAAATATATGACTACTCGCAAATCGCGAGTAGTATAATTTGAGGCAGTGGATGTGATAAACAATGTGATTCATTTGTAAGTGATTCATTGGAATCTGATGGAGGAGTTTTCACCTTCGTTGCGTTTGCACTTGATACATGTCCAGTCTTCTCTTAAATGCATGGACACTAGTGGAGAGGACAACCTCTTCTGGAAGAGCGTTCCACGCTGAAACTATTCTGTTGGTGAAGAAAAATTTTCTTCCGTCGATCCTTGCTTTGCCCGGGCGTAGTTTAAGGGAATGCCCGCGCAAAGTTGGCGTGTTAGCCTGGGCAAAGAAATCATCAGGAACGAAACAACAATGCAGCTTATTCATAATACGGAACGTTAATATGAGGTCCCCCCGGAGTTGTCTGTAGGTAAGGGGAAATAGGTCGAGGATTGACAGTCTGCTTTCATAGGGCAATGTTCCTAGACCTTTGACCATCTTTGTCGCTCGCCTCTGGACCTTCTCTAAGACAGTACAGTCTTTGACAGTCCAAGGTCTCCATGCCTGTATAGCGAACTCCAGGTGCGGCCGAATGAAGCTTCCAAAGATTTTGGAAAAGCTGTCTTTTTCAAACCCCATAAAGGCTCGCCTAATCAGTTGTAACATAGATCTGGCCGACTTCGCCGCCTTCGTACAGTTCAGCGTTGGTTTGAGTGAAGAAGTTATCCACACACCCAAGTCCTTCTGACTCTCAACTTGTTGCAGCGGAGTACCGTTTAAAGAATAGACTTTCGTGCAGGATGCTCTAAAACTGCCGATTTGAAGAAAGTTACATTTACTAACATTGAAAGGCATAAGCCAAAGCTTTGACCAGTCCTCCAATCTGTTCAAGTTGGCTTGTAGATGGTTTTCGTCTGCCGTACTTTGGACAACTTTCCATAATTTGATGTCATCGGCGAACAAGGTGACTTCACAGTCTAGCTCCCTGACACAGTCGTTGATGAAGACGAGGATAAGTTGGACACAGCTAGTCGTATCGTTTTCATTCATATCGCTGTTTATCCATTTTTACACGTTTCCCGTCATCGTTGTTTAATGGCTAATAGTTATTACTACGCTTGGAAATTTTGTGATGCACAGTTTTCCAATAAGTTTTATACTCTTGCTAGAGCGCAAATAATCCTTACGGAGTCTGCATTCAAAAGTTTTTTTTTAGCCGGATTACTAGTTGAAAGAGCGGAGAAAGATGAGACAGCTAATAATAGAGCTGGAGAAACGGAGAACCAATGGCGAGTCAAATTTCAAACGAAGAGAGGGACAAATAGTTCGAGTCAAAAGGACATCTCTCTGGTCGAAGCCGGTAACAGTGATGGCCTAGCTGTCCTGCCACCGAAACCTAAGACATTCCCTCTTAAATTGGTCGTTTTAGATGCCAAATCACTGATTAATTAAATGCCTCTGCTCCAGACTCTGGTTTTCGTCAACCACCGAGACATTGTTAAGGTTACTGAGACATGGGCATCGGTCTGTGTAGCTGACTGTGAACTTTCTGTTCTAGGCTATGCATCCGTTCGGAACGATCGAAACAATGGCCGTGGCGGAGGAAGCTGCATCTATATAAGGCAGCCACTTGCATTTATCCCGTTTTATTATCCACAATTCACGGCGGTGGAGGAGAGCTGCAGGCTAAGAGTTATTCTAAAAAACAAACACTCCTTACTTGTTGGCTGTGTGTATCGCCCACCTAATGCAAATTTGGACTTAAATCTTTGTCTCTCGCAGGCAATTCATGCCGCAGGACAACTTTGACGAATTTTGGATGCTGACTCGGTGGAATCTCGCTTTCAATCTGATGGCGTTCGTGGACTTTGAACCCCGCCAGACTTCAAGCTGAAGATAATGCTGCTGAAGCAGCAGCACGCAGTCTGCTAACCTTTCAGCCGATAGCGCGCAACTTTTGCCGACAACCATTGAAGGAAGACTGAGATCACTATGTTCTTGTGCCAACCCTCTCCGTCTCGAACTAATGTCCTTAAACGATATGCAACATTTCTCCTGCTGATGTGTCAACTCAGCTTACAACTGTACATAGATTCCGTTTGTATCATACCTTTGAAGTCATGTTTTTTGCACTTGAAACAAACTCTCTATCTCGCCCAGTATTGACACAACATAAAACCTGAAACAAAACCAATACTGGCTGCAACATAGGGAGTTTGCTTGAGGTTTTTTCTGGTCTTCGAGTTTTTGGAAGGCGCCCAAGAGATGCATTACTAACTCTTTACAATTGCCTGTAAACTTTCATAATAAACATACGTATTGTAGGCCCAAGCCACTACAGTAGACAAAATTCTTGAAAACTGTTCTCAATTTTACAAAGGAGTCCGTTATATGTTTTTTTTGTCACAGTGAATGATGTCACCTTTGCTAAAAAATATGAAAAGTTCATTTAAAAAAACGGATTCTATTTTTTCCTCTCTCTCTACACCGCGATGTAATTTCTTTATTTGGATTGATTATTAAAACCACATCAATAATATCGCTTAAGTTCGATATCCATTCATTTCCTTGCTGAATCACTAACAGTTATCCAGTGGTGCATTAATCCCCAAATGATTCAAAGATAAATTTAAACCAGATGAGTTTTGGGTTTAGCCGTTGACTGATTGAGGCCTCATTCACTTCCACACCCCGTGACATGTTGACCTCAGAATCGTGCACCTAATGGCGGTCTAGTTAAAGATAGCGCTGTGCGCGATAATTTAGCACATGATAAATGACCGCAAAATGTGGCGAAGTTTCGTTTAAAGTACTTAGTCTTGGTAATGCAGAAACAGGAAAGGTAAGTTATAATTATTTTGAATACTTAACGAAGCTGAAATAGACAAGCATAATAAAGAGATTCTGTGAAAAGCGATTTAACGATTCATACAGTCCAACGATAGGCATCGATTACGGTCTGAAGATGTAAGGTTAATAAATTACTTATTATTGTTAGAGCCAAGTTTAACAATCTTGATTACGTAGCCCACATTTTTGACACATCTGGACACGACATATTTTTTGATATCAGGAACGAATTTTACAAAGATATTCAAGCCGTCTTCTTAGTGTTTGACATTACGGATCGACAAAGTTTTGTCAATTTGCATAAATGGATCAATGAGGTTCTTTTGGAAGGCAACCGAAGTCGTCATTCAGATGATTTATTATTTTTTATTTTTGCGAATAAAGTAAGTAAATTAACGTCAAAATTAATCAAGGTATTTGAAAATACATTTTTTCCTATAACACCAAATTAAATGTTGCGAAAAATGCACTTTTGTGGTTTCTATAAATGTTGTTTTTAGCACCGTTGCGTATACTTCTGTTATTAGTGTTAACGTTATTTTATGTAACAATCTCATATATACGATGAATGCAATCTATTATTTTCCAAGTTGTAGACATTTGCTGAAAAACAGTAATAATACTTAGTACAAGCATTTTTTACTGCACACTATTATTTGTTCTGGTCTCGTGGTAGATCACATAGTTTGGGAATGTTGACTATACAGTTGGCGAAGGATTAATGCCCGTTTACTGCTTTACTGAGAAAAAGGACTAAAGTCCATCTTAAATAGATCTTTTCTTGATGATAGTGATCTGTGATAGCGATAAAATGGACCTTAGATATTTTGCCCGAATTTAAATGACAAGCCCATCATCTTCATACACCTTTAAAAGTAAAAACATGCTTTTCATAAAAATCAGACAGTTAGAACGCTGAGAAGTGAACTGTATGTCAAGTAAATGACCGATTAATTTTGTTCTCAAACGTATCGGGAGTCTGGTGTCCTAGAACCCGTGTACGTAGGAATCCGACATTATTTCCAAGAATCTGCAATCTAATTTTCCACACTGTCCACCGCAGTTATGATAACCAATACCTCGTTTAGTTATGTAAATTAAGATAAAAGACACCTACTGGTAAACTTTTGTGTTCTCCGATTACAAAATCTATAGCTTTATCTGACGAAACTTTACATAAAATACTACGTAGGAAAGATAATTGATGATGTAGGCACGATATTAGCTAAAAAGCTAAAGGAGACAATTTGCACCGTTGATGAAAATAGAGAAGTTATCTGCTTCTAGAATGCTTTAAAATATGCTTATGATAATTTTTCGGAATCAAGCCAACTTTTTCATTCAACGCGTTTGGCAAGATAAGAGTTCGCTGCATATGGGATATTTTTGTGGCTGACTTTTTGACATCGGTTGGATAATCCATCAGACAAAGAAAAAATAAAAAAGTGCAAATGAAGTGGAAAATCTATTGTGAAATAGATTGAACAGTCAAACAATTGTTTCGCAGTATCTTATGCATTTTACCTTTTAGACCGACAAAAGCGTGCGCTGTGTATCAGATGTTGAAATAGCAGCATGGGCCTTCCATCAGAATATTCTGCCTTTTCACATGTCGGCCGCCACAGGCTCAGGTATCGATGAATCCTTTGAGGTAACTCCATTTTGCGTTTAGACTATGGCCTTTTGGGGCGCACAACATATTAAGGCAAATTAAAAGGATAAGTATTTCAGCAGTATACAATCCCAGAAAAGGATTTTAACAAGAAAAGCTCAAAAAACGTAATCACAAACAGAGCAAATTGCAGCCCTTAAAAGCTGTAGCTGTAAAAGTTTTTTTTAAATGACAGTCAACTTAGGCATTTGAATTTTACAAACCAGCACGTTTTTTCCACTCGGTATATCGCAAACCTACTGCACTTCCATACAGCTACCTATAGAGTGTTCTATAAATCGCACATTCCACAGCATCAGCCCGGGGGGACAAAATTGCAGGCGCAGACTAAAACAATTTGCCTCCACATATCACACTACAATGGATCATCTAAGGCGAGATTCTTAGCAAAAAAAGTTTTAGTCTGCACGGTTCAAAACAGACAGAAAGCTTAAATAACCTCTTCGCAACATGTTTAAGTAAAAACAAAAATGTGTAACATAAAAATGACATTCGAATTTCGAGAACATGATGATAAGTGAATGATCTAATAAGAACCAAGTAAAAAGGTCAGTTCATTGTTTAAAAGTGGATGCATAAATCGAATAGTGAAAATTAGTAGACTTTGATGGGTTAACTACACATAACTGAGTAGTAAAACTACCAAGCTTCTGTATAATTTGTGGATCCTCAAGACTTTACGATAAAATTTTAATCGAAGTTTCCACTTTACTAAAGCAAAAGGCGAAATCCAGCCAGCTTTTCGGCAAGTGCAAGTCTTCAAATTCCTCTGCCCTGCTTACCAACATAAAAATGCAGGCCATTTGATGGAGAAGGTATCTCGCGCTTGTTTTTTTAAATAAACGTCTATTCTATGCTCCAACACTTCTTATTTTAAAGTTTATGCTTAACGCTTAGGATTTTGCTCTATATGCTTGTCTGGGACTTAAAACTGAGAGCTTATCGGGAAAAAATGGTGCATTATCTACGTTTAAGCACCAAGAACTCAACTAACTAGAGAGAATGCACATGAATCACTCAGATGTTTCCTTACTCACTCTTCGTTTTCGTGCTCTTTTCTTGAATCCAAAGATCAATAAGCTGTTTTTCCAAAAAGGTACGTTTTGACAAAAGCTAATACGGAGGTATCGATGGTTCTGACTGCCAGTCCCAGACGCTTTATTTCAATCCTCCGAACGAGAACAAGGGCGCAGTAAAAGAAAGCCTTTATTGTGTACCTAGTACGGATATTTAAGTAAGTAAGCGCTGTAAGATCGGACCAATCAGATTGTGTCCTCAGATGAGTAGCGACTAGATTGGCAATCTTATCGGTTCGTCCCTATTGATTGATCCCTATCTGACAAACTCTTGTCGTGTCGACTCCTTAAAGGCCGCACGTGCGTGTGGGTCTTTGTGTGTGTGGGCAGACCGACAGCATGTTATGAGAGCGTCTTGCCCGGGCTGCTTGCATGCAAGTCTCTTAGGGTGGCTTCTAACACTGGCTTACTTTACATCTAGTAAGCCATCATTTGAACATCACATATGTATTAACTGTATGCCTGTGGAAAGACTGCGTTTTTGACATAAGTTTTTGTTACCTCCATGATTCATGGAATGCTTGGCATAAAATAATACTTTACGCTTTTGCATATACCACACCACTTGCGTCACTTGCAAGCTCAAGGGCAAATCCTGCGCTTTTTCTAAGTTATCAATGTTCTTTACCAACCTTCTTAATTCCTTATAACCAGAATTTACTCAGAGGGGGGAGGACGGTTCATGGGACGATGATTTCCGTTAAATTCCACCGGTGTAATTCTAAAGTTCCAGCAACAGGCATCAGTTGCCTGAGCAACAGGAAGTCCTGTTAATGGAGTTGATTCTATTTACCTCATTAAAACAAATATATGCGGCTTAAATTTAATGTTCTTTGGTCACTTTTTAAACAATTTCATATTTATTTACACTCGTTTACCAAAAATAAATGTTTAACCATACATTTCGTTAGAAATTTTGGCGGAAGAATAGATATTTAGGCGGCTATACAAGACAGTCTTACCATGATTTCTTTTCAAGTAGGGGTAATAATTTCCTGGCGGAAAGAGAAGCAGTTCTTCACACACAATAACTAAAGCTTTAAAAAGTTTAAGAATTGTTTTTGCAATGTTTCTCTTTTTTACTAGTGCTGCTTCCAGTGCATCGGCGAAATGCTCTCAACAGGGAAAAAACCCTCACCAAAACATGACCCAAAGTTCAGCCATTTCTTTCGTGCCCTCGACAAGGATCCCCTGCCTCACACTGTACTAATACCTCCGATCCGAATGGAGCACATAACAGCCGTGGAACAGGTAAACAATTCCAAAAACAACCATGAGATGTTGAAGGTCTCGCATTCAGCGACGAGGTAGGTGCAAAAAAGAGAATAATCTATGGCGATAAAACTCCGTTTACTGGTTTTTAAAAACCTCAGCTTCTAGAAAATCAACTCTTGCCTAAGATCAGCGGCCTATTTTGTTAGCAGCTGAGATTGCTTCAAGCAGCTTTACGGCATAGCCTGAACGACGGAAAAATTCTAAGAAACGAACTAAATAATTAATGCATGGTTTTGATTCATGTTTTCAATAACTGGTACAGTAAAACTACAAAAATATTCGAAAATTTGCTGTAAGTGCGTGCCTCTTCGTCTTATTTAAATGTTTAAAGTTGTAATGCTGCAAAATGCGATCGAACGGCAACTAAAGAAACAGAAATAACAGCATCTACGCCTTTCCATTCCGCTCACAGCGGTTCATATATCGATTTTACTGCTACCAATATTTCTCCAGTTCAAGGTCAAATGTGAGACTGCGCGAAGGATGCGCATGCGCCATCTTACAGTAAAGTACGGCAGGCAGACACCACCAACGTAACCAACTACCCGCATATGCCTGACCCCGAACGGCAGAACTGTGGGCCATTGTTTCAAGGGTCAATATGTATATCTGAATGGTTTCGTAAAACGCCATCATTTTAATGCAGAAATGCACCGAACATTCGGATCAGAACTGCGCGATGCTGTGAAAACGGTCACCCTAAGATGGGTTGTGGCAGGCAAACCAATAAATGACTGCAGGCCATGCGACTGTTAATTTAAGTAGTATTTTATAGTGAAAACAGTGATTGAGTAATTTTTGATGGAATTTAGGGTATTCTAGCCAGAATTACCTAGTAACGCTTCAACTTATGTTCAAGATTAATGTAAATCTTAAGGATGGTGTCGTCCGTTGTCGGCGATGTCTTCAGTGGCTAGCTTCTGTTTCCCAGTAAGAATTCAGCACGTGTGTCGATTCAGTTTGCCCATGCATAGACAATCAGTAAGTTGTCTAGGAACCAGTTAGGTAAAGGAAGTGGATCCGACAAAGCAAAGAGAGACCGAAATGGACATTTCTGACTTATTAGCTGTCCTCAGCCAGTCATACCCAATCTCGAGGGTTGGCACCCGGTAAATGCCGTTCGAAGAAACAACTATGTCAAGTAGTTCAGAGTGACTGGGAGATTTCTAGCAACGTTAGGCCCATGCTTTTAGTGATGTTCGCGGACAACGAGCAAAATTGGTCGGTTAAAGGTGCAATTTTTGCATAACTTTAAAAGTAAAACGTCCTCTCGCATTTTATACACTCAGCGGCTTTATTCTATTTTTCCTCTGTGAGGTCTTTAAAAAAACATAAAAACTGTCATGTAGAGCCGTCTAAATATCCATTCTCCCCGTCCAACTGTCACACGGAATTGGTGGTTGAACACTCAATCTTTAGTAAACGAGCGTAAATGAATATTAAGTTATGTTGAACGTGATCAAATAATATTAAAATAAAGCCCCTTATAATTGCTTGAATGACCTAACCATAATCAAGTCCATCAATATAAACTTCTGTTACTCAGGCAACTGATACCCATTGACGGCAATTCGACCTTCCATTGGCGGAATTTAAGGAAAAAGAAAATCAGTCTACTGAAGACGTGAAAGTAGTTTATTATCATAAGTTAAAGGCAAATAGGTCCTCTTAAGACAGTCCTACCAAAAACATTTCAAATTTGCGCCACTAACATTCTTCTTCTTCTCTCGCTTTCTCAGGGCGGAAATAATAAAAGCCTACAGACGACTAGCTTTCAACTTACATCCGGATAAGAACAGTCATCCTGGCAGTGAAGAGGCATTTAAACGCATTGTGGCGGCACGCGCGGCTCTGCTGGGTGAGACAACCCCCCGTTTTGAAAGAAAGAACAAGGCTCCCAGGAACTTTCGATGAGGATTCTAGCTCCCGGGTGCGGGTCTTTCCCGTTTTAGCGGGCAGACAGCTTTATAACTTTCCTCTTGAACCACAAAAACATGACATATTTTGTCTTGTGGGAAAGAACTTCCCGAAGCGACCCTTGAGTTGACAAAACTATTAATAAACGAATAATAACGATACAGGAAGTTTTTGTGAAAGCAAAAAGTTTTAGAGGAAATGCAATGATGCGAAGAGCAGGTTTAGCGGCGTGCTGATGACCAACTCCACTCAGCACTTCCAACAGATCATTGGACTTCTTAAAATGCGGTTCAATACCGGTTCCCACCCTCTTCTGTGCTAGTAGTTTTGAACACGATGCATCCCCAGCTTTTAAAAGTTAAGGCATAAAGAAGCCTTACTAACTCAGAAAAATGCCATGGAAATGAGGATATTGAGGAGATTAAGGTTAACGCTAGTCACTACAATCCTCCAGGCCCGGTTCTTATGGAGAAGAGAATTCATGGGAAAACCAGAGTGTAAGTAACAGTATATTCTGCACAGAGGGAATGAAAATAGGTACAAGGAGAGCTGACTGTCGGAGCACACGTCCAACCGCTAGGGCGGCTTGGTCCGAAGTGACGTCTGGCGGCAGTCACCACATGGATAGCCTTCTGATTTGACCTTGACTGCCAATGGCCAGACGGATTGAGGCCAACCTACTAATTGAGGCTACTAACGCGAGCATCTCATTGGACGAATTGAGGTCAAGCTACTATGGATTGACGTCAGGATGGGGGGGGGGCACGGCGCGCACATTGGTGCTCACGCGCCAGTTTGCGTCTTGCCCCAGAAGCACGCCGAGAACTGCTTATGCGCGAGGTCCTGTGTGCGGAGTGACCTCGTCTGTGGCGTCACGCGTTGGGAGGGAGTCGGGCTGCAAAGCGGCAAGCAGGTACTAAAACATGTCCCCTAAAACAACTTGCACGAACGGACACACACGGGATACGATGTGTAAAGAAATAAGAAGCGAACCCCGGGCTCACATTTGACAGACATCATCAGTGCGCACAAACTGTTAATCCTCCCACTGGAACCTCCCTACGCAGTCAACCAGTCCTCCACAAAATTAATCGACGTGCAAAACCAGCAAGGTAGCTGAGATCGTCCTTCCGGACACAAGACGAGTTTAATGGTAATATCCCCTGAGCTAAACCGGTGAGACAAGGAGCTCGTGGCTCAGTGGTGAGGGCGTTAGATTCTGATCAAAAAGGCCGAGGCTCGAGTGGAACTGCTAATGAGCCAGAAATTTCCCCTTCGAGGGTCGTCTTCTTATGCACAGATCCGATTCCTGCACAGGTGTCTCGATAATAATGTGCTACCGAAGTGTGTTTCTTACAGACCTCCGGTTACTACAGAGTTGGCGAGACGCCAAGAATTTAAGCTCGGCAGAGATATGATCCGAGTGATCCTTCAAGACTGTTACGCGAAGCTTCGCAAGTACCGTCAGTGGATCAATGAAGAGAAGGCAAAGTGCCTTGAGCTCATGGGCAAGAATGGCACGCAACTGCTCCAGCAGAGGGTGGCCGAACGAGCGCGCGACCACAAAGCGAAACGAGAGGCAGCACTGAAAATAAAGTTTCGCAAGCTACCTCGTCCGAAATCATCCAAAAATGACAAACTGGTGCACAACCTGTCATCCAAGAAGCTGACGGAAGAACAAATGCAGGTGTTAAGGCATCAAGCTTCGTTCAACACAGCTGATACCAGACCTGCCAATATGGTTGCTGCGGTAGAATCAATCCTCAGTCAAACAGGAGCGACTGACGAAACGAAAAACCTCATGCGTCGCCAGATGTCATCCCTTCTCATGGCACATCGAGCACACGATGCCCTTTTTAAGGTCGAACGTAAGGCACTTAAAGAACTCAGAGCCGACAGTGACCTTGTTATCGTGCCGGCGGACAAGGGGCGGTCCACTGTCGTATTGGACAAAACAGACTACATTCACAAAGCTCAGACTTTGTTGGACAATCGTCAGTCTTACGTCCCATGCAAATCCAACCCCATAGAAACGCTGACACGCGCTATAAACAAAACGCTGCTGACATTGGAGAACTCAGGTGCAATATCGCCAATCGACAGACGCATGGCGAGAGCGCAAGAAACGGCCCTGGCTCGCTTCTACGGTCTCCCGAAGGTGCATGAAGAGGGCGCACCCCTCTGACCAATCGTATCTCTCAAAGGAACTCCAACCTACGGACTGGCAAAGTGGCTGTTCCGACGGCTCAAATTCTTGACCGCTGATTCAGACACAACAGTCAGGTCATCAACACAATTCTTGGAGAAACTTAAAGGGGTAAGCCTCCAGCCAAACGATATCATGGTTTCCTTTGATGTCACGTCCCTTTTGACTTCTATTCCGCAGGTCCTGGCCGTCGAGACTATCCGACTACTCCTACGAGAGAAGTACGATGAAACGGAGAATCACCTTGGGCGCACCCAAATCCTCCAGCTCATAACGTTCTGCCTCAAGGCGTACTTCAACTTCAATTGAACTATCTACGAGCAGGTGAAGGGCACACCCATGGGTTCGCCTATATACGGACTCATAGCAGAGGCGATCCTGCAACGGTTGGAGTCGCTGGTTTTCGACACCACAGACCGAAAGTTTGGGCTCGGTATGTGGACGAAACACTCGTCGTAATTGAGCGGGATCAGGTGCTGACATTCAAGGAACCTCTAAACGCCGTCTTCCCGGACATTCAATTTACGATGGAGAAAGAAGAAAAAAACCAGCTGGCCTTCATGGATGTCCTCGTTTGCTGCAAAGACGGTGGTGGCCTAAAAACTAAAGTATTCAGGAAAGCAACCAACACTATCAAGTCCTGAACTACAACAGTAACCACCCAATTGATCACAAAAGCAGCTGCGTAAGAGCGCTTTACCGGTGCGTTGAGATGCATTGCAGCGAAGTGGAAGACAAAGTTGCCGAATTACAACATCTTCGGCGAGTACTGAGAGCGAATGGATACCCGCGCAATTTTGGCAACCAATGCATACGCAAAAAAGAAGAAGCAATATCCAACTGGCCCAAAAGTTTGGCGAACTCATATGTACGTGAAGAATGTATCGGAAGCGGTTATCCGTCTACTCACCCCACTTGGAGTTGGAGTTGCGCACAGGCCAGAAGCAACCATCAGGCGCCAGGTCATGAAACCAAAAGACCCACTGCCACGGCAGGAGTCGTCTACCGGATCTGGTGCAGTTGTGGACAAAGCAACTACGTCAGAGAAACCGGGAGCTTACTTCGGATGCGAATGGCCGAGCATGCAGCGGCGATGAGGAAGAAAGACGCCAACTCTCAGGTTGCAGCTCACACGACGGAACCCGGCCATATTTTCAAGTTTGAAGAAGCCGAAATCTTCGCAAGAGGTGACAACCGCGTGAGCCGCGAGCTGCTCGAGTCATGGTTCTCAGGTCCCCAGGCCATCAACAAGCGCAACGATTTGGCATTCCCATACAGTGTACTGAGACATTTCCTGAGCGAGAATCAGTCACATGGGAAGAACCGGACGCAACAACAACTCTGACGACAGCGAGCACAATTGTCGCGCGATTATCAAGCCCGCATCCGACGCTGACAAGCAACCTGTGGCAAGTAATGAGCCATCAACGCACCAGTTAAGACCTCAAGCGGCGGCTAAGAGAACTGAAAATTATAGTACGCATGTGGATGACCGCTACGATCTATAAATACCGTGCAACCTGTGCATGTATCACCCTTATCTGCGCATGTCTCCGAATTTCCTACAATTACCTATGATTAAGGATTCCCAAGGGAATCCAAAACGTCAGGAAAATATAACTCTTGTTACAGTGATCGCATCTGCTTCTGAACAGCTTCCTGGAACTCACATATTCTCCTTTATTGGCAGAATCTGAAACGTCAGGAAAATAAAGTTCTTGTTCCAGTGATCGCAGCTTCTCTTGCATTGCTGTCTCCCTTGTCTTTCGTGGATACTGTTATCCTTTCTAAAATACTGACCACTGTATCACTGCAGGAGGGGCTCTAGATTGAGCCATGATGAATCTGCGACAGATCCCGAAACGTCAGGCAAATAAAAGTGTTTTCCCGGCGATCGAGTCGTCTTCTTCTCAATTTCTGGCTTATCAGCCATCGTCAGCCAATCATATTTAGCAGCAAGTTTTGCACCACTCGAAGCTCGAACTCGTGACCTTTCGAGCTGAGTCTGATGACCTAACCAACGAGCTTGGCAATACTATCTGCTACAGCTGCTGTCAGGGCCCAAGAAATGCACACCAAAGCAAGGGCGGAGCAAAACATGACAAAAGGGCATTCACGAGCCCGGAAAATTTGCGATAAAAAAGTACTACCACCAGCAAATTTTGAGAACCTACATAAGCAACTCCTCAAAGCTATTAGCCGAATTAAAGATTTACTTCGGTTCCACGGATACAGTAGCCAACAAGAGCGACTACTTCGTTTGTCAGTGGCCAACACTCACTTACACTAGCGGCATGCAGAACCTGACCCAATTCCAACCTGGATGCGAACTGAAGCCATGTGCAAACGCCTGGGATCCATAGCTACTGTAAACCTGACTTCCAGACGAAGGCTACAGGTAGTTTGGCAGCAAATCACGACGTCCATAACCGCGACTAGGCACTAGCCATTAGATGAGGTACCATCAACAGCAACAGGGCTATCAGTAGACTCACAGATGCTGCTAAAACACACGGCTCGGATATCCATAATTTCATTAACTGACGGTCATAACGCTATAGAACTTAATTCAACAAAACGACTGAAAAATCCTTGGGAGTCATGAGACTAAAACAAGTCCTCCAACTGTCTTATCGGAAGTCATTTCCGACGAAAATCATAAAGAAAGCATAAAACAGGCAATGTATCTGACATTCGAGATTTAAATAGACCGTCGAGGAAATGGCATGAACAGGCATTTGCGAGAGAACCATACGCCAATCCATGTTTCTTGCTGCAAGAAACAGAACTCGCTAAGTCCGTTTGCTCCTTCACAAGGGTCGATTCTGCCGGAACACTAGGAGTAAATGGCTCGTAGAATCCATCTCTATATCCTCCCGAAAAGCAGTATGAGAAAAGGCAAAAAGAGCTTTAATCAATGACTATGGAATACACAAAGGACGTCGGAAAAAAAAGAACAGAATCCCTGATTGAAGGTGACAGCGACTGAAAAGTAATGCCCTTGTCAAACGCTGGCATGTCTCACCGGAAAGCGGGTGGGAGTAAACACCCTAAGAATCAGTGAATTTCGGCTGACGCTTCTCAATAAAGGCTTGGATACCTTCCTTTGAGTCGTTCTGAAGAGGAAAAAACCATGATTCGTAATAGAGTTTGGAAAAGATCGGCAAATTAAAATGGACAGTCATGGGCTGGTAAGGGTGGACATCACGACTTGGAACCAGAAGCGGGCAGACAATACATCCCGAACAGTCACCCGATTAAGTTACTGCCATGAATTACAACTGAAGGCAACTATCACTTATGTTGGTAGTATGAACATCAATGAATCTTCAGGGCGTCGGAGTTCAGCGGTGAATAGGTCTAAAGCAGCAAACTCTTACTTTTTATAAGTAACCGTCAAGTTTATCGCAGCATGCCAACGAAAGATGAAAAACGACTTCTACTTGCCTTTGTATCACAATGCAATCCTCTGGATTGGCAAGTCAAGATGCTTATCAAGCCTCCCCGCATTAAACGGTGAACAATCGAAACTGTGGGTGTAGGTTTTAATGTCTGCAATACAAACAGCAGATTACAACACGGATGCGATGTTAGTTGAATCACTGGTCAAAAGTGCGGGTAGACGCAGGAATTACAACTCAAGATTGGCAATAGAAGACTTATTCAAGTTAATGAGCAATTGGATCACCCCTATGTTAACGACCAACTAAAACAGGGTTACAGTTGGCAGACGAAAACAACACACCAAAGCCCTTCAAGTTAGCGTGTGGTACGGAGAGAGTGCGAATGGAATCCCCCGTACTTGCATGGCCCTATGCCTAATACGGGACGCAGTTATTATCGTACCAGCAGGAAAGTTAAATTGATTGGTCGATGAACGCTCACCGACGAGTTACGGAACTCACTCATCCTGTTCTGTCTCGATGCTTACTCTCGAGCATCGCCCGCAGTCGCACAGCGGTCAGTAGCGTAGGCGGATGAACATTACCGGCAAAAGTGAGACTGGAAGGGTCAGTTCTGGATTATAAGCCGTCATCAACCAGTCATACCCAATGCCCCGGTGGTGCATCGCCCGAGACTCGAACCCACGATGGGTTGATAAGAAATCCAACGCTCTAATCATTGAATCACGAGCTCACTGTCTTTCCGGCAATGTTCATTTGCCAAAACTACTAGTCGTCGTGGGGCTTTTGGCGGTACTCCAGAGAGTGAGCCCTATGACAGAACGGGATAAAGGGGGTTCATTAGCGAGGGCGGAGAGCTCATATACAAATGTCCATATTCCTGATCCAAATCGGCAACACAAGGAACCCATGGCACAGTGGTTAGAACATCAGGCTTTTGATCAACTGTTTGCCATCGGAGCCTCGAGTAGTGCCCTACAGAGGTTGGGTATGATTGGCTAATGACTCAAAAATGACAATTCCAGTCTCTGTTATATTTGCCGACAGTGTCCAAGTTCAATTCAGTGGGTGCTCTCGGTGAAAGAAAGGAGAGAATTTACTGGCCATTCCAGAAACTGGCCATCTTCTTGACTGGTAGCTATTCACGAAGGTTATTTGACGCACATTATAACGGACCTAGAGAGTAAGCCGGCGGCCATGGCTGTCTGCAAATATAATGGACTGAGAAAGACCACAATAAAAAGGACCTAAAACGCCTTTTAAATCCTGAATAGCAGAACACTCACAGTGGCAAAACATCCAAAGAACGACTGCTTTTCATACTCCAGACCCTGCGATAAGGTGGTGTTGTGAGCTATAAAAAAACAGCAAAATATATGCACGTTACTATGACAGTAAAGGTCACGTGATAACAAGGGGGCAACAGCAGGGATGAGACACCCTACCAGCATTAACAGACTCCTTCGCGGCGCGAAGGGCTAGGCTAGAGAACCGAGCAATTCTGTCTGCCAGGTCAACAGCCCTGCTGACGACTTCGTTGACCGGATAAACGCGGCTGATGAGACCCGCTGCGGCGGCCTCCTGAGCCGTGATCATTTCACCTAAAAGGTAAAAAAAGTGTTACCAATCTACACAAAATGGGATCACGCACTCGAAGAATATTGGTTAGTTTCCGTCGCCACCTACCTGACAGGATCATCTCCATGGCTCGAGACTTTCCGACCGCCCGGATCAGGCGTTGGGTGCCCCCAGCGCCCGGAATAAGGCCCAGTTTAATTTCGGGCTGACCAAATTTGGCCTTCTCGCCGGCGTAGATAATATCACACATCATTGCCAGCTCGCAACCGCCGCCCAGAGCAATACCGTTGACGGCAGCAATCACCGGCTTTTTGCAGGCAGTCAGGCGTTCCCAGTAGGCGAAAAAATCGCGATTATAGATGTCGCTGTAGGAGAGGTCAGCGAATTCCGTAACATCAGCACCAGCTTAAAAAAAACGAATGAACACGAACGGGTAAGTTGAAGTAAAAAGACAGGTAAATCTATAAAATACTTCGTTACTAACTTAGAGGTGCAAAAACTATCAAGTCTAAATTTTTTGAGAGAAATGCTTTATTTTGAAGGTAAATATCCAAAATGTCCAGCAAAAAATGGCTAAATTTATGTAGAATAAGGGATGAAGTAAAGTCAAAGGTCATTGTCTAAGGGTTTATATGACATCCACATCTATTATGGAGACGGGTCTGATTTCAGCTTTTGAATTACAATTTCTTCAAACGTGAGGTAGCGTGCTAGGAATGGAAGTATAGAGCGCTGATATGCCGAGGTACGGCAAGGAATATGACGGAAGCTTCGGCGCATAGTATGGAAAGACTTCGCAGCCATTAGTTCGGAGTGGAGAGGATGACTGACTACACTAAGAATGCGATCAGTGAATTGCTTAACCGTTTTAAAGTGACGCTGATTTCGAGACACAGCACCCGGGAAAAACAAATGCGACGACATATTCGAGTTAGGGCGTTAAAGCATATCGAAGGGATTCAAGGAGGACAGTCATTTGATGCCTTAAGTGTAATATGCTAGCTGATGTTTGCTTCTGGCGCGGAAAAAGCCAGGACGGATCACGCCTGAAGTTATCAGACATGAAATCGTGCCGGGTCCCATGGAAAAGCTGAATTTTTAAGGCCAAACATAAATCATTTAGAAAAACCCGATGATACTAAGAAAAAGCGTCTTATAACCAAATGCCAGGAATTGAGCTAGTAATATAAAGGATCGGTGAAGGAGTTGAAACCTGTATACAATGGCCGGTGGGTCCAGCAATAAAACATATTGGCCTACTTACCAGCAAAAACTTTTTCGTGGCCGGTAATTACCAAACATTTTATGGAGTCTTCCGTCTTCAGGGTCTCCAGCGCAGAGGCGAGCTCGCGCAGAAGGCCTGAGGACAGGGAGTTCAGGGTCTCGGGCCTGTTGAGGGTTATCAACGCGACGGCGTTTGACTGGCCCGTTCGATTAATAAGCAGACTCTCGTAAAATCCTACGAGTGCTGATAAATATAAAATGTTCGGCTTACCTGTGGACAAAAATCGTCCGAGAATGTTTAGAAAGGGTCCTCTGGGGGAGACGAGGCGTGAAAACATCTGAGAAGCAGTAAAGAACAAAAAGAAAGCGTAATTACCATATTCAAGATGATACACTGGACTACTCGAGGGTAAGCATCAGTCCGCAAACTATTCCCACAAAAAAGCAAAAACACATTTAACTAGAAGCAGACAGAGATTAAAGAAAAACCGGGAAATATGCCTCATATAAACACATAATTGCGCATTAAAATAGCTCTATCCAATATACTTAACATTTTAGCAAAGTGAACCTAGTAGATGGAAAGATTATGCGAGCAAGAGGAAGAGGGATGAAGGAGAGCGCAGGGACAGGGGGATATAGGATTTTAATGCCGAGAACTGGCAAAGAACCTGCCAGACAGTAAGTAGCCGGACATTTGGCTTCCGTGTGTGCGAGTGGCCAGTCGGGGTTCCGTCAACAATAAGTAAGCTGCAGTAGTGAAGTGGAAGTCGCTGTGCATGCATACCACATACGTGCTGATCCTTCAATCTACAGGGTGCCCCACGAAAAACCCCTAAATTTATGATAATGTTTATACTGTTATAAAAATAAAAATTATTGATTACAATTATAACTAACAACTTTATTGTGTAATTAACAAACTGCTACCTAATAACAAGTTACAGATACCGCTCAAAATGCTGTCCATTAACTGCAGAACAGCGACGTAAGCGATCCATCCAGCTCTGAGCTGCTCGACGAATGACATCAAGAGGGATGTTGTTCCATGTGTCCATCAACACGTTTTATTGATTCAATATCAGTGATTCCTATGATTCGTCTTTCGAGCTTGCTGGTGTGCTTCAGTTAAAACATGGCATTGAATACGTCGAAAACATTTTAAATTGGATTTTGCAATTGTTCTGTGCACATACCCTTTTGACAATCCCAGTTCTTTACAAATTTCACGTTGACTTGAATGTCTTCTGTGATGATCTGGTGGAGTTACGGCAAGTTCCAAGACTGCTCGCCTTGTTGGGGAATCGTGCCTGCAAGAAGTGCCACTACCAGGCTTAGGCACCTTTGCTACAGGTGATCCACCTTGTTTGAATGCAGCCGCGAGACCTCTAAACTGGTCAGTTGTAATGGCACCAAAAAATTTAGGCAAAATGTTCCGACATTTCTGCAACCCCCATGTTGGATGTTCTTTCCGGATTAGGACGATGACCTCACGCTGGAAATTGCTTGGCTGTGGCATGGGTCTACACGTCTTTCCAGAATATTCCTGGCATATGGTACGCAGGTGGGCATTTTAGAACCTTCGCCTCTGCGACAACCACCCACGTTGTGTGGGTGCTCCTCACCACTGAGCGGAACATGGCGTGGGCAACATGAATGCGGGTGCAAACCAACGGGGGCGGCTTCACTTCGGATGTGGCCCAGGTGTTCTGTTTTCTCCGCCATCGATCGTGACGGCATGGGCGGTCCGGCCGCTGTAACAATCACAAACTTAGGGTTTTTTTGTGGGGCACCCTGTTTATGGACATAACTTTGAAAAAAGACAGATCCAACAAAATTGAAGGACACACGTCCATGCATAGTCTACAAGTATTCAGAACTGCGTTGGTTTAATGGTCACCATCCATTTGTAACTACGACTGGGTAAGAAAATGTGATTATCGAATGCACTGGGAGTGCTGGGATATGTATGCAGTAGTAAACCTAGTCACAACTACCGCATCCAATCACTGGCTAACAGGTTCAGACAGACTACTGTTGCACTGGAGAGCAAAGAGTAAGGTAAACTCTGGAAAATCCATCCCCATGGCATTTTCAGCGAATTTCTCCCTATAGTGAACCAGATCCACTTTAATTTAGCACAAGGAGCTGAAAGTCACGGCTTGGAAGATTGCCGACTGACTGCGTAATTCGGTCTTTATGTTGGAGGACTGAGCCAGGCTCGATTGTTCCTTCTCAATGTGGCCTCTATAGCACTCCGAGCTATATGGAATTCGAGCCTCTTACGAAAGTAGAGACCATGCTGTTTGGTGTGTCCTGGGCATGGTTGGCTGACCACGTAACACACGTAGACGGAACCCTGCAGTTCTGTCAGTCTAATCCCGACATCAGATGGCTGACCAGTCTAAACAGTGCTTGGTACGGCTGTGATAATACCTGATCAAGTCGGCCTCGAGGGCGTCATGTATGTGATACGTTGCGGCAGTGGATCTGGAGAGCCCAAACCCTTTTTTTCTCCAGCGACGGACACTGAAGCTCCAAGAACCACTTCCATGTCTTGATGAACTGAGTTGAGCCAGGTCTTGAGTTGACCTCTTTGAGGCCTAGAAGTGAACAGTATAAGGGCTCGTGCATTCCTTCAATAATAAAGCTACCATGCTCAACAGTTTATTTTTGATGTGGCCTCATGGTTACTGACGTGGAATCCTAGACACCCTCCTTCAACCAGAGCCGGTATATCGTGCAGATGATTGGTTGTGACACGCGTAGAAGGTTTTTAACTTAGTCAGCGACGATGTTTATTCCCGCCCATGATCGTCCTGATGCTTTATTGTCACCGTGCGGGTAGGTGACAGACGAAATAGTGCAATACATGTCGAGCAAGTCTGTTATTAATAAACTAATTCGCATGCAAGTCGCTATCCCGCACGCACCACGCTGTGGCACACGATGGACATCGCTTTCGCAACGGTCGAACTGTTTCGTTTATGTGATAGAAAAGAAGGAAACGCGTCAAAAAAATAAACAAATATTGCAAAATGCAGAGCGAATACTAGTAATCAGAAGTAGTGCTACGTGTCTCTGCGCCGGTTAACTGAAAGCACACAGAATCTTGTGAAGAATGGAATCAGTTCCTAAGACTGCTTCGCTTGAGTGATCCTAGAGTTATGACCCAGTGGCCAGCTACCTGCTCAAAGCTCTTGGTCCGCAACAGATCCCACACACGAGCGAAGGAAGGCTGCCGAAACTTGAGGT
>JAYGXS010000008.1:10977151-10999150 GCA_036362985.1 Ligula intestinalis
CTTGGAAAAAAAAGAGTTTATTCATTGACGAGTGCACTGTTCGCCGCGGCCTATTTAAATGCAAAGATGAACTTAACAAGAAAAGGATAAAGCGCAGCAGACTGTTGTCCTCGTGTAATCACAGCCGCAAAACAAATCGTTCAGCCAATATTATTCCACAAGAGTACATCCTCCGTGACCTAGTTCAAAAGCGTGTGCACTGAAAAGAATCACATTCACTCAAAGAAAGTAGAGTTACCGACATAAATAAACGTAACGAAGGGGTTAGGCATCACGTGAGAAACGATTTGCCGCTTTGGAAGTCGCCTAGCAAAAGTGGCTTAACATATGGCGGCTGCGTCGCAGGACAAATGACTAAATCTCAGCTAGAGAGAAATGTCTAAGATTTGCCTAAGTATGCCGTCGTTTACCTGCGTCTAAATTCGAAGTTATACATACAATCTACAAACCCAGTTCTGGGCAATTTTCCGAATTTCTCAAGGCTCTTTCTCTTAGACCACGTAGCCAACAGGTGCAGCTTATCTGTGATCAGTGTGTTTTGATCCACCGATCAATGTGACTTCTATACGACTGTCCTATTGGCACAAGACGAGAAAAATAAGAACGGAAGCCAGCCCTCTAAATATTCGTTAAGTTCAACACGCAACATCCCGTGCAAACATAGGCAAACAGTCGTTTAGTAATCAGAGTATAGGCGTATCAGTCTGCAATTTATTATGACAGCACCTGAGAGTGACCATCGCAGACCATGAGATCAAACCAATAGAAACTAACGGGCGAATACCAGGAACACCTACGTTGGCGACGATGCAATTCAGTTAATTATCTGGCAATCAAATTGGAAAATCGCTATAAAGGGTCTGGTTCCGTTTATGTTGGAGGATCCCCTGGCAACAGGTTACGGCCATCAATGTCAGTGCAGGCTTGTTAATAATGCAATGAGCTTAACCTTTGATGCAGCTTCTAGCATTTCCGGATAGCAGTCTTTATGCATGCGTCTTGACGACTATGGGGCATCTTCCAACCTGCCTAATATCGCAGACTTAAGCATCTGCGTCCACAAACAGGCAACCACCTATGCTAAGTTGAAAAAGAATAAATAGCCAAACTTGAGGAGCCTGGATCCTCAACCCTTTGAGAATTATTCTAACACCCATCAGTCAGCTAGTGCCTTATTCAATGGCTGTATAAAAGGTTCATTGGTCGTCCGTTCACAATCTCCGCAGTCAGTTGTGACATAAGAACGGAATAATGGTAAGCCCAATGCCAACCCAACATACGTGTGTTCTAACAAAGACCCACCTGTGGGGGACCGTAAATTACTTCCCGACAATTTGGTACGTCAGGTGTGTGACATTCACTACCGTTGTGAACCATGTGTAGTTCATACCGCTGAACACCGATCTTTACCCAATATTGACGATGTCAATATGTCACGTGAAATCACAGAAACCGATTAATTATATGATCCCTCCGTTCATCTACTCTGCACGCACAAGATTACTTTTTATGTGATCTTGCGCATTGAAGCGAGTCATGTGTGATAATGAACATAATTCTATGATCATGAATGAACGAGCGAAAGGGTGGAACGTCTCCTAAGGCGCTTTCACTCAGTTCTAAAGGCACTGAGCTAGATGTGTTAGAAATCATTGTAGTTATGCCAGCAACTAAATATATAATTTTCGCTTCAAACTCCACCATCCACTGTCTGTCATTATCAGCTGCATCTAATGTTTTGAACTTATGTATGGACTTAGAAACCGATCGCTGTGCTATCTTTGCCACTTCTCCCACGAAATCTACCTTTCGCGAAGTATGTATCAGAAAGGACATCCCTAGTGCTTGCCTGCCCAGACGGATTGTGGTCGCTGCAAAGCACACAAGGTCCAGATTTCTCATTTTTTAGATTGGATATCTTGCGCGAATTAGCTACATTATAGGCAACTTGACACTTTTAAGAAACTGTGAATCGGCCGTGTTTTTCTAGAAAATGGCTGCGATAAAGCTTCAGCAAATTAATGTCAGAATCCGATGCCTCAAAGACTCTTGCTTTCCAATCTCATGTGCTGTCCAATGCTGCATGACATCCACTGCAAGTAAATCGCAAGTAAATGGGAATCGGCATAAGCATCACCTCCATATAGCTGATAAGCCATCCAATGCAGTCCACTGCAGTGGATTTGGAAAAATAATTATGAAATATAATATTATGATGGCTATGGAAAGATGATGCAACATCTCCCAGGCGAGCTTCAGAGAAAACAAAGCAGAATAAGGGGTGTTCGCATGATCACATAGGATAACACAAGGTGGCGTCCTGACCCCCACTTAAGTAATTTTATTCATTAACTATTGCCGTGAATCAGTATCATGTTAAAGACTTACGGTCACATCTAGACAACCACGCCAGTCTGTAAATCTACTGTGCTCAACGCTAGCAGAGGCAAGCATGCAACAAAGCATGGATTTCGGCACCTCCCTATGCAAACACCTTGGACAAGCCATAAACGTGAAAACAAAACCACCGGCGTTCAGATGATGGCTGCATAAGGAGCGGGGGCATTCACAAAATCCCAATATTGCATTTCAACCGCAGATGAAACAATAACATACGAATCGAAGACCTACAAACGTATGACTGCATATTTGCTTTCTGCACTACCCAAAGGGATGTAACTGTAAGAACTGGGTCAAGCAAACGTGCATTTTATCTAATGCGCTTTTGGTCACGTATGTTTACATGGTATAGGACCCAGAAACAAGCAGATAAAATTTGACGATCACCTTTGTATAGCTTACAATAGCAAACCCAAAGAGCAGAATATATTTGGAATCACTGTGCAAAGTTATAAACAAAATTTAATCAAAGTTACTAGGTAATAAAGCCAAAAAACATTTTGTTGCACAATTCATATACGAATCTAGGGGGGCGGTGGATTTCTCACACATTTACATCTGTCCTCCTCCTTCACATTTTTCAAAGCGGCTTCAATATGTTTTCCACATCCTAAAATGTAAGTATTAACATTTTCACATGCCTGCCCAAGTCTTTTTATTGCAAATCTTACAATCCACCAAGTAACACATGACTGCGGTAGTTTTGAATGAGTGCGCCGCGGGCTCGCAAGGTCTTATATAACATCATTTGCTTCAAACAAAGAGTATTGAGATTCATATGGATAACCAAAAATAACGGAGGATTAAATTTCGCTTTAAACTCACACAGGAAAGAAACTTTATTAATATGCTACTACAGTAACTTAATCGGTTTGAAATTAACTTTTATAGTTTGCAGTATCTTCCTCGTCTCCGAGGCTATCAACATGCCAGGGGCGTTAAAGTAGGCTTCGGAATAATTGAAAAACATTGAAAAGGCTTTTTCCAGTTTTTGAATCAAAATCTTGAAGCAGAGTTGACTACTCCGTCTTTTACGATTGCAGCATGAGTGGGTACTCGCAAAATCTTTTTGAAACATCTACGGTCGTTAAATAGATCGGTTGCCTGATTTCCTTGCGCAAAAATAACTTCGAGCGTAAGTTAACCGCTAGTGAGTAATTTACCAGGCTATCTTAGCGGAAAAAGTGTAAAACGGTCTATGAGTATAATAATGAAATGTAGGAAATGATACAACTCACTTAGATCCTTCACGATCCTTGCCAGCAATAGCCAAGAAGTTTTTTTTGCCAATGGATGACTTCGTGAAGACCAGGATCCAAATTCATTGGGTCACAATCGTGAGATTTGAGAGAAATCTCGTTTGTAAATTGCTGTTGGTTTCTCCTGAGTCCGCGAATGATCACCAAAGGAAGGCGTAGTTGAAGGGCGAAGAAAGACAGCGGTAGGTGAGGAGAGAAATTGAGCTGGGGAGAGTTGTTAGCAAGAAATTTGCTAGCGAAGAGCACGCGGTCGGAAACGGAAGTGGTGTATTTGAGTTGAAACAAACAATTGGAAAAATGATAACGCATCATTTGAGGTAAGAGCCCACATAACTCCCCCACCAGAGCGTTGGTGGGTTACAAACGCTCGACAAAAGATGTTGTACAAACAGGTTACACAAAAAAGGGGTTGCAATTTGGAAGGAAAACGAACATGTCCACCGGAACGAGTGGAAGGCTGGAAAGGGTGGGAGGGGGTGAGAGAAGTGGGGGTAATTTCGGTTGGGGAGGGTGGCGGTGGGATAGGGGCAGCAGGTGGAGTGCAAGGTGGAGGTGCCATGGAAGTGGACGGACCTGGTGATGGTGTCGTGCATTCAACGTAGGCTGACTTCAGTCTGTCGATGGAGACCCTATGAGTAGCATCAGCCTTTTAAATGACGAAATATTTGTCGTTCCGTTCAAGCACTTTGATGGGACCATGGTTTGGTGGGCAAAGGGGCCTGCGAACTGCATCGTGCTGGACAAACACGAATGGGGTTGTGTTCAAAACGTCGTGCATGAAAACGCGTCGAGGTGTCGTGCGTGTGGGGATAGGGTGCAGTATGGCCACGCGTTGCTGCAGCTGTTGCACGAAGTTGTTTGTGGCGTCAGGGGAGACGAAGGAAAACTGCACGAGCTCACCATGTAAACGGAGGGATGTGCCGCAAACGAAATCGGCGGCAGTGCATTGAATGTCTTCCTTTACAGCCGAGCGAATGCCGAGAAGGACGAACGGCAGGCTGTCGCTCCAGTTGTGCGGGGCAGGTTGAGACATCAACGCGGACTTCAACTGACGGTGAAGGCGTTCCACGAGGACGTTTGATGCTGGGTGATAGGCAGTGGTGGTGATATGCGAGCACCCGAGCAGTTTGGTGAACTCACGGAATAGTGCAGATGTAAACTCACTCCCGCGGTCAGTGGTGAGGGTAGCTAGAACACCGAAGTAGGCTATCCAGTGCACAAAGAAAACCATGGCAATATTCTCTGCCGAGGTATCCGAGATGGGAACGGCAATGGGTCATCGTGTGAAACGATCAACAGCGGTCAGAATGTGCGTGAAACCGCGAGCTGGGGATAGCGGTCCGACTACATCCATGTGGACGTGCTGAAAACGGGCCTCGGGAACCGCGAACATACTGGGTGGTGAAATCGTATCTCGCTGGATCTTATTCTTTTGGCAGGCTAAGCATTGCCTAGACTAGGTAGCAATGTCGGTGTTCATCTTTGGCCAGACGAAACGGGCTGCGATGAGTTTGAGGCAGGCACAAACACCGGGGTGGGATAGCGAGTGTAAATGGTCGAAAATGACTTAACGGTAGGATTGGGGTACTACAGGACGAGGGGCACCTGTTTAAAAATAACGCGATCCTCCTTTTTCCTGTTTTGAAATCGAAATCTTTTAGAAAAGTTGACTGCTCCGTCTGTTACGATTGGAGCATGAGTAAGTACTCTCAAAGCTTGTTGAAACATCTACGGTGGTTAAATAGATCGGATGCCTGATTTCCTTGCGCAAAAATATTTGGTGCTTATGGAACTGCTATCCACTGCGAATAAGTGCCCCATTGTTTATCTTAATAATTCAGCTAGACGCTGCCAGAAACAGGGCTAAACTGTTCAATCATAAAGCCTAGACAATATGGAAAAACTGTGCTGAAGGCGGGGCTATAAGGGCTTGTAGATGCTTATCACCACAAATATACAAAACGTCTCAGCAAAAATGCAACGAAAATAACTTCTAGCGTAGGTTAACCACTAGTGAGTAATTTACCAGGCTATCCTAGCGGAAAAGTGTAAAAACGGCATACGAGGATAACATTGAAGATTAGGAAATGATAAAACTCCCTTAGATCCTTCACGATCCTTGCCAGCAATAGCCATATGTTAAATTCCTGGCCAAAATGTGGGTTGCTTCTCCGGTGGAGTCCAAGCTGTGGATCACTGACGTGGACCCAGGAAAAGTGCAACACATCGGTAGTCGCTGGGACAACAAGGTAAGCTCTCGTTCCATAGCAAAGCGTCTTGTTGCCAGAATGTAAAGTCCACTGCAAGGGATTCCAATTTTAAGTTCATTAGACGATAATCCCTGAGGTTTCTATCATACTGTATGAGTAAACCAGTTTCAATAAAGTATTCAGATGTTAGATGCGAAAGATTGGTAGACGGAACGTGGATTTTGGCAGTTTGTCGTGAATCGTTTGTGCTCATTTTAAGGCTAGGCGAGCACAGGTAAATCACCAAAAAAGAATAGGCGACTGAACCTCTTCCGAACACTTAACAGAGGTTTACCATCATAGTTTCCTTCAACTGTCTTCTATCTCTTCTCCGTCACGACTCAGGACAGTTTGAATTAAGGTTAACTGTAATCACTGGATAACCATTGCCTCACCAGCGAGCCACAGGCCCTAAATATGGGCTCACAGTTTGACACTATTCTGAAGAAGGTTGATGTTCGCGCTACAACTGTAATCCCCGAATCCCCCTTTGACCTAAACCTTCTTCTACCATATTACAGGTCCAACAATCTTAGTCCCCTCCTTCTCAGGATTCTATACTATTTATAGATGGTAATTTGAGCTAGCACCATTAGAAATACGGCTCTTTTCCGTCGGCTCCACTTGTTCTAGAGATTAATAAAATTTAAACTGCGCTTTCAAGACTACCATTTTTACTGATAAAAATTGACGCACATATCTGCTCACCTACGGTTATTAATTTTTTGAGGCACTGACAGTGAGAGAGGACATAATAACTAACTGCAGTCTATAAGTTCTAGAAATTCAAACAATACTATATTTATCAGTAGTTTGCCACTTGCTCCCAAGAAACATATTCATTGCGACTGCTAGTTAACGACATGAATTTGAATTTGGTGGAAAGAAATCAGTAAGGCAACCTTTTAGGCCTAAGGCCCTTGGAAAAAAGAGTTTATTCATTGACGAGTGCATTGTTATCCGCGGTCTCAAGTGTGGAAGCGCACTTGCAGTTTAACGGAAGGCCTATTTAAATGCCAAGATGAACTTAACAAGAAAAGGATAAAGCGCAGCAGACTGTTGTCCTCGTGTAATCACAGCCGCAAAACAAGTCGTTCCGCCAAATACATATGTGGAGGAAGAGTGAGAGAGCGGTAGATTCCGTGCAAGTGTGCTATCACTTGAAGCTAATCTACGCGCTAGACATCGCTTTTGCTTTCAGTTTGCTGAAGCACGCACGGTGGACATGATCGAAACAGACAGTCAATCTGCTTTGTCGTTTGCGTGTGTGTTCCACTGGTCGTGTAAATCCTGGTTTGAATGTGCATCACGGGGGCCAGGTCGTGCTGTGGTACGCTCAGACGGGTTCACCGGTCCACTGCGCTCATTCTACATCAGACAAGTGATTGGCTCGGACAGCAGCCTGCTACTGGCGGTGGGAGAGAGAGCAGTAGATGGACGGCTTAGCGCATTTACCTCCAAGCTGTGACTAGGGCAAGATTGTACACACGAAACTTCTTCTCTAAGTGGTTATTTCTGGCATGGAATGCTCTGCCCACAGACATTGTTATGTCCTCATCTGTGGACACGTTTAAGATGAAGTTGGACCAGTATAACAAAGAAACCTTCTGCATTGAATCCAGAGTAATTACATTTATAAAAAAACATACTGCTCTCTACTTTTCAGTAACATGTTTGTTTAGAATAACTTCTGATGATCGTGGTGGGCTCTCGTGTTTCGTATTCTGGTCGGCAGACCCGGTAACCAGCAAGGGCGTATGCTGGGCGCATCTCCTACATCCGGTGATGTTCTCGTGACCTCCGCGATCTTCTCCTCGTGTGATCCTTAGGATATTGAAAAAACCGCCATGACTTCCTTCTCCTGACATGCTTCAAACGCTTCCAGCAGCAGGCCATCCGACTTAGATATATACCCCACCCCCCTCCCCGCGGGCGACAGTTTTTCTCCTAAAAATCCCTTAACATCCTATAGAGTTGAGGCTAAGATGGTTAACCCTAACAGCTACAATCTTCTAGGCCCGGTTCCTTAGGAGATGGGAGAAGTCGCTCTCTCTCTCTTACTTCACTTACCTGTACCAAGTGCCAATAGCACAGGAGTCGGAATCGGGCGTAGACGCCTAGTGACCGAATCCGGCCCTAGGCGTGCAACCCCCCTCGCCCGATCATTGGTCAGCATTCACTGAGGAAGCGCTATCCGAATAACGCCAGTGTGGTTCTCAAGCTTGAGTCAACCATCAGACAGCAGATCATGAGGCACAAGGACCAGCACCACTGACAGAATTATCAGCCGTGGTCTGCAGCATACCACACCAATGTATGTAAGTGAAACGGGCAAATGACTTGGCACAAGATTGCATGAGCATCAGCTTGCAAATAACAGAAAGGATAAGCTATCTATGACTGCGTACAGCAGAAAAACTACACTTTGGCCTTTGACAAAGCAAGGGTAATAGGCCAACTCAATGACAAGATGGCTAGACTGCTGCTGTAAATTTGATATTCGACTGGCACACTTCAAAGAGCGATAAACATTCATTCCGCCTAACAGCCGGTACGTACATGGCTCGAGTCAGTCTAAACAAAGCCGACAACCACCCTTACCCTTCTCCTGTCATTTTTTAGCATTCCTTGAGGGAGCGCTACCCGAGTAACGTCTGTCGTACCATTATCTGGTCCCCGTATTAATCCAGCTCAGCTATTATGCACTACCACACTTATAGGTTGGGTTCATTAGCTATGAATCACTGGCTGACGACGAATTATAAGCCAGGAATGTCTTTTCCAATTCCCATGTCCCTGCGTCTCTGTACGTCCTATCAGGTGCCAACTGGGGCTGTAGAGATAGCTCGGAGGCATAGCCGGACAATAATTTTCTACAGCCTCTTCCGAAAAATCATCTTCCGACGACAGTAAGGAAGGTTTATTGGGTATGGAGCGCAATCTGAAGCCGAAGTGTACTTTTACTGCTGATGTTCTTCAAAATGCTATATGGGTGCATCTATTAGTTAATTCCGTGGAGACGTATCAGCTCTATGTGCGCAAGGACACCATCGCACCTTTCAGCTTGAAGTTTCTGCAAGAGGCGAACACAAACAAAACACACCCTGCACACAAACTGCTTCAAGTGCTTTCATTTTGATTCGAACCGCAGACTAGCAGGTCTGCCAAGAAAATCAAAGCATGGGCCTCTCACCAAACACCGCAAGGAATATTCCTCAAGAAATAATAAAGTAAAATGCACTGAATTTTTAAAGAGCAAGCATTTTTTGGCAAGCGTTACACCTCTGCTGATGCCTTGAATTTGGGATCAATTTGAGATTGAAAGAAACTTTTAGACTGCAGCGTATCTGAATGTAATGTGTTGGAAGTTTCGTGTACTACAGGTGAAAAAGGTTCACACAACTAATAAAAGAGACTTAGATAAACGCAAACAGATACTTGCAACTATCTGCTAAATCAACTTGCACACAATCAGCAGAGCAGGAAGGAAAGTTGAGCTCTGCTCTGATCAAAGATTTTTCAGAGGGGAATGAAACCACAATAAATTTAACAATGCTGGATGCATTCATGTGTTTGGAAATGTTAACATTCTTTTTTATTGTTGGCAGATATAGAGCTGTTGGGCAACTATGCGGCTCCGAATCTGTGCATATAGCGTAAATTACAGCACTGACAACGGTACCAAAGTGTATTTTCTAAGGTGCATATATATATTCACTCAGAAATGTGTGTACACCGATCGAATAGGCTTCCGAACTAAACAAAGTTCATGTGGTGGTCAGAGGTCCCCAACGGGTGAACGCATACAGAACTGTTTTGGGCTTATTAGCTTTCATCAGCCAAGCATAACCCTGAACACTAGCTGGTCGGACAACACAAATAACGCACTCACAGACGGCGCAGTTTGTCCACCACTGGTGTCTATCAGATAGGTCATAAGCACTTCATCGAACAGCAGTTCATCAGTGCCTCGCCACCTGCCATTTTCTGTCATTGATGTTCAGGGTTATGCTTGGCTAATTAAGGCTAATAAGCCTTGAAACCATTCTGTATCAAGTTACCCCCAAATGCTGTCATACATCCCTTACTGCTATATGTATATATATATCAAGGAAATAATCGCGGAACTTATTAGGTGCATGTCATGGAAGTAGGTGGAAGTACGGTATAATATTATTTTCAAATATATATATGTATCCCGATCATCATCCCCCGAAGAAGGCGAAGAAGAAAACAAGGCGCTGTCGTGGACCGCATTGTAATTGTGCTGACGTTTCGGAAATACACTATTTTCAATCATCAGAGTGGTGGGTTGTGTGTTCCTGCTTGCCGAGAGTTGGAATGCCGCGCAGCCCATCTGGTGTTGTAGCGATGGCTGACGCACGAGCGCTGAATTCCGTAAGTCATCCCGGTCATTTGCGCGGCGAAAGGCCCTCTCTGCCCGTCCTCCTACATCCCCCGTCGCCTGTATGTCTGTTGTTGTCGCCATCAGGTCTGTGTGCGTATCGTGTGCACCTGGCCGGCTACTACCGTCTCTCCTTCCATACTCGGGTGGCTGGAACGGTTGGCATTCAAAGTGCGGACCCGGCTCACATGTTTGGGCTCGTCAGAGGATTGATGACTCATGTCGGCCGTTTAAGTCGCGACTAGTTCTCCTCCCCTGCCGCGTCGGTGGCCACTGTTGATGGAAAATAGTGTAGTTCCGAAACGTCAGCGCAATTAAAGTGTGGTCCACGACAGCGCCTTGTGTTATTCTTCGCCTTCTTTGGGGGATGATGATCGGGATAATTTATCTGGACCTCGTATCTTCGCCTATGTTAATATATATGTAAATATAAGACGAAGAGGCGATCACGGGAACCATAGTTTTACTTGCCTGACGTTTCAAAAACGTACAGGCTTCCGTCATCATAAGTGGGGGTTGTAACGCGCTTCACAGTATTTTTACTAGGTGATAGTCAAAGTCAATAGGGTTTAAGCCAATGCAAAGGAACGTGGGCCGGGGTTTGGGAGGGATGTTCAATCATCTGTGCCTTGAGGCGGATAAGTCTCAGTCAAGGGGTCTCCCATCGGATTCTCCTGTTCGCGCATCGCCCACCGACCAGAGGCAACAATACGACATCTCGCCATGCGGCCGAAGAAACCCCTGCCCCAAGGTGAAAGCGTAAACATCGTTTACCGGGTCAAATGTGATTTTTGTATGATCAACTATGTCGGAGAGGCTGGGAAGCGGTTTTAGACCCGAATGGCAGAACACAGCAGGGCTGTAGATTGGATGGACCAACTTTCGTTGGTGGCGGAACACTGCGCAAATTTCAGACACACATTCATCTTTCAGAATGCCGAGTGGTCAGGGAAACAATCGAGGCCTGGAACACGAGGACATCCTCCATTAACTGTTGTGTGTCGCTTCATACAGCCTACCAGCCCCTCCGAAGGAAACTCAATGAAAGGAAAAGTGAACACGAAATAAGACGGAACGTGAATCCAGGCTCTTGAGAGCTCATGGTTGACACACACGTAGCTGCACTTCAATCGGAAGGAGCAATTATCAGCTTAGCCACTTCATCCGCTCATTCCACGGGTAAGAATCCAGATGGACATATTAACCCAAACAGAATCACTGGCCTATGACGGCAGTTTAGATCAATGAAAGCTGCACAGGTGCGAACAGGAGAATCCAATGGAAGATCCCTTGACTGAATTTGAGCCTTACATTGTTTTGCTCTCCATTCACGTGGGAATTTATTTTCCTGTATCCTATATAGGATATTATCCTATATCATATATCTAATCCTCTGCTTTGTTTGTCTGCATTTATGATCATGAGGTCATATCTACAGTACGCTGCTACCTTTTTAAATGCACCAAAACAAGTTATTTTATCTACAACATATCGAGAAGGGCTATTTGTCTACAATAAAAGTAAACTGACCGTGCGCTGATTGGCTGCTTTAATGCTGCCAAGGGAGCCAAAGAAATCGGGAAAAATAGAATTTCTCGCATTATTGCGGAACGTTTTAAGCATAAATATGAAGGTTCAGCAATAATTTGATGCAAAAGAATGCATTAGGGAAGAATGAGAATATGGCAGAGCAATGTCTGCAGCCCGTAAACCGATTACAAAACAAAAAGTAAACCTCTAGGCTAAACCATAGCACTAACACTAATCCTAACCCTAACCTTAACCTTAACCCTAACCTTAACCCCAACCCTTACCTTAACCCTAACCCTTACCTTAACCCTAACCCTAACCCTAACCTTAACCCTTACCCTAACCCTAACCTTAACCCTAACCCTAACCCTAACCTTAACCCTAACCCTAAACTTAACCCTAACCCTAACACTAACCATAACCCTAAAACTAACCCTTACCTTAAAACTAACTCAAACCTAGCCCTTTATGCCTTTTTAACGAAAATGTACGTTAAATAAATAATTAGAACATCAGCATTATGTAATTGGTTTTTTGGTTGCTTTCGGTGCACGCCAATGTTTGAGTTTTATTTAGCCGGATGAGTTTCAATATAGGAAAGGAAGCTGTGCAGAATACTAATCGTAAGAATTTGTAAATGCAAGAAATAGAAGAATAAAAATCATTCTAAAGTGATTTAAAACGCAAAAAAGTCTCACAAAAAGTATCCTATCAGCGCACAGCGACCTTGATAAATTTTACTTATATGATGATCAATAGTTCATCTCCAACATATCAGCATCCCAATATTTGTCAAATGCAGCCAATCTGTCGCATATGTAATTCACCAACAACATTAACATCGACAATTCTCTGTAGGATGACAACACGAAGAAAAAAGCGTGTGAAGAAGCGGAAGTGGAGAAGTTAAAAGCTGATCTGTCTCCATTGTTGATGTGAATATCGTGAAAAACTTGACTTGTGAGTATTACATGACCTTTTACCTTTGTCCTTTTAAAAGGACCGTTTATTTACCTTACCGTCTACTGTCCGTGAATGAAGCCATTTTTGCTGACAATTCAGGTTTGTAAAATCCCCAATATAGCATTCTTCTTCTTCTTCACTTATCCGCCTCAAGGCGTAGATGATTGAACATCCCTCCCAAGCCTCGGCCCCCATTCCTTTGCATTGGCTTAAACCCTATTGACTCTGACTGTCACCTATTATAAATACTGTGAGGCGTAGTGCAACCCCCACCTCTGATGATGGAAGCCTGTTCGCTATTGAAACGTCAGGAAAGTAAAACTATGGTTCCCTTGATCGCCTCTTCTTCTCATTTATGTCCGTGGACTGGGATTGTTGCTTCTTTTAGCAATCTGTACATGACGGAATGGATCTGGCAAAGCCAAGACAGACCGGAACGGCCGTTGCTGTCTTTTTAGCCGTCATCAGCTAGTCATATCCAATCTTAGGGGCTGGAACCCCCGAGATTCAAAATTGAAATTTTGGTCATTGAGTGTAACACTCTACCTCCACTCCATCATACGTCTGAGGTCGCTAAATGACAGCCTGATATCACTCCATTGGAAGCTAAAGGCACTTCCGGGACAAGTATATTCTCTAGCCTGATAGATTAGCTGAACACCCCCGTTCCAGCATATTCACGATCCAAATCGACAAAGCAACGAGCCCATGGTGCAGAATTAGAGTAATAGACTCGATGACCAAAGGTCCCGGGATTGAATCTCAGGGGGTTCCAACCTTTGAGATTGGGTATGACTGGCTGATGACGGCTAATAAGCCAGAAATTGCCATTTTGGTCTCCCTGTCTTTGTCTGATTCACTCCATCATATGTCTGAGGTCGTTAAGTGACAGCCTGATTTCAGCCAAGTCACTTAAGTGAAAAGTATATGCCTAACTATCCTTCTGACTGCCATCATGAGGGCACTATCGTATGCTGGATGCCCGTACGCTTTTGAAGCGTCAAAAAGATAAAACAATGATGTTCGAGATCGCCTTATCTTTTTATTGATGTCCGGGGACGCGCATTTTCGCTTCGATGATCAATATGCATATAAATATGATGCTAATAGAAGCGATATTTAAAGCATTTTCCCCGGTATTAATTTGAAGCAACACCAAATAGCAGAATTTATTCGCGCGAATAAATTTTGAGAGCGCTTCTCAGCTGCTTCCGCTCCATGCATGAAAAACGAAATATTTAAAGAACACAGCAATTTGAATTTACACAAAATAGATAAAAAGCAAGGTTGTGTCAACGTGGCAAGTGGTCAATAATTATGTCAACTGTTAAACTTGGGACTAAAAGTAGGGAGGGTATTTAACAAAATAAAAGTGTGGTTGGTATTTACAAGGGTAATTGAAGATTGACTACATGGTCTAGTCGCTTACATAGGTCGGGTTTCTCCCGCCGTATGTAGGATGCTTCCATGTAACGTAAGGTTTGGTTTGTTCGTGCTCGAACAAGAACGCGGAAAGACGTGTTAGTTTCAACCGAGTGACCACTGTCTAGTTAGTGTTTTGTAATAGATAAGCGCGGTACTATGTTCTCCTTTTTTAGAAGCCAAGTAGGCAAATGTTCAGCAGCTCTTGTTGCCAATTGCCTTTGCATACGGCCAATATACTTGCATCCGCAAGTGCAGGCGAATTCATATACGCAGTTTGAGGTAGCGTGCGAAGGCAAGGCTTCGTTTGGCCGGTTAATTGGGAGGCTTTTAGTTGGAGTGAGGAAAACAGGTTCGGCTGCATTGTAAGTTCTTTGTAAGGAACAAATTTAGCTTTCGTTTAATTGTATTCGTAATGTTGTCTCCTTTAAATGGTAAGGTTTCAAAAACGGGCTTTCTCAGAACCGACTGGTCCATAGATTTTGGCCGTAAAGAGCTGCTGTATTTTTGAATGAAACGCAGGGGGTAGCCACGCATGAGTAGGGTTTCTTTTATGCAAACAAAATCTGCTGGTAGGCTCTCGCTGGAGCAGATATTCTTGGCTATCTAGAAGATGTTAAGTATCAAATTCCGTTTCCACTGTATGGGCAAAAAACTGGTAAAATGTAGGTATTGGCCTTTCCATGAAGTCCTGTGCAAAACGGTGCGCCCTATTGACCCATCATCCTCTCTGAACAGGAGGACGTCAAGGAAAGATAATTGGTTGTTCTGCTCCATTTCTATCGTGAAATTAATCTTTTGATGCAATGTATTCATCAAAGTTAGAAGATTTTCAGCATCTCTTTTAGTATCAACAATAGCAAATGTCTGAAGAAGAAGAAGAAGATGCGATCACTGGAACAAGGACTTTATATTCCTGACGTTTCGGATTCCGTCGGGAATCCTTAGTCAAAGGTAATCGTAAACAGGTCTGCGCATGTCTCAGACCTATTTACGATTACCTATGACTAAGGAATCCCGACGGAATCCAAAACGTCAGGAAAATAAAGTCCTTGTTCCAGTAATCGCATCTTCTTCTTCGGAACTGCTGCCTGGAACTCGTATATTCTCCTCTATTAGCAATAGCGAATATGTCATCCACATATCGTTTATATATTGGTTTTGCATTAAGTTCCGACGAAACCTTTTCCTCTAAGTGACCCATGAAGATGCCTGCAAAGATAGGCCCGAGTGGGCTCCCCATTGCTACTTCATCAATTTGTCACGTTGACACAACGTTGCTTTTTATATATTTTGTGTAAATTCAAATTGCTGTGTTCTCCAAATATTTCTTTATTCATGCATGGAGCAGAAGCAGCTGAAAAGTGCTCTCGAAATTTCTTCGCGCGAATAAATTCTGCTATTTGGTCTTGCTTAAAAAAATCGAAGCGAAATTCAGAGTCCTGGGCATAAATAAAAAAAGGAGAGCACGAGAACCATAGTTTATTTTCCTAACGTCTCAAAAGCGTCATCAAAGGATGAGTTTTACCGTGACTCATAGTATTTATAGTGACAGTCGCAGTCAATAAGTTTTAAGTCAATGCAGTGGAATGGTGCCGAGGCAGGGAGGGATGCTAAATCACCGCTAGCCTTGAAGTGGATTGACCTTAGTAAAGCGGCCTCCCGTCGGGTTCTGTTGTTAGCGCTCGCGTAGCCGTTATCAACCCAAACTGTCGTCCCAGGCTGGAAATCCTGTTTCGCTCGTATCTTTATTCAGTTTAACCCTTGCAGGAGGAACAGATGAAGGGCTGAGCTGGTGACTGTCCTTTCCGGTTGTGGTGCGTTTACGCGTCTGTTTACTATCGGCTCGTATGGGGCGGGATTCACGTGCTTTTTGTGTTCATGTTCTCAATTCACTTTAACTGAAGCTCGTTCGGAGGGCTTGGTAGGGTGTGGGAAACGCCACACAACAGGTGCTCGAGGTTTTCCTCGTGTGCCACACCTCGATTTTTCCCTTACTACGTGATCATTTCCTCGACCTAGAATTTCGACATTCTGGAATGCGAATGTGCGTCCAGTGTCTGCGCGGCTTTCCGCAACCAAAGATAGTGGGTCCATCCTCCTTACTGCCCTGACTTGTTCTGCCATTCAGGTCTGCAGTCGCTTTCCAATCTACCCAACATATTCGACCACGTGGCAATTAAATTTGTCCCGGCATAAGACGTTTGTGGTTTCACTTCGGAGCAGGGGTTCCTTAGGCCGAATGACCAGATTTCATATTGCTGCCTCTGGTCGGTGGGCGATCCTGATCCCGGTGATTTTAATAGGCGGAAGACTGTCTCCGAAATGCCATCAATATATGATAGCGCAGCCATTATTTGGGTTGCTTGGCTGCTGGCTCTCCATTCGGTCGCGTCTGTCTGCTATGTTCGATGAAAATTCAAGGAAAACCGTTGGCCAGGAAGAGACGCTGGAGGTATCTTAAATTGAAATTTCGTTCGTTCGGCTCGCTGCATTGTGTTTCTGCCCGTTTGTATAACGTTTGCATATAACTGCGTTTGTAACATGCCAGGTGCTTGCTATGGTATCTTTGGATTTGCCACGTATTGGTGGTCTTCCTATGCACCATCGTTTCGAGGCTCCCATTGGGTTTCCGATAAACGAGAAAGTTCGCAATTGGTTGTTGCTTTCAGCCTCCATCGTAAACTGGATGAGAGGGAAGATAAAATTCAGGAGTTCGTGGAATTCCTGAACCATTTCTCGCTCAAGTATAACGTAGGTATCGTTTAAATAGCGAGTCCAAAAACTTTGGCCGATAGTTTGCGAACACGAGAGCTTCTCAATTTTTGAAAACTGCAATGAGGCCAGATATTGACGATCCCATAGGTGTCAGTTTGACCTCTTCGGTCCTTGTCCCTCGAAGGTAAGAAAAGGTCTTCAGGCGGAATTTAAATAGTTGGACGAGATATCCCCATTTCACCGGTATCGCATTTGCAGGATGAGCGGATGAAGCGTCTAAGCTGTTGATTACTCTTTCCACCCTCTTATTACGAAAATGTTTCTGTTCTATATTTTTTTTCACTGAGTCTTTTGGAGGGCTTGCTAGGCTGTGGGAAGCGCTACACAACTGTTGATGGAGGGTTTTCCCATGTGCCAGGCCGTGGTTGTTTCCCTGATGACGTGGTCATGTCCACGTCTTACCACTAAAGATAGTGGGTCCATCCTCCTGACTGCCCTGATATGTCCTGTCATTTGGGTCTGCAATCGCTTTCCAGTCCCTCCAGCATAGTCGCCTTCCAGAATGCCGAAATTCTGGGTCGAAGTAGCGTCAAGCAAAAATAACTAAGCTTGATGATTGTCACCTTCCGCTGACATCTTCGTAGCTTATTTTACAACGAGTTTATCAAGTCAACATAATCCGAGTGCGTTAAATATTGGAAAAAATGAGGAATAAACAGTGATCACAGGTCAGGCTACATGTTCGGCGGGGCTGCAATCATAAAACTCTACTGATCTTTCTGCCCGGAATATTTTTCAGAAAACACTGTCGCATGGGTTTTTCAACGCAAAGCGCTGTCCTGTTGTAAGAAACCCAGTGTTCCCCTTCCTTTCCAAGCATCAAACCATAATGGATTAAAGGGTTTAGTTTTTGTCGCCTTAAGCCCGTGTCTCCGCAGCTAATTTCACTATGACTGCATCGCGTGAATATTACATGAGTGCGTGTTATCTGACGAAACGATGAAAAAGATGAGGATTTCTCACGTTCGGCGAGGCTGCAATCACAAAAATTCACTGCCCCGAATATTTTCTGTGCTCATCAGTTACTGTTTCACATTGAAAATATTTTAATCTCGCAATGAGGTTATTCGATTGCTAATGAATTGCCACTTCATAGTTGTTGGAACATAGCGATATTGAAGACGAGAGAGACAAAACCATATTCTAGGCTTTGTGTGGCAAACAGATTGCCTTTTAACATTTTATAACTTCTAAGAATCATTAAGTCATGCCAAGAACGACAAAGCACTAAAGCTGCCGCAAAAACGTTATACCTTCGGCTGATGACGCATCTCATTGATTTGGAATGGAGTACCGCTGGCGATTGATACTCATCATCTTGCAGAGGGCGTCTCAATGGTGCGATTTACTGAAGTATATAAATGAAACGTGCTTTTGCGTTTTCTTCACTGACCAATAAGTGAAGCTGCAATTGCCTGCAAGAACACACGTCTCCGACCAAAATTGGACCAGTTGCGTAAAATCTCTTCTCAATTCCAGGTGAGAGTAAGCCATCTATTTTAAATATACATTATACAATTATTTTATTTTAAGTTTATTTTAATGAGGCTCCTTTGTATTTGCGGCTAATTAATCTAAGGCGAAGTGTCGGAGAAAAATGAATACATACTATTTCATCTGCCCTGCTTAAGCGTACGACATAGCACAGTAACTTTTATATCTCAGCCAAAATTCTGAAATGTAGTTTCCATTTGAATATAATTACACGGTATGGTTGTAGCATACTTTTTAATATCAAAACATTTCAGTCAACTCATGATACCGACCGGTGAAGAAGCTTTCTTTTGAGCATCAGCAAGGAGTTTATTCTAATTAAGAAAAGAATATTTTTCATATTGATTTTCACCGTTGAATAAATTCAAATATGTATTGTAGAAATAATGTACAGAAAATCCTGTATCGTTTGGTAGAAAATTACCACTTATTAAAGTTTTATACTTGAAGAAATTGTACCTTTCGCACTAAAAACAAATTTATAATTATGAGAGTTTTTACGACCAGGAAATGCGCATTTATCAAGAGATCCATCTGCCAATTTGGTAATACTGTGTATATATCATGCAAAACCATATGACATCTTCCTCAAACTCTAGGGCGGTATAGTAGATGTTAAAACTTATAAAATGCCGTGGTCTAGACACGAAATGCTATGCTGCGCAAAGCCGGTGCGTAAAGTATGTTAGCTGCCATGAGTAAAAAAGAAATAGGTTAGTTAGAAATTATTATTATTGAAAGAGAAAAAATGAATTTTAAATAAAACCTCGAAATACAGATAATGATTATACTAATACGCACTGATCTAGCGTTGAATATCAATGTGTTTAAGGCAGGGTACCACAAATTTTAGTATTTTTAAAATTGACTATTAACACGTAACACAACCTCAAAGGTAGTAGACACAGAAATGGACCAATTATCAAACTTTGTTAATTGAATATGATTATTCTGTACATGGAAAATTTCTTCTTTTGCCTGTGCAAATGTCTGTTGATAATTGTAAAATGATTTTCTATGGGAATCAGATTCGGGCTGCCTGTAGGACAAAAAAGTTAACAGGACACACACGGAGAGACTGGCTATTTACTAAGAAGTGTGATTCGGGCTGTAATTGTTGTTGAAGTCATACCATCTTGAGTATATTATTCAATATTTTCTATCTTCAAAAGGAACTTCATTTTGAGCACTAGCAAAAAATATATTCTGCAAAAAATGACTACTTTAGTAATAAGAATTCTTCTCATTGCTTTTCAATCTCCTCATAAATTCAAATATGTTCGGTAGAAATAATGTAGAAAAATTCCTTCCTTTTGGTAGAAAACTACGCCTTATCAAAGTTTTATGCTTTAAAAATGGTACTTTTTGCATTTAAACAAGTTTAATTATTATGGGAATATTAACGACCATGAAATGTGCATTCATCAAGCAATAAATCTGTCAATCGGATAATGCTGCTTTCAAATCAAACAACTTGGTCTGCAATCTGCACGCACAAACAAGATCATTTTCCGCAGCGTCTAATAGTCTAGAAAATCCCTGCGATATCGACAAACTTAGAATTGGGCCCAATTCTGCCCCTTTATGCCCTTAATAAATAGATCTGAATTGATTTTCCTTCTAGTAAACAGCATTTTACGCCACAAGTCAATTCAATGAAGAACAAAAAACAACCTCAAATGTGTGCTTAATCTCCAAATCCTATTTTTATTTTCACACAGCATCAGATATGCAATCTTTTGTTTTGCAACAAATGTTGAACTCAAGCGTAATGGCATATAGGGCTCACAATTATTTAGAAATTTAGAAGCTTTTTTAAAACCGAACTGTACCCGCTCGTCAAACATAAAATAAGTGCAAAAAAGAATACTCTGGTGCACGTAGCAAAATGGGAAATGCAAGCCAGTATCTTGCCTTCCCACAAAATAAGGGCTTAATTTTCTGCTAAAAATGCACGAGCTTACTTTTCTGTGTATACCGGAGAAGTTCTCAGTATATTTTTTCAAACAATAGGTCCCGGTTGTTAGTTGCAACAAAATGTATGCTTCGATATTTGCGAATCTGAACACCTTCTGCCTGTTCCGTTTCAAGTTTTACATTCATTGATCTGCTTCTCAATATTATGAATGTCTTGACCGGGTTCGTTTGGGGCGTAATAGAGAAATCTTATGAATTTTCATGGCATTTCATAATAAACATGATGACATTCACTTTTTCCGACGAACTGAAAGATTGTGCTCCTATAATTTTATTTCAGCTCTCTATGAAACAAAAGGTAACAGACTTGCAACACAGGATTTGGCGAACTCACTGTGTTCTTCTTATCCCGATAGTAATATCCTTACAGACATTTCAATTTGTGGAAGGAAAAACGAAAATTTATAATCTCTGATCGATTGTTGTATTTATTGATATTTTTTATAGTTTAACACGCAACAACAAAAAAAGATTTTCCGCAGCGTTTAATAGCCTTGGAAATCCCTTCAATATCGACAAAATCGGAATAAGGTCCAAATCCGCCCCTATTTGCCCACGAATACATAGATCTGAACTAAATTTTGTTTCTAGTAAGCAGCATTTTAAGCCACAAGTCAACTAAATGAACAACAAAAAACAACCTCAAATGTGTGCTCAATCTCCAAATCATATTTTTATTTTCACACAGCATCAGATATACAAACTTTTGTTTTACAGCAAATGTTGAACTCCAGTTTAGCAGCACATAGGGTTCACTAATATTCGAAAATTTCAAAACTTTTTCAAAACCGAACTATACCCGCTCGTCAAACATAAAATAAGTGCAAAAAAGAGTTCCCTCGTGCATGAGTTCTAAAACTTATATAGGAGAGGTAGCACTGGTGGCCCACATTAAATTTGCTTTGCGCAAGCCTCGCATTTTCTACGGAACCAGAGGTAATAGGAAATGGAAAATTGGCAAAAGACTTATCGGGTTTGCGGAAAGGTAGCGAATGGCAGCTCAAATGCTCGAACCTAAAGAGAAAACCTATGCCAACGGAGTAACCGCTTTTGTTCGGACGACAAGAAAAGGCAAATCCCAACTGTATTGTTTACTATACACAAGTATTACATAACATAACATTACATAAGCATAACCCTTAAACTAACCTTTTCCTTTATCCCTATCCGAAACGCAATCCTAACAATAACCCTAACACTTTACATAGCCTTGAGCCTACACCCTAAGCATGAGACGCAAGCCTGGAGCTAGGCCTACATAAGGTGTGCTATCAAATATACGTCTGCCAGATATGCAAATTGATTTTCAGCAACAGTGAAAACCAAAAAGAAAAAGACGTACTACTTAAAAGCCATTTTAAATAATGTTTATATTGCTGACGGCTTCTTATGTTGTGATTAATTTGCATGCTAACCAAAACTATAATCATTCTTTCTACGTATATTTGCATCTAAGGCAAATTTCAAAATTTTTACTGACAAAAACAAATGCATTATGCTCTCTGCATCCTAACCTTATATT
>JAYGXS010000008.1:11019367-11031653 GCA_036362985.1 Ligula intestinalis
GGTCGATAATAAGGACTTCATATCTTCCGAAGTTAAGTGTTTTCGTAATTTGGCTTTAAAAGCTGCTAAGTTGGACGACAGCCTAATTTTTAGAGGAATATTATTCCAGAGGAAGGCATAATTGGAGGCAAAAAAGCGAGGGGGGGGTGCAATTATCCTGGAGGAATTATGAGTGGCATAAGGTCTATCTGCGGGAATAAGAGCGTTGATCCGTGGGAGGTTAGGACTAGAGTGAACGCGAAAAAGTACGCAGAGGCTCGCTTCGAGTCTTCTAACCCAACAAAATGCCATGTTTGCTAACTGACATCCTTCCGTATAAGAAATAGTGGATCGAGGGAGAGCGAATATTTTTCAAGTAAACACCCTCTGTACAACTTCAACCTTACCGCGTTCAGAAGCATTCGTTAGACCAAAGAGGGGACAACAGTATTCTAGGATGGGTAGATTATACATGCGATAAAGTTTTAAAATTATTTCCAGCAGGGAGAAATTATGTGATATAAAACCACATATCTGTGCCACTGCCGCAGATATTTGATCCACATGAGGCAAAAATGCTAATTTATTTGTGCAGCTTAGACTTAGGTCTTTTATGTTGGATTGTTCTGAAAGTGGAGCATTATGAAAAACCAGGGGACGAGGTAGCTTGGCGGGACCGGAACACATGAAACTACACTTGGATGGATAAAATTCCACTTGCCAGGTTGCTCTCCAACGTGAGAGGGTAAGCAGGTCCACGCTTATTTTCTCAACGCATATACCGGCTGTGTCCTTAGAAAATGAGTATATGCACTTGAGGTCGTCTGCATAAATGAGATTGTGTGATTTTTTCAGAACAGTCTAAATTTAATTTATGTATAGAATGAAGAAAAAAGGACCCAAGACAGCGCCTTGAAAAACGCCACTCGTGATCAGCTGAGCAGAGGAGTAACTGTCGCCTACATACACCTTTTGGCTGCAGTTAGACAAGTAAGAACCGATAAGGTCAAGGACAGGGAGACGGATGCCAATGGCCTTTAGTTTTACCAGTAGCCATTTGTGCGTCACCTTGTCGAAGGCTTTGCTCAGGTCAAAGTAGATAACAACCACGGATTGCCGCTCGTTACGGAGGGGAGTGAAATGATTTAGAAAAGCTTAATGGGATTTCTCGCTAATCGAGCCGGTAGAAAACCATACTGCAAGTCGTTTAAAAGCTTGTTTTTTAGGCAAAATCAAGAATTTGATTAAAAATGATATTTTCCAGAAGTTTGGCTAGGGCCGAGATTTTATGAACATCTCAGTAGTTACTTAAATCCGATCGAGATCCTGACTTAAAGACTGGAAGAATAATGGATGTCTTCCAAGAATCAGGGAAGAAACCGTTTGAGAGATCGACTGAAAATATCTGGCTAAGCAATTTGGGAAAGGTCGACACTCTTTTGATAACTGGGTTTCGAATACCGTCAGTTCCTGAAGAGTGCGAATTTTTTAAACAAATTATATGCTTACGAATTAATTCTATAGGGAAATCAATGTTCCCGAGAGTATTATCTGAGTATGGTTGAAACGACGGGATTGTTTCTGATTTTGTCGGAAGATGCTTCGCAAAAAATGAATTAAACATTTCAGCTTTCTCAGACTCATCAAGTACAAATGTTTTGTTTTCATTTAGCAAGGTGGGTTTTTCATCACCTCCTTTAGCGGAGGACCTACGACGGAACAGTTATGCAACCGATTTCGCAGAGTTTAACTCGCTCAGTGCGCAAGATTCCCTGTGTTGATCACGCGCAAGACAAATCTTGGATGCTAATTCAAAAACTTCTGCGATTCTTAGATGCACAGACAGCGAAATAGTAGATCGATCTTTCAACTGCCTCCTCAATTTCTTTATTCTTGGCAAAAGAAAGAAAGGGACGGGGGATTCTGGTGTGTAAGGTTTAGCAATTTTAGTGGGCACAAATTCCAGCATTTTATTAGAAACGACCGACATGAGTTCAGTAAGATATGCAGCGTTGTTTATGGAAGAGAGACTCTGCCAATCTTATGAGTCAAAAAACTGTTGATTTAGCTTATATCTGCGAGGTCATAAGCACTAGCCTTTTCCGTAGAAGGAAGCGGAAGACAACAGTAAATTAATTTGTGGTCACTTTGGAAGATGTCCTGCTTAAAATCAACGAAGAGGGGAGCAATACCATTTGTAAAAATCAGATCTAGGAAATGATTCTGTCTTGTTTCGGAACGAACCAGTTGAGGCCAGTAAGAAAAATTAGCGGTATCTAGGAAAGGCTGATATCTTGGTGGACAATAGTTTAAAAGCCAGTCGATTTCAGGAAAATTAAAATCTCCAGCAATAATTTTAACTTCAAAAGCGGACTTTGAAATAAACTTGAATATTTCACAAAGAGGTGCATCTTCTTCAAATAAAGAGTTAGGAGGATTATATACACATCCGACAATCACCTTTTGCCGGGGTGCCAAGGTAGTCGAAACGAAGGACGTGCTATTTAGATAAAACGGAAAGTGCCTAAATGACGTTATAATATAGAGAAGAAAACCACCACCACGCTTATTAGTGCGATCTTGACGGTAGAGATCATACTCTTCTATGATAAAGGAGGTGTAAGAGATGATTGGATGGGTCCAAGATTCTGTTTTGCATATAACATCGGGCGTCATCGCAAAAACAATGGGTCAAAGCTGAGCAATTTTATTAACACTAGACCTGGCATTGAACACTATGACATCTAGTGTGTTTTGAGTGGCGGGACTATGGATATCGTTATTCATTCGAAAGAATTTGGAGGTGGGTAGGTAAACTGTAAGCCGTTATTATTTGGGGAATAAGTACTGACGGGTATGGAGCTATTCGCATATGGGTAGCCAATAATGGATGGCTGATTAGGTCTAAAATATCTAGGAACCACATTTTCTGGCATGGGAAAATGAGGAAAGGATAAACCAAAATAAGCGTCTGAACCATTAGGGTGGAAAGTGAGAGGGCTAGAAAGCATGTAAAAGTTTGCGAGTTTGGGTGGATGAGGGTGGGTAAAGGAACCATTGGGGGGGGGGGAGGGGCACGGTGACATAAAATTAATTGTGGCCATTTGTGTAAGGACTAGTGGTCTTAGCCAGTGAATCTCCAGTACGGCAACTCAGATTATATTTCAAACTATACCAGTTTGGTTTGCTGCCATGCAAATAAGATTTTTCGTGGGTCGAGCCCTACGCGTTCAAACACGCATTAAATGGGAGGATAATATGACTCGCATGGTCAAGGGAGGAGCTGAGTTGTGATGGGGAAGCGGTCAGCCTAAGCGCTTCCGACCGTGTTGGCGACATTATTGATGGGCTTGTTGCAGATATAAAGGCAAAGGAATTTATCGATCGTTGAACAGAGGAAGTATTAAGGCTAGTTGTAATCGCAGTAGATGGTGAAGTGGAGGGGCTTGTAGGTCATGACATCGATGGGGGTGGGTTAACTGGTGCATTCATGTTAATGGGCCTATGACTAGACATTAGGGAGACAGGGATAGCAGGTGTACTGACGTTTACGGGACTATGACAAGACATCTCGGGGGCAGGGATAACAGATGAACTGACGTTAGTGGGAGTATGACCAGATATCCGGGGAGGAGGATTAGCGGGTGCATTGACGCTATCAGGACTATGACCAGACTAACGAATAATAGGCTGAGAAGTCAATGATCATTTTGACTGGAGAGCCACCTTTCTTCGCTCCATTGGTGTAAGATCTCGGCAGAGAAAACTTTCAGTCATTTCCAAAAATCGAGAAATGCGACCTTGTTGAGCAAAGATTGAGTCCACCTCGATCGGTGAAAATAATTTAACTAGGATGGGTGGCTACTCGCTACGCGATTGGAGGTGCCTTGCTTTCGCAATTTTGTAGTTGAAACCACCCAAACATAGAAAATCTTTTGCGATATCAAAAGGCGACTTAGTGTGGAGGCATTTTTAGCATAAAGTTATAGCTTCACTTTTGTCGATCAAAAGCTTCCGTAGTTATCAGATGGATGAGGGAGTCTAACTTTTACAATGTTGCGAGGGCACATCTGATAACTTACCATCAAACAGCTTGCCTAGTATTGACAAAGCAGAACCAAACTTCATCATAAAGTTATTAAAGTCCTGTAAGGCAGATAAATCATTCTTATTTTTCATTGCCATTCTTGTATACAGTTTTTCACCATTTTTCCACTAGCGTAGTCTGATAGATTAGTCACTAGCAGTTTTTCGTTGCTTTTTTTACTGAGACGTTTTATATATTTGTAGAGATTAAGTCGCAACAATCCTCGCTGATAGATGCTTCTGTAGCCCAGTTATTTAACCGTTCGACTTTTACTTGAGGCGTCCGCGGTTCAATTCACAGCCCCGCCGACAGTTTTGTACAATTATCTAAGGCAATATTTGTTCTTCTATTTTAGATTGCAAACGAAACGACTTAATTCAAAATGGTATACTCGCCTTTGCGAATGTAACTTAGTGTGTTAAGTGATATTCAAAATAACCAAAATCTTCCGACCGTGTGTGAAATATTGCAAATATTTGAAGCAGACTGAGTAAACAATACGCCTTATTGCTAAAAAGCACTTTTAAATATGCATAAACAATATGCAGGATATTCAGGAAAAACTCAGCCGTTTGTAGATATTCGAGGTCCTGAATAACTGCTGATCTTCAGAAATGTTTGATGTCCTTAACGTTGTTGGGTTTTTCAGGCTGCTTTAAATTTTTCAGTTGTAGGCTACGGATTCAGTTTAATGATTTGAGAAAGAGATTCCACTTTAAGTCACTTTATTAAGAAAAAACGGCTTTCGCCCTTGAGCTTCCTATTCATATCCAAAAATTGCAAATGAGTTCAACCTTAAAGATAGCACTCAATACAGATGTAGGCTTAACATCAGCAATAGGTGTGAGCCAGTTGCCACCGGATGCTACTGACACTAAGTTCATTATATCTGTCACAGTTTCTCAGAAAATATAAATCAAGTTGGCATTTGAAAATTTCAACAGTATCTGAGAGTGCCACCTCGTCGGGGAGTCCATTCCACACTCTGACGACCCTTTGTGAGAAGGCGTTCCGTCGAACGTCCATATAGGCCGGCTTCCTATGCAGTTTAAAGAGAAGACCCCGCAGATGATCCGTCCGAGCCAATTCAAAGAATTCGTCAAATTCCAGGGTGCACTTACGGCCTCTGACAATTCGGTAGGTTTGGAGGAAGTCACCGCGGAGCTTAAAAGAAAGTTAATCAAGTTCAGTCTATCTGCCTTCATAGAGCAGATGACTGAGAATCTTGACCATTTTCGTAGCTCTCGCCTGCACTCGTTCCATTTGTATATAATCCTTCTTGAACCACAGACGCCAGGCCTGGACGGCATGCTACAAGTGGGACCGAACAAATGCTCCATACGTTTTCCTGAGGAGCTCTTCTCGATGTGGACGAATCCCCGCTTATCACAAACAACACCTGTGGCGCGCGTTTAGCTGCCTTAAGCCGCTGTAAAGATGGTTTAAGTGAGGAGTTTATCAGAACACCGAGGTCTTTCTGTTCTTTAACATTTGAAAAGGGTTACCCACCAAGGACGTGCTGAAAGGAATCATCGTCCTCATTGGTCGTTCTAGTGCGGAGCCTCAAAACTACACACTTACTTACATAAACGTTTAAGAACCAACGAGCAGGCCAGTTGCTAAATTTATAGACTCCCTTAAAATACTTGCCTATTGGCGTCATACTGATAGCCCTCCAGAGTTTGACGTCGTCAGCAAACATGATCGCGCTGCAACCCAGGTCGTCGATAGAGTCGTTGATATAGATTAGAAAGGGCATTGACCCTAAGACAGAGCCTTGAAAGACGCCACGCAGAACAGATGCGGGAGGTGACTTCAAGTCACCGATGCACACTGTTTGCGATCGCCCTTTAAGGAAGTCTGTGATCCCTGCCTGTAGGTTTCCAATTACCGATGATTTATACACTAGACGTTCATATAGGACGCTCTCGAACGCTTTTGTGAAATCCGTAAAGATGACGTTGACCTAACCATCTTCATCCAGTGCGCGAGACCACTGCTCAGTCGAGACCAATAGACTCTAGCACCTCAAAGAATTACTAAACTCGATGTACCCGAATATCCAATTTACGATGAAAGCAGAAAGAAATAATCAACTTCCCTTCCTCGATGTCCTGGTGCACCGTTTTTTCACTGGACTACTGCAAACCATAGTATTCAGAAACGCCACCAGACCGAAACAAATACTCCACTTTAACAGCAATCACACTCTGTCTCATAAACGTGGTTGCGAACGTACTCTCTTTCAAAGAGTTGAATCATATTGCACCACAGAAGCTGACAAAAGAGTTGAACAACAATATATACGTGACCTTTTTTCGAGTTTAGGAGTGCTCAAATTCTTTTAGTAACAAAAGCAAGTGCCAAGTAGATGGAAGATGGGCAGCAAATCCACAAAGCGAAGTCTGGGGGGCCATTCCCTACATAAAAAAGAGTCTCTGAAGCAGTCTCCCGACTGTCACAACCCGCTGGAGTAGGCATAGCCCATCGAAGTCAGGCGAAAATACACCACCGAATGATGCAACCTAAAGACTGACTGCTCCCTACCGAAATCTCTGCAGTTGTCTACAAAATATGTTGCAACGATGGATACTATAATTATGTTAGAGAAACAGAATGCAAATTGCGGACCCACCTACAAAAACAAAAAGCGGTGGCCCGGAGACTAGACCCTGACTTGCAGCTTGCCACACATATCGGAGAGACCGGCTACGACTTCGATATTCAAGGAACAAACATCGTAGGCCGAGGAGCCTGAAAAGCTGAAAAGATTGACGCTTGAGGCATAGTTCTCAGACGCCAATTTTCTCAACAGGCATTTGAACTTCCTTGCGGCCTACAAAGTCCTGCGCCATTACGTAAGTACACGACAGGGCACGGTCAAACCGAAATCAGGATTTGCAGACGAAAAGGGCCCTGTGACGAAACCACAGGAAGAGAGCGCAGGATTGCCAGCATCCTCCACCGCGGGGGCAAAACAGACCACAAGTTGCCGTCACGCCAAGCCAAAATCCACTCGTAAGGCCAGGCAGCGAATGACGGAAAATCAATCAGCCCAAGCCTAACACTTACAGCCGCAACTTTATACTGCTGACCGATAACAGTCAGTATTTGCTTTGACAAAGGACAGCGGGCCCAGTTGTCCGAAACGTCGGCAAATCTCCAAATATATGCCGGTAAGCAGCGGATGAATTAAAATTCATAGATCGGAATTCTGACATTTTAGAATTTACAGAGTAGTTCTGTCTGGAACCGTGTTAGAACCCTGAACGTAAGTTGTTCTTCTCCATGAACTTCATTGTCGCCTTCTTAATTATCTGTCCAAAATGACGAACACGTTTAAACTCACACCCAGTTTCCATATAAATGTAAAACCTGGTGCGAATTGGGTGAAAATACACGTATACTCGCCAAACTAGACTTCTGAATTCTGAATTATCGTTTCCATCACTTTGCCGCAAATATAAGTTAGGCTAACGGCCGATAATTGTGCACATTTGTTCGGGCCCCACCCTTGCATATCGGGTAAATATTTACTGTTGTCCAGTCAGATGGCAGACTTCCTAATTCAAAAGATATGTATCAGGGGCTTTGAAAACTCACTTGCTAATTCTTTCAAGAATTTGGCCGGTGTTTTGTCTGGACCAGATGACTTTGCTTCTTTGAGGTTTCGCAGCTCTCTGTCAACTACCGAAGTTGGGAATAATAAAGATTGAAGCGCTGGAACAGCGTCTTCAACAGTATCGTTGACATTGTCAAACGGAAGCTCGGTTTACCTAGTGAATGCCGAAGCATAGAACCGGCTACAGTACTCGGTTTTCTCGCCATTCTCAACTTCTGCCATGCCATTTTCATCTTTAAGAACCGCGGCCGGGTCCTCGTTTTTAATCTATTATTGATATAGTGGAATAGAATTTTGTTTCCGTATTCTAATGAAGTGGAACACAAAAACACAATTCACAAGTTGCAGAAAGTAATTAAGTACGTAAAATTGAAGTGGTAATATCCAAAATAGTACTGGCAAGATGGTATCAGAATCCTTACAGTCCACGTGGGAGAGCAGAAAGCACAGTAATGTCAAGTGTACAGTAATGACTCTGTTCTATAACAACGGCAACCTTTTGTGCAGGTGTTAGCAGTTTCTCCTACTACTTTTTGCTCATGTTTCTGATGAAGAATTCGTGAAGGATTTCGAAACGTCAGGCGAATAAATGTTGCCACAGCGATCAAATCCTCTTAATTACTTTCTGTCACTCGCATGTTCGCTTGTACCGGCAGCAGTGCATTAAGGTGTAGTCACCTTGGAAAAGGCCCTGCTAAAAATCGACGAATAGGGGAGCAATGTCGTTTGTAAAAATCAGATCTAATGTATTGTTGTCTCCTATTGGGAAGTGGGTCAGCTGAGACCAGAAAGAAATGTTATTTTATTGAAGAAAGGTTAAAATCTAGTACAGTAGTTTGAAAACCAGTTGATTTCAGGAAAATTAAAATTTCGAGAGCGAACTCTAAAATTCAATAAAAAGTTTCACTGAGTTGCATCATCTTCAGGTGACAAGTTAGAAGGATAATTGACACATCCAAGAATCGCCTTTTGCCGGGGCGACAGGATAATAGACGGGGAGCGGTAACTTCCAAAGGAGGACGTGGTATTTCGATAAAATTGAAATTGTTTGAAGCACGCTCTAATATAGAGAGGAAAACTAGCAACAAGCTTATTAAGGCGATACTGACGGTAGAGATCATCCTCGTTTAATATAAAAGAGGAGTCAGAAATGAGCCAATAAGTCCAAGATTTTGTTTTGCACATAACATCAACTGTCATCTCGAAAGCAATGGTCAAAGTTGAGCCAGATTATTTATACCAAACCTGGCATCAAGCACCATGACAGTGTGTTTCGAGTGGCGCCACTATGGCTATCGTTATTAACAAAAAGAATATGGAGTTGCGTAGGCCAGTATTAATTGGGGAATAAACATTGACGGGTCCAGAACTATTCACATAGGGATAGCCAATAAAGGGTAGCTGATAAGGTTTAAAATATCTAGTCCGCAAGCGATTTTGTTAACTTTTGTTTCAAATGACGAGGCCCTCAGGGCCTCAAATATAAAATTTACTTATTCAAGACCTGTCTAAGCCATGGAGGTCTGCTAGTCAAACTTTTCCACCAAAACTGACAGTGGTTTTTGATGAGCCTGTACAATATGTCCCGAAAAGATTTTCAGCCCTCAGTTAAGTTTCCAAGAAATAAGAAATCTCACTCAGTGCTCGTGAGTTCAGACTTCATTCGATCGAAACGACTGACTGTTATGGGTCTCTCAAGCATTGAAACTAGCGAGTACCTCTATAACAGGACAACCTGATCACTTTTACCTCCTGGTACCAGACATGAAACTATATCAATTTTATAATACAATTTCGTGAAAACGAAGCCCAGACAATGGACCTGTTGACCTTCGCATATCCTGGTAAGATAAGTGACGTGTTACATGTGAAATAACTTAAGCGTCATATTCAGAAAGCAACCTTCAAAGGCTAGATCAAAGCCATATGCGTAGGCCGAGATTCAGCTAATGTGAGGCGTTTTAAAGTCACTTGTGATCAGGATATCCGCCGTGTAGCAATCACTTTAAGCTTCTCTAACGAGCAAACATCAGTTACGGGGTCTATTCTCGGTCAATAGACTATTAGGGAATCGATACTCGGTGAACCTGATATTTAAATGGATAGTCAAAATGTCTCGGCAGTAAACACCAGCTCATTAGTTTTTGTCTAAAACCATAAGTCCGCTTTTCAAGTGTGTGAGTTTTTAGCGGTCTGGAATGTGCGATCAACTATAACTACTAAAGTAAGAGTATGCCATCTAATGGATAAAAGGCGGTGGCATGTTAGGACCAGTTTATTCGTGCACAAGGCAATTTTCCGTTACTTGTCTGTTTTCTTACGTGCTATTACAGCGTCCATTTGGGAGTGTGAACAGAAGTTCTTTGACAATACAACCATCTGTGAGCGAGCAACCAGCGGGGTGGTGCTTATGCGCTTGGGTGGGTTCGCGTGAGAGTGACTGCCTGGTTGTCGCGCGCGTGATTAGCTGAGTCATTTATGAGCGTATTGCGTTCTACATTATGGGACAGTAGGTTTAGCAAAGGATTCGTACGGCTGGGCTACCAGTATCGTGAAGGCAAGTGCCCCTTGCACATTTTCTGGAGGGGCTGGTGTTTGTAGGGCCATGTTGACTATTGCAATAGTAGCTGAATTGAGCGGAGCCATTGAACATGGATGCAGCTGAATATCAAGGGAATTGTTTCGTGGTGTGTGCGATTACATCGCTTCGCATGGCCAGTAATGTCATAATCAAAATGAACGTCAGTTTGAGAACATTCAATGAAACAAATGAAAAAAAACTGACGTGTGTAAATAATATTACATTTTAAATAATAAATTATAAAAATAAAAATTTTACAGCTGTGTAAAATGTTTAAAATTTTTTTGGGACACCCTGTATTTGATGCAACTATCAGAACACTAGAGTTGTAGGCCCTATGATATCAAAAAAATGGAAAACTTACCGATCAATTTAGCAGCCGGACGATCTGTAAGAAGGAAATGTTTTCTGTGAGGAGATAATGAATTTCTTTTTCCCATTGTATGTTTTTCCCTATGTCCTGACGACCCTTGTTTTAAATCATCGATTTCTCATAGGACCTTGCAGGTCTCCCGCTCACTCATAAGGCGGTGAGTATAATGTGTTTCCTAGTGGATTGTAAAAAATGTAAGAAGAAGACTTGGGCAGGTATAGCTTAATTCTAATACTGACATGTTAGGATGTGGAAATCACATTCAGGAGACATTGAAAGGCGTTAGCCCGGAGAACAGGTGCAAATGTGGAAAGGGCGGTACCCCCCTTATGGGTGACATGCCTGCTTTTGTTGGAGCACCGGCCTTAAGTTGATAAAGTTAATGATAGGATATGCAGAAACGGTATATTCACTTTCTTTGGAAATATTTGCTTGTAAATTTTATTTGCATCTGGCATTTTTTGTTGTGAATAATCATACGACATCGATCTTATTTTAATAAAAATCGGCCACTTCTCCCAGTACAGTGTCCGGTTTAGTCAATGATATTGCACTAGCAGCGCCGATCTTGGTTGAAACCCAATAGATGTTTGCCTAATTATCTGAGACGACCGTGGACCGTACTGCCTGTACTAAGCCGTTCCCTTTCTGGAGCATTCCTGGGAGTATATGTCTACTCCGCTAGGACGGTTGGAAGTCTGTCCACCTGACCAGTAATATTCACCACGCCCGACAAGCAGCGCAGAATAGCTGCATTGCTTATATATGTCAATACAGCGCCTTTGCCCTGCTGAGGGGGTTAGTTGTATGAGACAAATCGGTAATGGCAAATGCAGAAAATATAAGCAGATGGGTGCAGGTAGCGTTTGTCAGTCGATAACAGAATGCAAAGAAAGACGCAATTCAGAGGTCTGGATCGAATTTTTTCACAAGCTGGATGCAATGCACGCTTAATCGAGGCGCCTTGCAACGTTGCTTCTGAATAGCAGTCTCCCTAGGGTTAGCGGATATGTTTAAAATTTGTTCTCTTGCCCTTTACCATATAAGCCTACCTGACCGGAAATTGCATAAAACATGGAAGTGGAAAGTAAAATATAATTTTAGTGGCGACTTTTACTGGTTAATTTCAGCAAATTATGATTTTCTTTGGAGTTCAGTAAAGAATTTAACGTAAGCTGTGAACTTTGCCTTTGGAAATGAAGTAACAGCGATTTATTTGGGAAATAACATGCGATGATTCCCCTTTTTGTAAATCTCCTGTTTTTGTCCACTAAGATGTTTTTTCTTTTCTTGTCTTTCTCGTAACCCTTTGCCGCGTATTTTTTCAAAATCTTTTCCAAGCAGACTGGGTGGTTGATGGTTTTATCTCGAGATGGCATTGCACGCTGCGTTCACAAAAACAAATTGAACAAGGCATAAATTCTATCAGGTTCATGTATATTCTAATTGATTGACATGTTTTAATAATTTGACTCTGCAGTGTTCATACTGACTAAAACTCAAGTTACGGGTTATAGCGACTATGCGGTAATGCATAACTACGACTTCGGACTATATTCTTGAAAGCGAAAATCCCACTGCCTAAGGCTTATTATTATGGTCACGCTTTATGTCCCTGTATTTTTTTCTTCAGTTACATTTAGG
>JAYGXS010000008.1:11031753-11044646 GCA_036362985.1 Ligula intestinalis
GAGCTGCAGAGCCTCAAAGAAGCAAAGTCATCCGGTCCAGACAATATACCAGCCAAGTTCTTGAAAGAATTGGCAAGCGAACTCTCAGAGCCCCTAGCACATATCTTTCGTTCTTCATTTGAACTAGGAAAACTGCCATCTGAATGGAAAATGGCAAATATTTACCCGATATACAAGGGCGGAGCCCGAACGAAGGTTAACAATTACCGGCCCGTCAGCCTAACTTGCATTTGCTGTAAGGTGATGGAAATGATAATTAAGAAGACGACAATGGAGTTCTTGGAGGAGAACAATCTACTGTCAGGGCTCCAACACGGCTTCAGAAAGAACCATTCTTGCCTTTCCAGCCTTCTACTCTCCACTGAGCAGTGGACTCGCGCACTAGATGAAGATGGTAAGGTTGACGTCATCTATACGGACTTCAAGAAGGCATTTGATAGCGTCCCACATAGGCGTCTAATGTATAAATTGTCAGAAATTAGCATAAGAGGAAACCTGCTGGCATGGATCACAGATTTTCTCACAGGGCGATCGCAAACTGTGTGCATCGGTGACTCAAAATCAAACCCTACATCTGTACTGAGTGGCGTCCCCCAAGGCTCTGTCTTAGGGCCACTGCTCTTCCTTATCTATATCAACGACTGTGTCAACGACCTGGGTTGCAGTGCTATCATGTTTTCCGACGACGTCAAACTCTGGAGAGCCATCAGGTCTGACGCCGATAGGAAAGCGCTTCAAGAGAGTCTTGATCGACTTAGCTGCTGGTCTGCTCGTTGGCTTTTAAACTTCAACATTAGTAAGTGTGTGGTTTTAAGACTCCGTACTAGAAGGACTGATGAGGAGAACGATTCCTTCCAATACCTCCTCGATGGGCACCCGCTTTCAAATGTGAACGAACAAAAGGATCTCGGTGTTCTGATAAATTCCTCACTCAAACCATCTACTCAGTGTGTAAAGGCAGCTAAACGCGCGACACAGGTGCTGTTTGCGATAAGGCGGGGATTCGTAAACATTGACAAGGAGCTCTTCAGGAAAACATATGGAGCGTTTGTTCGGTCCCACTTGGAGTATGCTGTCCAGGCCTGGCGTCCGTGGTTCAAGAAGGATTATCTGCACCTTGAACGAGTGCAGGCAAGGGCTACGAAGATGGTCAAGAATCTTGGTCATCTGCCTTATGAAGACAGACTGACCGAACTTGATCTTTTCCCTCTCAATTATAGGCAACTCCGCGGGGACCTCATACAAACCTACCGAATTGTTAGAGGCCAAGACTGCGCCCTAGAATTTGATGATTTCTTCGAATTGGCTCGGACTGACCATCTGCGAGGTCATCCTTTTAAACTACAGAGGAAACTGGCCCGTATCGACGTTCGACGAAACGCCTTCTCTCAGAGGATCATTGGAGCGTGGAACGGACTCCCGGACGATGTGGTCCTCTCAGATACTGTTGACATTTTTAAACACAAACTTGGTTCCCATTTGCTGAGAAACTGTGGCAGATATAATGAACAAAGTGTCAGTAGCAGCACCTTGCAACTTGCTCACACTTATCGCTGATGTTTAGCCTACATTTGAAAATTTGTATTATGTACTATTGTTACGGTGGACCTATTATGCGATTATGGTTATGAATAGGGAGCTCAAGGGCGAAAGCCTTCTTCCCTTAATAAAGTGACTTAAAGTGACTTAATCGCACGTCATCCCGTTTCGGTATCGGTAAGGTAATGGACAGTGACCAATCAGTAAGGATGACTTCGGTAGTCCATATAATCACGTATAGCAGGTGTAGTGAGTCCGTCAAAGCAGAACAATAATTTTGGAAGGCTTCTGCTGGGATACCATCTTCACCCGCTGTCTTCTGAACGTTCAGTCGTTTGAATACTGATTGCAGTTCAAACCTCGTAGGTGGCTCGCAGCCACTATCGTATGAAGTTCCAATTGATAGCTGTGGGCTCGCAGGCGAACATATGAGTGATTCCAGTAGCTCACAAAAGCGCTCTAGCCACCGATCGGTTTATCTCGCAATATCAGTTATCACTTGACCCGACTTATACCGAAGGGTAGCGCAAGGAGGTTTATATTTGCTAGCTGCTTTACGCAAAAGTCAATAGAGCTGGCGTAAGCTACCCGAGTTTCAAGCTGATTCCATGGAGCCAGCTGACTAGGTCCAATGGTTCTAACAATGGCATCTTGTTGATCGTGTAGTTTGGCGTCTGATTGAGCGGTAGTTGTCCAAGTTTGACAACCAAACGATTTTAGCTTGTGACGGTGTTGAGATCTGGTCCTTCCTCGGCACAACCTGTTGTTGCAAGCCCGAATTCATCGCAAAAAGCAGCGCATCTGTCAAGTTTGGCAACTGAGTATTGGGCGAAATTTGTTTATCGACGCTGTGTGCAGGTTCGATGCGAACAGCGGATTGATCTCAGATCCGTGCAGGGATACTTACCTTGAACGCTACATGGGCTTCTGGATGTGACAATGCCATAAGTTTGAGGCGTTTTGGGCGCAGTCTCTTACTGCGATTCGACAGTCGGAGCTTAAAACGGACAAGTACATGATCTGATCTGAATTTCGCGCCTCCAAACGATCGACTGTGGGACACGATGGTGGCCCACCTCGAGCGTACTAACACATAGACTATGTGGTGTGACGTGCAGCCATCGCTTGGACAATATGTTTGCAACTGCCGATGAGGGGTGTGTTAGAAAGACGTGTGTATAACGACGAGAAGATTATTGTTTACAATTGTCATTAATCGTTCTATGTTGTCGCATTGTTGGCCCAGTCCGTATCTTCCGATGATGTGGCTCGGTCTCAACGCTCGGGCCACTCCTGGCATCCCAGTATCCAGCGGCGAAGAGCTAGGCTGTAGGGGTCATCCTGACCACTGCAGCTGAAATGTGTTCATTAAACTCAGTCCTTACTCCTTCACCCGCTTGCAATGGTGGGACCAAAAAGGCAACCACACATATAACTGCTATGGTGGTTTCGAAGAGGACTGCGGCCAGGTAGCTGACATGAAATTTTCTAATTTATCACTTATGCTCCATAGGATCATGGGCGAGCGCGTGTTCGCTGCCACTGGAAGTTGTTCGCTGACCCTTGGCGAGGTCACTGAGGTGCATCTTTTTACAATAGCACTTATCAACCACTGGACCAACGACGAGCACGCGTAGGTTGGGGCGTTGTTCGCTGACCCTTGGCGAGGTCACTGAAGTGCATTTTTTAACATCACTAATCCCTAACTGGACCAATGGCGAGCACTCGTAAGTTGGGGAAGTATTCGCTGACCCTTGGCGAGGTCACTGAAGTGTATCTTTGATTAAATTGGTATAAATTGTTGCGCGGACCAACTCCTGCACGTAAGTCGAGACGTTCTACACGACAAATAACATGCCTACTGAAAAGTAGGAAGTAGTTTTTAGTTGTAAGAAAATGATTTGCCTCACTAATCCTGCTTGCCCAGACTTCTTACAGGGATTGAAAATTTTCTCGCCAGTCGTTCCCATTCTGTGTGTAGGACAACAACCTCAAGGCCGACAGTCATCGAGAGCATTGTCGAGGCCCTTCGGGCCTAAAATACAAATTTATTTATTTAACGGAGTCACTCAAGGTTCAGTACTCGGTCCGACCCTCTTTCGGCGGGGCCCGGAGAGGCTGGTGTTTCAAGGGTACATAGTGCATATGCATCAGATGTGCTGGCTTGTCCTTCATCGCCGTATGTAGACGTAGCGCAGAAATCGTAATCTGAGTGGTAATTTTATAATAATTTAAAGGCGTCAGGTTACCTGGATGCCGCAATGTACCTATTTAAGCAAAACCATTCATTAAGCTTATTCAATTTTCCCCCAAATGTAAATGCATTCAGTAACTATTATGTATTTTGAATTAATTTGTTTCAATAATTAATAAAATACACGTATAGAAACCTTATAGTGCCTCAGAACTCTTCTTGATAATTTTCAATTTTACCTCCCGAGCTGCGGCCACTGAATATTCATGGTAGCTGACTACCATGAATATTAACGGGGCCAATCCCCACCTGGCCCACTCAGAGCCCCTTCACTCAATATAATTAATAAATTAGCTTAAAGATCAAATTTATCCACTAAATCTTGTAAAGTTTGGTTTACCTTTCTCCTCTGATCCCTCAAGTATACAGATGTATGGCCGGGCTAGCAATATCGCGATAATAGGTGTCCCCTGCGAGATTTTTTCCATGGGGGGCCAGCCGGAGCCAAAGTGATGACTTGCCCCACCTGAGCCCCTCTTGCCCCGCCTGAGCCCCACCATGCCCCATGTACCATATTTACTAAAATTAGCTTATAAGTCACTTTGATCCACCAAATATGATACATTTTGGTTTACTTTTCTTCTTTGATCCCTCAAATATACAGATGTTCACCAAGAAATAAATTCTCGAATAATAATTGGCCTTAATTAAATTCTGACGGGGCCATCCCCTCCTGGCCCCTCCTGAGCCCCTTCTGAGCCGGTGGGGCCACGTGTTTCAAGGGTGTATGGGATGGCCGTAAAAATGTGAGTGCATTTAAAATTTAGTTCAAATAGTTATTAGCTGTACGGATAAATAAATGGGTTTTACTTCTGCATTTTTATCCATATTTACCATCTTTTATAGAAATATATGTAACAAGTGGTTTTGTTCATACTTAAAGAGCCCGATACGGACAATGAAAGCTCTCCTGCCGATATCACTTGAAAAGGATCATTAATTTCTGTAAGAAATTATTTCATCTGTCAATAAATTATCCACAATCATTCATTTACCACCTGAGTTTTATGTTCTACGAGCTGCTACAGCTGGCTGTCTTGCCACTTGTTCGATTGCCAAATTAAATGGTCAATATAGCGAAAATAGGTGCCCATCTGCGAAAATGTGTTCACGGTGAGGCCAGCCGGGGCCAAAGTGATGGCATGCCCCGCCTGAGCCCCACCATGCCCACGGGGCATGGCGGGGCCCGGAGGGGCTGGTGTTTCAAGGGAAGAAGCAGAAATGCTGGAAGATCTTGGTATCTGGATGACAGACAACCTCAAACCTTCTACACAATTCTCTAAGGCGGCTAAAACTGCAACTTCAATTTTGAACGCCATCAAGCGAGCATTCATGGTTTTTAATGAAGATTGTTTCTCGAAACTCTTCAGTATCTTCGTAAGGCCACATCTTGAAAACGCGGTTCAAGCCTGAGGACCGTGGATATGGCAGGTTTATAACGTACTCGAAATGTTATAGCGCCGGCCCACGAAATTAGTAAGAGGCCAAAGTGTACTGCCATATGAGATCCCCCTAAGTAACCTTAATCTCTACCCTCTGAGTAATAGGCAGTTACGCAAAGATTTGATACAAACCTTCCGTATCCTGTGTGGCTTAGACTGCGTGACGACTTTTTCCAACTCGCCACTACAACTTATCTCTGGGGACATCTCTTCAAACTGCATATGCCTCAAATCCGGTCGTGGACCCATGGAATAACCTACCTGCGGCGATTGTTATGTCCCAATCTATGGAAATATTGAAACACTGACTTAATATACATATGTAACGCATGTGACAAAATAACCTTGAAACACTACTGCACTATGTGACGGTCTATATTTTCCTGACTGAAAACTTGTTAACATTGCTTCTAGTTCTTGAGATTTTGATGTTAAAAATAGGGAATTCAAAGGCACAAGCCTATTTTTCCTCAAATATACTGACTGAGTGACTGCATTATGACAAATGACGACGATTAACGAAAATCGGCCTCTTGTATGTTGATTGTTTGATTAGCAGCATGCGGGCCCGGACTTGCTGAACTGTCATCATACGTGGTGGAATTGGACGTAATTATTGTTTTCCACTTGTCTCTGTAAAAATGTTAGCACCGTTTATACCCATCATGCTCTTGACATCGCAGGTATACACTCAATCAAGAACTTACTTGACTCATTGGTTTGACAGAGTCCCTCTTCCACAAACGACGTCTTTGTGAATTTATATTTACTGTTGGTGATAAAATCCCGGGAATTGCGCGTACTAAACTTGTAATATCCTACGCTTCGAAATCCATCATCTCTCACTTTATTTTGCCAATGCTAAAGAAATTAAAGAAATATTTGAAAAATCGATCTACTAGTTTTTTATCTGTGCATCTAAGTATCGCATAGTTTTTCGAATTAGCATCTTTAATTCGTCCTGGAGGTGACAGACAGATAGAATCATGCGTACTCAGTGAGCTAAATTCTGCAAAGTCTGTTGCTCAGCTGTTCCTTTATTGGTACGCATCTTACCGAGGTCACGCAATTCCTCCGTTACTAAATGAGGATAAAACTTCGTTCTTGAAAATACTGACAAGGCTAAGTTGTTAGGTGCCTTCTTTGCAAAACATCCTACAACGGAATCTGAACCGGTTCCGTAGCTTCAACCATGCGCACATATTATTATTTTATCGATACCACTGATTTTTCCATATAACTAATTCGTAAGCATATAATTCTCCCGAAAAAAACTCGCACTCCTCGGGAACTGACGGTATTCCAAACTCAGTTATCAAACTGTTTCCATACTGTTCCATGACAATTCATTCAAAAGTCTGCCACGGTATCATATGTCTTCCTATAACTTCATATTAAATGTAAGAATGCTATTGTTTGCTATAAATTTATAGTCCTCGAGAGCATTCATTACCTGTAGCCCTTCAAATATACATGAAAATCCGAAAGAGTGTCGAGCTTCCCCCGATTGCTAAGCCATATTGCTCAAACGGATCCTTTCCTGGTTCATGGAATACCTCTACTATTCTTCCAATCTTTAAGGCTGGATCTCGTGTGCACGTGAATAATTATCAAGGTATTCAAAAAATCGCGGCTCTAGCCAAACATCGGGAAAAAGATAATTTTCAATAAAATTATCGATTTTTGCTGAAAAAAACAAACTTTTACGCGACCTGCAGCATGTTTTGCATCTAGCAGATCATTCTGAACGTGTTACTTAGCTTTCCTTAACCCATCCCACCCCTTTTGTAATGAGCAGCAGTCAGTGGTTGTGACATACTTAGACCATAGCAAAGCCTTCGACAAGGTGTCACACACGCGTCTTCTGGTAAAACTGGAAACCCTCGGCATCCAGACTCTTCTGTCTGACTTCAATGATTTCTATTTTTCCAACCGCAGCCAGGTCTTAGTAGGTAATTGCTACTCGATACCTCAGCTGATCACGAGTGGCGTTTTTCAAGGAACGATGGTGCATCCTCCATTCTTCATTCTTAACATAAATAAATCTTCAACAGAGCTTAGAAATGCACAAAAAATCATTCACGCAGATGACCTTAAATTTATTCACTCATTTTATGAGGGCATGGCCAATATTCGTGCTGATAAAGTTCAAGCAGAACTCATTACGTAGAATGGCAGTCGCCGAAAATTTAAGGTGGTATCGGACGGGGTGGTGGGAATGAGAGGAATGTAAACAATTTCCCCTTTCGCACAACCGGTAATAATTGTGGCCTATATCAGGTAGCTCATCAGACGCTGGACAGTCAACCTAGTGCCATTTCATAGCCGTGGTGCTTCCAGATTTCTCATGAGCATAATAGGCATGCCAAATTTCAAAATCAGTTAATGGGAAGGGAAGTCAGGTATTTCCAAACTCTTCAGGAATTCAATTAGGTAATTAACGCAAACTGTGAGATAAACTGTTGTACCGTAGGATCTGTACTATTTCACCCGACATAGCCTCATCCTAGTTCCGGTAGATTCACGTAAAAAGCAAGTAATCTATTGCGTGCATAATGAATAAGATCTGAAAATTTGGTAATATATCAAGTTCCAGCAAGAAATAGTTTGTATTAGTCGATGTACTATTTGAGATAATTTTCATCCTGCGAAGCCTCTTCGCTAATTCAAATTTTCTGTCGAAATTTTGTGCATACTTCTGCTTAGAAAATATCCTATCACTCACCTCCTATTCAATATCACACCTAAGCAACAACTGAGACGTAAATCAACCCATAATGCCAGTCCTCCTAACGATAAACCCATCTTAAGCCTAAATAAACTTGATCTTAGTGCTTTAGACAACTTTAGTAAGTTTTATTACCAATATGCTTGTCTGTTTACGGTCCTTGGTGCCATCTTTGATGGAAAGGTATCTATGCTCACATCTCAGCAATGTGAGATACTAGAGCCTTTCGTCAATATGGTGTCTACTGAGACCTGTGATCGGCAAGGAATAAATTTTAATTTTCTTTTGAAAAATGCTTCAAAAGATAAACAACCTATAGATTTTGCTGTTCAGTTTCGTTAATATTGTGGTTTTAATTTTAAAGTTGCGGAAGCTAAAAGACTTTCATCTCGAAGTAAAAACCCGCCGATTTTCGGAAAACGTTTTTCTGCGATAGAAGTAGACGTTATATATTCGCTCAGCATGAGCTGTCAGCCAAATATTTAAAGGAAAATGAACTTTACGTATGCAGGGATAAAACACCAATGGAGCGTCGGGTTTTACCCAAAGTAGCAAATGAAAACACTGGCTCTGCTTCAATTCAACCAAAAGTTGTCTCTGAGGCCGGCCGTCCCACTCAGGTAAGCCCACATCTCTCTGGATCAATTTCAGTTTCACATGATACTTCTCCCATTCACCTTACTCCTGATTCAAGTGAGATTGTAGCCTCGTCAAGTCGTTCTCCCTTTAAGCCAACCACGTCTGTGATAGCTTTTAATTCCGATAAACCTATGAATGCTCCTAGTAAATCTCCGTCAGTTTTAAAATTCGGCAATATGATTACCGATAACAACTCAGTATCTAACCCGGATCCAAACGCTCAAGCTAGCGCTTTTCCTAACCCCAAAACTCATCAACATCCCCAAATAATTCAGCCAGCTAATAAAGTTAACCGTTTTTCAAAACTAGTCATGCAATTTTCGAAGGCAAATTTTCCGCCAAATTATGATATGATGCCTCAAAATCCTATTTTCATGCCTTTCCTGGTTTTCCCATGTCACACTTCAGCCGTTCCTTCTATGGATCTCTTTCTAATATGCCTTTCTACAATATTCCTTGTTCTTTTGATAATAATTACCCTACAAACTGTAGACCAGGCCACCTTGCTTTCCGCCTTTTGTTTCTCCCATGCCATTTCCCTCTCCGCCACCAAGTTTTCCTTTTTTATAAATACTGATGAGCGTAATCTGCATTTGATGGATACGCTCAGTAGAGTCTCACTCAATGCGAGATCAGTTGTTAATAAGATGACAGAACTTAAAACAGTAGCATTTGAGCTTGATCCAGATATGCTCTGTGTCACTGAATCTTGGACACTCTCTTATTTCTGCCTCGACACTCGCCATAGATAATTATAGTTTGTACAGACAAGACTGCATTGAAAACCGTGGCGGTGGTTACCTTCTTTATATACAATCATCCTTTGTACATTTCCCGTATCACCTGAGCAGTTCGTCATTTTCTGGAAATTTTGTCTTATTTCAGTCATCCTGCCGAACAATAAAAAAGCGATAATTGGGTGTCTGCAATCCCCCCTGTAACTCAAGTAATTTAATGCAGCTGTGTGAAATGTTTGAAAAAGTTCCAGAGACTCAATTCAATGTCAGAATAATTGTAGGGGATTTTAATCTGCCAGATATTGACTGGCATGCAAATACCTGTCCACCAAGATGTCAGAAATTGACACTATTAACGTTTCAAACATGTCGCAACTGGTCATTTCAGTGACCAGAAATGACAACATATTCAATTTAATTTTGCAAATGATGTCCACCCTCTTCTTATGAATTTTTAATCGTGATATTTTCGCAAGTGACAACGCCTTAATTCACTGTTGTTTTCCAGTCTCTCTTTCTAAAAAGCCCTAGGTAAAATGCAATAAACTCGACTTTTGTAACGTGAACCATGAATTAATAAATGATTTCGTAAGTACCCTAGATTGGCATAGCATATTTTCAAATAACGATACCTTCTTCATCCAGGAGCTATTGCAAAGCCTTACAGAAAGTACTCAGGCTGTTATCCCACTTAAGATTTTTAAACCAAATTCGGCTTCTTCTACTGTGCCACATTTTCTCCAAAATAGACTTAAGAAATTGCGAAAAAAACTTAAGGATACGTCTAATAGCTCTTAATCAGTTCACTTAAAAATAGCGCAAATAGTTATATTAGCGCTTAAAATAAGGCTTGCACGAGAGAGGCGTAAACAGGCCACATCATTAAGTGATGCGAATTCTTCCAGATCTGTTGCTCAAGTCTTCCGTCTTCGGTCGTCGGCTAAGCTTCAGAAAGTCCTTCCACCCTTACTCAATAGCAAAAACCATTTTGTTACAGAGGATTTGGAGAAAGCAACATTGCTAAATTCATTTTTCGCCAAGTTCTTTACCATCTAAACTAGCCCCGCTCCTAAAATCCCTCTGTCGTGTGATTCAAATCTCAGTACCCTTAATTTGTCACCCGCTTGTATTCAAAAAAAATTGTCTTAAAAATTCACATTCGGTTGGAGCTGATAATATTCCAAACTCACTCATCAAACGATTAAGAGATTTCCCACCGCTACTGAGTAAGTTATTTTCAGTGTTTCTTGAGAATGGCTTCTTCCCGGACTACTGGAAAACTTCTATTATAAGTCCCGTATTTAAATCTGGTTCTCGATCAGATATTCACAGTTACCACGGTGTTCATAAACGCCCTTTCTAGCTAAACTCCTTGAAAAACTAATTGCAAAAAAATTAAAGATTTTTACGTAAACAATAACAGTCTCAGCTCCCCACAGCACGGTTTTTTTACCGTACCGATCTTGCGAAACATGCCACATGTCTTTTCTAAACTTACTTACTTCTCTTCGTAATGATCATCTGTCTGTGATAGTTATCTATTTTGACCTTAGTAAAGCATTTTATAAAGTTCCTCATAGGAGGCTCCTAGCCAAACAAGAGGCTATAGGATTTTGTAGTCCTCTTACTGACTTCATCAGATCTTATCTTGAAAATTGACAACAAAAGGTCTTAGTGGGATCCTCATACTCTACGCCTACCCCAGTTTTGAGTGGTGTACTTAAAGGTACCGTGCTAGGTCTTCTGCTCTTCTTGCTTTACATAAATGATATCATATTGAGTGTTTAACACTCCCAATCTTATATTTATGTGGATGATCGAAAATTTGTTTGCTCCTTCTCTTAATATACGGCCGCGAGATGCCTAGAACAACTTAATTCTGATCTGCACGCTCTTTCGGCGTGGAGCTCAACATGGCAGATTGAGTTCTCACCTTCTAAGTGCCGATACATGTGCTTTGGGCCTGAAAGGCTGCCACAACCTGTTATTTTTCAAGGTTACCCAATGACTGAATGTTCTAGTATCAGAGACCTAGGTTTAAGCTACACCAATAGATTAGAATTTTCTCCTCACGCCGATAGAACTACTGCGAAAGCTGCACAGATTTGCGGCTTTATTTCTTATAATTACTATCTTCCTGAAATGAAATTAAGACTTTATCGTATGTTTATGCTTCCCACCTTAGAATACTTTTGCCCTTTTTCAGTCTCATGAATGAACTTAGCCGTTCAAAAATTGAAAAATTCAAAAAAGTTCACGTGAAAGCTGCTGTATCCGACAGCTTCTAGCACTTCTTACTCAAACAGATGCCGATTAAGGAAACTAAGGTTTCTTTGAGTCAGGAGATTGGAAACAGGCTTTTGTATCCTTTTCCGCCTTAATAATAGCACAACTCACCCCAGGACTTCTGTCATTACCCCCGTCAACCGCCCCTACAACCTAAGAAACTCGGCACTTTTTATACCCCCTCCTGCATCTTCCCCATCTAAACGCTCTTTGTATTTTGCTTCCAGATCTAGCTTTCTTTGGAATAACTTGCCAATCGAAATTAGGTCGTTAACTAGACTGTCTGCTTTCAAACTAAGGCTGCACATTCATCTTAACACTGATTCTATTAATCTTTTATCCTCCTCATCTTTTCCAAGCAGCTTTCTACATGACTTTGAGAAAGGACCATCGGAATTTAGGAGATCCTCTTGAAACTATTCTCTCTGCCTCATGTCCCCCGAGAATCTACGTGTTTCCATTAACCACCGCTGAATCAAACGAAGCCACCTGGAAGTACTCAGTCTATAACGCTGTGGTTTCATTGACTACTAACCATCATCAGGCCTCTTACACCTATTTCTGCTCTACTAGTTCGTTCCTTCTACTATCTTCCTAAGCGGTTTTTTCTCTTACACACTTTTTGAATATGAAGGTCCTTTGAACTATACCTCCCTTTTAATTGTAAGATTTTTTTTTAAATGCCATAAGTTTTAGTTTTTAAGTTCACAATTACCTTCAAAACATTGCCAAATGTTGCCCCAAAAGAAAAATTTCTGCTGACATTATGACGAATTTCTACGTCTTTTTGCACATATTGTCAAATACCTTTGTGAATTTTTATTTTTTCGAAATTAACTTTATGCAGATAGTGCCATACCGGTGCTGAAAAATATAAATTCCGATTCCAAACCCCCAACTTCCACGTGCTCGCCATTGGTCCAGTGGGAGATTGGTGATATCGTAAAAAGATGCGCCTTAGTAACCTCGCCAAGGGTCAGCGAACACCCCAAACATACACGTGCTCGCAGTTGGTCCAGAGGGGGATTAGTAATATTGTAAATTGAAGCATCTCGGTGACCTCACCAAGGGTCAGCAAACAACCCCGCCCCCCGAGCCAAGAGTCGGCGAACACGCGCAAAAAAACACGCGCTTGCCCTTGACCCTATGGCGGATGAGTGTTAAATTAGAAAATTGCATCTCAGTTACCTCGCCCATCTCAGCGAGGATTGCCACAGCCCGCTTCGAAACCACCATAGCAGTTATATGTGTGGTTGCCTTTTTGGTCC
>JAYGXS010000008.1:11045046-11103543 GCA_036362985.1 Ligula intestinalis
GGTTCTCTAAATAACACATATCATAAGTGACAAGGTTGCCCTTACCTTCTGCCTCATCGATCTTATAACTTTCTTCCTGTGGCATTTATCACAACGGAAAACGGAAACGTCACCGTTGCGTGCAGGCTTTTTTGGAAAATTTCGTTTGCGCAATCATACCGAAGCCGAGAGGGCAGCAGTCTTTTCTGTTGACAGTACACAACCACATCGGTTGAATTATGAGTTTTCACTAGCTCTTCGTATTGCGTTGGTTGAGATAGCCTGACAGATGGCGCACAGCGAGTGTCGGGGCTGCAAAAGACAAAAAAGGCTTATGTTAGTAAATCAACAGTTTAAGCCCTCTTAAGTTTCTGTTATTATCTTCGTAAGCACAGCTCCCAACACGTTGTAAGCTGCATAAATCACTTATTTTACAGGGTTTCCCCTGCCATGGACAGCTTTTAAAAATCTGCCTTTGCATACATTCTTTGTCTTTCACCTGGCCATACACTTTCCCCGGACGTAACCAGCGGCGTTGTTCTCATTGTATGTGAGCTGCATGATGCGATGGGGTTCGCGCCTAAGCTGTCTCATGCGGCTACTCCCGAAGGACTGAATTTAAGACAAATTTCATAATTTCTCGGCCAGTGCAATTTGCACGATTCTTCTTACTCAATCCTCATATAGCTTAAAATTTGCTCTTACTTGGCTTACGCATCTCTCACTGTTTGCATTTCCACGCCAGCATTTTCGCCATTTGCGCCTTCTGCCAAAACGATTTATACTACGCGCACATTTACTGCTACCCGTTTACAATTTTGCCTACCTCTTATTGTTTGCCACTCACGCAGGAGCAGTCTGCCGCTTCGTTGGTCTTCAATATTCCCTTCCCTGATTACTCGCACAAAAAGAATGCTTCCCGGTTAAATTTTTGTCACGATAGCATTAACTTTGCTCTTATATTCATCTCCCTTTACGCTTTGGCCTTCCTTATATTCTCATTCAAACAAACGTTCATTTTTGGCTCTTATTCCTTTTGTTATTTCCTGCTATCGCCGTCTATAACTTGCCAGTTTACTGTCCCACCCATATAACCCACCTTATAAAACGTTCCGTAAGACAGAAGGACCTTCGTTTCCCAATATCGCCTTGGCCTCACTTATCATTCTCGCCGTTACGTGCATATAAATAGCACTAAACTGCTGGTCCTCTAGGTCTTTTCGAAGAGCCCATGATAACGGACGTACCCAGCCAGCCAGCCAAATCCAAGGATCCCCCGTTTAACTTCAAGAAAGATTGGAAGTAATCCGGAGGTGACGACGGGGAGGCAATGGGAGTGAGAACGGGTTTTCAACCTGCATATCGCCGTCCTCACTCCCATCATCAACCCCTGCTCTCTCTGCCGAAATTTAAGGGAGGTTATGTATATCAAGTTATCCGCAAAATAATATCAAATGTCACCTAAAGCGCACTTTTAGTTCAAAATAGTCAAAAATGAATAAGATTGCCTTAAAGGTCCGTCTACAGAATTCTGGACACTTCGGGTTGCTGAATAATCCATATACCTTAACGCTCAACCCCGAATGCATCCTTATTCCCCCGTCGTCAACCTCACCCTGTTTTGGGCATGTGCTGGCAGGGAAGGCCAAAGTTATGCATATTACCTTGCTTTGTCCCCTCGTGCAGATTGCATATTTGCAAAGACTCACCATACAAAAGGAGTTGATAGGGTCCTCAAGGGCATTTCTTGCCTGTAACCCATAAAATATACTTATATATAAAACATACTTTTAACCATCCAGAAATGAACAACTGCTTAAAGTTTTCCACCTCCCGTGCCTCACCAAACATGCCGTCCCATGATTACAGATTCCGTTTGCCACTGGGACAGTCAATTTTAGGTGCTTAAAACTGCGCCAACATACTAAACTGGATCAAATGTTATGGACTCAGCCACATCCAGTCTCGATTTACCTCTGTCCAGGGCCAAGATTTACACATGTCGGCTTGTTCATTGCAGTCCTCCAAAAATAAAGAACGCCAATGAACTATCTAAATTGACTAAAACTCACAGTAAAATAAAAATGAACGATCACTAGGGCTGTATCACGGCCCCGTGTAACCAAGTTTGGCACAAAAACTTCGGATAGACACACATGTTAGCAGTCTAAGAAAGCATTGCTTTGCTGGTCGTTAACAATCCTCTAGAGGCCAAGAGTATGTCAGGTTGATTTCACGCCAAGCTTTTTTCGTTGTTCTAATCGTACTCAGAAAGTGCAAGCATACAGAACACCGGTGTGGTACTGACGAAATCTAATGGTAGCAGCATTTAGCTATGACGATGCTTAATATAAGATACACATCGATGTTTCCGTTGCACGCTTAGTGAATATAAGCAATCAATGGGAAAATAATCCTACTCGTACAAGTGCCAAAAATGAATTGAGAAACGGACTAAACAGGGCAATTTATTCAAACTTGGATAGTAAATTCCCGATTCACCACCCTAATAAATAAGAACAGAGGCAAACGACGACGGGCAGTAAATATATCAGGCTAACTGATGAAGCAGAACTTATGTATTCTGTATTTGTCCTGATGAAGATTTTGGTAAAGGCCAAGGCCCAAAGGTTCTAGTAGGCAATTTTCGCCATTTCAAACAAACGAAAAGTATACTGGCTTCCTCAGTGATCTGAGAGACCGTGTCGGCTTTTCGTTGCACTTTTCGTATTTTCTCGACCAGCATTACAAATATTCCACATTAAGCGTCAGCTAACTCACTACAACTGCTCCAGTAGGCATGTGTGAAAATTCACTGTCGGCTCGTTTTGACCTTCGGGCAAATACGCGAGAGTCAAGGTACAGGATGACGGGGAAACCTCAAAATAGCATTCATCCTCGTAAATTTAAGGAGAAAATAGAGCTTTTAAAGCAAAAAGAAGCGGAATTAAATGCAAATTTCCTTGCAGCCATGCGTGATATGCATGAGATTCGCATGGTATGACTTCGCTGTCAATCTCCGATTTTAGGCAACAAATATATGGGAAATATCCTCACAAAAGAGTACTTCACCAACCGGACTCCAAATTGCAAGTGATTTACTTTCTCCTAAAGAAAATTTATCAAAGTACGAGTACGATTCGGAATCACGCGACTTGGTGAGCGAAGGTTTTCTCTTAAATGCTGTAATTATCACAAAACCTTTTTGCAAGCTGACATTTTATAAGTATGAAGTATTTTTGACGCTATGGTCTTCATTTAGAAGATTTATTGATCCATATGTACGTTGTTACCAGTAACCTATAATGCCAATTTTTTTCTGTTTGCGGCAGTTGCCGAATATATTTTATAGTTAAGTCTGTGCAAAATCAAATATTATATCCTTGAAAAGTATTCCTCCTGCGGATAAAAATTGCTTCTCAAAATTTTCATTAACTGCATTCTACAGCTTCTTCGGCTTCTTCTGTTAGCTAACAGCTGTTCAGCACTTTCCCCAAGACTATTTTGCATTGTCGCATTCCCCCTAGCGTCTTGAGCGTTTCAATGGCAACCTGTTTCATTTTTTGTAAATATCCACTGCATTATTTTCAGCTTTTTAGGAACTAAGACACAAAGTACTTCCGTTTCTTGTTGACTTGCCACAGAACCGGTGACACTAGACACCTTTTAAACGTCACGTCAACTTGGTAATATATATCTTACCAAGTTACGTCCTATAGGACTTAAGCGATAGTATCAAAGGATCATACACCAATGTCGGACATTAAAACGAATGGCTTTCCCCCATGTTCTTTTTGCCATTGCGTCGACGCCGTTGGTGCATCAAAACAGTCCTTCTATTTCACAAAAAGCGTTTTTACACGTTCTTAAACCTCGCTTTTTGCCATTTCAAAGAATCACTGCTTCAATGGGCAATGGCAATTGTGGATATATTTAGTGGCCATTAGAATTACCTTGTGCTGCCGCTTTTTGGAGCTAAGAGTACAGCCTTTTGAGGGGTTTAACTAACCCAAGAGATCCCAAAACCTATCTTAACAAGCCATTAGACTACATCCTTTCCTGCATAAATTGTGGGCATAGAATTAAAACTAAATAGCATCGTTAGAGTTTTTACTTCTTTTGAGTATCAATTTATCGTTTTGACTAACATAGGCTTAGTGCTGCTATAAACTGAGGCTGTTTAAGAAAAATCATTTAAAGCAGCTGTAGTCCATGTCAATACTTTTAAATTATGGAAGTGTTTGTAAACAAATCATGGCTTTCTCATAACACCCACCTCCAACTGCTATCGAACCGTTCTTCTTACTGAAAATGGATCCACTAACACGGTTAATATAGGTAAAATGGCATGCTGCAGACAATATATGGCTTGTATCGCACAGATATTTTGGGCTTAATTCATGCAAGAAATAACCATAGTAAAAAGTATTGCAGACAGGGCAGGAACCTGGGGCTGTCACCCATGCCTTGTTTTCTGGCTCACCGAGTCGCCTGACTCTAAGCATTGCACAAAAAACTCCTGCCATTTAGACTCACGTCGGAAATATTTGCCTTATAAGAGCTGTGCGCACTAATCGATTGTTAGCGTTCGTAATTTCTTCGTTTATGTTAATCCATACACTCACCAGTCTCCACTCTCCATTCCTATATCAATTTGCCGTCACTGAAATCCATTAAAAATTGAAAAGTTGATCTAAAAATGGTAGAGCAGTGCTGACCGATTGCATTACCAAACGAACCAGGATTGAGAGTGGCTGGCTATTGACGGAAAATAAGCCAAAATTGGCCACGCCAGTTTCTCTTGTCAGTTACGCTACTGGTACAACATTTTTGCTCTTCGTGCTTAAGTTTGGCCTGTTATCGTTTATTTCCGCCAACGCTATACCAAATTTACTCTCTACTGTTTGATTGTTTTATTGGTTGTGAACCCTTAAGGTTTGTTTTCCTGCTGGCATCTTATCTGTACTGCCGTCAGTCTTCGTAAAGCACCACTTATATTTTATACCATCGCCTTGCATACCAATTTCGAGTACTTAAAGTCAACATTTAAAGTGTTGCCAAAGTGGAACAAGGCCGTACATGCGCCAGTCTAAAGAACCTTTCCTCACCATCCCATTCCTGTACAGTTTGGATACTCTGTTTTCCCTTATCCTAGGCGCACCTTCCAAGTTTAAGCCAAAGTGCTTGATTTCTATGTTGTAGTTGGAAGTGATAGTGCAAAAAAGTCATGTTACTATCGGCGTTCCTGTTCTTATGTGCACAGGAGCAAGTAGCTTCGTTTGGGCGGATTTTTCTTACACATTTAAATCAATCTCACGGACGAAAGTTCTTTAGCTTTCATCTGTTAGGGTGAGGACTCTCTCCAGGTACCAAAGTCTGACGCCAGACCTGTTAAAACAGTACGCCATATAGGCCCTAGTCGGTGTGTTGTTTTTATTTTATGTATGTGCATCTAGCTTACTCGTCACATCAAAATAATGTTCCATTTTATTCTAGGCAGTCGTTCCAGTTGATCTTTAGACAGAACCAGATAAAATAACTGGATCTGTTGTTTGTCCAACGTGCCCCTCTCGCCAAACTTGGCTGTCTTTTGTAGTATTCCCATATACGTGGATTGGCTCTTACACTTTCATTTGAGAGACTGCATCGCTGCTCGTGCCTCTAATTATCATACACAGCAAAATAAAGCTGTCTTTGTTGCTCTTCTATTGGAGTTTCCACGCTCTCGGTGGGAGTCGAAGGCTTTAGTACAGTCAACGCTTTAGCCACTTGAGCTATGAGGCCCTTGTTGGCAGCCGTGAGTTAAGACATATTTGATTCAAATGGGTCAAATTAATTATTCAAATTTAACGACACTCCTTATACTAATAAGATGTGCCTGGTAGTCCTCTAGTAGCGTGGGTTGGAATTTCACCAGGGCCCACGAGCTTCAAGTTAATTATTCAAATCTGCCACCCCTACTAATTGAGATTCGCTTGTAAGATTTTAAGCTTGGACCGCGCCCTGAAGTTCAGTCACTGAGACCAAAAATGAGTCAGAATTCTTCGGCTCAATATGTTCCAGTGGTCGCAAAAAACTTTATCTATTTCTGATTAAATTTCTTGGGATGCCGATACTTCAAGATATTTATATACATATCCTATCCGCCCAGCGGTGGAGGCTCGAGAGAAAGCTCTCATGGCAATATGGGTGGACGAGTGGGTCCTCTGATAGATCGGTGTACGCGTCTATGCCACTGTATATTCTCGCTCTACTACCAGTGAGACCGTGGGCTCGTAGATCAACTGTTAGGACGTGCGCCCTGACGGAATAGATCGCGAGTTCAAATCTCGGTGTGGCAGCAATTTCAGCGGCCACACTGGGGTTGGGTATCACTAGCCGATGACGCCTAACAAGGCAGAAGGGGCCTTCCTAGTGTCCCCTGTCTTTGCTGGTAATGCCCTTCTGCGTGTATACATACATATATATATATATATATATATATATATACATGCGACATGGACAGTGGTTAGAACGTTTGAATTCTAAATAACGGCCACGCGTTCGAGCCTCTCGGGGGCCGCTGGTGACAATTAATAAGCCACAAATGGCCATTAAAGTCTCCCTGGTCTTCGTCGGTAATGTATTTCTGCCATTTTATCCTTTCCATTCGAACCCATCCGCCAACAGGCCAAACTGCGCTACGGAAATGGAGAGCAGAGGGATAACGGGGTCGCCGATGCACGTATTGCGTTCGAAGCAAAGCCTCCATTCAGTCAAAAAAATGAAACTGCCCGCAGCTGTTCAACCACCGCTCCACTGACCGATGTCCCTCCCACGACTTCCTTCTCTACGAACTCGAATTCTACTTATCGGGACTCCCTCAAACTCCACCCCTGCTCATCTGGCCTTCAGAGTGGTAACAGGTCAGTTATCTCTTTATTCACTTGCCCCACTGAAAATAACAAAAAAAACCTACTAGAAGTCTGTCGATGCATTTTAGCGAATTAGGCTCTCATGCGTTAAACCGTCAATAAGCAGATGTAATGGTATAAATATAATGGTGTTCGGCAGCTATAGGCTATGCAAGGCTTACCACTACCAAGCAAATGAAGTTCTAACTCTTGGGCGGATAGGCGCGACTCCAGGCGTTCTAGTCCCATGGAGCAGAGAAGAATCCCTTACTGGTTGCGCTTTTGCATTAATTTTAGTACACGCTCGTGATCTAGATCCGATTACTTCTTTTTTTCATGCTATAAATGTAAATTCAAATCGATTGGCGTTTCGATTTCGACGCATTCAGGGGCAGAAGCAGCGAAAATCTACGAACAACTTGCGTATGACAAGATGGCGCGTTTTCGCTTGTGTAAAGATTGCCTTAACACGTTCGGTGTTTCTGAGGTCTAATAGGCGGACAATTGCATCCTGCTAGCGTTATGATATGGTAGCCTATAGCGTCTTCGATGAAAGAGGACAACGAAAGTGGTCAGTTTGTCCGTAACCGACGCGGGGACCAAAGTATTCACTCGAATCCGAGTAAGATGGGAGGGTGATTGAGCGCTGGAACCACTTGATTATCTCTTTTTTGCTTTCTCACTCCGCCTGCATGTGCCTATGCAGCACTCTGTATGTGGACGGAAAACCAATATGCCGATTGACTGTATTCCCATCAGAGGTCATGGTCTTGGTCTTCTCCCTAATTACCTTCTTATTCTGCTGGCAGTAGCAAAGTTTGTTCGGGGTGCGTAGCCACTTGTTTTGAGTCATCGTTCGCTCAGCTGGTGCTGGTGTATACGCACCTGTGGCGTGCGTTGGGCAGAGGCTTTTTGTCTCGCTGGTCCGTACGTTCATCCTCATGATTGGGCAGTCTCACTTTGCTTTGGCACACGAGGAAGGAGGGGGTAAGGTATCATAGGGTCAACGCTGCGTGCGTGGCTGTTAGGAGCTGATATTTTCGAGGGAGAATCCGCAACATCGGGCCAACAAACGCCATGTTCCAGCGATCGCATCTTCTCATTCTGAGCTGCGCGCGCAGCTGTCAAGCTCTTTACGGCTAAATGCGTGGCTTGGAAAGTTGCCTGCAGGCAGAATAATCCTGTCGCTCTCCGTACTGGGCATCAGGTCGCGGTGGCCTCTTCATACTCACTCACATAAACTCCGAGTTACTTACACTTAGTTTATCTCCATGAAGGTTCGACCATTGATCCAGATGGGGTCCAGCGTGCGCCTCATGGCAGGACTGGTACAGAAACTGTGGTACGAGACTTGCGCAGTATCGACCGCGCTCTCTTTCTCAAATGGGCCCGGACGCAGTCGCAAAAACTGGGGCCTAAACTGCGCGCCGGCTGTGGGCGCGGCGTGAGCCTGCACCGAGGTGTGCCACGACACCCCTGTGTGCTATTTGTTGTACATATGCATCTCGCCGACGCATACTATGTACTTATCTACTCATATTATATGAGTAGAGTGACCAGCATGTGACAGCGTAGGTGAGGGGGAAGAGAGTGAGGTAGACCGCCTGCAATCCGGATCAGGAGCAACTTGCGGGCTGACTAGATGTACCCAACCAAGCGGTGTTCCCTCGGCTCTTTGTCGGTAACACTGCTCATCGCCTACATGCCCATTTAACCGTCTCTCTATTTACTTATCTGTACGGTCTACCCACCCACCCACCCTCAGGGGTCTTTAGTTCTCGGTCATAAGCCTTAGATAAGCTGCCAAGCTAGGTGAAGTCTTCTCGGCTGGTGCATCTGGCGAATGGACAGTCAATTGTATGTACTAGGAGGGATTGGTGTTGGCCCCCTGCGTTGACTTTAGCGTTTAAAAAAAGCCTATCGCGCTTCTCCGACCAAACCATATTTGGGCTGGGAGATGGGCTTCCCAGAAAAAATTGTGCGTTACGCCGTTAACCGTCATTTTTCTCAGCTCTGGCAATTCTGACCTGCCAGTAATGGGGGGCGGAGGCGAGGGGAGAGTCTTCGCTAGTGGCAGACGCGCACAACCCGGCTGAATTCGCCCAGTATGTGTCGGCATGGTTACCAGTCAGTCTTCCACTCGTCTTGCCTCACAACGCCGTCTCTATGTCCTCTTTGCTGGTCGTCAGGCCATTCAGCCTGCCTGAAATATGCCTCCTCACTCCGATTCGGGCTGTGACACCTGTACTCATTTGCTACCTATTGATTCCACACTGAGAAAAGATCACAGGCCAGTATGACGTCCAAAAATTGGACCTTGATCACCCTAATTAGGACCTAGTGCCTATATATGCCAAGATTACGCTCAAACAGCTCAAGTTCAATCAGTTCGCCCTTCCCATGAAGCCAACACGTCTCTCGTTCATTTCAACCATTCACCTCACGTAGATAGGGTTCCTTTACCTGCAGCAAACACTGACCAGTGACGAGATCCACTAGTGTCTAGGCAAGCAGTGTTGCCGGCAAAGACGAGGGAGGTTGACTGGCGTGCCAGCCAGCGTCAGTCAGTCATACTTAACCCCAAGTGCCGCACTAACCGAGGCTCGAACTCGCGACCTTTTTCGATCAGAGTCTGACACTCAGACCATTAAGCCATGAGTTTGTTGTCTCGCCGGTTTAGGTCGACAGATATTGACACTGGGTCAGGGCCCAATAATTGGGATCCAAGGCAGAGCGCAGGAGAAATGAGTTCCGTTAGTGGTCGGTGAACGTTCGTTAACGGGTGTCAAACACTACTGTCTCTCGGTAAAGGGGACGAGTCAAGCATCGGATCAATTAATTTATTGTCCTGAGCTTTCGGCTCCACAAGAGTAGCCATCGTCAGAGAAAATGAGAGAACAGCAAGCGTTGGCTACGCGTGGATGGGGTTGGTAGGGGGAGTGGGGGGAGCGTGGCACTTGTGATTGGTCCATGTCCACGCCGCGTTTATTCGCACGCTATCTTGTCGTGTGTCACCTGTGCGTGTCCCTGGAGTTACGACGTGGGACCTTCACGTGGCAGCCTGCACGCTTGTTTTTGAACTGGTCTCGGGTTTCCGGTCGCGGGCACGGATGGCGAAATAACAGAACGGGCCATGAACAGAAATGAGTGTCGTACCTTGTTTCCACTGTAGAGGGTCCTACTAACCCTGCCTCCTCTTCCAGCCGCTTCGTTGTGGGGTCCTTTTCGCTTGCCATTCTTACGTTCGGTTCGGCCTTGTTCTGTTCTTTGCTAGCATAATAGCGGAAGACTTTGTAGGCCGCAGGCAGGTCCAGATGCCTGTTGACAGAGTTGGTATCTGAGAACCACGCCTCAAGCGTCAGCCCCTCAGCTTTCGAGGTTCCTCGGCTTTCGATGGTCACTTTTTGAAGATCGAAGTCGTGGCTAGTCTCTGCGATGTGTGCTGCAAGTTGCGAGTTTGGGTCCAATCTCTGAGCTGCTAGTTTTTGCTCGTGTAGACGGGTCTGCAATTTGCAGCCCGTTTCTCCGACGTAATTGCAGTCTCAACCGTTGCAACGTGTCTTGTAGACACCTGCAGAAGTTTCAGTAGGAGGCAGTCTGTCTTTAGGTTGCATCACCTGCCAGGATGACAGCGATGCCATACGGTATGCGTCTGGTAAACTTACATCAGCTGCCTAACCTCACGACGACTGAGTCCGCGCCTACGCGTGTCACAAACAGGTACACGACTTGGCCTGCAGCAGAGGTAGTTACCGAAAAGCTCACACATTAGCTAAAAACTATTTTGGCCTTGCCTTACGATTTCATCAGATAGCAACCTCCCAGGCCGCGACTGGTAGGATTGTTTGTTTGGCAGAGAAAGGCAAAGGCGGTGACTCAGGCAGAAGTCGCCATTTTTTTACCAACGCGTGTCGATTAAAAAAAGAGTAGAATCAGCAAGTCGTGGTGGTGGAGAAGATTTGCAAAACAAAAATCGGAGGAGCATAGCTTTTTAGGCACTTGGCATTTCTATCTGCCTGATATTTGACAGAGCTTCAACTACCGCTTTTCGTCGGCGACAAGCTAGAGCCTGCCATATGTTACGATTTCTATACTTGACCTGGACCGTTCGCACAGGCTTTTACTGCCTATCGCGCAGTGCTTACGTGTGTTCACCCGTTGACAAACACTATGTCAAGTCTCGTTTGCTTAAATAATAGCCGATCAGGAAAAGACACAGTTGAGCCAGATTACAGAGATCTGGTTCACTCCAACGCTGCGTGCTCGCCTGAACCTTTGTTGCTATCAGGGTTTTCTCTACGGCTGTCAGTAGTTTGACCGTCGCGGCCGTAGAGAGATCTCAGTTTTGGTTGCCAACCGCATTCGATTAGCTTCAAAGATAGTCACTTCAGCTGGCAACAGTAGCTAATGTAGCCCCACTCATTAATCTCTAAAACCTGCATGTTTTCTTACGAAAACTGTGTTTATCGGGTTTTATGGGCGGTGCAATATACTTTAATAAATTCTAAATGCATTTTTATTTTACTGTATTTAGAGGTGTTGTTGAGTTATATCTGTAGATTTTCCTAATCTGTATTATCATCTAACTTATTTCGGAAAAACCGGATTATCAAACTCGAAAAATGGAAGTGTAGGTTAGGAGGTCGTCTACTTCAACTTACTTTGATCCAAATTACCGGCGCGGAGTGCCGCGGACACCTTCAATTTGCATGTGGAACAACCTGCTCCCAGCGGCCGCCAGAAGCAACTTCGACTACATTTTTTCACTTAAGACTTACTTTTAACATGTTCCTTCTTTGCCTAGCCTATTTCCGCACCCCACAAAACTCTATAACCACCGTTTTCGCAGGACAAAGTGCTGGGAGTAAGGGTATATGAGTGGGACTACATAAGCTACTTTTGCCCTTCAGCTTTTACGATATCACGCCCGGCCTGCCGATGTTATGCGAAATCTTATCGGTTCTTGCGATTATTTTATAAGAACTTGAGAGAAGTCATCTGGAGGCGCCCTCGAATGGTCGCTGAACCTTCATCAACGAGTGTTAATATCTCCCGACCTAAACCAGCTCGTGCATCAATGGGTAGGGCGTTAGACTGTAAGCGAAGGTGTCGCGAGTTCGAGCCTCGGATGGGGCACCCCTGGGTTCTGGGTATGACTGGCTGACGATGGCTAATTAGTAAGAAATGACTATTCTACTCCTCTTTGTTTTGCCGGCGATACTACCTGCCTAGACTACCGGCTTGCTGTCAGGGTCCGAAAGTGTGACTAGAATAGGTGAAGGCCGTCTGTGTGTCTCAAATGCCGCTTACCGGCAGCGGCAGGCAACATAGTGGGATGTCCTGTCGCTCATTCTATTTAACTGCACTATTGACTGGCTTCTGGAGAAGGCCCTACGTAAAAATGACGGTACTGAGCTTGCATCCGGACGCCGGGTTGACTAATCTCGGCTATGCCGCTTTACTAACTTCGGGCTTGGCGATCTACAGTCGATGGTGTTGTGAGTAAATGAGGTCGCTAAATCGGTCGGTTTGTCCATAAACACCGGGAAGACCAAAGTGTTCTCATGCTGCATCCCTGCCCGGCAAAAGGCACTCCTCGAGATAAATGGCTGTCAACTTGAAGAAGGAGACAGTTTAACGTACCTCGGAGCGAGTTTGCTACCCAGTAAATAGAGTAAGGATGATATTGCCTTCCGAATCGATGCAGCTCGGCGAGTTTTCTTCGCCCCCTGGACCCGACGCTAAATTGCTATAATCACGAAAGTGTACCATGCATCTGTGCGGTCCGTTCTCCTATACGGATGCAAATATTGGGCTATGCGCTTGGGAGATAGACAGAAACTGGAAGTCTTCGACCACTACTGTCTGAGGAGCACCCTTCTAGTGAAATACACCGGTTTCGTCCCAAATGAGACAGTCCGCAGTCGCTGCGACAACATCGCAAGGATACCCCAGGCCATCCAAGAAAGATGACTGAGGTGTTTTGGACACGTTCTCCGTCCTCCACCTCAGGAGCTTAGTATTACTGTCCTCGACCCGAAACAGTTGCCTAATTGGAAACGTCTCGCCTTATTGAACAGGAATTTTTCATGCTCTTCGAACAGGGCCTCTCGTACTTCATCCGTATGTCTTTTTATCTGCTGCAACAGAATAAACAAAAACTATAAAGGTTCCCTATATTCACACGGTAGTTTACTATGCAAAAACCAATTACTTCGTTTTTGTTTGTTATTTGAATTTAATTTAGTCATTAGTTTACTATTTAGTTTCAGTAGTTTAATTTTAGTTTAGTTAAGTTTTTAGTTTATGATCTGTTTTTCTTAGTTTTGCTTTAGTCAGTTCTGTTATGGTAAACTAAGGTGTGGAACCCCCCCCCTGCCACAAAAACTTGTACACCAGCATTCAAGTTCGCACCTTAGTTAGGCATTTTTATTCAGATGTAGTGCCTTTATAGAGACCTACATCTATGATACACAAGGTCTATATAGTAGATTACCAAACTCGTGCAAAATTCCGAAATTTTCGCAAACTGGCACCAACGCATATACCGGAAGTTTTGAAATACTATTCTTTTGATTAGAAGTACCAACTTCTTTATAAAAGCCTAAAATTCCGAAAATATAAAAAGCCGTTGTAGCAGTGGCCACTAAACGCAAATATAATTGCCAGATAAACCCCTAACCTTGCTATTTTGTCTGTATTAATTTTATTTTCGTCCAATTATTGATAGAGATTTCTGATTTGTATCGTAATTAGATTCCGATCGTCCTTGTGTATTCAAGCTTTTTTTCTATATACTGTTCGATGTTCTTATCAAAACTGGCAAGAGAAGAGATTTCTCAACAGGAATTACCGAAACAATCAGTTTTTTACATATTATTTTTCATGAATATGACCTTTTTGGCCACATTTTTAGACTCATCCAAACATAAGCATTATTTGCCGTGAAACATGAACTTTCTCTACAAAAGTCGGCAATTAATATGCCCAAAGGCCACTCTAAAACTATATAATCATATATGTTTCAAAAATACTTTAATTAGATATGCGCCTGACAAATTTCTGCGTAAATAACCTTTTTTTCATGGTAACTTCAAAGTGGAAACGGGGAACTTTGTCTGGAAAAAGCTGCAGACAAATAGTGATACACTTTCCGCTGAAACATGAATGAACTCACTTTTCTCTCTTTATATAGGCGTATTTTTTGCTATTTTGATTTAGTTGAAACCAAGAGCACAAATGCATTAAGGAGTAATCGAATACACCTTAAGGTTGTAAAGATGACTCGATCGCCGGGACAATACTTTTATTCGCCTGATGTTTTGATATCGGTCGCGGATTCATCATCAGAGAGATAATCACAGTGCACACACTACCCGTATCCGCTACCGCGCCGTGATTATGTCTCTGATGATGAATCCGCGACGGATATCGAAACGTCAGGTGAATAAAAGTATTGTCCCAACGATCGAGTCGTCTTCTCCTCAACTATTTTCTGGGACTCGCATATTCGCTTGTATTAGCAACACCTTAAGTTTTCGCAAGAACTGCTATTTAACTATCCCCCTGTTTAAAAAGTACTCATTGGCACAAGTATCTAGCCACATGCTTCAAATTACATCTAAACTGGTTTTGATCTCCATCTCCTTAGTCAGATATACAGTACAGACTAAAATTCATGCAACGTGCCGACATATGCGAAAGACTGATACTCTTTCGCTAATCAGCATTGAGTAGACTTGTAATGCGGATTATCGTATATTCTATTCTGAAGTCATTTCAGGCACGATATGATGCCGGCTTTTTAACGAACTTCTTTTTGACCGCTAACAAAACGTATGTACTATAAAAAGTGGCTTCTTAGGTATTATACATTTTTTTATCATCGATAATGCCTGCTCTTCTAAATTCAAGCATGTCCTGTGGAAAACGTCCATAAAAAAATCATTTCTTTTACTTGGTTGGAAGCAAACAACGCCTTCTTTAAATTTCATTCTTAAAAAAAGGGCATCTTTCGGTTTCAAGAAAGTTTCGGACTATGGGATTTTTTTGATTGCGAGTTGTTTATCCCTTATACATAAGATCCGTCAATTTATTTATGCGGCCTATAATGTATGCAGCATGTCCTACATCTTTTGGAATATTTAATGAGAACTATGTGAGATCTTCCTCAAACCGTGGGATGAACACAGCGCACATTTTGTGGCAGTCTGTAGGTTTAACAATGATTCGGCAATTCAGAAACCTTTTTTAAACCGAAAGATACCCCTCTTTTAAGTATAGAATCTAACGATGGCGTAATTTGCTATAAAATGAATGTAGGAAGTAAAGTTTTGTTTATGTTTTCCATGAAATATATTTGAATATATAAAGGCAATGAAAATCAATGATGAAATGCATACTACTTAAGTAGCCACTTAGCGGCCAGAAAGAAGCTCGTGATTGAAATGCCTTCAGATTAGACTGCAGCATTACAACCTTACTGAATGCGAAAGCGAAAGTATCAATAGTATCAATCTTTCGCATATGTCGGCGTGTTGCCCAAATCTTAGCCCCTACTGTATGTGTTTCACTACGGTCCCAAATTCTGGTGTGGTGGAAATCAATACGACCAATACAGTTTATCACTGCGTTTTGTGGCATAAACTATTGAAAACAGCAAAAAATGCATGAAACTTGAGCTCGTTTTCTTTGTTTGAAAAAGTGCTTCCTTGCATTTGCTTTAACAGCATGTTCATTGAATTGAGATCAGATTTTCCGCTTCCAGGAGGAATTCTTTTGTGACAGTTTCTGCTACTATTCCTGACCCCATATAGTACAACGCTACAGAATAAAGAGGTTTTGTTCTGTCATATTAACAACCATACGAAATTTCATGGATATCCTGCCAGCTCTACTTTCACCCAAATCATGCCTTCAATTTACAAGCTCTTTAGTAAAAGCCTCAACGGGGCCTCAACTCCAGTCAGTAAATCAAATACATGATAAATTATGTAGCCGCCGAAGGAGTTGAAGGTAACACACAAACACACCCAGTAACATCGATCAAATAGAGTCGTTAACCCGGTCAACAGTCATCCAGTCGATAACTGATAATTAGAATTCAGTTTATAATCAAATGAACAGTACGATATAATATAGTAATGGAAGAAATACGCAGGAGCGACGAGGAGGTAAAGTAAGAGATGGCCTTTCCAGATGGTTTGACCCTCAGTTTCGATGGTCCCCACCGTGTGCTACACAGCAGGCTGGTTCTGGAGCGGTGACTTGCGAGTGAATTAGTCTGAAGTGATAGTAGACTTACGCTGCATCTACCATTGTCTTTCTCTCTCTCTTCACTTATTTTGATCTGGTGTCAAATAACAGTCGAAATGACCGTAGGTGGCGGCTCGAGTGCAGGTCGGATGGCGCCACCGAAGCCGGAGGGAGAGGCACAGGCTACGTTCAGCGACCCGGCATTACACCATCACTGTTGGAACGGCCCGGACGCGAGTTATCACTCGGGCAATTCTGAGGGTACCGGGAAAAAGGGACCTTACTGGCGACTGGTTCATGCAGTTACAAGCGACCTTCAAAGGGCGGACATTAGGCCAGGACAAAGGGGGCACGGGCAAGCGAGTCTGCCCCGCGGCCGGGTTGTGGATGTAGGGAGGTCACGCTAAGGGCACGAGGGCCGAAGCATGACGGCTGCCTGTAGAGGCCACTCGTGGAGAGCCAATAGGGAACAATGACTACTGGCCCTTAAATATGCTGCCACAGATGAAGGCGGCATTCTGTTGCTGCAGACGCGCTACCGACGACCCGAGACACGGCTGCTAGAGACACAAAACGCTGTTGGCGAGACGACGACAGAACACAAGCTGCTGACGGACACAGAAGACAAGCTGCTGGACACACAAGACACGGAACTGATTTACTGGTAGAACTGACAGTAAAGTACTATCTGCTATACTGTTTTGCCTTCTCCTCCTAACACGTAACTGGGGGTCATAACCGGTTTTGAAACAGGAACATATAAAGTTATAACAATCACCATTCCAGATCCGCCCGTAGACGCGTTACCCGTTTCTGCTAATGTCTCTGATGAAGCGCCAGTGACGGATTTCGAAACTTTAAGCTGATTAAAATCTTGTTCAAGCGATCGCATCTTCTGCTTGTGTGTTGCTCCATTCTCAACTAACTTATTCAATCGCGTGGTTTGTCCCAACTACTTACTTATAGTCTCGGTCAAAAACCGACCACGGCGGCCCTGTGGCTCAAGGGTTAGAGGGTTGGCCTCTGGCCGGAGAGACGCGAGTTCGAAACTCGAGTGTGGCGGCAATTTCCGCTGCTACACTGGAGTTGAGCTACCACCACCTCATGACGCCCAAAAAGGCTGAAAAGCTTCCTGATTGTGCTCTGCTTTTTTTTAGTAAAAAACCATTGCCACTTACATATATTCATTGGTGAACGCTCACCTGACCGCTAACGAAACTCATGTTCCTCGCTTTGCCTTGGACATCGACAGCCCTAATAGCTGGTATTAGTAGGCGGCTAATATTGCCAACAGACACAAGTGGTGACCCACCCGAGCCTCTGTCTATTAATACCAGCTGCTACGGCTGTCAGGGACTTTGTCAAGGCCCAAGGCAGAGCGGGACAGATGCGTTCCGTAAGTGGGGTCAAAATCTCCTGACCTAAACCGGCGAGACAACAAGCTCACTGCTCATTGGTTAGGACGTTTGACTGTGATCAGAGATGTCGCGAGTTCATGGCTCGGGGAGGGGATGGGGGCACAACTTGGGTCTGGGTGTGACTGGCTGACGAATGCTAATAAGCCAGAAGTGACCCTTTTCGTCTCCACTGTCTTTGCCGGCAATATTATCTACTCACCTGTATTTCAATCACGACATCGTATACAGAAGAAGATTCGATTGCTAGCATACCTCCTTTATTCGCCTGACATTTCGACATCCGTCGCGGATTCTTCCTCACAGACAGGATCAAACAGAAATAGCACGACATTGTGTTCTTTAAGTCCTTGTAAGATATTGATTACTTTAAAACAAGTGTGTTGATGCCTGTACTGCCTTTGTCCTTCAGCTCGCCCCTTCCGTCCACACCCACGACCCAGGTTGCTGGTGGTTTAAACCAATCCCGTCGCGGCGGCTACTCCAACTCCAGCTCAGCCCTTGTACATCGCTCGCGGACGAGTCCTCGCAGCGCCTATGGCTCCTATCGTCAGGCCCCCTACCTGCGTCCCCAACCCTATCCGCCCTGCTATCCGCGGGTTCCGCTGGAGGGCAACAAGACCCCGCAGCAGCAGCGACTCGAAATGCCCACCCAGATGGACTCACGGGCCGGGCTTATGCGCATGAACCTCATTGACTATCGAAGGTGAGTAAGTCAGTTACTGTTCTCGCCCTTAGGCGTGACAGTCCCCTAAACGGTACTTTTGTCTGAAACTATTAATGGCGTTTTCTAGAGTGGGGGAGGGGATGTCACTGGGCGAGACGCCAGTTGGGGGCTGGAATGTATGTACCTGTGTACCACTTACTCGCCCAGCATGAGTTCATCATCCCCGGGAGAGAAAGAAGAAGGGGGCGGGGCGATTTCTTGGACCAGGTTGTATTTTAGCTGACCTTTAAAAGTCTTCTCGCTTCCATCGTCAGAGCGTGGTGGCCGTTCTTTTGCTGGTGTCAGTAAGTGTGTCCAACCGCTATCCTGATGCCCGTGTGTCAGTCGATTTTGCCAATCGATTTTTGTGGCTGTTTGAATTGCTTGCGCCCTCGCGGGCGCTTCCATCTTCTTCGTTCGCGGCTGCCGGCTGTCGGCCCTGAGTTTATTCGTCCGCCCGACCTATTGCTCCGTTCTGAGCCGATGTTAGCCTTTTGCGGAGCGCTTGGTAGGCAGGATGAAGGTCTATGGCTCTGTTTAGTGTGCCTGTCGAGTACCAACTTTCTAGCAGCAATCTGGCCATTTTATCGTTGGCTCGGCCTATTAACCTTGATTTCTCAAACGCAAACGTGTGGTTCTCCTGCTGTACGTGGTCAAAGACAGCTTTTCCTTGCGGTTAATTGTGAGCTGATGCTCATGCAATCTTGTGCCAAGGCGTCTGCCAGTTTCATCAACATACCTTGCATTGCAGTTTTGGCATGGTATACTGTTGTAGACCACAGCTGATTGTTCTGCCAACGGTAGCGGGTCTTTAGGCCTCATGCTCTGCTGTCTGATGATTAAACCGGCCTGTGAGCCACACCGATACTGAACGGTTTCAGGATCCTTGCAACCAACTCTGATACATTCTTTACATAAGGGATTGCGCGCCAGAACTGAGGTTCTTCTCCTTTCGACCGCTGATGGTCTCTGTATGTATGTGTCATAGCCCTTGTTGGATCGAAAGTCCCCGCCGGAGTCCCAACCGGTTGTAGCTGGAAGACCAAGAAGAGTCGAGACCTCGATTAGCTTGAGCCAAAAGTCTGGCACGGAGGTGAGTTTGGTGCCTGATCGGGAACTGCAGGCGAAAATATGCTGATAGTCATGCGGAGAGACGCCGCACTCGCAACAGCTGTCAGGTGTGACGGGTCGAGCTGTTGTTGGTACTGGCGAAGGACCATTGAGTAGCCACTGCGCAGTTGAGCCAGAGTACAGCGACTAACCCTCGGAAGTTGTTGTTCTGAGGCCGCAATCGGAGGTGGATAGCCGCCCAAAAGAACCCTGAGGTGGTGATTTAGTTTTCTTCAACAACGGCTTTCTGGTGAAGACGCTGGAAACCTGTCATGATGGCAAAGCCATCAACGGGTAGATCCGAGAGACACGAGGCTACAGCTTCCATGTGGAGAGCCATAATATACAGCCAGGAATACTCTGTCGAATGGGGTGGTGTTCATCTGTCCTTCATTGTAGGTTATCTAACATAATGCAGATTGCCTGATACCTAAATTCCCAGAATAAAAAAGAATACGTGATACATGGCGTATCGTAGCTCAGGTGGGTAGAGCATGGCTCCAAACCCCAACAAGGCCGCAGAGTTTTTCACGATTCGATCACGAGTACTCATTAGACAGTTTCTATTACTGACCTTAGTCTTCAGGCGGATGGATGCAGTCGGGCATATCCCTCATAATCAAGTCAAGACTCATGGACGAGACCTGGTCATGCATTCGAATTCGATGAAGCCGAAATTCTCGCGAACGGTGACAATCGCGTGAGCTGCGAGTTGCTTGAGTCATGGTTCACGGGCTCAGTTTGAGTAAACCACTTTGCCATCAGGGAGCCCACAAACGAACACATTCTCCAACCAGATGGCGTTTTCTAGAGTGGGGGAGGGGATGTCACTGGGCGAGACACCAGTTAGGGGCTGGAATGTATGTACCTGTATACCACTTACTCGCCCAGTTCTGACCCGCACGCCGGCTATTGAGCAATTCGCACACAAGCGGCCAACTGCTCTAGATAAAAGGGAGGAGGGGTGTTAATAGTTATAGGCATGCAGTAGTATGGCAACTGCATCCTGTGTGTGTTTAGAACTGCCTGTTTCTGTTGCTACTGTCTCTCATGATGCGTTTGAGAAGGAATCCGAAACGTCAGACGAATACAGTTCTTCTCCCGGCGACCATGTGTTCTCAATGTTGTCTTGTTAGTTCCTGCGTCGAACGCAGGGGCGAATAGCACTGACTTGCACCTGTAAAAATGAAATCTGTTACAAGTTCGGTTGACACGGGGGTACGACGTCCATCATGTGGTGTCCCACAAAAAGAACGTATTGTTGGTGACTTGCGAAGCGTCTTTTGCACTCTGTCCTTAACCGCCCTTCCCCGGCAGCAGGACAGAGTCTGGCCGACTGAATGTGGCGCGGTCGGCTTGTAGTCGAAAAAGTTAAACAACCCCCTCTACGCGCGCCACACACGAATGGGTATTTGTAGATGTTGTACTGTGGGGCTGCTCGTATATCACACTTTCAAGAATGCAATGCGGGCCACACCGATGGTAGGCTGTTACAGGTTGACTGAGTCCTGAGAAGGGCTGTCTGGTACATTCAAATGCGTCATGCCGGCTATAGCGGGGACGTGCTCGAGTCCCGTGGAGGTGATTTTCGTCATTTAGACTCCACTCCATCTTCCCTCCCCCACGTACCGGTCCACTATCCGAGCCTGTAAGCCACCTGATGATTGGATTTAACTCACTGGCCGAAACAGCTACACATTTCTCGTCTACGCGGCATCACATGGGTAGGAGTTGTCGCGCATGAGCACTGAAAATAACCCTGTCATAAATTAGCTCTCAGACTCGGGCGAGAACCCAGTCACTTCACCAGTCGTCAATCCACGGCGTTTACCACCTCGTAGGAAGGAAGAGGAGGAGAAAATACGCTGCAAGAGTATTCATTCTTCCGGGGTTCTTCGTTCCGACTGGTCGTACCTGCCCTGGACTGTTACTACCTCAGCTTGGAATGATTGAAAATTGCGTGTTGGCGCCTTTATTGTTGTTCACTGTTTTTTTTTAACCCGCCGAAATTCTCATCACAGGAGCAGGTGGCAGTTGAATGTTCTTTTTTTACAATTTGGCATCCATGTTGAATAGTTGTTTCACCGTATCAAACATTAATTAGATTTATGCTTACTGTTTTTTGAAGCATTTCTTTGGTTTTGTTTGGTTTGAGTCCTTCCTTACCACGACAGAAATGCCAAATATTTCCGTTCGTTTCCTACCAGGAAGCCTTAAACAGTTAAAACCTCAAATGCAAGGAAGTAGCGCCTCGTACCATTTTGGGAATAACAAACCTCTTTTCCTCTCCTACCTGATGTTTCAAATTCAAAACAAAATGAACATCCAATTAAAACCAAGTCCCGTCGAACTGGAAGCCACCCACTACTACTACTACTGGGGTTTTAGTAGCGACGTGTTTGTGACTTAAAGTATGTTATAAGCGACTTTTGCCGTCTCCACTCCACCATCTCCTCCCATGTTCATTATATTTCAGCAACCCTTCTCCTCCTCCCATCAGCGACAATTATTTCTACAATTCACCTCCACTTTTTGTTTGCTCTGCTTCCTGTGAGTCCGCAAGTTGGGAAGAGAGTCTTGTAGTAGCCTTATCTTTCGGCCTCCTGCAGGAGGCCATCATCAGGGAACATGAGAGAACAGCAAGCATGGGCATGTCTTGTAGTCCAGCTACGAGTAAATGGGGGTTGGCGGGTTGAATTCGTGAGTGGTTGGGTGCACTCTCACGTCGTCTTCCGTACCGTTTTGGCGTGCTTCCTTGGCGTTATGGCGTGCGTCCTTGGTCGCAAGATGGGCCGTGCTTCTTGGTCGCGCGAACCAAGGGCAAAATAACAGAGCAGTGTCTCCACATACCTGTTGGTGGAGTTGAAGTCTAACCTCCCGGCCTACAGTAGTTCTCGCCAGCCTTATTACTGGCTCGTGCCTTTACCCGCATGCCCGTGCAGTCGAATTCATGGCCTTCTTCCAGAGTGTGGGTAGCAATGTGGGACAGTGGATCACCTTTCCGCGCTGCCCATTTGTACTCCGTCATTCGTGAGTCAATTCATCGCCTGGTCTGCTCTGTATAATGGTGAGAACAGTCGCGACATGGCGCCTGATAAACGACGCCAGATCGCTCACCTACCTCCAGTCTGTTTTTACTTGCGCGACTCACGCCTAGCTCTGTGGCGACACGTTCAGTTGCTTCGGACACGGGAAAAAGGTGGCAGAGTGTTGGTGGCTCTCCTCCGTTTGTTCCCCGTGGGCGCGTATGAAGGCAGTGGTTGACAGAGCTGTTCGGTTATCCATTCCTTACCAGTCGGCCTCGGAGATGCCGTAGTTCTCGCACTCGTCTTTCAGGTTCACTGCAGTGTGCTTTTACGCCCTTAAATAGTGGTCTTACACAGCCACATTTATGCGCCATTGGGTGGTTGCTATGGGAGCTGAGCGGTTGGGTTGTGTTAGCCGCCCTCCTATACACCGTGGCGCTGAGTTCCCGGTTGGGTCTGCCCGTGACGAGGACACCCAGGAACGGTAGTTATCCAGCACTCTTCTGCCTTTGTTAATTTAATGTCGGCGAAGGTGCCTTTAGGCAGATTTTGGAAGTCTGCTTACCTGCTCCGTTTGATTATAACGCAAGTGCCGTCCACGTACCGGCACCAGAATGCAGGTTCAGATTGATCCTGTAAGATCAGTTCTGCGCTAAGTCTGGAAATTAGGGATCCCATCGGCGTCCCTTTGGTCTGTTCGTATGTTCTGCCATTAAATGTGAGCACGTTTCGTTGGCAGCAGAAAAAGAGTTGTATCAGATGGTCAATCTTTAGCGGACCCCTCGATTCGTCGTATTTCTCGTTGTTGAAGCTGAGCACGCCGGTTGTGTTAGTCGCCTTTCTATACACCGTGGTATTGAGTTTAAACTATTATTGGTGTTGTAACTTACCACGCTAACAGCCCAGGTACTAGCCAAAAGGCCCAGACACGTTTATTGCCGGTATTCTGCCGCTGCTTGACACAACTGTGAGGCGTCGGGCTCATCTTTGGGGTTGCTTTGCTGCGTGTTTTGCTTTTAAGTCACGCCACTCTCTTCTGTTCATGTTTTCCTCTCCCAGGACTGCCTCCGACTCGGCCATCCCCAACTCCTTCGACGTGTCCCAGCGCAGACGCGTCGAACAACTTCCACCGGTCACGGAGCTAACAAAGTTGCCCCACCAACCGCCGGCGCCACCACAACCGCAGGCCAACTCAGGTAATGGCCCCTCCCTCGAGTCGCCCTACTACAGCGGCGGCTCCTCCTACCCGTCTGTGCTGCCACCGCCACCGCCAGACACCAGCAATGGCAAGACTTTCTCAGCCGGTCACGACTCCACCATCTCACCGCCTTCCTTTCCAGCCTCCCTTTATCCGGACAGCAGCAGCAGTGGTGGCCGGCAGTGTTTTCAACGCCATACCAGCCCCCCAGCAGCACCCGACGCCGGCTGTCCTCCTCCCGCTTCTCAACCGCCGCGAATGCGCTATCCCTCCGCCGCGGTGGCCTCTCATCCCGCCCTCAACTGCATTGGCTCCGCCTCCTCTGTGTCCGGCACCGACGACTCCGGTGCCGGCTCCTACTTCTTCGGCCAGTCGAGCGCCAGCGGCGGTGGCGGCATCAGTGGCAGTAGGCGCCACTTTATGGACTCCTCCTGCGCTGCCAGCACCGGAAACCTGCCGCGCTGCCTGGACGCAGCCTTCAACCAGACCCTGATGCCAGATTCTCAACTTCAGCATCCTCACCCCACCACGCCTTTGCTGCCCTTGGATCAACACCAATCGTCAACGGTGGCGCCGCCGCCGGCCCCGTCTCGTTTCTTCCTTGAGGATGTTGGCGGCAGCGGCGGTAGCGGATCAGCTGCAATGATGGGCGGCCGTCGAATGCACCACCAGCAGCAGCAACTGCTGCAACCGTTTGGCCACCCGCCACAGCGTGTGAATTCGATGCGCCAGAGTTCGCCCTACGGTGCGCCACCATTTGGTGTTTCTCACGCGGACGGCCAGATGCCCAAGGCGGCCGCGCAGTCCATGTACTTGAATGGTTCGCTGTCCATGCAGAATATCCCCAGCGCTCAGGGACTGGCAATGCAGACGACAAAAATGTACCTCCTCCTCTTTCTCTTCTTCCTCCTCCTCCTCCCCTTTCTCCTCCTCCTCCTCCTCCTCCGCCTCCACCTCCGCCTCCTCCTCCCCCTCATACCCCTCTTCCTCCCCCTCCTCCTCCTCCTCATCCTCCTCCTCCTCCTCATCCTCCTCCTCCCCATTCTCCTCCGCCTCCTCCGCCTCCACCTCCACCTCCGCCTCCTCCTCCCCCTCTTCCCCCTCCCCCTCCTCCTCCTCCTCCTCATCCTCCTCATTCTCCTCCTCTCCCTTCTCCTCTTCTTCCTTCTCCTCCTCCTCCTCCTCCACCTCCGCCTCCTCCTCCCCTTCCTCCCCCTCCTCCTGCCCCTCTTGATTTGACAGTACTACCAACATCATAGGTGTAGGTTGTTATAACGGTAACAGTTGAGATGTCATCGTCTGATTATGCCCTGTTTTAATCTCCAAGGATCAAGCACAACATAAAGGACATAAAAGTGGAATTTTTATAACCTTGTGTTTTCCTGTGTCAACACTGGTTATGTCTCCTTGTTACGTGTCAGAAGAGAAGGCAGAGCAGGGTAGCAGATAGTACTTCACTGTTACTAGTTCTGTTTGTACATCAGCGTTGTCTCCTGTGTGTCCGTCAGCAACATGTCTTCCGTCGTCTCTCTCGTCTCAGCAGCTTGTTCGGGTCGTCGGTAGCGCGCCTCGGCCTTCAGCGGTGGCAACATATTTAAAGGCCAGTAGTCATTGCTCCCTATTGGCTTTCCACGAGTGGCTTCTACAGGCAACCGTCATGCCTCCAGCCATAGTGTCCCCAGGTGACCGGTCGCGCCCTCGGTGACGCGCGCACGTGCATTCGTCTTTTCATGGCCCTTGTCATGCGTGACCTCAGAACTTGGCCGGCGGCGGTCTCGCGTGTCCTCTCTTTGTTATCCTGCCTCGAGGACGGCGCGAGTGTTGGGCCTTCCTATCAGGAAGCCACTCGAATGAGGGTTTTGCTTTTTACAGAACCCGGAGTTGCTGTCTGGGGCAGCAGTGGCCGTGGGCGAAGCCCGGGCTGATGTGTGGACTGCGTTCACTCAGGCCCAAGGGTGTCTACGAGTCTCAGCATGTCTGATGCAACTCCGTGTGACGATGAACGACAGTTGCCTATAAGTGCTTGTGAAGCCAGTTCAAGTGTTACATTAGTGGTGCGTTGGATGACCCCAGGGGTGTCGACCACTGACGTCAACTGCTGGGTGGTCGCAGGGTTGTGCGCTCAAGTGGCTCTTGAGGAACTGCGACTAGTTGGATACGCGCGTGTGTTCGTGTGCGTGTGCGAACGTGTTTGTGCGACTGGATATCCATCCTGCGGTTTAAGGTCACCGAGTGGGGATAGTCACTAGCCGTCTACCTTGAACAATGAACCATTGTTGGCCGTCGGCCACAGGAGTATGTCGTCAGCACAGTCTGCAAGGTTATGCGGGCTGTCGGTTAGGCCGACTCCTAACATATGAAGAATGAGACGTGGTTATTGGAATAAAACAATACTATCTGCCTAGCCTTCTAGCCGTTACGACTGTAAGGACTCGAGAAATGAGGCACAAGGCGGAGCGGGACAAATTAGTCCCGTTAGTGGTTGGTGAACGCTCATCATAGATTGTAAATATCTCCCGTCCTTTTGAGTCTGGTTATGACTAGCTGACGATGGCTTATACGCGAAGAATGGGTTTCTCAGTCTCCCTTGTCTTTTCAGGCAGTAACATCTGCCTAAACTGCTAGCCTTCATGGATGCCGTCAGGGTCCAAAAATAAGACACATGGCAAACCAGTACAAGTGCGTTCCGTTAGCGTTTGGTGAACATTCATCACCTAGTTGAACTAAGAACTTTATTATTATGGCGTTTCGGATTCTCCCGGGAAACCCTCATCAGAATCAGTCGTATAATCATGTTTGAGGTGCGTTCGCTAATAGACTAATATACAGGCTCTTTCCCACTGGGCTTCCAGGCTCGACGAAGAGCCCCGCAAGCAGTCTCACAGTGACTACTTCCAGTAGTAAAGACGAAATGAGATTAACTTAAAGTGGCCTGTGGCTCAATCAGTAGAACGTGTGATTCAATGGCTTAAGATCCAACATATTTTGTGACGGCTTATCAATCACTTCCCGTCTTTGCGTAACATGGATGAAGAATGGAAGCACCCAGCTGTTGGAATGTTCGCAGAATGTAGGCAGTTTGAAGTCGAAGTCGTTCTTTGGAAAAAAAAGGGGTTTATTGCGTAAATTTTCGAGCCTGGAGCCCCAGCTCGTCTTCGCGCACAGTAACGTGAAAGCGCTGAGAAAAACAGCTAACGCACAGAGTGTATAGAAAAATCGATAATGGCATGGCGTGGCGATTGCGCCAGTTTGCTGTTGCCATGTTTCTCATCCCGTTCGTATTGGTTCGCGTCACGCTCACTTCTCCCTGAGACTTTTGTTCTCACCCGATGTGTCTGTGGATGCCTGACTCGTTCAAGTACATTGTCTCGAGGAATTCTCGGTGCTTCTTGAAAGGGCAGGCACCGACAATACAGGTTTTGTCCCACGCGAAGGTGTGCTAGCAAAGACCAGGACACTGAAATGGCCATGTATGGCTTATTAGCCGTCGTCGGCCAGTCATACCCAGAGCCAAGTGACCCCCACTGGAGCCTCAAACTCGAAACCTTTTTTATCAGAGTCAAACGCCCTAACCATTGAGCCGCGAGTTCGTTGTCCAACCGGTTTAGGTCAGGGGATATTGACACTCGTTGATGAACGCTCACCTGGCCGCTAACGGGACTCATCTGTCCCGCTATGCCTTGGACCCCGCCAGAGGGCCTGATAGCCTTAAATGCTGTCAATGCCTAAAAAACAAGCGTCATAGTTTACTGCAAATACTGATCTGATGAAGATGCTACCTGAAACCTCCATATAGGTAAGAAAACATAAGAGGGAAGGAAGCTTAAAAACACAGAGTTGTAACGAAACCTACGCACTGGCTTAACAGGAAGCTTTATCAAACAATCTAGCTGTTTACATAGATCAAGTTCCTACTCCCTCCTTAGTATCTACGCTGCTTCCAAGTAGCGCTGGTTTCGATTTGCTCTTGGTCGTCCAAATAGCTGGAAAGCCAATAAACATGGTTTCTACTTCGAAGATTTTCGCTGTTCCTGTGGAGTTCTGGAATGCCCCCACCTGTTCTTGAAAAGAGCTCGCTGTATGCTTATGTTCACGAAATGGAGATTGTTGGGATAGGCTTTTTGACGGAGGAGGCATTTTCTTCCAAGTGTTGTTTCTGGTTGGGGGTTCGAGTATGGCCAGCTGGTGGTGTCTACTCTCATCTCTTCCCGTCTATTTCTCGGTACCGAAAAAAAAGACGAAGCTCACTTTTTTGTGCAAAGATAACGCCCGACTGCTTAAATTTTTGGTCGTCTTTGTTGGTTGCATATGGAGGGCGCGCGAGGGACGGAAGGCAGATACTATTTATAACTTGACTACCGCTCAGTGGTGTTTCTGTCTGCCTTTATTTTACACTCCCCTATCTGTCAACCGAAAAATAAGAAAAACACGGAATTTGGCATTTGAAGACTAACAATGGACCATTGTTGGCCGTCGGCCACAGGAGCGATTCATCAGGACAGCCTGGAAGGTTATGGTGGCAGTTGGTTAGGCCGACTCCTAACATTGGTGAAAAATGCGACACGAGTACTGGATTAAAATACTTCCATCCGCCTAGCCGTTACGGATGTTAAGGCCCTATGAATGAGACGCAAGGCAAAGCGTGACAAATTAGCTCCGTTAGCGGTTGCTGAACGTTCATCAACGAATGTAAATATCTCCCAGCCATTTGAGTCTGGATATGACTGGCTGACGGCGTCTTTTACGCCAGGAGTGGCTATTTCAGTCTTTCTTGTCTTTGCTGGCAGTACTATCTGCCTAGATAACGCCCGACTGCCTACATGTTTCGGTCATCTTTGTTTTTTGCATATGAGGGAGGAGGGGGAAAGAGACAGAGACTATTAATAACTTTATTCCTGCCCAGTGATGTTTCTGCCTACCTTTATTTTACACACACACCCCTATCTGTCGACCGAACAATAAGACGAACACGGGATTTACCCTTTAAAGTCTACCTCTCCGTTGCATAAATGGCTCGAGCCTCGTTGCGATACTCTGTGTTTTTTCCGCAAATGTCAGGACGCGCAGTTTCGCTCGACCCCCGGGGCGGGAAGAGGCTCTCAGGTAGAAGTTGCTTGCAGCATGTGTAAGCTGCCTAATCCACGCCGATAAAATGCCACTGTTTACACATTGTGCCAAACGCTTCACTCCTCGTCTGGCGTCCACACTTTTGCATTTTTTTCTGGCGCGAGTCCAGTTTTTTTGCAGTTGGAATCACTTTCCAGGGCCCGGTCTACTGTGTATATGTCTCAGTAGCCCCCAGTCAAGTCGACGCTCTAATGTGTGACTTTATGCGCCGCGAGTAGCCGTCACGTTGAGTGGCACGCGTCTGTAATTCAAAATGCATGCCATATGTGGTTTTTTATTTGCTACACTGTTTAACGGATAGCCGCTCTCTGGCTCGGTGGCTGTCAGGAGCTATTCTTATTGACGGAAGCCCATTCTGCTCCCTACAACAAACCGTTGTCTGACCCCTTGCGTAAATTTTGGCGAAGTTTCACGCCAATAAGTGTCGCGCTTCGTCCCCATGCCCTAGTAGCACGTTCAGATCAAGTGTACAAAACCTGGTATGTATCCTCATGATGAAATCCATGATGAAATCCGCTTGGATTTGCCACTAGGCTTCTCTGGCACAGGAAACTGTCATTTTCCTCCCTTCTGCTTCGCCCACGAACCCAACATGAATCACAAGTCAATGGTTCGTCTGTCTTGTCTCGCCAAATGGTATTGTGTGACAATCAAAATTTCCCACTGGTTTTACTTTCATCAGACGACGGTAAAGGCCATTGGTGATTTCACGAGTGACGATGCAATTATGATTGTCCTAACAGACGAAGGACGAACAACCGTACTCATGGGCAAGTCCAGCAGTTCGGAGTCTACTTGACCCACGTCCACCCTAATAGCAAATCCAATCAATTCCATCATGAAATCCTACTGGAAAAATCCGGATACATGTGCCGGATTTATACCAGATTTTGTGTATTTTGCTACTAGGGCCCCTGAGTAGTGTTTTGCCTTGGTATCTCCAATACCCTCTCTCTGAAGCCTTTCACTGGTATAAATTGTACTTGAAAAGTCCACCTAAACGCTGGTTTTGACAGAGTCTGGCATTTCCCAATCTTCCTTCATCAGACTTTGTCCACCTCACTGCAGTGACTCTCAGACAAGGCTAAATCCCCCTCAACCGTTAAATTTATAGAATCCTGCGTCATTGTGTCTATTGAAGGCTAGTTCGAGGTGGCATAATCTTTCGTACTGTGGCTCGGTGACTCAGGAGCTACTGTTGTCGACAGAACCTCCGTACTGCTCCGAACAGCAAACCGTGATCTTTGGCCTCAACTTCGTCCGAACCCTGCTCTGGAGTGTTCTATGGGACCTCCAAAGCTTGTCTTTGAAGCCCTTGATCCACATAAATCGTAAATCGATTAACAGACTGCCTCCGACAAAACCTGGCCATTTTTCCATCTTCCTTCACCTGCGGCATTGTGCCTGGTGAAGACTAGTTCAAGGTGGCGTAATCCTTCGTATAGGCACTGTACTCCACACGTTGAGCTTAAAACTGAACGCTACAGACACCAATGTGCTGTTCGACGGTATGCTGTTGTTCAAGTGCTCCCCCTCTGCCTGCGAGGTAATGGACTTTTTCACTCTACACGCATGTCTCATTAAAGTTTTGGTGGTTTGCTGTATGTACCTCAGTGGCTCCGAGTCGGGTCGAGGCTAATGTGCCATTGTATGCGTCGCAAGTAGCCGTCACATTGACTGGCACGCGCCTCTAATTCACAATGCATGCCATGTGTTTTGCTAGCGGATAGCCGTTCTGTGGCTGTCAGGAGCTGTTGTTATCGACACAGATAGCCCTACTGCTCCCAATAGCAGCAAACGAGTATCTCTCTGGCCTCAGTTTCTCGTAAACCCCCTCAGAAGTCCTTTCGAGCACCGAATTAATTTGTTTGTTGTCCATCTTGAGTAGCAGCAACCAAAAGCAGGGTAATTATACAAGGCATAGGCCAATCAACTGTCAGGGGTCATCAGGTCGTCAATGGGATAGGAAACAATGACCAAAAAGAAAGGGAGGAGTGGGTGGGTGGGTGGGTGGGACAATTATAGTAGTATGTGCTAATCAACTGTCAATGGAGTCGGGGGTCGTTTGGAGTCATAAACAGCAGTTAATATAGCGCCTTGTCCCCACAGAAGAAGGTCCTTGTAATCCCGCCTCCTCTACCGGCCGGTTCGTCGTAGGGTCCTATTCGCTTGCAGTTCTTATGCTTAGTTTAAAGTTTATATATCCTTTTCTCAAATAATGGCGTAAGACTTTGTAAGCCGAGTGGACGTCTACATGCCTGTTGACGGAGTTAGCGTCTGGTTCACATGCCTCAAGCGTCAGTCTTTTGGTTTTTGAGGTTCCTCGGCCTACGATGGACGCTCCTCGAATAACGCAGTTGTGGCCAGTCTCTCCGATATGTGTGCTACAAGCTGCAAGTTTGTGTCTAGTCTTCGAGCCGCCGTGACGTATTTTCGCCTGAGGTCGATAGACCATACCTAGTCCTGCGGGTTGTAACAGTCGAGAGACTGCTTCTCATGTCTGAAGGTGGACTCCTATAAGAATTTGAAATCTCACGACAAATTTCTCCGATGCCCAACAAGTCCTTTCCTTGATGCATGCAAATACCTGGAAAACAAACGTTTTTATTAATTCCCCTCAGTATCTCAAATATCACACCAGTTTGGCTCTGGAGCCCTTGACCTACATAAATCGTACTTGAGCAGTCGACTTAAGGGCTCGTTTTGACAAAGCCGGGCATTTTCCAATGTTCCTTCATAAGGCTATTGTCCACGAGACTCTCCGTCAAGGGTTAACCCCTCTTAACCTTTACATCCATAAAATCTGCTGGCGATGTGTCTAGTGCAGATTAGTTCAGGGTGACGTAATCTGCCGTACGATCACTGTACTCCACTCGTTAAACTTGCAACTAAACTTTACGGGCACTGATGTGCTGTTGGACGGTATGGTATCGTTCGCGTACACCCAGGTCTCATTAGAGTTGTTTGAAACCTCCGTTTGTCAGTCCCGCCCTTTATGCCCAACAGATATAATGTCCCCTCAAAAGTATCTACAAACGTCTGCTTTGAGCTTTCTATTAGTTAAAGATCTCTGAGGGGGAGGGGAGTATCCTCCAGGGCAATTTCTGCGGGCTTAGACGCTCTGTCCCGCCATTTATTTCATTCCGTACTCTATTTCGAGGGTGTCCCTCACCCCCTGTGCAAGCCTTCAATTAATTGATTTAACGTTGCAAATCTTCCCATCAGAGAAATCAGAAGAATATTTAGCCATTATACGTATACTTTCGATAAATACCCATCAGGCAAATACATTTATATGCGCAGGGATGTAAGTTAAACAACCGATCAATAATCTTCGTCTTTTCTTGCAAGCGAGTCGTGGGAATCGGGGAACCTGGTCGATTAGAGAAGGGTGGTTACACGGGGAGGGTTTGGCGGAGCCAGTCTGGGAGAGGGGCGGGAGACAAATACAACGCGGAAGAGTGTATCGCAGGGGGTTAAGTTGGTCTAACCGTGCAACTGCGATCTTCAGACCATGGTAACTTAGTGCTGAGGAGACAAGTCTTTAAAGGCCAGACTAGATGGAAGAGTGTATTGTGTACACAACGGAAGAGGAGAATAGATTGACTTGGGAAAGATACGTCCGATCAGTAGGTTGACCGCGCCCAAGTGAGGTCTCAGAGTAGTCGGGCCAGAGGACAGATAGAGGGAGATCTTTCATTGAGTAGGTTGGCCTGGAGATTTTGGGGAGAGAGGCAACTTGCGTCGGGTACGAGTGCAAGCTCCTCATTCGTCGCCTCATAGATGCGAGATTGGCTGATCGAGAGGTCGAAAAAGCACATCGGTGAGCAATTGGGAAAGTGCACTTCGGCGCGAGCTAGTCAGGCAGGCACGACCCGCAACAGTACTCCCCCCGGAGACCGTAACGAGGAAACTGAATGAATCCGAGTGGAGGAAGAATATTCAAGTTAGGTGTGTGAGATACATACTAAGATGAGGTTGCGAGAGGCGGGTTAGTGCCGCCAGTGCCGCTTGGGAGGAGGAAAGGTCATCTTGCGTCCGCGTGGGCAACTGGGTCTGCGGTGGGAGGAAATTTCTCGACTACGCGTGCATCGGCATGTCGTAGGGGATTGGGCATCTCAACTACGTGGGAGGGAGCCTGGTTGGCCGGGTTGAACTTCAACAGCAAATCAGTATGCCGTATCAGTATGAGTTGAACCAGAATAATCGTTGGCAGTAGAAGGAATGGTGGAGATTGAGAAGGAGATCTGGGTGCTGACACTCATAAGGGGACATCTATGTTGGATTGGGAAGTAACCATGACCTGGGCTGAATGGGCTATCGGCAGTAAGTCGCGAATTCCAATCACCAAATACGTACGGACATGTCTATAAATCACCAAATACGTAGGGAACTGCGTTGGGACAGGTCGGGAAGTCGGCAACTACGCAGGAAAGGCAGGCCACATCAGAAGTTGTGAGCGGCTGAAGATCTCGACCTCGACAGGATGTCGATGCAGACAGTCTCCATATCGCGTCACATCAGATGACACAGGAGAAATTCAATTGAAGGCGAGGGAGGTTTGATGATGATTGAGCTCAGCCAGATCAGAAGTTGAGTGTTCATCTCCTGTCGGGGTCACCAAGGTTGCACGGGGTTAAGTATGTCTAACCGTGCAACTGCAATCTTCAGACCATGGTTGCTTAGTGCTGAGGAGAAGTCTTTAAAGGCCAGAATAGATGGAAGAGTTTATTTTCTACACAACGGAAGAGGAGAATAGATGGACTTGGGAGAGATACGTCCGATCAGTAGGTTGACCGGGCCCAAGTGAGGTCTTAGAGTAGTCGGGCCAGGGCACAGATAGAGGGTGATCTTTCATTGGGTTGGTCGGCCTGGAGATTTTGGGGAGAGAGGCAACTTGCGTCGGGCACACGTGCAAGCTCCTCATTCGTCGCCTCATAGATGCGAGATTGGCTGATCGAGAGGTCGAAAAAGCACATCGGTGAGCGTTTGGGAAAGTGCACTTCGACGCGAGCTAGTCAGGCAGGCACGACCCGCTACAAGTCCATGCCGCTGAGTGACTGTGAGCCACGCCAACTATGGAACTTGCATGAAGTTCTTTTGTGCACACAAGGCCGGCTTCGGCAACTTGATAGCGGTCACTTCTGCTGTTGCTAGCAGGCGCTGACCCACGGACTTTGGGTAGTTTGGCGGGACCTTATCAACTTTGACGAACAACCCATCACACCCTCCCTCTCCTCCACAGCGGAGTTTCAATCCTCTCCTGCCTGCGCAGTGTCGTGTGACATCCCTTCCGAAGACGAAGTTACCGATGCAATGCAGAGGCTACGCAACAACAAGACGTGCGGAGAGGACGTTATTCCTGCAGAAATCTACAAGTCCTGGCTCCTCGGCTCCATGAGGTGATTGTACAGGCGTGGCGAGAAGAAACCGTTCCCGATGACTGGGGCTCAGGTATCCTCGTACCTGTCCACAGGAAGGGAGATAAGACAATATGCGAGATCTACCGTGTCTTATGGATGTTGCTGCAAAGATCTTCGCTGTTGTTCTTCTCAGGCGCTTCCAGTTTGTATGTGCCTCTAGGACACGACCCAACCAAGCCGGATTCCGAGCTGGGCGTGGATGTGCGGATCAAATATTCACACTGAGGCGCACTCTAGAATTCCGCCATAGCTAACAGCAACCGGCAGCTGTTGGCTTCGTCGACATTGTCGCCGCATTCGATTCCATCCATCGTGAGTCCCTGTGGCGAATAATGGAACTGGATGGAATGCCGGCCAAACTCATTGCGATGATTAAGGCCTACTATCGGTCTACCACCGCACGAGTCCTGGTCCACAACAATCTCTCTCAGTCGTTCGATATCCGGTCTGATGTCTGACAGGGCTGCGTCCTTTCACCCATTCTGTTTAACTACGTCATTGACTGGATTCTCGGCAAAGCCCTACATGATGAGGACGGTGTTGAACTTGCACCCGGATGCTGACTAACTGATCTTGACTACGCCGATGATATTGCGCTGTTAGCCTCAAACTTTGATGGTCTACAGTCAGTAGTGTCGCGGTTAAATGAGATCGCTATGTCGGTAGGCATTTCCATAAATTCCGGAAAGACGAAGTTGTTCTCGAGCTGCATCCCTGACCAAGAAAAGGCACCCCTGAGGATTAATGGTCATCAACTTGAAGAAGTAGACAGCTTTAGATACCTCGGGGCGAGGCTGCTACCGAATGGGCAGAGCAAGGACGACATTGTCTCCCGTATCGATGCTGCTCGCTGGGTTTTCACAATCCTTCGAAAGCGCCTATGAATCCGACGTGACGTCTCCATCACCACGAAGATTCGTGTATACCGTGCATCCATCCGGTCAGTCCTCCTCTATGGATGTGAATGCTGGGCTGTGCGCACTGAAGATGAGCGAAGACTGGAGGTCTTTGACGACCAGTGCCTGAGGACGATCCTGCGAGTTAAGTATAGCGACTTCATCTCAAATGAGACAGTCCGCATCCGCTGCGATCGTATCACGAGGATATCTCAAGCCATTCAAGAAAGGCGACCGAGGTTGTTTGGACACGTTCTCCGTCATCCGCCCCACGAGCTTACCTATGCTGCCCTCGAACCGGCACCGCAGCCCACCTGGAAACGTCGAAGAGGAGGGCAACTGAAGACTTGGCTAGACACCGTCCGTCAAGGCATGGAACCAGTTCTTGGACCTTCTATCTTCGGCCTCCATCGCTGGAGAAGGGACTGGGTGGAGCTTTTGAGATCTGCTGCCGCCAATCGCCACGCATGGAGAGGTACCGTTCGTGACATCATTAAGGCCGGCTAGATCAGGCATGATCACAGCCATAACAAGTACAAGTGCAAGTACCTTATAAATTAACTAAACGACTTCGTTGGAGTAAAACAAAGTCCGGAACCAACCATGTGGGCAAGGATAACGCTGTTGATGCTTCTGACTTCACATTTGCTCAGTCATGCTGGAAGGTGCTCCGGTATTCTTTTGGATAAGCGCCGACTCGTGTGACCAATATAACCTGTTCAACAGGAGCAAGTAAATAAGCCGGTGCGCGCAGAAGTGGTCTTCGTCGTACAAGACCCGGTTGGCTAAGAATAACACCTGACGTTATGCGGCTTAGTTGAGACGTCTGCTGAGAAGTTCGCTTGTCGCAGTTCCCTGAAAAGGGATTACTCCCCTTCTCGCGCACACCTTACTGATGTTTTCGACCCGAAGGTTTATCTGTCTGTAAATAACCTTGTTTCCACCGCATGCGTGCTCTCTCTTTCACACAGCGTGGCAGGTACGCAGAGAAGGGCACACGCACTCACACATACACACACGCGTCTGTTCCCGCTCTCATCCGCATTGCACATTTCTCGTCCTTCACTGGGGGCTGGCGTTGAGGTCAACACGTACCCTTGGCCCTGACTGCCAGCCTTGAATTCTGTCTTATGCCAGGGGGACGCTGGGGGCAGAATGGTGTAAGCATCCCGGCTTTGGTGAAGAAGCTGCAGAAAGTGCCTGATACTTGCAGCTCATATGACTCCTGGAATCTGAACTCCAGTCGAACATTATATGCTGTCCAGAAGTGTGTTTTTAATTGATATAGGCCTGGTGCATAAGCCGACACTGGTCCACTCCGGTCTCCCGTGCGCATACTAGTTTGCGTTTAGTAATTGCACGCCGCTGTATAACCATCCGTGCTGGCTTCCAGATAACAGTTCCAAATCGATTCTCCATTTTGAACCTAGCTTATACAACATTGGATACTTTCGATAGTAGCCAGCATGACGCGAACCCGTGGTTGCCGTAATTATGACACTCCGACCGTTGCATGTGACGAAGATTGGTCGCAGTATCACGGACTAGCAGACTCACACAACCTCTACCGCACTCCCTCCCCCCCCCAGGCGTCCTTTTTCGATGGCTAGACAGTGTTGGTACAACTGAAGGTGGCCGTTAAATTCAACTTGTAGACCGTCGATTCCGATGCTGTCCACAGTAAGTTCCCCAGGGTGGTGTTGAATGGACGGCAGCTTATGCATAGATTAGTTTTAAGTCAGCCTAGTAGTATTAGTAGTCAGCCTATTAGTCATTCTGGTGGATTCTAGATGATTGCTTAGGAAATCCTGCTTGGGCAGTCAGCTTGCTGTCCCGCATTGGTGGATTGCATACGAGTGGTGAAGTTGGGCGGGTACTGTCGACCCAAGTGTGATTAAATTCATGGCGTGAGGTGATGCGTTTGTGGCTCAAGTGGTTAGAGCGTTGGCTTCCGGCAAGGGCCTTCTCTACTATGCGGGTTCAAATCCCGCTGAACGCCTCGGGTTTTTTTTACACAAATGGGTCAACTCAGATTGGTTTTAATTGGTTGTGGACTTGCGTTGCGTCTACCGCACTCTTTCTTTCCTCAGTCGACCGAGCCCGTTGTGGAGACAGTGTCAAGAAGACGGGAGGCGAACTCGAGTTCATTAACGCCCCCTCCCTCCCCACAATGATCGCAGTCCACATAATGCCTGTCGTGCCGTGATGTGACCCCCATGTTGGTCTGGTATGTCTACCATGCGATCCGTCAATACGAAATTGTCATTGTAGTTTCTCATATGTCTGTCGGCCGCACCTCTATGAACAACAGTAAAAATGACTTGCCAGGGGCACTTTCGGAACGATATTACTCCGCTTCATCTGCTGAGAGATGAAAAGGAAGCCGTCTTCCGACCTCTACCGAGCTGCAAACAAGGTGATGACGGAATTAGGTTCGTTGACTGGGACCACATCGTTGCGGCCTGAAGGAAGGACTTGTATTCCCGCATATGAATGCAGAGAAGTCATAATGACGGCCATTACCTTCTCAAAGGGACGTTTATAACAGACTTGTCTCCATACCACTTAATAGCTGCAGCAAAGTGGCTATCTCGGTGTCTCTCATAGCCAGACAACGTACTTTTCATATTCGAGTTTCTGTGGGTTATCTCGGGAAACAAACTGGGAGATAAAGTGGCCTAATAACCCCGGGCTTCTGTGCAGCTTGCTGCCATAGTAATCCTGCATAATGGTATAATTTAATTAACTTCAGAAGCTGGTAGTAGCAGTATTTTTAAGTAGTGTTACCATCCTTCGCTCCAGTATGTCGAATATGCATGCAGTGATGCCATTGTACCTTGTCTACCATGTTCACAATGAGAAAAAAGGGGAGGTACTATGCAACGATCTTGGAGGTCGACAATGACCTCTCTCACCTTGTGATCTGCCGGCACTTCCATCTTGAGGAGTCTCTTACTCGCCCCCCCCCTCTGCCTTGTCAGTTGCAGGACTTTGCTGTTCCGTACGCCTGCAATCCTACCGGCTAACGTTTTTTTCTTTTTTCGGAGAGCAATTGGCGAGCATACGTATACTTTCAATAAATTATCCTCAGGCCGTTACATTTATATGGGGGGGGTAAAGTGTAAAAGGTAAAATTGTAGGTAAATTACCTTCAAAGTTGCAGGCACACGTAACCGGCTTCTTAACCGGATAGCGGTTGCTTCTGCTGTTGCTAGCAGGCGCTGACCCAGTAACCTAGCGTATTTTTGTGGGACCTTGTAGGTCACCCTGAAGGCTTCGTTGGGGGCCAATCGATGTCTGGAATACACCATGTGCGCTAGAATAGAGCTGTTGATGGTCCTGGTGGTATTGAATTCACTTTTGCTTTCCCATTGCGGGAAGTGTTCCTTTATTCTTATGGACGGGCGCCGACTCGTGCGAACAATATGACCTGCTCCACGGGAGCAAGGTTTCTTTTTTCGTTTTTGTAGTTTTCGTTATACCGCTTCTGCTCGACGATACTTTTTAATCAGTACAATTGAACAAGCTTTGTCTTACCTGTACTTTTTCTTCGAAGCGGGAGGATGAGGAGGAGGAGTACGCTGGACATTTTATTTTATTGTAAAGTCTTCTTATGCTCGTCTTTTTTCTCGCTCCAGGGTCAACGATCCCATCGCTCTCAGCACTCCCCAGTTCAAGGTCGACCCGGTGAGTAGTTGCAGCGTCTCTCCCTCTTTGTGCCCCACTTTTTCTCTTCTGTTGCTGTTGTTGCCGCGTCTGTTTTGTCCCACCTACGAGGCAGTCTCCCAGCTCGCGTGTAGACACTGGCTATTTTTGGAGTCAAGTTTGCTCTCTCCGTCTCTCTGTCTCTCTCTCGGTGCGTGATTCGCCCGGGATTGTGAAATCGCGTTGTGTGCGATTCGCGCGGGTCTGTGGAATCGCCTGGTGTGCGTGTGGTCTTCCTTCCGTGTTTTGAGGCGATATTGATTACATTTTTTCATTTGCTCTGCGCACCTCTCTCGCTGCCACAAGCCAGTCTAGTGTTGTATGACAGTGGGTTGTTTCCCTACGCCGCCGCCGTCGCCCTCATTCCTACTGTTTGGAGTTTTTTTTACCAAAAACACTTCACAATTACGTCGTTAACCAATGGCACTAACTGATTGCCACACTGAAGCAGCCAGGCAGCGAGGCGGAACTCGTGCTCTATCTCTGTCTCTCTCAGCACACTGCCTCCGTGGCTTGGGCACCGCTCTGTCTCTCAGCGGAGCGTGCAGTTTCCGAACGCGCTGGACGGGGATTCACACATTCATGCGCCCGACATAATAAGCACCTTCCTGTCTTATTATTCGCGGCTGTACGACGAAGCCTCGCTCGAAAAAGTAGGGTTCAATTTTATCGTGATCCCTCTCTCTCTCTCTGTCTCTCTGTACGTAGACTGACCCATCACGTGAATCTTGCATCAAATATCGAGGCTACGTGTCCCTGCCAATCCGCCTCTTGGCCGAGGTTGTTTTTCGTGGCGCGCTGCAAGTGATTGAGACAGCGGCCGTTTCGAGCTCAGCCCGTCAAGACCACCCAAGCCCTCCAGACCATCAGCTGATAGGAGGAACGTGATACTTTATCGGCTGATCACAATGCTGGGTGTGGTGAGGATTTATGCATGTGTGTGTGTGAATTTAATTCACGGTCTGGCCTGCTCTGTTATTGTGTGCCGACGAGAGGTCTAGGTCGATATGACTGCACAGGCACTGAATCCGACACACGTCTAATTTCTCCTTGCACAATGCGGCCGTTTATTCCGACGAAGCCCACCTTGTGCCCACAGCATGCTGGTGGAGCGGGGACGGTGAATTATGCGTGGTTCAGCCTTAAGTGTTAGTAGACTTGCGTTGCATCTACCGCACTCTCTCTTTTTTTCTTCTGTTTATCGCTCATGCCCGATGTGAAAATGCTCGGAGGCGCAGGTAGCAGGCGTGGCCAAAGTCGGTGCCGCCACGCCCAACTCCGATCCCGCAGAGTGGCAGTGTCATAAAGACCCCGGTTGACTGGCGCGGTGTGAGCCTGCGTCTACGCGTGCTACCAACACCCCCGCCTTCATGCCGGATCTGTCCCCCGTATTGGTCCAACGCCTCAACCTGACAGCTCGTTTAGGAAGCACAAGCAAAAATATGATTGGCTGCCAATACAAGCGACCTTGCGAGTCCCAGGAAACAATTGAGAAGAAGACGACTCGATCGCTGCGACAGTACTTTTATTTTGCCAATGCAAGCGAACATTCGTGTCCCAGGAAGCAATTAAGAAGAAGAAGAAGAAAGAGAAGAAAAAGAAGAAGCAGAAGAAGAAGAAGAAGAAGAAGAAGAAGAAGAAGAAGAGGAAGAAGAAGCAGAAGAAGAAGAAGAAAAAGAAGAAGAAGAAGGAAAAGAAGAAGAAGAAGAAGAAGAAGAAGACTCGATCGCTGGGACAATATTTTTATTCGATATCCGTCGCGGATTCGTCTTCATCGATATCCGCGACGGATATCCAAAATTCAGGCGAATAAACATATTGTCCCAGTGATCGATTCTTCTTCTTCTTCTCAATACGTTTATTCGCCTGCCGTTTCGAGATTCGTCGCGAATTCATCATCAGAGACATGAGAAGGAAACAGTAGCAGAAACGGTTACTACATGCACAGAAGTTTGCAGTAATGCCTGCATCCTATAAGTACAGAAAACTTCTGTACGTGCATTAACCGTTTCTGCTACTGTTTCCTTCTCATGTCTCTGATGATGAATCCGCGACGGATGTCGAACCATCAGGCGAATAAGCATATTGTCCCAGCAATCGAGTCTTCTGCTGAATGCGACTAGCTCCTGACGGACGGAATCTAGGCTTCTAAAGTTCGACTATAGTAAACTACGACATCTACCACGTGGTCCTCACAGTAGGTCCTACACCTGCGACTTGCGTGCGAAATAGTTTATAGTGAGGCAGACTGTCACCGTATCTACTGCGCTCTTTCACCTACCTTGCTCCAGTAGCAAGACAGTATAAAGACGACCGAGGTGGACGCGAACGCAGTACTTGACAAAGGTAGAAATCACCCCTACGCAAGTCGTGTGTGAAAATATGTACTTGATTACAATAAGGGCTACTCAGGTGCTTCGCGAAGATGCCATTAAGGTCATGTTGCAGTGAAGACACTCAGTCCTGAGCAGGAGCGGGTTATCCCGACTTTTGGAGGGTTAAAGAGAAATATGCTGATAAGAGGTGGTTAAGTAGAGCTCTCAAGGCTCAGCCACGCTCTCGTTTCCCACTCCCATTCATTTGTCAAGTCTGCCAATCATCTGTCGACGCAGTGATGGACGAAACTGAACAACACCTCTAAGCGTGCATCACGCCCGACCTGATCCCCAACTGCAGATGTTCCATGCTAAAAAAGGAGTGGCTTAGATTTCATTTAGATTATAATTCAATGCCACTGTGTGGCGCATTGTTATTACGAGTCGTGGGTGAAGGGTCAAACTCTGGGAATGACCGCTTGCGTCTAGGGCTTTCGTATGACTGTTATTTCGGTCGTGGGAGTAGCGCTTACTCAGGATTGAGCGCACGCCAACCTGTGTGCTGGCTTCGATATCTAGTGTGCACCAACAGCTTTAAACTCATTCTTGCTCCCTTCTGTTAGCCCTGTCTCCCGCCTGTTATCTTTGGGTGATAGCGTGCATTCTCATCTGTCCTTTCACGCCTTCGAGACAGTTTGCGAGCTCGCCTGATACTATCCTCCCGAGTATTAAGTCCACTCACCGTTTTACGTAGCTTCATTGTGCTCTACCGACACATCACATCTCAGTTAGACTTGAGAATCACCCTATCGACAGGATACGGGACTCAGAACCCCGTGATACAGGTGCTTTTCTCCTAACCGTAATCGGAATTTGGTGTAAGGCCACCTATATTACAGGTGGGGAGGGCGGTTCTTATCCTCATGTCTTGCTAATTGATCCTGCTATCGCACTTAGGTTACCCAATCAAGGCAACATATGTTGAGCATCCAGCCGTGACATATCCAGGTTCGCAACCCGAGTTAGCTTAGAAGGACTTAGTGGCGCCAGTTGATTAATAAGTTAATCTTCTAGGCTGCCTTCCAACCAGCGGGTGCCCACATACCTTCTTTAGCTGCGAGTAATACGCAACGATGTAATATGTAACCCCACGTAGTTTTTACTTCAAATAAATGCCTATTTATGTCATTTGAGTGAGCCAAAGTTAACGTCCCTCCTTCATTTTCGTTCTATCCTCCTCCCACGCCTCTAAAGTTTTACCCTTAGGGTAAGCGTTTAATGTCAGGGCTAAGGTTAAGAGGTTCGAATTAAGGCTTGGGTTTTGAGTTAGGATCAAGAGTTTAGGTTTTCAACTGCACACTTACCTCTGTACTATTATTGGGATCGCTGGAATTCCCTGAAGATGCGTTGGTGTACTGCCGCTGTTTAGTCTTTCTGGTCGATATATAATGAGTGACGGCTTCGATCAGCATGACGACAGCAAAGGCCCTAAAAGAACCAATTCAAGCCCCAATTCCTGCCCTAATTCGCTAGTTAAACTGCACCCATTTGACTGCAATTTTTCGACCGGGCTTGCGACTGCGCTCATCAGTCGATTTCATGTTGCTTACTATACTAAAGTTGCAAAAATTCCCATCAGAGAATTCAGCATATGTAGGCCGTCGTGGCCAGTATTTGCGCTCCTGCAACTTCGGTGTTGAACCCTAGGTACCCATCGAGTTCCTTTAACACCGCGGGATCCTTGTTCTCTTTTAGAGTTGCAAAAATTCCAATCAGAGAATTCGGAAGAGTAGTTGGTGAGCATATGTATGCTTTGCTTTATTCTCAACCTTTTTTATATCAGAAGACTTAAGTACGTGTGTTCTTCATGGTTCACTTAACTGTTACCTCCCACCGGAAACGACAATTAAGGCTCTGGATGCTGACCCAGCCGGCTGCAACTAAGACTGCATACACCAACCTTATTGAGCGTGTGTGTGTGTGTGTGATTTTCAGGTAACCTAGGCGACGAGGAGTTTGATCCCACCTTAAAGGTTTATTGACGTCATTGACTGACTCAGATCATGCGTCTTAAACAGTGTAGTCTTTGAAGAAACTAGTTGATAGCTATATTCTAGGATGCACTGACACCAACTAAAACCACAGGGGTGGGGGGGCCATGGGCGTTAATTTAGATGGGGATGACCCATACTCTGTGAACTTTCTACGATATTTTTTTCTACGGGGTCGAGGTCTAGGGAATAATCACCCGCCATCACACGACTACTAGACACGCGCTCATTTAACCGCCCTGTTTAGGTTCCAGTAATTATTAGTTGTTTATGGTTGCCTATATAGGACGCGGGAATGGGAAAGCTCCGCCCACCTCGAGTTTTCTTAGTATCAGTGATGTGGCGCTGAGGATTTACCCCACCTTTCTGTGTCATTTAGTTATTGAGTTAGTCCTTAGGGCCCTCTTCTGACCAGCGGATGCCCGCAATCCTTCTTTAGCTTCTAGTACTAGGCAACGATCTAACATGTTGCCCCACGTAGTTTTTACTTCAAAGAAATGCCTCTTTATGTCATTTGAGTGGGCCGAAGTTAACGTCCCTCCTTCATTTTCGTTCTATCCCTCTCCCAGGCCTCTGTAAAGTTTTGCGATTTGGGTTAGCGTTTAGTGTTAGGGTTACGGTTAAACTCAGAGGTTTGAAGTACGGCTGTGGTTTTGTGTTAGAATCCGGAGTTTAAGCTATCAATGTTGTCAACTTCACTCTTACCTCTGTACTATGATTGGGACCACTGTACTTCCTGAGGATCCGTTGGTGTACTGTCGCTGTTTAGTCGTTCTGATTGAAACGTAAACTAAGGTGTAACGCCTTCAACCAGCATGACGACAGCGAAGGACCAATCCAAGCTTTCCTCCGTCCAAATTCGCTTATCGAACCGCAACTATTTGATTTCAAATTTGCGATCTTGCTTGCGACTACACTCATCAATCGATTCCATGTTGTGCTTTATTCTCGAACTTGTTTCTTTTTTATCGGGAGGCTGAAATACGAGCGTGTATGACGGTTCACTTAACTGCTATCTCCCACCGGAAGTGACAGTTAAGGCTCCGGATGCTGACTCGGTCGGCTGCAACCAATACTGCATAAACCGGCACTAGTGTATGTGTGTGTGTGTGTGTGATTTTCAGGTAGGCTGCGCAACGTGGAGCTTGAAATTTATCGGGGTCTGTAACTGACTGCGATTATGCGTCTGAAACAGTGCATCAGTAACGGTAGTAATTGACTGCGTCGCACCGGATTACAGTGTATTCGTTGAACAAACTGGTCGATGCACGAATACTAAATAAAATCGCAGAGGAGCGTGGGCGTCAATTTAAAGGTGGCGACCCATACTCCGTGACCTTTCTACGGTATGCTTCTTCCTGGGCGTTGGGAAGAAGACACCCCACATCTGTGGGAGGCGCTCAATTAACCTGCCCAATTGAGATACCGGTGAGGATGACTTGTGTATGGCTGCCTCAATAGGACAAGAGGCATAAGAACGCTCGGTCCACTTAAAGTAAGTAGCCTAAACTGTAGCCCTAATCTTAACCTTCTCCCTTCCTACCCAAAAGTTAATATCTGCAGAATCCCCAACCTAGCACCCAACTGTGACCTTACATCTAACCCTAACTTCCACCATAATCCTTAAACTAATTCCCCGGAATATGGCGCAGAGCTACATGCATTCGTGGCGGTTGCTGTACCCACGTCCCAGTTAGGTGACTATACAAGTAATCATTGTAGAGATCAGTATCAGTATATTTGAGGGATGCGTAAGTGGGTTACCTTTGAATTCCCTATTTGTACATGCGTGTTTTGGTATCAGAAGAATGGTATCTCAACTTCTTGGCGACGCCAATTGACTAAAGCCAATGAGGTGGAATATAGTTAAAAAGAGCAGACAGGGAAAAGACTCCTTGGGGATTTTAGGAGAAAAAAATGTCGTTCATGGGGGTCACCGGGGATTATCACAGAAGTGCGGAAAATGTGGCCAAATATTCCCTTTCTGATTGCAGAGTCCGCCAACAAGGTTAAGAAAGCAGAAATATCAGCCGAAATCATTGATAGTCGGTTGTGGGTTTATGGCCAAACTCATGGAAGCGTCGGTTTTGGCGTACTTTCCCCTAGCCGGTGAAATCTTTTAACGCTGAAACTGTGCTCTCAGGAAGGTCTAAACAGGTATGAATGACAATAACCAACTTACGGTCGGCGTTGAGACCAGTTGCCAACGTACTTGGTTCAGTTTTGTTCGTACCTACGTACTGAACTCACTTTTATATTCGGACTGTTCCATATATAACGAAATTGATTGTCTACTCTTTTTTGGTGCATTCATGTTCTTGAGATTGGCTTCCCGTCATAATTGGTTTGTAGTTGCTAATCCAAGGGTCAGAGAATAGCAATCGATATCTATCCACTAGCGTAATGATTGCCTTCTTAAATAAAATCCATTGTCCTTGGAATCGCGCAAACCGCCGTATCATGGCGTTGGAGTTTTTCCACTGAACAGTTACTCCTTGTACTTTTAACGCTCTCTGTTTGACCGCTTAGCTCAGCTCAGAGAGGACAAGCACATGCAGTGATCTGTATCCTTTGAGCTGAGACGCACATCGAGGAATTTTGGCGCTGACTGCTTCGTGAGTTTCAGTGTTCAGTTATGCCAATGCAGATTGAGCAGGCTAAACGTCTGCTGAAGACTGTAGCTACCGGTTGGTTTGTACTATGCTTATTAAGGACGATCGAGCTTTTCTAAAGCCCTCAAAAATGTATTTGTGGCTGGATGATGTCGCAAATTGGACGCCTCTATGTGTCTGACGATCTGCGATGGGGGGTGGGAGATGTAGACGCGCAATCACTGGAACCAAAAACGTTATTCACTTTACATTTAGGATTCACCCTTGAAGCTATCTTCAGGCAGACCTCATGGGATACGGCCGAATAACTGTCTTAGCGTCTTATGAAACTTTATCGACCTAGGTTTTGGTTTGGTCCACTTCCTCAGTGCCTCCGGCCGACCACAGCTATGCGAAACAGGCAGAACCATTCCATAGTTCCTGTAAGAGGTTGTCACAGCAAGTGTGGCCTGCCTGATGTGCGACCAAAGCCGGTGTGCTTGTCTGAGCTTTGATAACTACGATAGAAATTGAAATGACCAGTTCTGATGTTTTTTTTCGCCAGCCGACTGACTCGAGCCAGAGTCAGCTGTCTGTTTGACCAACGTCCGATCTTCGGCAGACAGCACTTTTCCAAGTTGCGTTCCGTTAGCGGTTGCCATACAGCATACGCCTGATTCGGTTTTGCACTGCAATGTCAGTCAGGGGCTTGAACATGCAGCCGCATGGGGATGGCTATTCGGTACTTGAATTGTGCCACCGTATTTAGTGGCGCAGTTAGCGCACTTTTATGTGTATTTCACTTCAAAAAGGTTTTTTCCCCGGAAATAATCCCTGCGAAAAAGCCTGTAGTTACTGTCACCGGAGCCGACATTTAACGTATGGAATGGGAAATTTTGGACCATCCTGGTAGGGGCGCGGTTCGTTGTCTTCCGCAGTTTGGAGAGGAGAAAATGTGTGTATCGATACAAACAGTGGAGATGTTTAAGCAGCAAGCATAGTAAGCACAATTAACATAGTCGTAAGGTTTATGAAGGTTAAACTGTTTAATATCCTATCTTTTACTTTTACGGACTGTGGTTGACGACGGCTAATTGCTGGGCTTGATATGCTTGTCCGTGAGGTCTCTGTCTTGAGCTGTCAATCTCAAGGGGCGATAATACCCCGTAGCCTAAGCGATCATATTTGAAGCTTTTCCTTCACGAGTATCGCGTCTTTATTTATCCGCACTTTCAAAATCGTAGCGGAGTCCATCTTTAGAGGTAAAAGCGGCAACAGATGTATGGCGTAGGAGTTAATCCAACACAGCAACACCACTCCGGAGGTGACTGCAGAGGGCTCTCTATGTCGACGACAAATCGATAAATCGATTGACTGCTATCGGCAATCACACCCGACAGAACAACTCGCTGATAGTTCGCCCGTCGGCTTTGACGGTGTCCGCAACTAGCTTCATCAAGCTGAAGGCAGATGCAGCGCCTAGCTGAATTATAGTGAAAGTAGACTCTTAGCATCTGCCCCGCTCTCTCACAACTTCCATGCCTGTACCTGATGTCGAGACAAAAGTCAAGAAAACCGGAGATAGGAGAGGGCGCCGGTAGCTGGTGCGGCCGAGGCCGCCGCTAAGCGTGCCACTACGCTCAGAACCGTCAGTTTCACAAGGTGAGCACGGAACGGCTGGCCAGATAGCCCTTCTGACTAAACAGACGAGGGCGTGACCATCAACGCCGCCAGCACGCCGTCCGCAACTTGGCTAGGGGCCACCAGCCGGTATTTACTCCTTTTGATCAGAGAGAGAGATAGAAAGAAACATTAATCAGGGAAACCCAGTGGGAGCGCAAGCGCACAAACCGCCAGGGAATCAGATCCTAGGAAAACCGCAAACGCACACCAGGCCGTCGGGGGCCATGGTTTGCTGAAGCGTGGCGTTGCCTACACACACACACACACACACACACACACACTCACGATAGTTCCCCCGTCGATTTCGACGATGAGCACCACGTGCTCCAAATAGCCGCAGCAAACGCTAAAGCAAACCGCAGCATACACAGAGGCAAGCTGGGCAAGCAACACGAAAGCGACAGCAAGCGGGAGCAACGCAGAGAACTCGTGCGAGAGAAAACAGGAATTTAGGCAGACTCGCACCGAATCTACCCACACGCTCGCCACTCCCACCGTTTCTGGGGATGAGGGAGGGTGTAGATGGCTGGCGCAATAAACACTCAGCACGCGCACACTTGCCACAGCCATCTCGCTAGGTATGCTCCCGGTTGCGCGGGAGCGCCATAAAGGCCACATTAAGAGGGAGCCATTGCAGCCTGGCTCTCAGTCCTCCCTCTCCTCCCGTACGCACACACAGACACACGCGTACAGAAGGAGCAGCTACGTGGGGGCCCGTTTTCCCGTCAGTTGACAGACCCTCCAAGCCACGGCCTTTAGCGCACTGTGATAGATTCAGACGCATTCAGATTTATTATAGTGAGGAAGGAAACGCGCCGAGGTCGACCTCACTCTCTCCCCCACCGCATAGTGACCGCATAGCTTTTCGGGCACCCGCAGTGGGGCCTGAAACCCAGTGGGAGCGCGAGCGCAGTCACCAACAGGGAATCAGAAGTGAGAGAAAGTGCCAGCGCCTTCCAGGCCGCAGGGACCGTGGTTGGCTTAAGACTGGCATTGCATGTGCTTGCAGACCATTGGGTCTCAGAAGGGTGAGAGCAGCCCTGCATGAAGCCTGGGCCAACACCCTCCTGAGAGGGGTAACCAGTCAGTCAACGACTGAAAGGCACTACCCATGCTCCGTTGCCGGCCGGCGTCCGTGGGCGAGGCTGAAAGGAGAGCAAGAGACAACTGGTGATATTTGCAATTGTGGACGTGCAAAAGAAGAAGAAGAAGAAGAAGACGAAGAAAAAGTTAAAGAAGAAGGGGGAGAAGAAGGGGGAGAAGAAGGGGGAGAAGAAGAAGAAGAAGAAGAAGAAGAAGAAGAAGAAGAAAAAGAAGAAGAAGAAGAAGAAGAAGAAGAAAGTGAAAGAGGGAGATAGGAAGAGGAGGCGAGGGGGGAACGCAGACAGGCCGAGAGAGAGAGGGGAGGAAATCCAGTATAGAAAAGAATAATGAGAGCAAAAGCTCAGCTTACCTTGCAGCATACAATCTTCAGTGACTACTGAGGCTGACGTTTGTGCTCAAGGCAGAACTGTAGGCGCCGCTATTATGATTGTGAGTGCGGTAATGGAGCGAGTAATATAATTAGAATGAGGTAGAAGTGCGGCAAAGAGAAGCAATCGAATAGAGTCAGTAAGCCTTGTGTTAGTTGGACTGATGCAGCCTACGAAGAGAAGTGTGAAGTTGCTAATTTTTTCAGTGCGCATGCATTCTAAGGGCGCTTCAGTACGATTCAGTCCAGGTGACGTCACCTCCTGAACGAGGGTACCATGAGTCACTATTTTTAGCCGCCTCTCTCATAAACCCATGGCGTGACCTAGCGATGCAGCTGCATAAAATCGATTATCTGATTTTCCATGCCGTCGTATGAGAGGCGAGCAGTCGCGGATGTCCGACAGCGTGTTTATTCGCCTGGGATTTGATAACAAGCGGCTGCACACAACGCGAGTTTGCCAATGCTAAGTTGACGGCGCAGTTGAGTACGGAAAGAAGGAGAGTACTTCAGGAAAGGACAAGGTACCCAATACGGTTATTGCCAGGAGTCCGACACTAAGTTGGGTGACGACATACATGTCCTGTGAGAAGTGATACTGAAACTAAACCAAGCTTCTTAATCCTAGACCGGAGCTATTATGGGGTAGTAAAAGGAAGACAGTATTCGACAAATTCAGCAAGAACGGCCTCCACTTACCTGGGTTCCCGGCAAACTTGACGACGCAATCGTAAAGCGAGGCGACTAGTGAGTGGGGCTGAGGCTGGTGGTGGGATGTGTGAGGTGCTGGGTGTGCCGACATCACGGTCAGTGCCGCTGTCGTGAATGCGCATGTGACCTAGTAGGCCCATGCGATGAGCGAATGATCGGGGGCAGTGTGGGCAGTAAAGGCGGCGGTCTCGTCTGTGTGTTGGTGCTCCAGGCACAAGTTCACCAGTCTATGTGCGATGGATTCGCAAGTGACCGACTAGACCGATGCGTGAGGTCAGTGTGCGATTGCAGTGAGGGCATATCAGGCCCACAGAGCCGGTGGGGGGTTCAGGTGTGCGAGTTATGGCGGGTGGTGATGTGTCGGAAGGGGTGGAGGAAGTTGCGGGTGGGTTGGAGTCGGTGGATGAGGGCAGCGAGGCATCTCTCCCGTTGGTGATTTCCGTAGAGGTGGATGGTGGAGTAGGGTCTGGTGGAGTGTTTGGTGCATTAGCCGTGGATGCTGTCGGAGGAGGGTTGCATGGCTTCCGGAGGTGACCGACCAATCCAATGCCTGCACGGAAGGTGAGACTTGCGTTAACAGCACGGACACCTTGGGCGGAGTTGGGTGGTGGCAGCGTGCGTCCGTGTGTTGTGAGACTTGCGTGCCGTCCGTTTTGCCTTGGTGGCGGCGATCCGACCGGCTTCGTGATTGCGGCGCCCGTTTTGACCGCTCTGCGCCACGTAGTTCGGTCCAGGACAAGCTCCTCCCAATTCAACGCGTTGACTTTGAGACGCTTCAATGAGTTCTTCAGAGTATCCTTGTAGCGTCTCTTCTGTCCTTTTTTGCGACGAGGGCCGACGACGACATCGCCATAGAGCAGTCGCTTGAGTAGTCGTTCGTATTTCACAAGTACCACGTGACCGCTCCAGCGCAGTTTTATCTGCCTGAGCATGGCCTGGATGCTGAGAACTCCCGTTTTCTCCAGGATTTCCGTGTCCGGAATCCTTTTTTGCCACTTCGCCTTCAATATGCGGCGTAGGCAGCTGATATGAAAGTGGTTCAGCTTCCGCGCTTGGCTAGCATAGACAGTCTAAGTCCCCGCATGCGTGTTGACAACACACCAGGCTTGTACATCTTCAACTTCGTTGACAATTGAAAACCATGACGATTCCCTACGGAGGCTTGGAGCCGACCGAAGGCTTGACTGGCTTTGGAGATTCTGCGGGCAATCTCGGTGTCTATTTTAGTTTTGCGGGAAAGCGTACTGTCGAGGTAAGTGATGTTGTCCACGTTTTGCAGTTCGGCTCCATTGATTTTGATGCGTGCGGGGTTGAGGTCAGCACCTGGCGGCGGTTTATGCATAACCACCGTCTTGTCCGTGTTGATGGTGAGGCCAAAGTTGGCGCAACCTGCTGCACAGAGGTCCGTGCTCCTTTGCATGTCCGCTTCGGTGGTGGTGTTGAGAGCGCAGTCGTCCGCAACCAGCAGATCATGGACTGTGGTTGTGGAGATGCGCGTGGGGGCCTGCATCGGACGAATGTTGAGGTTTCCGTCCGTTCTGTAGTTTATGGGGATTCCGGGACACTCGTCATGGTAAGCGTCCATCAGCATGGCAGAGAACATGAGACTGAAGAGTGTGGGTGCAAGGACACGGCACTGCTTCACTCCATTGGTCACTGCGAAGGCCTCAGACAGCGTTCCGTAGTCCGTGACGCGCGCCATCATCCCATCATGGAGTTGTCGAACCATGTGGGTGAAGTGTTCCGGACAGCCAAACTTCTGCATAACCTTCCAAAGTCCGGGCCGGTTCCCGGTGTCGAATGTTTTTGTCAGATCTACGAACGTAGTGTAGATGTAGGTCCGCATCTCTTGACATTTCTCCTGCAGCTGACGCGCGGCAAATATCATGTCAGTGGTCCCGCGGTGACGTCGAAAACCACACTGACTTTCAGGCAGAAGCCCTTGTTCCAGGTGGCTATTCAGACGATTGGAGAGAATGCATGCAAAGATTTTTCCGGCAATATTCAGCAGTGAGATGCCGCGGTGGTTGTCACAGGCCTGGCGATTCCCCTTACGCTTGTAGTGGTGGACGATGGTGGTGTCCTTGAAATCCTGGGGAACTTATGCCTGTCGCCACATCTCTTGGAACAGGGTTGTGAGGTGAGTTATGAGTTGGTGACCACCCTATTTATAGATCTCCGCCGGGATCCCGTCGGACCCGGGTGCCTTCCCGCTGGACAGCTGCTGCACAGCCTTGAGGGTCTCCTCAGGGTTGGGTAGGAGATCGAGGTCAGCATTAATTTCAACTTGCGGCAACCGCTCAGTGGCAGCCTCAGAGGTGGTAGAGGGCCGGTTGAGTACACTTTGGAAGTGCTCGGTCCAGTGGCTGAGAAGTTAGGTTTTCTCAGTGACGAACGTGGTACCATCCGCGCTGAGAAGCAGGGCTGTGCCTCTCACTACGGGGCCGTAGACTGCTTTGAGCGCAGCGAAGATGTTCTTCCATTCATTGCGATCCGCATAGCCTTGGATTTCCTCACCCCTACGAGCCATCCAAGCATCCTGCATTTCCCGCAGCCGCTGCTGTACAAGACGGTGACTTTGGTAGTAGGCTGCTTTCGTGGCGTCGGTAGGGTGAGCGACATATTCGTTGCGGAGGCGATTCTTTTCAGAGATGAGAGTACTGATGGCTGCATCGTTTTCGTCGAACCAGTATTGTTGTTGGCGGGGCGCAGGCCCAAGAATGCGTTTGGCAGTGGATTGAACAGCGTCTCGTAGTTGACACCATCGGGTCTCCACGGAGGTGTTCTCTTCTGCGATTGGGAGGTTATCTAGCTGGTGGGTCAACGCGTTGCTGAAACGCAAACGGTTGGCAGGCAAGTTTAGCAGATCAGTATTTAACTTACCTGAGGCTCGCTTACCTTGAGGTCTCCTGCGTGGTTGAAGACGGATCCGCATCTTGGAAATGATGAGACGATGATCGGTATCACCATCGGCACCCGGCATTGCCTTTGTCACTAACACGTTCTGCTGGTCGCGTCGCCGCACGAGAACATAATCCAGAAGATGCCACTGACGAGACCTGGGGTGCATCCAGGTCGTCTTGTGCTGCAGCGGTTGGCTGAAGTAGGTGTTTGTCAGTATGAGACGGTGCACCGCGCAGGTGCGAAGGAGGAGTAAGCCATTGTCGTTGAGTCCTCGGAGGCCGTGGGGTCCGAACACTCCTCTCCAGGCGACGTGGTCTGGGCCAACGCGGGCATTGAAGTCACCGAGCACTATCAATTTTTCCGCCTTCGGCACAGAGGCCAGGAGGGCGTGCAGATCATCGTAGAACTTGTTCTTTGTCTCGTCGGAGCTGGTCATCAGAGGAGCGTAGACACTAACGATGTTGGCAAATTGGCCACCCCAGAGAGGCAGGCGGAGGCTCATCAAGTGTTCGTTGATGGCCTGCGACGTACAGGGTAGTCATCCCACGATTTCCTTCCGGATGTCAAAGGCGACGCCGACTTCGCGTCGCTCTGCCGTCGAACGGCCCACATAGAAGAAGGTGTAGCCCGCACCCACCTCTTCTATGGAACCTTCACAGGAGAAGCGGGTTTCACTGAGTGCGGCGATGTCCACTTGAAGTGCACCAGTCCCCGGGCGATGAGCCCTGTTCTCCGTTCCGGTCGAATGCTCCTAGGGTTATCTAAAAGGGAACGAACATTCCAAGCGCCGAAGAGGATAGGACTTACCTGGGCTCCCTGAGCTGTCGTCCTGTGAGCTCTGGGAGCTGTCCTGCTGGAAGGAAACGGGTTAGTGGGAGGGTGGGGAATTGAGAGGTTTTGATTAGCGTTTGTAGTGTTTCGACCGCGTGTATACAGTCTGACAGCCACGGTCAGCTGGCAGATGTCGTGATCCAGCGTGTTTGGAACCATCTTTTATAGGACCATCAACCCTCTCGCAAGAGGCGGCAGCGCTACTCCTAAATAGGACTGCCTGTCGCAAGTAACTGCTGCCGAACAACACCATGGGCCACGAGTGTCTTGGTGTCGAACGACCACTTGGCTGTGAGCCTGCCTACAGCTTTTCTGTCGCGCAGCTGAGGACTTTTAGGGGGGGGGGAGTATTTGGGAAGTAGGGGGTGGGAGCAGCAGTAATTATCCTAGTAGCGGTGAAAGGGACTGTGTCTTAGGTAAAGTGGATACGCGTTCTAGTGCTACGGCATCTGACTGTGGGTGGAATCGCTGCTACGAGTTAGGTGTTATTGATGCTTCTGAGGAGGCAATCTCTGCGATGACTAAGAGTGCTAGTCCTTGCGGTGGGACGACTATTTGAGTAGGCAACGCTGCGATGGAATAATGTCACTTTAACAGTATGGTAATGGAATGGTAAATGTATCGTTGTAGAGACAACATTAGTTATATCAGGCAGAGTAACAGATAACAAATATCAAACGGAAAAATAATAAGATAAACTAGATGTAGAGTCACGCATACATGCGCATAAAGAACGATGGCTGCAATTTTAAGACTAACGGATATCGATTAGATTACGCAGATAAGGCAACGTTACGGGAGTACTGAAATGCTGAAGGTAGTGAGGTAAGCAATGATCGCAGCAGTGATAATAATGATAAAAGCAACTGGAGATGGCAACTGTAGCAAGAGTGTAAACAAGTAAGGAAAGTAAACAGTGAAGTACAAACAGACAATGGTACCGTGTATAGTAAGTAGCGTCCTTTCACAAACTACGTCTATTAGGATGCTTACCGCTGCAACCCGGGGACATACCGGGCGTGGGGACACACACCGGTGACCCTCACTTGGTTTGGCCCGCTGATCGAGGCGGGTAGCAGGGAGTTGGCCGCCAGGCCGAGCCTGGTTACTGGGAGCCACAAGTGAGAGCTGGATGCCAGCCAAGGATGCTAGGCGTAGCCACCACCTACGCGAGGAGGATGATGCGATCTGCCATGACCTTCACGTTCAACGCCCAGCAGAGAACTGGCACGAGAGAAAACAGGAGTGTAGGCAGACTCGCGCAGTATCTACCCTCTCGCTCGCCACTCCCACCTCCGTATCCGGTGTAAAGCCAAAGTCAATAAGACCGGGGATGAGGGAGGGTGAAGATGGCTGGCGCGAAAACACTCAGCACGCGCACACTTCACACAGCCATCTCGCTAGGTATGATCCCGACTGCGTGGGAGCGCCATAAAGGCCACATTTAGAGGGAGCCATTGCAGCCTGACTCTCAGTCCTCCCTCTCCTCCCGTACGCACACACAGACACACGCGTACAGAAGGAGCAGCTACGTGGGGGCCCAAGTTTTCCCGTCAGTTGGCAGACCCTCCAAGCCACGGCTTTTAGCGCACCGTGATAGATTCAGCCGCATTCAGATTTATTATAGTGAGGAAGTGCGCCGAGGTCGACCTGACTCTCTCCCCCACCGCATAGTGACCGCCTAGCTTTTCGGGCAGCTGCAGTGGGGACACACGCACACACACACGCACAATCCTTCAATCTCAAAAGGGTGAGGGAACAGGCCTACACTTAGCCTAGGTTTTTAAGCTTCGGAGACGGGGTAAACATTCAGTCATAGACTCGCAGGTACTACCCATACTCATCAACCACTTGATATATCGCACACACTGGACTGGCGGTGTGTCCGGTAAATGCGTCCGTTGGCAGAACTAAAAAGAAAACAAGCTAGAGGTGGCGTTTAAACAAGGTTGTGTAAGAGAATTAGAAGAAGAAGAGAGAAAGAAAGAAAACGAAGAAAACGAGAACGAGAACACTGCTTTCCTTTCAGTGGCTGATCTTCGGGGAGTACTAAAGGCTTTCGATGGATGAGCTTCTAGGCTGCGAGTGCGACTGTTGTGGTTATATCTGCGGTTACTAGTACTGGAAACACTTGCAACAATGGGAGCACCGGCACAACTAAGTATTATTACTACTGCTAGCATCATTTGTATTTAGAATATTATTGCTATCAGCAGTAACTTTATACAGGTTCTTGAGCTACATCTGTCTTGTTATTTGCTACTTTTTGTCGGAAGACGGACCAGACTAGACCGTTCAAATGTTCCATTGTCTTCGTCTTTTGCCCTCCTGGGTCTGTTACAATTACTTATCTCCTCGGCACGAAACTGGTTCGAGTTGCAACCCCAAGACAGTACCTGTCACAGAGTTAAAGAAAAAACGACTAGTCCGTTTAGAGTCGAATTAATGTTGGTTATTCACGCAGTTGAGTAACCTTCGCCAGTACTTCAGTCGACAGAGAAGGGCCTGTGTCGGAGAACACATTTTCTGCTTTAGACTTAATAGCCGCCGGGTACGTTTGACCCTCCACGACTGCTGCTAGCGGTGATGATGATACACCTTCAACAACGCCGGCAATTGTTTGCGCTGCGCACATTCGGGCTTGCCAATCCTCCTCTCCTTGAGTGGGTCGCCTTCTTCTCTACTGCCGCCTGTCATCACCCACCGAAGCCGCCGGCTCCTTGTGGAAAACTGAGAGAGTACTTTAAGAACATAATGAAACGGAGGATGATACATGTTCGTGTGGCGACAGCGACGATGGCGGCGTTTTAGTTCACGTTCTTGCCAAGCCCAGCGTGATCAGAATGTGTAGGGGGCGGCGCCTGATCAATGCGTTAGGCAATGATGCTGCCGAGTGGTATACACCAAAGCCGACAAACGATCGGCTGGAAAGCTTCTTCCTATCTCCTTTGTGCTATTTTGAGTGCAGATTGGGATAGCGGAGGGGGTGGGGGGCGGGTGAGGGGTAATCACGTGAACCCGCTTCGTGCCATTGTTCGCAAGCAGTACTGGGGCTGGATATGACCGGTTGGCGATTTTCTAATAAGTCAGAAACGGCCATTTCAGTCCCCTTCTGTGTGTTTTTAAGCCCTGCTGGCTGTCTAGCCGCTGTGCAGCTGCTGTCAGGGTCCGAGGCAGAGCGGAACTAGTGAGTTCTGCTAGCGGTCGGCGAATGTTTACCAACGACTGTCGATATCTCCCGACCTAAATCGACATGAAAACGAGCGCATGGTTGCATAGTTAGAGTCTTAGACTCTGATCGAAAAGATTGCGAGATCGGACCTCGGGTGGTGCAGCACTTGGGGCGGGGTATGACTGACTGACGACGGCTTATAAGCCAGACATAGCCATTCCCCCCTTGTCTTTGCCGGCAATGCTATCTGCCGTAGACTACTCGGTGCTTTAGGGCTTCTGTCAGGCCCCAAACAATGAGACAAGCGGGTCAAGTGAGTTCGGTCGCTCGTAACGGTGTCCGCACACCAAAGGTTGAGGAGCAACTTCCAGGTCTTAAAAAACTGGTCCAACGAATTGAGGCAAATGTTTGTATCACAGCTGTGTGCGTGTATAGGTGAAAGATAAGAAGCTACCTCAATCATCGGCATACATGGCCTTGCGTAGGCATCTCCGGACTGAAGTCACTGGTGGTTGATTGGCCCCTGTCCCCATATAACTGTTGCTTGTGTTTTCGTTGATACTTTTATCTCTGAAGGTGAACTCCAGTAAGAGTTCATAACCTCAGAGGAACAAAGCCATGATTCCGGTGATCGAGTTTTGAGTTGATCTTCTTTGCAACGCCCCCAAGTTGTTATCTGTGACGGATAAAGGACAGCACCACTGAACTAATGGGCTGGAATACCATGGACGTGCCCATCTTGGCTGACCTTCCAACGGGTTTTTGGAGAGTACAGACGTTCTCGCTGGGGCGTAAGGTGATATTAATGAGGACTAACTGCAGCCCAGGCTACCAACGTAGGCAGCCGGCCTTGAAGGCTGAAAGGGATGAGAGCTCTCGCAAGTGTCAGTTCTCGAAGTTGTTTTTTGATTGGACAAACGTGTTCATGCGTGGGTGGCGGGGATATCCGGGTGCAGATGCTTGTCATCCAGAGACGACGTGGGCTCGTCCGCCCCATATAGTTCTACATTGACTGAAGATGTCATCGCTTATCCACAATTGATGTCACCAGTTCGGCATAGGTTGGGGTGTAGAGGTTGAAGACCAGGAAGGCCATTACTGTGAGCACTAGTCTCAACAACTTCCTTATCTAACTACCTTTGAAGGTAGTTTAAGTAGAAAGCAGAGCACTAATGGATTATCTAAGCAAACTTTACATCTGCATATTCCTACTATGCCTTAGTAGCTTCTTCAAGCAGAGTTGTTACATGCATAGAGCGAAGCGGAGACGGCACAAGAATGGTAACTCTCCTTTTTTTAGTGAAACTTAATAGAATCATGGTTTGCCCATCACAAGTTACACCCTAACAACTGCGATCTTCAGACAATGGTTACTTAATAGAAAAGAAGTCTGTGAAGGCCAGAATTTTAGAAATAGTTTGTGGTGTACACAAAGGAACGAAGAATAGGTGGAATAAATTTGACTTGGGAGCACACAACAGCCAAGAGGGCCAGCCGTGTCCCAGACTCAGTTTGACAGCAGTCAGGCCAATGGGCAGAGAGAGCAATTCACGCGTGCAGGCTTGCTTTTCGTCGTCGTGCGAAGGAACAGTTTTGCGGCATCTGTGATTGGCTCTTCGCAGACGTTGAGAATCGCATCGGTGAGCCTTTGGGAGAGTTCAGTTTAACGCGTGCTAGTCACGACATGCCTTCGAACAACGTTCATTGAATGAAAAAAAACTCAGTTATCCGAAAATAGCAAGCAGTTTCTGTTCTGCCCTTTTCACTCACACATAAAACAGTATTCTAGCATCGCAACATTAAAGAGGACTTAGCGCTGAGCCAAATTCTCATTTTGCCTGCATACTTTGAGATCAGTGGAAGCAGGGTTAGCAGGTGTGGATCCAGCCTTATCGAGAAGACGACCTCCCGCATTCCATGGTTCTTTGTTTGAACACAAAACCGCTCATTTGTTGTGGCAGCATCTTCACAGTCTCTTATGGCAACCTTCTGTGCGAACCCGAAAGATCACACAGAAATAAGTATAGCCTCCTCA
>JAYGXS010000008.1:11103943-11139895 GCA_036362985.1 Ligula intestinalis
TGATCTCGCGTTTTATAAGGACAGTAACGTCCTTCAGTCCTTCTTGTAGACCTAGTTTGTAGAACAGTTCCTTATTTATTCTCAAAGTTGTTAAGTGGGGAGAAGAGATTCTGTCAAGAAGACAGCAAACATTAAAAATGTTGTTTAAAAAGTAGTGAAATGACTACAGCATGACTGGACATTCGAGTACTCTAGAATGGTAGAAAACTTGCCAGATATGACGGCCTGGAGCAAAGAAATGTTATGCAGGGAGGTGTCTCGAACCCTTAGTTTCCTCTCGGGAATTGCTAACAGCCCTTTGTTAGATCTGCAATAGATGGTTGGCAAGCCCAATAACACAGAATGATCTGAGCCTGCCAACGGTGCTTTACTTTTGACGACAAAAAGTTTGGGATGGTTGGTCAATATGTGATCCAGAGGGGCGTCGGCACGAGTATTGAAGGAAACTAAATCGTCTAAACCTAACAGTGTAAGGAGACGAAGATTTACATGGTTGAACTCGCCGCTTCAAATTAAAACATGCTCGCAAGAGAGTACAGCAAGTTTTTGGGAAAGAAAATCAAAAAAGGTGCCTAAAGCACGTTGACATGTGGAGGGAGGAATGTAAATGCTGACATAAATGACGCCTTTCGAATAGCTTAAAAATCTAGGCTAGAATACTATAGCAATGGCGTCTATTAAGTCGTCCGAATAAGAGAATAAGGACTGACGATTTGTGCACCATTGATGGTTTACAAAGACAGCCACTCCACCACCTCTGCTGCTGGTTAAGGATCTTCTGTCCGAGAGAAATATAGAAAATGTTTGGGATTGATGAGTTCCGACACGATATCGCTATTCAGCCAAGTTTTTTGCAGACAGATGACTGCAAAATTCTTATGTTCTCTTTTCAACATGAGTGCCGATAATTCGGCACTCTTTTTAAACAGGGATCTGCAATTTATCGACCTGAATCCTGGAAGTGTCATTTTGTTAAGAGGCTTACGTTTGTTTCCTTGCTGTCAGCCTGCTCTATGCTTTCTTTTCCGTATGGTACGGAGAATTGTCGAAGACGTTGAATTTCAAATGCGACAGATTGGCCCCGTTTGACAAATATTGGAATGACGATGTGTTGTAGATAAAATTACTTGTTTTTGTGCATTTAAAAAGGTAGCGGTGTACTCTAGATATGACCTCATGATCACAAATCCAGACAGACAAAGCAGAAGATTGGAGAGGATGGTATAGAATAGTAAATTCCCGCGTGGATGGAGAGCAAAAAAATGGGTGGCTCAAATTCGAAAGCCGCGCAGCTGGAAGTCTTTCATGCTGGCAGAGCCATCAGAGAGTAGATCTGGGAAACATGAGGATACAGCTTCCTTGTGGAGAGCTCTAGCAGACGGATGAACGTTGCGACGGGGTCGATGAACGTGGGAATTGTGGTGATTGGGATGGTTGGGCGGTGAACAGGTCCACCAAAACTGTGGCCGGCAAGACAGAGGCCTCCGCATGAAGATGATCAATAGGTTCCATTTTAAGGCAGCCCGTGATTCAGCGGAGTGCGGCGTTATGTGCTCTCTGAAGGCTGTGGAGACTGGAAGAGCTGATCGAGGGAGACCAGAATGGTGCCGCATGTGTGAGATATTGCTCGGTCAGCGCTTTAAAGTTGGTCGTCAAAGTCTCTTTCGCACAGCCCCAGGATGTGCCCGCTGGCGCAGCTGAACACTTTGCCTACGGCCTCCTCAGCGTGGTCCGCGAACGTGACGAGCGAATCGATACGCACACCAAGGAGCTTGGGCTTACGGACGAGCGGTGATGGCCGAGTGACGATTGAACTCCTTCGGGTTCAGCCTTAAATCGTCAGCCCGTGCTGACTTAAGAGGTTTACGACATCAGGCATGAACTCCGAGAGGAGCTGCGCAGCCTCCTCAGTGCCACCTTGTGCCGCACAGCACGATGAACGGTGACTGGCGTGCACATTAGACCTCAACCGCACCTCTTCATCCACCTCCGTCTGATATTTTAATTGACGGTAGGCTAGCGCTGCATCTACCGCACTTTCGCTTTTCTCAGCCACCTGTGCCGGCTGTCAGGAGAAAGAGAGTCAACAAGACCGGAGGCGGAGCCGGGCGCAGGTGGCGGACTGGCGTGAGTCTGTGTGTAGGCGTGTCTCTACATGCGATGCTAGTATTTCTGCCCCCAAAGCGGGCCGCTGTACCAATACAGAGGCCAAATCAGGACACTGCTGGCTTTATTTGGGTTGCGCTCCCATAAAAAATGCCGAACATGTAGTGAGGGTGGCGTGGTGGCACGTCTAGGTGCAGGCTCGCGCCGCACCAGCCACCTGCGCCCGATCCAGCCTCCGATCTTCTTGACTCTCTCCTGACAGCCGGTGGCTGAGGAAAGCGAGAGTGTGGTAGATGCTGCAGCGCTAGCCTACCGTCCCCTAAAATTAACCCACGCGTCGCAAGTCACCCCGTCTGCCTTCAGCTGCCTGCAACACGCGGTGGACATCGTCGTAATCGACTTATCCGCTGGCATCCGAGTCAGCAGTCACCACAGGGTTACCACTGACTTCACTAAGAATTATTCGGCAAGTTGGATCGCTAGTGTTTTACTGGCCAGTTTGCCTCACCAGACACAGTCTTACCCCGACTGAGAAAGACTATTATTACGGTTTTTCGATCAACTGCCGGTCAGACGTTTTCAAATTAGAAGATGTGCTCGCGGGACCCGTAGAGTGAACCGCGAATGAAGAGTTGACTTCTTTCACTGCTGCTGCTGCATGTTTGGCAGTATCAGCGTCCGTAGTGTTGTGTTTCTCCGACGTAATTGCTTTGCCTGCAGCCACGGGCAATTCAGGAGGAGACCGTGGGCACTTTGAAGTGCTGTGGTAACTATTTCGTTATCACCACTTAGCACCGGATGTTGATTTCTCTCCCGTCTGTGTGTGTGTGCGACTGACAATGAGAGAGGAATGCCTGATTTTCAACTTTGATGGTTTTCGTTCGCGTTAGGCGAGGTGAGAAAATAGAAAGGGGAAAGTGATCGCATGGATTTAAACTGCCTTTTAGAAGTCTGCTGTCTCTCGTGGCCCTAAGTGCATGAGTAGGGCAATTTACCGCTGTGTAGTTTATGGTACTGGCAAACGAAAGCCAACAAACTTCAAAAGGTGTGAATTCCTTTTCGATTTTTTATAACCATCTCGTGAAAAAAACTTGACATAATTGAGCAAATCTGCCAAACCTCCTAAATAATTAAATCAACCTAGTTGTCATTCTGGTGGATTCTAGATGATTGCTTAGGAAATCCTGCTTGAGCAGTCATCCTGCTGTTCCGTATTGGTGGCTTCCATACGAGCGGTAAAATTGGGCAGGTAAAATCGATCCAGGTGTGGGTAAATTCTCGGCGCAAGGCGTGGAATTTGTAGTTCAAGTGGTAGACCGTTGGCTGCGTTAAGACCTTCCCTGCTATGCGGGTTCAGCTCCCGCCGAACGCTGCGAAGTCTCTTCACAATTGTGTCAACTCAAGTTAAGCAAATATGCCAAACCTGCTGAATAATGTGTCGGTAATGTTTTTTTGCTTACGGGCTGCGGGCGGGACTCAAGTAAGAGCCTGAAGGTACAACGGGATAAGTGAGCGTTCCGTATCCGATCCGCAGGTGTCAATATAGAATTTAATAGCACTGGAGCTTGTATTACCGGTAAGTGAGGAGTCCTACCTTGGAGTCCGAAATGACTTTTTGCAGGTAGTTGACTCCTGCCTGCTTTCCGGCCTTCCTTTCGAAAGAGCCTGCAGCCAAGAGGGTGCATAATGTATTTTGCCACCAAGGGTGTTGTTCGTGTCTTTCCGACGTAAGAACTGCCCGTAGGGGAGGGCATTCTCCTCAGTAGGGACCTACCAATACGAGCAGCATGGCGGTGCAGGGACTATGACATACACACGGATTAGATTTGAGTGAAAGTAGACTTGCGTTTTATCTACCCTACTGTCGGTCTGTCTTCCCTTCCTTTTGTGCCCGATTTTATAGACGCAAGTGGTCGCAGCTGCCACGCTTGACTCAGATCCCACGACGTGGGAGTGCCGGTCTGGTCTGAACCTGCACCTACACGTGTTAGTAGTCGATTGTAAGTACTCGCATGGATAATATCCACAGTCCCCAAAACCAAAGCTGCAAAGCAACTCAGAGTACCCGCTGTCTTTACTGCTCCCGTCGTCTGCCAGTTGTGCCGCTGAATCAAGCCGGCCGGGAATGAAGTCGGGCCGTCTGTTGTATCTCATCGGGTCACGTCTGTGTTTTCTCCGCATTTCGAGTCTGACTCAACGGAGCTGTCCGTTCCGAAAGCTTGTATTGCTCCGACAATATGTGCGATTCAGAAGTAGAAGGTGCGATCACTGGAACAAGAAGTTTACTTGCCTGCCGCTTCGGATTCTGTCGAGAACCTTTGATCAAAAATAACCGTGGGATAGGGTGATACACGCGCAAATTAGGGTGATGTTCCCACTTCCTAAACAGTATTTATAGATCGTAGTGACCACGCGATCGCATGCGTATTATAATTATTAGCTCCCGCAACCACTTCTCGGAGTTGTGGTTTATGGGCTGCTGTCTTAGCAGTCCGCTTCCGAGTCAGTAATTGCCACGATTTAGTCCTTCGTGTTCGATGGGGGCTTCATAATTACGCGCGAATTATGTTCGCCGTTGTTGCAGGGTCCGGCTCCTCCCACGTGACTGATTGTCCTGTTTAGACAATTTCTCAGTATGGAGTGCGGAAATGGTAATTCGTTGCGCTTGTTGATTGCCTATGGGCCTGAAAACCATGACTCGATCAACTCGCGGCTGACGCGGCTCATGCGAGGATTTCGACCTCATTAAACTTAAAAGCATGACTGAATCCCGTCAAGTGACCGGCAACCTAGGAGTTAGTGTCCTTCTTCCTCACCGTTGCTGCGTGCTCAGCCATTCGCGTCTAAAGTACTCTCCCGGTTTCTCCGACGTAGTTGATTTGTGCAAAACTGCACCAGATCCGGTAAACGTCTCCAGCCGTTCCCTGTCTTGGCAGTGGGTCTTTCGGCTTCTGATGGTCGCTTCTGGCCTGTTGCATCTAGCGATCGCATCTTTGTCTACCTCTGAACCGCTTTCTGGAACTCGCCTATTGGCTTCTATCGGCAACATATACGATGGTCTTCGTGCAGGAACGACAGCACACGCGTCTTCGCCGCGTTCCCACCCGCCCTCACGGTGGCCAGTGTCTGCTACACCAATCTCCCTACGGTGGATCTATCTCCCCTCCTCTCCATCTGTGTTTTTGATGGCGGAGGAGCCCCTCCCGACCGCGCTGTTCCGACTCCTCGCCGGCGGAACTCCTGATCCGACAAGGGCTACTAGCCAGCCATGGTCCTCCTACGTATATGCCACACGACGGTCCTGCCTTTGTGGGGAAAACCTATAGTGCCCCATCGGTGGGAAGTTTTTTGTCATATTTAACTACTTCCTGTTTATTTTATCTACTAACCCACTGCTCTTCAACAACCCCTATCGGGATGGGTGAGGTGCTGAAAACCTTCGGTGAAATCAAACGAATACCAAGCCTCGCTCTCGCTCGTGTGTGTGGACGCTGGGTGCTCGCGGGTGTGTGTGCGGCTATTGAGATTGTTGCTATGCCACGCATACACGCGTGTGTGTGTACCTCGCGGGCGCGCTCGCGTACAGACAGGCAGACTAAACAATATCCACACGGTAGCAATTATTTTTGGTTGTGTTACGGTCGTTGTCATCGTCGTCGTCTCGCCCTGGCGCTCGCTTTGATAAATTTTCTCCGCCGTCTAGAGCGGGCGGGCGCACACACACCCGCGTGCGTGCGGTACACCACATGTGCGTACGTGCGTGTGTGCCGTACCGTACCGCGTGTGTTCGTCTGCGTGCCACCGCGGCTGGGAGATTGTGGTTTCGGTGAGCGTGCGCGAGCGCGCGCGCGCGCGTGGAACCGGCCCAGGGCTGCAATCGAGGAGGGCAAGACAGGCCGGGCTCGTTCGCCTGTCCGTCTCGCTCGCTATCGCGCTCGCCCGTCCCGACGCCGATCCGCGTGCGCACTTCAAGGTCATCCGTCCCCGCCGCCGGCGTGCGCGATCGATGGGTCGCATCCGGGCTGTACGCACGCACGCATGCCAACGGACGAAGACACACTATGTGAGCGAACAAGGGAAGAGGGGGTGCGGGAGGAGAGGGCAAAGGTGTCGGCGTCAGCGCAGCCGAAGGGTGGTCTTGTTACTGTTGCTTCGGCCAACACTCTGAACTCTGGTTCGCGAGCACTCACGGTGATGTGTGGTACAAACGGTAGCTTCAGGGTCACCAAGGGTCTTAAGGCTATGAGGTGGGCGTTCGTCGTCATATCGCAGTGCTAGCTTCTAGCTTTTGTTATAAGCTACGCATTTACCAGGCCGGCGCTCTCAGACCCCCACGTGGGGATTATATCGGAGTCAACCGTAGCAGAGACAAATTTTCGTTTAGTTGACCCAATTGTTCAGAACACAATTTTGGCGAGCGAACGCTTTCAGTAACTTCTCATCATCATCATCGATTAAAAATCGATAGTTCGTCTTTCTTTACATGCAAAGTCCAATCAGAGCGCGGAAATGTGCAGCCAGTTAGGTAATCGTTGACCCTGCCAAGTTGGGGGCTTGCACGAGATTCCTTTTTGCACAGAAAACCGGTTTCCTCAATCGGATTGTGGTTGCTTCTGCTGTTGCCAGCAGACGTTGAGCCAGGGACTTTGGGTAGTTTGGTAGGACGTCGTAAATTACCTTAAAGGCTTCGCTTGGGTCCACACGATGTCCGGTGTCAACCATGTGTGCGAGGATAGAACTGTTTATGCTTGTGGTCTCGCCTTTGGCTAGCCATGCCGGGAGGTGTTCCCGTATTCTTTTAGATAAGCGCCTTCTCGTGCGACCGATATAACCAGCTCCACAGGAGCAAGTAAATGAGTAGATACACATAGAAGTGGGAAAAAAACTCGCGGCATTCGGCGGGATTCGAACCCGCATAGGAGGGGGGCCTTTTATGCAAGCTAACGCATACCTACTTGGGCTACGAATGTCGCGCTTCACACCGTGAGTTTAATCACACTTGGATCGATATTACCTGTCCAACTTTGCCGCTCATATGGAATCTACCAATGCAGGACAGCAAGTTGACTGCCCAAGCAGGATTTCCTAAGCAATCATCTAGAATCCACCAGAATGACTACTAGGCTGACTTAATTATTGAGTTGGTTTGGCAGATTTGGTTAATTTAGTTGACCCAATTCGTTCAGTAGCCTCCCGTCACAACCCTTCGCGCTGGGAATGCGCCCATTCCCATGATAACTTTGTTAGCAGACGCCTAAAAGCAGATATCCTGCCCAAGTGGTCGTGCGCACAGCAGGCTATCGATCGACCGTAAGTAGCAAACACAATCTCGCAGTCAAATAAATCAATGATTCAACATGTAAGCTGCCGAGTCCCAGCCAGTCACGCCGGTAGCCAAATGCTGATTGACCTGCTGGACCTAGCTCACAGTCGTTTGTTACCCTAATCTTGTGATATCTGGCACACTCAAGGACTTGCTGTGACTTGCTTGTCTCAGTAAACTCCCTCTTTCTGGCCAACCGGTCTTGCCTCTGTCTCGCTCTTATGGATTCTTTGGTTCTGCGTTAGAATTAATTAGCAGTACCAGACGCGGGTCATAACACTTCACATGTTACCTTTTCTCGTGCGTGAACGTTTCACATATTAATCAGGGTAACAGGCACTCTAGGCAGGCTGGGTTTTCCACTAAAACGGACTAGTTTTAATCGACATGACCGGAAGTATTGTTCCACCATCAGATGGTATTGGGTCGTTGACTTTTCTATTTCGCAGCGACTGCCTTGCTGACCGAACTCGGCTTTCCGAGCCCGTCTGGGACTGCCGTTGATTATTTCAACGAGGTTGATGTCCACCATGCGTGTGGTCTAGTTTATAGGTATAGGAGACTTGCGCCGCATCTATTGAAGACCCTCCTCGCGCCTGGCCAGGTAACATGACCAAGTCGATGAGCCCGGAGGCAGTCTTGGGTACAGGTGGCTTGCACGCGTCGTTAGCCTGCACCGAGGTGTGTCGTCCGCTCCCTATATGTCGCTTTTGTTATGGGCACCCCTACCCAATAGCGCCAGTCGTTCCCTGATCTAGCCACGGTGTTAGTCCAGCGCAGGACCCCTTTGGTGGACATTTAAGGACTTGGTCTCGGGCAATCACACTGGGCCGTCCAATTCTCTATTTCGCACCGATTGTTTTGCTGGCCGCACTCGGCGGTCTAAGCCCGTCTGGGACTGCCGTTGATTCTCCAACTATCATTATTTCGGGGATTATGTCAACCATGCGTAGGACTAGTTTATAGACAAAAGGACATTACCGACAAAGGCAAGGGAGACTAGGATGGCCGTTTCTGGCTTATTAGCCGTCGTCAGCTAGTTATATCCAATCCGTGTTGCCCGAGAAATTGGTGCTCCACTCGAGATTCACCAAATGGGCTTGTTGCCCTGTCGGTTGAGATCGGGGAGATGATGAAAATATGAGCATCGCCGATCTAGTAGTGGAACAGTGAAGTTCCGTAGAGTGATAAGCTGAATGACCAAAGGTTCCGGGCCCGAATTTTGGGGGTTCCAACCCTTGAGAATGGGTATGACTGGCTGACGACGGCTAACAAGCCAGTAATGGCCATTCCGGTCTCCTCTGCTATGTCGAATCCATTCCACTTATATGCCCATTTGTTTACTTCGAGCTGCATCATTCTGTCAGTACTCACTAATATTAACCTTTTGCGTTACAGGATGTCGACAGCTCTCAAAACTTCTCCTATGCTGCGCCTGCTTCGGGTCTGCAACCCATCAATCAGTTCGCGGCCTCTCTTAATACCCATTTGCCGTCCTCCGGTCCGCCATCTGCCGGCCTTCCGCCCATCACCGGGCCCGCTCAAACCTCAGAACCCGCCTACTCTTCGAGCTCTGGCTCAGTGGACTTGAACAACTTCTGTGAGTCACTTTACGCAGGAGGAGGGGTGGCATACCCACTGTACTCAACATGCTCCTTTGGGTTCGGCTGTTTTGTTTTTACGCACATTTTCAAGCATACACGTTTGGCCGGGAGTTTTTGGCCATTGCCACCAAAGTAGGAGGAGACTAAACTGTTGTGTTTATAAACAACTTGCTTGTGCATAACCTCAGCCAAGCAATATTTTGACCGTCGCTCTCAACGATGTCTATCACGGGCCTCAGCAGGCTGAAGCAATGCAGTGACTGCGGCTGGAATACAATGAAAGTAGACTAGCCGGATCTAAACCCCACTCTCTCACCACACCCGAATACGGTGTCAAGGCAGAGTCGAGGGTACGGGAGATAGGATAAGACGCAGGCAGCTGGCGTGACCAAAACTAAACCTTCTTACCGACAGCACTCTTCGCTAGGTAGGCTCCTACCTACGGGAGCGCCATAAAGGCCAAGCATTGAGCAGGGGCCATTGCAGCCTGAATCTCAGCCCGCCAGTAAGCCACTTCACACGACAGTTCCCCCGTCGATTTCGACGATGGGCACCACGTGCTCCAACAAGCCGCAGCAAACGCTGAAACAAGCCGCAGCATACACAGAGGCAAGCTGGGCAAGCAACACGAAAGCGACAGCAAGCGGAAGCAGCGCAGAGAACTGGCACGAGAGAAAACAGGAGTGTAGGCAGACTCGCGCAGTATCTACCCACTCGCTCGCCACTCCCACCTCCGTATCCGGTGTAAAGTCAAAGTCAATAAGACCGGGGATGAGGGAGGGTGTAGATGGCTGGCGCGATAAACACTCAGCACGCGCACACTTGACACAGCCATTTCGCTAGGTATGCTCCCGGTTGCGCGGGAGCGCTATAAAGGCCACATTAAGAGGAAGCCATTGCAGCCTGGCTCTCAGTCCTCCCTCTCCTCCCGTACGCACACACAGACACACGCGTACAGAAGGAGCAGCTACGTGGGGGGCCGAGTTTTCCCGTCAGTTGGCAGACCCTCCAAGCCACGGCTTTTAGCGCACCGTGATAGATTCAGGCGCATTCAGATTTATTATAGTGAGGAAGGAAACGCGCCGAGGTCGACCTGACTCTCTCGCCCTACCGCATAGTGACCACCTAGCTTTTCGGGCACCCGCAGTGGAGCCTGAAACCTAGTGGGAGCGCGAGCGCAGTCACCAACAGGGAATCAGAAGTGCGAGAAAGTGCCAGTGCCTTCCAGGCAGCAGGGACCGCGGTTATCTGAAGACTGGCGTTGTATGTGCATGCACACCATTGGGTCTCAGTAGGGTGAGAGCAGCCCTGCATGAAGCCTGGGCCTACACCCTCCTGAGAGTGGTAGCCAGTCAGTCAACGACTGAAAGGCACTACCCATGCTCCGTCGTCGGTTGGCGTCCGTGGGCGAGGCTGAAAGGAGAGCAAGAGACAACTGGTGAACTTTGCAATTGTGGACGTGCAAAAGAAGAAGAAGAAGTAAAGGAAAAAGAAGAGGAAGAGGAAGGAGGGGAAAGGACGAAGGGGAAAAATATAGAAAGGGATAGGAAGAAGAAGAAGAAGAAAGTGAAAGAGGGAGATAGGAAGAGGAGGCGAGGGGGGAACGCAGACAGGCCGAGAGAGAGAGGGGAGGAAATCCAGTATAGAAAAGAATAATGAGAGCAAAAGCTCAGCTTACCTTGCAGCATACAATCTTCAGTGACTACTGAGGCTGACGTTTGTGCTCAAGGCAGAACTGTAGGCGCCGCTATTATGAGTGTGAGTGCGGTAATGGAGCGAGTAATATAATTAGAATGAGGTAGAAGTGCGGCAAAGAGAAGCAATCGAATAGAGTCAGTAAGCCTAGTGTTAGTTGGACTGATGCAGCCTACGTAGAGAAGTGTGAAGTTGCTAATTTTTTCAGTGCGCATGCATTCTAAGGGCGCTTCAGTACGATTCAGTCCAGGTGGCGTCACCTCCTGAACGAGGGTACCATGAGTCACTATTTTTAGCTGCCTCTCTCATAAACCCATGGCGCGACCTAGCGATGCAGCTGCATAAAATCGATTATCTGATTTTCCATGCCGTCGTATGAGAGGCGAGCAGTCGGGGATGTCCGACAGCGTGCTTATTCGCCTGGGATTTGATAACAAGCGGCGGCGCACAACGCGAGTTTGCCAATGCTAAGTTGACGGCGCAGTTGAGTACGGAAAGAAGTAGAGTACCTCAGGAAAGGACACGGTACCCAATACGGCTATTGCCAGGAGTCCGACACTAAGTTGGGTGACAACATACATGTCCTGTGAGGAGCGATACTGACACTAAACCAAGCTTCTTAATCCTAGACCGGAGCTATTATGGGTTAGTTAAAGGCAAGACAGTATTCGACAAATTCAGCAAGAACGGCCTCCACTTATCTGGGTTCCCGGCAAACTTGACGACGCAATCGTGCCGCGAGGCGACTAGTGAGTGGGGCGGAGGCTGGTGGTGTGGATGTGTGAGGTGCTGGGTGTGCCGACATCACGGTCAGTGCCGCTGTCGTGAATGCGCATGTGACCTAGTAGGCCCATGCGATGAGCGAATGATCGGGGGCAGTGTGGGCAGTGAAGGCGGTGGTCTTGTCTGTGTGTTGGTGCTCCAGGCACTAGTTTACCAGTCTCTGTGCGATGAATTCGCAAGTGACCGACAAGGCCGATGCGTGAGGTCAGTGTGCGATTGCAGTGAGGGCGTATCAGGCCCTCAGAGCTGGTGGGGGGTTCAGGTGTAGGGATGCGAAAAGTGGCGGGCAATGATGTGGGGGAAGTTGTGGCTGGGTTGGAATCGGTGGATGAGGGCACCGAGGCATCTCTCGCGTCGGTTATTGCCGTCGAGGTGGAGGGTGGAGTAGGTTCTAGTGGAGTGTTTGGTGCAGTAGACGTGGTTCCTGTCGGAGGAGGGTTGCATGTCTTCCGGAGGTGACCGACCAAGCCAATGCGTGCACGGAAGGTGAGACTTGCGTTGACAGCACGGACACGTTGGGAGGAGTTGGGTGGTGGCAGCGTGCGTCCGTGTCTTGGGAAACTTGCGTGCCGTCCGTTTTGCTTTGGCGGCGGCGATCCGACCGGCTTCGTAGATTGCGGTGCCCGTTTTGACCGCTCTGCGCCACGTGGTTCGGTCCAGGGCAAGCTCCTCCCAGTTCAACGCGTTGATTCGGAGACGCTTCAAGGAGCTCTCCAGAGTGTCCTTGTAGCGTCTCTTCTGTCCTTCTTTTTCGACGAGTGCCGACGGCGACATCGCCATAGAACAGTCGCTTGGGTAGCAGTTCATTGTTCATACGTATCACGTGACTGCTCCAGCGCAGTTGTATCTGCCGCGGTGGTTGTCGCAGACCTGGTGATTCCCCTTACGCTTGTAGAGGTGGACGATGGTGGTGTCCTTGAAATCCTGAGGAACTTGTCCCTGTCGCCACATCTCTTGGAACAGGGTTGTGAGGTGAGTTATGAGTTGGTGACCACCATATTTATAGATCTCCGCCGGGATCCCTTCGGACCCGGGTGCCTTTCCTCTGGACAGTTGCTGCATAGCCTTGAGGGTCTCCTCAGGGTTGGGTAGGAGATCGAGGTCAGCATTAATTTCAACTTGCGGCAACCGCTCAGTGGCAGCCTCAGAGGTGGTAGAGGGCCGGTTGAGTACACTTTGGAAGTGCTCGGTCCAGTGGCTGAGAAGTTAGGTTTTCTCAGTGACGAACGTGGTACCATCCGCGCTGAGAAGCAGGGCTGTGCCTCTCACTACGGGGCCGTAGACTGCTTTGAGCGCAGCGACGAAGTTCTTCCATTCATTGCAATCCGCATGGCTTTGGATTTCCTCACGCCTAGGAGCCATCCAAGCATCCTGCATTTCCCGCAGCCGCTGCTGTACAAGACGGTGACTTTGGTAGTAGGCTGCTTTCGTGGCGTCGGTAGGGTGAACGACATATTCGTTGCGGAGGCGATTCTTCTCAGAGATGAGAGTACTGATGGCTGCATCGTTTTCGTCGAACCAGTATTGTTGTTGGCGGGGCGCGGGCCCAAGGATGCGTTTGGCAGTGGATTGAACAGCATCCCGTAGTTGACACCATCGGGTCTCCACGGAGGTGTTCTCTTCTGCGATTGGGAGGTTATCTAGCTGGTGGGTCAACGTGTTGCTGAAACACAAACGGTTGGCCGGCAAGTTTAGCAGATCAGTATTCAACTTACCTGAGGCTCGCTTACCTTGAGGTCTCCTGCGTGGTTGAAGACAGATTCGCATCTTAGAAATGATGAGACGATGATCGGTATCACCATCGGCACCCGGCATTGCCTTTGTCACTAACACGTTCTGCTTGTCGCGTCGCCGCACGAGGACATAATCCAGAAGATGCCACTGACGAGACCTGGGGTGCATCCAGGTCATCTTGTGCTGCAGCGGTTGGCTGAAGTAGGTGTTTGTCAGTATGAGACGGTGCACCGCGCAGGTGCGAAGGAGGAGTAGGCCATTGTCGTTGAGTCCTCGGAGGCCGTGGGGTCCGAGCACTCATCTCCAGGCGACGTGGTCTGTGCCAACGCGGGCATTGAAGTCACCGAGGACTATCAATTTGTCCGCCTTCGGTACAGAGGCCAGGAGGGCGTGCAGATCCTCGTAGAACTTGTTCTTTGTCTCGTCAGAGCTGGTCATCGGAGGAGCGTAGACACAAACGATGGTGTCAAATTGGCCACCCCAGAGAGGCAGGCGGAGACTCATCAGGCGTTCGTTGATACCCTGCGGCGTACAGGGTAGTCATCCCACGATGTCCTTCCGGATGGCAAAGGCGACGCCGGCCTCGTGTCGCTCTTTCTTCGGACGGCCCACACAGAAGAAGGTGTAGCCGGCACACACCTCTTCTATGGAACCTTCACCTCAGAAGCGGGTTTCACTGAGTGCGGTGATGTCCACCTTGAAGCACGCCAGTTCCCGGGCTATGAGCGCTGTCCTCCGTTCCGGTCGAATGCTCCTCGGGTTATTTAAAAGGGAACGAACATTCGAAGCGCCGAAGATGATAGGACTTACCTGAGCTCCCTGAGCTGTCGTCCTGTGAGCTCTTGGAGCTTTCCTGTGGGAAGGAAACGGGTTAGAGGGAGGGTGGGGAAGAGAGAAGTTTTGATTTGCGTTTGTAGTGTTTCGACCGCGTGTATGCAGTCTGACAGCCACGGTCAACTGGTAGATGTCGCGACCCAGCGTGTTTGGTAACCACTTTTTCTAGGCCCATCAACCCTCTCGCGAGGGGCAGCAGCGCTACTCCACAAAGGGACTGCCGGTCACCCACAACTGCTGCCGAACTGCACCGTGGGCCGCGAGTGTTTTGGTGCCGAACGACCACTTGGCTGTGAGCCTGCCTACAGCTTTGCTGAGGACTTTTAGGGGGGGGGAGAATTTGGGAAGTAGGGGGTGGAAGCAGCAGTAATTATCCTAGTAGCAGTAGCGGTGAAAGGGACTGTGTCTTACGTATAAGTGATAGGGGTTCTAGTGCTACGGCATCTGACTGTGGGTAGAATTGTTGCTACGAGTTAGGTGTTATTGATGCTTCTGAGGAGGCAAACTCTGCGAGGACTAAGAGTGGTAGTCATGGCGGTAGGACTACTATTTGAGTAGGCAATGCTACGATGTAATAAGGTCTTTTTAACGGCACGGTAATGGAATGGTATACGTATGGTAGTAGAAAAAACACTAGAAATATCAGGCAAAGTAACAGATAACAAAAAGCAAACAGAAAAGTAATAAGATAAACTAGATGTAGAGTCACGCATACGTACGCATAAAGAACAATGGATGCATGTTAAGACTAACGGATATCGAGTAGATTACGCAGATAAGGCAACGTTACGGGAGTACTAAAATGCTGAAGCTAGTGAGGTAAGCAATGGTCGCAGCTGTGTTAATAATTATAAAAGCAACCGGAGATAGCAAGTTTAGCAAGAGTGTAATCAAGTGAGGAAAGTAAACAGTAAAGTACAAACAGGCAATGGTACGGTGTACAGTAAGTAGCGTCCTTTCACAAACTACGTCTACTAGGATGCTTACCGCTGCAACCCGGGGACATACCGGGCGTGGGGACACACACACCGGAGACCCTCACTTGGTTTGGCCCGCTGATCGAGGCGGGGAGCCGGGGGGTGGCCGCCAGGCAAAGCCTAGCTCCGGGGAGCCACAAGTGAGAGTTGGATGCCAGCCAGGGACGCTAGGCGTAGCCACCACCTACGCGAGGAAGATGATGCGATCTGCCACGACCTTCACGTTCAACCCCCAGCTGAACATCCCATACCCCGCAAGCCACTTCACACAACAAGACACACACACACACACTGAGCTGAGGGTAGTATCTAATTTATTCCAACAGTTGGCAACCCTGCAAGCCACGCCTCTTAGCGCATCATTTTTTTTTTAGGGAGAAGAGAAATGCGCTGAGGTTCCACCTCATTCTGTCCCCTATCGTCTAGCTGATCGGTCGCATGAGAATAAAAAGGAAAAAGGTCGGAGATGAGCATTGTAGAACAGTTTATGCCAGGGCAGCGAATAGAACGGAGAGAGTGAGAGAGAGCTGTGTTCTCTTATTCTTTCTTCTTCTCTCTCTCGCTTTCCTTTTTTTCTTTCTCTCTCTCTCTCTCTCTCTCTTGATGTTATCTGCTGGGTGCTTCATAGTAGACTGAAAAGCAGACGCAGTGACTTGCACTTGGATTTGTTTTAAGTGATGGAAGACTTGCGCTGCATCTACGGTATCTACTCCCTAACCCGCTACAGTCGACAAATGTTGTGCTTATAAACAACCGTAACCACGTGACAGTTCGATCCCCGCTGATTTTGACGGTATCAGCTGTGTGCTTCACAGCATACTGGGAACAGACGCAGTGACTTACGTGCGGGTTTTTCTTCAGCGATGGTGGACTTGCAATGCCTCTACTGCACTCTCTCTTTCTCTCCCTTCCCTCGCCCGTCAGGTTCCGACCAAGTCGAGAATACCAGGGAGTGTGAGAGGGAGCCGTCACCAAGCGTGTCGCCAAATCTGATTCGACTCCCTCGGCGAGCAGGGCATAAAGACCCCATTACAAAAGAGCGTGACTGTCACTTCGCCAATCAGCTACTTCATACAAGTACACTGACAGCGCCCTGTGAGTTATCTCGTCAGTTGGCAACCTTCCACGCTACCACGACGTCTGGTGCACTATGCTAACCTTACGCACGTCGGGGTTGTTTAAAGTAAGGAATGTGACCTAAGCCACCGTCTGAGCTGGTCAGTGGACTGATGTCATACTGACACAGAGGCTACCATGTAGGCGTGGCCAGCTGTCCAAGTTACACCTCCGTAAGTTGGCTTCCCTCCAACCCGTGGCTTTTGGCGCACCATGCTAGCTTCAAGCGCATCAGATTGCTTTTAGTGAGAAAAGAGATGCGTTGAGGGTCTGTTAGGAGGCGCTGTATGCTGCGAGCTAGCATACAGGTAGCGAGCGCGCTCATGGCAGGCTATCGATCGGCCTACAGGCGGCGAAGCATACTGACAGGCAACCAATCAGTAATTTAAAATTCAAGCAACAGTCAGCAGTCGAGTCACAAGCCAATCGTGTCGCTATTCACGCCGGGAAGGAAGCATATCGGCTCGATGGACATAGTTTTACACGCGTTTGTTGCCCTAAATATGTTGTACCAATTACGTTCAAAGACTTCTGCTTTTGCGTTCTATTTGTCGTGCTCTTCCTTAGGGGCTCACACAAAACGTAATTAGGCTGTGTCGCTTCGGCCTTGGCTACCGTTACAATCGGGTCGACCTCATTCTCTCCCCCACCGCCAGCAACAGGCAATCGTCCAACTGATCGATCGCCTAAGGTGGGATGGGCACAGTGCTTAGAAACAGCTTACACGCGCACAACCGCAGCCATGTGACATTTGGATCCTCGAGGGTTTCGACGATATCGGCAAAGGCAGTGGCTTGCGCGTCGGTTTGTCTGAAGTGAGGGAACACTTTCGCTGCAGATGCATCTGTTCCTTCACCCTCCAGGGTTCGATGCCATGACCAAGTCAAAAACACTGAGGGCTGACGCTGCCAGAGCCATCCCCAGGCGTGCCGCCACACCTGGTTCGGCTCCCACGGCGTTAGAGGGCCATAAAGGTCACATGACGAAGGAGTGGGACTGTCGGTCCGCCGGTCAGTTACTGCGCAACTGTACACAGTTGGATTGGCAGCGCGGTGTGAGTTATCTCGTCAGTCGGCAACTTTCGAAGCTGTCCTGGCTCTTAGTGCACCATGATAGCTTTAAGCCTGGCGGGTTGTTTATAGTGAGGAAAGTGCGTTGAACCGTCGACTTCACTCGCTGTTCCCAGGCTCACACAACCACCGTCCGAGCCGGTCAGTAGGCGGGTGTCATACTGGCACGCAGACTACCATGTAGGCGTGGTCCGGACAAAGTGTTGATGGGTGGTTCGCGGTCAGGTGCGCATGTCATTGTGTTATTGCCTAGTGTGTTCCTGTGTCAACACCGGTTATGTCCCCCAGTTACGTGTTAGGAAGAGAAGGCAGAACAGGATAACAGATAGGGCTTTACTGTCAGCTGTACTAGTACATCAGCTCTGTTTCCTGTGTGCCTAGCAGCTTGTCTTCTGTGGTCGGTCCCGCCTCGGTAGCAGTCTGTCCTTTAGGGTAACAGCGTCCCGTTCTGCTCGCAGCCTTGCTTTTAAGGGGTAGTCATCATTGCTCCCCATTGGCTCTCCATGAGTGGCCGTGCGCGCGCTTTGCCCCTGGCCAGGCGTGACCTCAGCGTGACAGCGGTCTTGCGTGCGCATAACGCCTTGGACTCCTCGCGTGGTTTCTGCCGTTGAAGGTCGTGTAAATTGGCCCGTTCTGTATGCACCGGACTGGCCTGTTGTGTCCTTTGTTTGCGCGCCTTTGTCCGGCGTGACCTCAGGATGTCTGTCTGTCTGCATGACATGGGCGGTGGCTCACTTGTTCGGTCATCCTAACACATTGCATTGTGTAGACTGTATGATTGCAGTGCTGGATGTGGGGAGGGGAGAGAGCGTACTCGCAACCCCCTGATGGAAAGCCTTTTAAGGAGACCGGATTTCTATGTTTGGCGTTATTCCGACTTTTGGATCGAATGTCGTCTCTCTCTCTCCGAAGCAACTATGTACACAGTATCAGAACTATAGGCAGAAAAACTCAACGGACAAAGATAAGGATAACTGGAATGACCATTTCTGGCTTAAAAGTCGTTATCAGCCCGCCATAGTCCACCCTGCTCAACGGCTAGCATATCCTATTGACAAAGAAAACAGAAGAAAAAAACTAGGTTGCGTCGTCATGAGAGCAGTTTAAGGAAGGTGCAGACTGGTGATATTTGTTTTTTTTCATAATTTTGCCGAATAAAAAGTGCCTTTTCTTGACATGTTAAGTCGCCCTCGCCTTGCGATATAAATGAAAAAGCTTAATGTTGGCGAGTTGGCGTCTTCTTGACCGTGGTTTTTTTTCATACTCTGCGTCATCAAAATATCCCGGGTACTTTGATAGACTGTCAGGCGGGTCGTGAAAGAAGTTTGTTGAATTTGAGTTAGAAACGCCTGAATGGGGGATGGGGGCGTGTCGACCTTCGTAAGCGTGTGCGATGAAGAAGAGCAGAATATACCGTTACCTTTTTGATGGTCAAAACCACTAGGACTCAGCCGCTTGTTGCTTTAACTGCCACTAATACTCCTGCTTTTACTACCTCTGCTACTACCAATACCTGAGAAGCAGATGACTCTATAACTGAAATAATACTTTTATTCGCCTGACGTTTCGATATCCGTCGCGGATTCATCAACAGAGACATGATCACAGCGCAGTAGCAGATACAGGTAGTGTGTACACATGAGTTTTGCCCTATAAGACACTTAAAATTTAAACGTGTGCAAAAAATCCGCAACTGTTTGATGTGAGTGCTGATTCGCTACGTCAGGCGTAGGAAGACGTGGTGGCCTGTTCGTTTCCCAAATGGCGATTTGTTTTGGCCAAATTGAGTCTCAGTACCGAACATGGATTGGGCAAGTCGTTGCTTGTCGCAGCTTGTCCCGTGTCCTTCAGCAGCGTGTGTTATGTCGTCGGTCTCGTCTCGGTAGCAGTCTATCGTCTAGGGCATCCGAGTCTCGTGTCTCCAGCAGCTGAATCTCATGTTCCCCGCAGCAGAGTGCGCCTCCACTGATGACAGCGTATTTCAGGACCAACGGTCTTTGTTCCCTATTGGTCCCTCTGCAGGCAACCATCATGGGCTGTCTTCAGAATGACACGTCGCACTCTCAGTGACGTGCGCGATTGCATGCGTCTTTTCGTATCCCCTTGTCATGCGTGACCTCAGAACCCGGCCGATGACTGTCCTTGCGTCCTCGTGTGCCAGCCCTTGAGGGTCGCGCGTCTTGGCCCGTTCTGCATGCACCCGTTGGCCTGTAACTTCCTTTTTTCTCCTGCCCTCAGGACAGCCAGAGGCATGACTCACGTGCTGGGCCGTCCTAACACCTATTACTTCTATTTTCTTTGTAACCACTGCTACAACTGGTGTTCTTTTTAATGCTACATATTCTACTATAATTACTTTGCTCACTGTTACTGCTGTTGCCAATACTACTACTGCTGCTGCTACTGTTATAACTATTTTTATTACCACTGATACTACTACAACCACTATTACTCCTACTAGTGTTACTTTTGATACTATTTATTCCACAACAACTAATAATATAACCATTACTGTAACTACTATTACTTCCACTACTGATGCTGCTACTTGTTTAAGTATTAATACTACTACCACTTATCCTAGTGCTACCGTTGCTACCACTTCTGCTGCTACCATAACTACTACTGCCATATGACGTTCAGTAGTATCGTCTGCGTAGTCAGCCTTACAGTTTATTGGTCAGTTTGGACTATTGTGATTGGATGAAAACCAAACAATGAGTAGCCCTACGCAATGAGAACACCAAACAGGGCTTCAGGTCAGGCAGACTAATATCACCAACAGTTTCGAGCAGCCCTGATGCGGGCCGCGAAGGGAGTTCGTTGAATTTGAGTGGGAAACGCCCGGACTGCGGTGGAGACAATCTTCGAGCTACCAGGCTGACACACGCTTTGTTCGCTTTGGTGAGGAGGAAGGCCATGAGCCTACCTTTTTTTCCATTTCGCGCGAGGCCGGTCAGCAGACTACGCCTGGCGTGCACAAACACGTACACACGCAGACGCCTTTGACAGAACAGTAGTTTGTCTTGGTGCTTCACGGCGTTGGTCCACGTGATCCCCACCACACCACGCATGACACCCCATGTCGCAGCCAAACGAGATGAGTGCAGGCGAGGGGAGTAGTAGGAGAGAGAGAGACGGTGCCGGTATGGCTCCTCATGTGTCATTCATACGCGCCGCCTATGCGCCCTCGTTGTCGTGTTTTCGACGTAGCGATAAGTTAGCATTGGCGCCGGGATAGCGTACGTGTGCGAGGCGCCGACGATAAGGCACTCGTGCTTTAACTACTGCTACGACTATGAGTTCAACTGCTGTTGCTACTATTAGTCTTGCTATCCTCAGTACCAATTTAACTACTATTACTACCTATAACTTCTATTTTCTTTACTACTACTACTGCTAAAACTGGTTTTCCTTTTTATATTATAAATTCTGGCACAACAGTCACTACTATTACTGCCGCTGCTACTTTGTTACTACTACTACTACTGCTACTACTACTACTACTACTACTATTGTTTCTACTACTACAACCGCCACAACTACTACTTATATTGCTGATACTACTAACACCGCTCCCACTACTCCTACTAGTGTTGCTTTTAACACTACCAATTCCACAACAACAACTGATTATATCACCATTACTATTACTACTGCTACTAGTACTACTACTACTCCCTCTGGCCCTAACGTTACTGCTACTGCCACTATTGCTGGTACCATCACTACTACTGCCATCTGGTGTTCAGTAGTAGCACTGCGTAGTGGGTCTTCAATATGCTTTGTTAGTTTGGGCTACTATGATTGGACGAAAACTAGACAGGCTCTTGGTTTCAGTAGTTAGCCCGAGGTAATGAGAGCACAAAACAGGGCTTTTGGGGTAGGCAGAGTAACATCACCGACGAAGAGAAGGGGGACTAGAACGACCATTTCTGTCTTACAACCTCGGGAGTGGCTACCGTGGCGTTTGATAATGGCTAACTGGAATCAGAAGTTTGCTTGTCTGAGCTTTCGGCCTCCTCCTAGAGTCCAGCGTCAGAGATAAAAGGCGTACACGAAAGACAAGTAACAGGTATAGGACGCAGGGACCAATCAACCGTTATGGGGGAGGGGGAAGGGGTGGGGAGTGGAGGTGAGGGGGACGACAGTCAACTGATAGTGGCTAACTGATGACTACTAATAAGCTAGAAATTGTCATTCCAGTCCTTCTTTTCTTGGTCGGTAATGTACTGCTGCCTATAATATGGTAGCCGTTTCACAACTATTGACAGGACACTAGAGCGTGTTTCAAGGCACAACGGAATGTGTGACTTCCGTACCGATCGATGAGTGTCCATCTACCACAGGGATTTCAGAATGTCCGACGAGCGACTCGCTGCTGTTACCGTCAGCTGTAGTTTCCCGCGGGCCCAGGGCTGTTGCTAGGAGCGCAGTCCTCTGGTCAGACAGAACCACTTGAGTCACAGTTCATCAGTCCTGGGGATACTCACTATTTTTCAGTAGTTGCTCATTCCAGCCATGCCTATCGCTCCGGAGCTCCGCTTGCAGTATCTGTAGTTTCTTACCTGCTCAGAACTGTTCAGCCAACGTTCTCGAATCACATTTTCCCATGCGGCCCAAAGGTTTGTTACCCGTTGCCCCTGAACCTTAGGTCAGTCGGCTTTACCTCTCACAAGGAAGTCTAAAAAGTGTGCCTGAGTCGCTAGGAGTGTAGCTGCGGGGCTCGCGAACATCACGGATGCTGACAAATTATATATTACTGCCGGCAAAAACAATGGAGCCTGGAATAGCCATTTCTGACTTATTAGCCGTCGTCAGACCCAACCCCCTAATGATGCACCACCCGAGGCCGAAACTCGCGACCTTTTCGATCGGCGTTCATCAACTAATGGTAATATCTTTGGACCTTAGCTCGCGACTCATTAGTTAGGGCATTAGACTGACCAAAAAGGTCGCGAGTTCAAGTTTCGGGTGGTTCAACACTTGTAGGTTTGGTGTCACCGGCTGACGACGGCTAAGAAGCCAAAAATGGCCGCCTTCCAGTCTCCCTTGTCTTTTACTGCAATACTGCCTGCCTAGACGTCTAGACGCTACGGTTACCATCAGGGTCCGAAAAAATGAGACCCAAGGCAGAGCGGGAAAAGTGATTCCGTCAGCAGTCGGTGAGCATTCATCAACGGAGGAAATGCTAGTTTTCTAAGGCCCAGTTTTACCGTGCAATGTCTGTCATGCTTGGGTAAAGCACGGTCATAAGTACTTATGCAGTAGAGATGTATTGTGTTAAATTCCAGGGTAATTAGGCTAGCGTCAGAGTCAGGATTAAGCTTAGTGTTATTTTTAGCTCACGAGCATCAGTACCCTTGCAACTCGGGCGTTCAATCACACTTTATTGAACTGCGTAGAACGTTCTCCTGTTCATCATAGTTCCTGGGTTCCACATCTCCGACTAAAGGACTTCCTTCCTCGGTTGTCAGGACGCTCAGAAACGGACGGGGCGGGTCCTATTCCGTCGTCTTCTCTGAGTATACCATCTTGTCTTATCCACTCTCCCACGGTGCAGCTGGAATCTGAGGTTCTTCACTTGCTGTTCCTTCACCCAAAACCATCATGCAGACAGTTTGGTGCCCACCGACAGTTAAACCGTCAATTTTGACGATGTCTACCTCATACTTCAGCGAACTGAAGGCATATGCGGTGACTTTTGCGTGGATTAATGTTACATGATAGTAGACTTGCTCGGCATCTACCGCACTCACCTCCCTCAACATTTGGCCCTGCTTTCACAACACAGCCAATAAGACCGGTGGCAGGATCGGGCGCAAGTGGCTGACACGGCCGAAGCCGCGCCTATGCGTGTCATCACGCCCTCCCCATGTCTGGCATTTGCTGTCAGCGAGCAGCCTGAGTAACGCCTACCGTACCCTGATCTGTCACGCCGCCGGTTTAGGGGGTGCAGTGCTCAGCAGTCGTTTTAAGCTCCAGGCTATGCTCGTAGGGGAACTCCCCTCACATTGCCTCCTGTTATTTATCCCACTTTCAGCCCTATCGACGGAACACGAGCGTCGCGACAGCTTCACAATGGCGGCTGAACTGTTCTCGCGCATCGAGAAGCGCAATGCAGTGCTCACTTCAGCAGGCGGGTGGACCGGAAACGATGATGAGCGGACAACTGCCTCCTCCACCTCCACCAGTGTCCCACCCACCCTGATGTCCTCGGTCAGCAGCAGTAGCGACCAGAACGACGGTAAGACGGCGGGACTGGTGGTGTCGCCAGACGAGAAGGTATCCCTGGCCACGCCCTCCGACGTGGATCCCTTCTTCCTGCCGTTGTCGGCGAACGACTACCAGCTGCTGAACGATCCCAGCATGGCCGACTACGTGACTGACGACCTCACGGAGGCCCAGCTGGTGCAGGAGCACTATATGGGCACCAATGGTTCCAATATCTGCTCCAGTTGATGGCTGCCTCGGCTCTTTACCCCAACCCCGCGTTCCCCCACCTCCCACCTTTCGCCTTAGTGATTCGTCCACCTGTACATAAGTTAAATTGCGCAGCCCCGCCCTTCCGGATCCGTGCATGTTTATTCATTGTGTTCGTGGATGTGAGTGTGTGTGTACGCTGTATGTTTATCCCTACGTTTCAGTTGTCACTGCCTCATACTCTCGCGAGTTCCCCACACCAAAGACTGATGACCTCGTCCCCCCCCCCCCCCCCCCCCCCCCCTTTTGGGCCCCCGCCCCCCCCCCCCCCTCCCTCTGTGTGATGCTTCCCGGTATCGGCTCCTAGAGTTTTTCATCATTATTATCATCATCCTCACCAGACACCAGTAACTTCTACATTTCCCCCCCCCGCTCCCCCGCTATTTTTTATCGACGGTCTCTTTCATCTGTCGCCGCCTAAGTACACGACCTGTCCCTCTTGCCGTCTGTCTCGCCGGGCGCGAAAACTCCGCCTGTTGTTGAGCCCTTTGAACTGGAACCTGTTGCTGCCGTCACAATAGGATCGCCCCCTCCAAACCCCTCTCGCGAGATGGCGCTCACGCACCTCTGTGTTTGCGCCTCAGCTTGTGTCTGTTCGCGCAGTGGTGACGGCGGCGGTGGCCCAAGTTAACGCGTGCGTGCACTTAAAGCCCGACGCTTTGTCTCTCTATTTCTCTCTCTCTCTCTCTCTCTCTCTCTACTTTTTAGTATCCCAGATGAGCACATTTTGAGTCCTCTGTATCTTTTTACGAATAAAAAAACCATTATTACTCGCGCATGTATAAACCTAATATGCACATATTTACTGACGACTGAGTTTTCTTGTTGCCTACGTGGGTTCCGCTCTGACAGCAGTGTGGAATACGATGTGGTCCAGCCGAATGATAGACGGAATAATGTATCCCAACGAATATAAATTAATGAGATAGGATAAGGCGTGAAAGGCCATTGTGTCAGGGAGAATTTACCAAGGTGGAACAAGCGTAGAATGTAAGTAACATGCAAGTGACTCCCAGACAAGTGCAGTCCAGCCATGAATGGGCCGGAGTCCAGAGGCTCAGTCCGGCAAGTCGATCACCGGGTCCGGAGGTCTGCAACCGAACATTAAGTCGTCGGCTCTGGGAGTGACTGGGCGTAAACAACTCCCTCGCAAGTTGTGAACTAGGTGTCGCCTTGAGAAGTGATTGGCTAGTGAAGCCAGACAAATCCCGACCTTGCCACGGCTGGCGCCCACGCGCTAGCGCACACGAAAGCCAGACATGCGGTTGTTAGAGTACAAGGTCGCTACAGCAGCAACGAGGGCGCTTTAGGTTTTTTCCAATGCGGCAAACAATCTACTAACCCCTAAAGTCCTGTTGAAATCGTCGTATTTCTTGTGAAAAAGTGCTGGCAATGCCCCCAGTCTTAATGTGAGTTAATCCCACAGAAAAGCGCGTGCATTCAACAGCTTCCCGTCTTGCCCATGTTCACAAAGCGCAGTCGGATGTGATTGGTCCGCGTCTGCGAGAAGCTGCTCGGCTCTTTAAGCGGATTGGACAGCATATAGCCAATGGGAACAAAATGTTTCCGCTGTTCGCTGGTTTCGGACGGCAGTGGGCAAGCATGCGCTTCCGCGTTATAACAGAAACCGAAACTAAGGAAGGTGGAAAATAGCGATAATATATCTGCTTGCGATGCAAATTCTAGCCCAAAGAGGATAACATTGAACAAAGGGACTATTCCAAATGGAAGAATGGGCAAAAGTAGTATCTTACCAATTTTACAATGATGAAATGTCGAGTTTCTGCCATTGACGAATCTCTAAGTCTAAAGCATGCGCTTACAATCGATTTGTTTTCGTAGTTTGGGTTAGTTTCATATCGAGGGGTCAGTCAGCAGTGTTGTATGTGCAAAGGTCTTGGGTTTTCGAAGTTTCATCGTATTCGCAGACCGTATGTAGCACAGAATGAAAATACCACATTTAAACAGCCCTCTGTCCCACAAGTCTGGCTGCGTCCGGAATCCATTTTAAAGAGATTAACTCCCTGCTGTACACCAGGTGACAAAAGAAATGAACTAAAATACCCTAGCGACCTATTTGTAACTAACGGATAATCAAGCACGCCTGACACGAAGGCAAGCGTCAATTAAAAGTAAGCGGTCAAAGTACAGCAGTCCAAAGTCTGGAGTCTTCGAAGCAGCTTGTGGATTGCTACAGCCCACCGTAGTAGGCACCATGTGACGTAACATTGGGTCAGCACGTCTCCTACCGTGACATCAGCAGTTGTCTACCTAATTAGTTGCAATGATAGGGGCTGCAACTACATCGAGGAGATGTGACGAAACTTACGCATCAGCCTATATGAGCACAAACTACCGACTCTGGGCCTAAGCCCAGATCAACTTTTATCCCATATTGGAAAGCCTGGACAGACTTGACAAAGAAGGATTGACCATCTTAGGCCTAGCCCGGGGTCCGGCGCCTGTTGCGGTCCGGACATTACCCCCTGTGTTAACAGGTTTTCTTCTTTTTCAAGCTCTGCTCATCTTCAATTCGCTGCAGCGCCCACTGTTACTCATCATGCCGGTAGCCGCGAAGCCTTGCAGCCCTGCGCGCCGTCCAGTCAGCGTGACCCATTTCCTGATTGGTTGTAGGACAAGTCAGAGGTTGCCTCCAATCCTGCGCAGCGACGCAGAGGCGCAGAAGACGGGCACAACAACGGCTGTGTCTATTGTGAGCCACTCTATTCTGCAGAGCCTTTCGTTTACTCCTTTTTGTAACAACACACTGTCCTACCTAATTGGCCTTACTGACTTTGAACTTAGGGAACCTGTGGTGGCCGCTGCTGCCCAACGCCTCCCTATCTCGTGACGCCACAGACGAGGTCATTCAGGGCATAGGACATCGCGCGAAGGCAGTTCTCCGTGTGCTTTGGGGCAGGCGGAAACTAACGAGCGACCTTGACTGCTAGATAACGTACGCACCGTCCCTCCCGTGCTGGCCGCAACCAACAACTGTTGAACTCAATCTGTCCAACGATATGCCCAAGTTACTAGACTACCCTCATCAGTAGATTGGCTTTTACCACTCTGGACAGACCGCAATGCGGTCTCCTCGCCTATGGAAACTGACCTGGAAGATCGTTGCCGTTAAGGCTTCATCTAAATTAGCCTCAACCCTCCTTGATAAACCTTTTGTAGACGTCACTGGTGACCACTTTCGAGCTTTTTCCAGCAGAATCGCAGGGCATTTCAGTTGTTTAGACATCCCGACTGTTCACAGAATGGATCAATGCAACAGTTTTTTCACATTCGTAAGCAGTCAAACCAGGCAGAGATTACCTGCTCTGTGCCAAAAGCTCCACAATCATTAAAAAAGACTGCAACACCACCCTGGCCGAGCTCTTCCAGGGTCTAGTGGGAATTTTTCGTACAGTCACGTGTCCCGCTAATGGTGTGGACGCGCCGCCAGACGTCGGTGTCACGTGTGCCACTGGCATTATCGCTTGGCGCGCAGTCAGTGGAGGAGTCAGACTGCAATGGCCCCTTCCTAATGGGCTCTTTATGACACTTTAACACCCTGTGCTCCGTGTCAGATGTAGCCGGCACGCCCCAAGGATGGCCGCGCCAGCTGTCTGCACCCTCCCCCGCCTCCGGTCTTCTTGCCTTCGTTAGGATAATGGGCCCAGGAGAGGGGAGGAGCAGAAGGAGACTGCTGTTTTTTGGGGCAGTGCAAGGCAACTCCTACTACAATCTACTTCATGCGAAAGTCACCACGTTTGCTTCTAACCTCCTGTGAAGTGCGCGGTGGTGGGACTAGGAAAGTTCACGACGTGCGCTCCGGCAGTAAAAACTTCGTCCCTAATATTCTTCTTTCCGTCTGTACAGAATATACTCTTCCTACTCCTCTGGCATGCCCGTTCATTCTCCCCTCGCTTAAGGAACCCAACTTGAAAGATCGTAGCCGGTGTTTTTTACTCTAAATTAGCCTTAGTCCTCCTCGATAAACCTTCTGTAGTTGACAATCCCTTCTTTCGTCACTTGTGACCTCTTTAGAGAGTTTTCTGTTAGGGCGGAGCTTAACTCAAAGTACACGCCGCCCTAACGACGCGAGATCACCGGCCCACCTACGCAGAGTTATGTAAGTCGCGCAAATGGCGGCGGTGTGGTGACGAGGCGGCACAGGATTCCAACCACCTGTCCGCACACAGTGCATTGTCTGACACCTGTGCCAACTCTTGCCAAGTGGTGGACTAGCACATCAACCCCCATGACTCACCCAGCCAATGAAGTCGTGACTTTATTGTGACTACGATCTAATTGGCCCAACCTTGTACATACGCATTCGCTTGCTCTTAAGTATGATGCACGAGGTTTGCTCAAGGACTTCTGCTGGCTACACGATTCCTGTTTCCACGTCCTGTTTGGAGGCGAGGAGTATTTAAACAGTGCCTGTCTCGTTGGTTGTCTCTACCTTCAAATTCAAGCAAACAGCGTGTTCGCGCTGCAGCTGCGTTGGGATCCGTCTATTGATCTGATTATGTTGGCTGCATCACTAGGCTTTGTCCTTTGTGCTGAGGTAGATAACTGCGCAGCGTTTATCTTAGAGACTAGCTGGACACTCAAAGGTGTTAATAGGCAAAAACTCGTTTTCGCACTCTCATCGCAATAAATGGCCAACCTGTTGTACCCCGTTACTGTATTAGTCAGTGCTAGATCTGTCATGGACAACATGCTGTGACTACCTCGCGTCGAAGTGCATTTTATATTCTAACTATGCCTCACTTTGGATGACGCCGCTCCCGCGAAAGCTCATGCTCTCTGTAGTCGATCTCTTTCCTTCGATTCTTCTTTGCTCTGTGTACACAATATACTGTTCCTACTATTCTGGCCTGTACCGACTTCTTCACTACTAAGTAACCATGTTCTGAATATTGCTGTTGCTTGGGTTTAACTCACTTAACCCCCTGCGATAGACATACCTGCAGTAGTTTATTGTAGCAGCTTAAGCTATTGGCAAAGCTCCTAGCTGCCACGAACTTCAGGCCCGCTTCCGTATGAAAATAAATGGGAGGCCAGTTGGAAGGAGAAGCGAATTCAATAGAGAACTAATGAAGAATAGGTTGGAAGAAGTTTGGGGCCAGAAATCCGGAGCCACAAGGTCGGCGTCCGAAGTGCGGAAGTCGTCACAGCGCCTCCAAAGCCCTCATGTGGTAGTCAGCCTTGAGGATGATTGGCCAGCTGGGACAGCTCGGATAACTGCTACTGCCGCTGTGTACGTGCAAACCGTGGCGAGAGTTGTCAGGTTCATCGTTGCAACATGCACTTGGACTTGGGCCATTATAAGTGCACCCGTCCTATTCCAGAATTTTGAGAGAAAAATCTAAAGGTACGGAGAATTGTAAAATTGAGTGATTTATATGTGTATCAATGGTAGTGTTATGAGCATCTCTGGCCGTTTTAATAGAAGATCGACAAAGAGATTGAGGTATAAATGCTTACATGCAAGTACACAAAGCTTGACAGTCAAAGGAACCATATGTCAGCGGTCGTGGTGCTGGTCACGGGCTGCTTCACATAGCCTTTGTTATAACCCCAGTTGTATTATCAACGCAAGTGATAGGCTCAAAAGGTTAACCCTAGCAGCTGCGATCTTACGGGACCATGGTCCCTTTACGTGAGAAGAGAAGACGTTGGTAAAGCGATATTTTTAGGAATAGTGTATTCTGTAGAAGGACGGGAGAATATATAGAAAGAGTTTTGACTTGTGAACTAGTACATCCGTTCCCCAGTCGGGTCGGGTCTGGAGTGACAACAGCGTCGGGAATAGCTGGATGGCCGGGGCCATAACGTGATGCCGATGACCTTGGCGTGACACAAACCGGTGGCGCTATTTCGTGTGCGTGTAATTCCTTGCGCCCTCCTGTGATGTCGGCAATGGAAGGTCGCGGGTAACCTGGCCCTTTGTGTGATGGCGCTATCGCGTTTTGTTGGCCCCTCGTCATCGTGACCTGATGAGGGCTAGAGTGTTGACTCATCTGATGTGCCATCCTAACAGCCTTAGTCCCGAAGGCTCATGGAGTTTATAAGAAAATCTCTGTTGTACAAAAGCATCAACGTTGCGTCCACCAAAGTCTTACCGAAGTAGAGGCACGACCATTTCTTAAGAGAAGGTTTGTTTGGTTTATAAATTAATATCGCGCAGTAACTTTTGACAAAAACTGAAAATTCCGAAAGCATTATAAATCGCTTTAGCTGATTAAAACTTTAAATGCACACAAAGCGTGTTCTTGCAAAAGTAGAATTGTGTTTGAAAATGATGCGTAAGTGCAGGTTTCTGCTACGTCTTCTTCAAAAATAAGCGTACTTCGTAGCGTTATGGCTAACATGTTGCCTTAAGATCGGGTACAGATTCTAACATGGTTTTTTTGCTGTATCTTTCTGTTTAACCCATTACCTCTCGGTGATCTCATATGAGATCACTTAAAAGTTAAGAGTTTTCGTGATTATCTGTCTGTATATACGCAGATTTGACCTTCATGCTTTATCTATTGCGTATGTTTCTCTGATATTCACATGAGATTTTTTAATAAATTCGCTCTAAATTAATCGATATACAAGTTTGAAAAAGTCATGTTTCATATCAAAATTGAGTGGTTAAAATTATGGGAGGTAATGGGTTAAGCTGTGTTTGACTTTGACATACAGGTCTTCCATTGAATGGATTCACTGGGGCGTTTTTTGATAAGCTCCTGTACTGACAGGCCAGACAATGACAAATGCATTGAGATGGAATTGTCAGGTGCAATGGCGAACATAAGAAAGTTTGTAGGAAAGTCACAGACCACATGAAACCGCATTAAGAGTGCATAGTTCTGCTACTGAGACATATCAGAAAGATCGGATGATACACGTGAAGCAAGCCAGTACACCTCATTCCAGCAATAATTAATGAAATAGACTCATGTCGTCTGCTGTTTTTTCCGTTGCGAGAACTAATGGGGGATATCCTGTGAGTTTTCACAAATCCCCAAAATTCAATAAGAACTGACTGAGATACAGGATGCTTTTAAACGTCTACACACACTGTAATTTCCATTTAAGCAAGTTAGAACTTCTCCACGTCCATTTCCAGTGACGAAAGGCTTTCCTCTCTTTCTCTGAGTTGTGTGCCCGAGCCCTACTCCTCTAAGAATTCTATTCATGTTGACCTCTTTTGTTTCCAGTCCAATTCACACTGGTGTTAAAACTAGTCCCCCGACCAAGTACCACTTAGATTATGCTTGAATATTGTCTTCACCTCCGTTCGGCTCTCTTGCCTTTTAATCAGCTTTGCCCACAATGCTTCCGGTCGCCCACTGCAGCAAGAAGCGACATTTTCAGGAGCTACTCGATATTGCCTCCCCCTCTGGTTCGATTACATCTGTCACTACTGCTGACCTCAAACACTTGCACATCACTCCCCCTTTCCGGCACGGAATTGCCTCTGTTCACTTCCAACCCTCTCTTCGCGCTGGTGTTTTCAGACCAATCCCGAGGCCATAGGAATGGCCTCCTGCAAGCATATAGAACCAGAGCCACGCCCCCTATCCCACTAACACACACAAGCTTTCCCAAAAGTAGTGTTGCCCTGCGTGGGGTGATTGTTGAACTAACGTTTTTCCCTTGTATAGAGTGGCAATTTTGACGGCTTCCTTCGCTCTTGACTTGGTGTATCCATTGTTGAGGTTTGTACCATGATTATCCTTTACTATTTGTTCAATATTACCGTACCACCTTAATAGTTCTTATCACTTGTTTTGGCATACGCGTGGCTACTGGATGCAGTCGGAGAAGTCAAGAGACGAAAAACACACATTAAAGGTGATAGCTTAGTTATTCCTTGTATTCTACAAAGAAGATTGGAGTGTGACCACCAGAACACGAGGTTTATTAATTTGAGCTTTCGAACTAACAGCGTCCAGCTCCCAGCCTCAGAGGCTGAGGGCAACAACCAATGAGCATTGCTGCGTCCAACCAATGAGTAAGAGAGTGTGCATGGCGAGCATTGGCATCTGTAAGAAGACAGAAATCGCATCGCCTACCTCACAGTGGTTCAACGGCGTGGTGATGGCACGCGTCCTTAGTGGGCTGGGTGGACGCAGCACGCGGTGACCGGGATTGACATGGCTGTATCAGCCACCCAGGTCTCCAGCGTTTCCTGTCGCAGCTGCCCGACAGTAGCCGCGTGTTGGCGATGTTCAGCTCAACACCTTCCTCCAGCATGTGAGTAGCAACTTGAAAGAGTGTGTCGGTTTGTGATGACTTATTCTGTGCAGGCAAGCATGTGCCAAGGAGCACCGCCGCCAACGAGTACAACGGCACTGTCCGCCTACGCCGGTCTGTCTAGCCAGTCCGTCTGACCAATCACCTGTCAAGGCCGACTCACACAAAGGCAGCTCCTGACAGTGTGGCGGTACCCACAGCAACCTTACTTTGCGTATAGCGTTCTAGTCGGCGGTTGCTCGTTTGTCTGACAGTCAACTTCTTACTGCCTTTTCCCCATTCCTTCTGTACAGAATAAACTGTTACTACCACTCTGGCCTCCAATAACTTCTCTTCTCTTGTTGTAGGGGGCCTGACTATCGCAGTTGCTGGCACTTAACTAACTTAACCCTACTCGATAGTCTCTGCGGATGGCCCATTTTGGCTCGAGTATTAGCGAACCGAATCATCCTATCTGGCTTGCAGAGATAGAGGCACTCATGGCATGGATTTTTATAAACTAAACCTGACTGCTCAGTTGTCTACAGCCGTTCCGTCGTCTGCACGATTTTGGCGCGTATGGTAGAGCCGACTGACGATTGATACCTACACCCAGCTTTGTAGGGATGCCTTTGTAGTGACCTCGGATTCTAAGCCATGCTTTGCTCGCACACTTCTGGGGCACGTGTTCACTAAACACGTGCGCACCCAAGCGTGTCAAAGGCAGGTTTAGGTCACGGACGTGTCTGTCTGACCTAACTGGCCAACCACTTCCCAAAACCAGTCCACAAAGAGCCTCAAGATGGTAACTGCTTACGCTCAGACACCCCCGGAGCCGGCAACCTTAGCGTTGGTTGCAAACATCCGGACCCGGCAACTACAACTACCAGAATGCGACTATTGACTCGGCTTGCCCATGGCTGGACCGCACTCGCCTGGGAGTCACTTAACTATTACTCATATTCTACTCCTTCTACGCTTGATTAACTTATCCATAACACTCTGTACTTTTACGCCTCATCTTATCTACTAGCTTATAATCGTTGGGATACGTTCATGTTCTATTATCCGGTCGGACTACTTCGTATCCTACATTGTTGACCCCGACGTTCACAATATCCCGCACCTTCGATTGCCTCCAATGCATGCTTTTTGTACAGTACAGAGTACTAAAGTGCTTTTTTTTCTCTGCCCCGTTTGTTTTCCGGGGCTTTCACGGGGGGCAGAGGCTAATTAAGTTTTTGGTTAGCTGTTATAAGCTAACTGGACCCGTTAACAATGGATTGACAGTGTTCTGTCCACTGGTGCACTGGAAGGTGTTTTCGCCTTCTCGAAAAGCGCCCTAACACAGCTATGGTAAATTAGTTGCTATGGTAGCTGAGGGCGTAGGTTGTGATGGTCGTCCTTCTATCCAAAGTACTCTTATTTTCATCGTCGTGTCGATGAAGAGTAACTGTTTAGTTTCCTCCTCTTTAAGTGTGTATTGAAGGTCAGAAAATGCAGCATCAAGCAGGTCCTGGAAGCCTGGTAGCTTGTTCTTAATCAGGACGAACTTGTCATCAACGTATCGGCGGACAAAAGCAATTTCATAGTAGTTGAAAGCGATCTCTTCCAGTTCTGTTAGGACTATTTCTACTAGGAGAAGAGGTATTGGAGAACTTGTTGGCGTGCACTTTATTGGTAATCATTTTCTGTGAATGCAGGTAAATCAGTTTCTTCGGCAGAATGCAAAAATTTACATTAGATTTTCGATTTTTGGATGCTTTTTAATTTCGTTTTATTTCTCTCCGAATTGTTTTCTTTGAAAAAGTGCCCAATTAGTCAGCTAAAATAGATGTGAATGATGCGACGATGTGGGATGATACCATAATAGGTTCAGATGGGACAGTTTTCTCAGATGTTGACGTGGAATTAGGCGGGCGAGTTGATGAAGGTCATGACAGCCTCTCATTGATGGCCTAGATTTCGGGCCGTCCATTTGGTTATATCGCAGGGGATTAAGTGAGTCTAACCGTGCAACTGCGATCTTCAGACCATGGCTACTTAGTGCTGAGGAGAGAAGTCTTTAAAGGCCAGAGTAGATGGAAGAGATTATTGTGTACACAACGGAAGAGGAGAAGAGACTGACTTTGGAGAGATATGTCCGATCAGTAGGTTGACCGGGCCCAAGTGAGGTCTCAGAGTAGTCGGGCCAGAGGACAGATAGAGGGAAATCTTTCATTGGCCTGGAGATTTTGGGCAGAGAGGCAACTTGCGTCGGGCATGCGTGCAAGCTCCTCATTCGTAGCCTCATAGATGCGAGAACTATGATTGGCTGATCGAAACGTCGAGAAAGCACATCGGTGAGCGTTTGGGAAAGTGCACTACGACGCGAGCTAGTCAGGCAGGCACGACCCGCTACAGTTATATTGTATAAACGAAGGCTCCTCAAAGGCTTAAGGTTTGGGGATTGAGGTTAATCCATACAACTAGGCCAGTGTTTTATCGGTTTGGTTGAACTGCCACCGTTAGCTGAACGAAATCGTATTGCTGCACTTGAGCCGTTGCAGGAGCCGAGTTAATGTGTGACCGGTGAGAAACGCGTAGGTTCGTAGGACTGTTGGTTGTCAACTGGACGCTGCGTATCATAACGATGGTTCGCTCTGTTAGCAGGCAGCTGTGAGTTCGGCCTCGCGAGCACGTTAACACGGCCACGAACTGACAACTGGCTGGGACAGCAACTTCTGGAGGCATGGGTGTCCGACGCCAGCTCCACAAACAGACACATCCATCTTCCTCCCCCATGTTCTCACGGGCCACACCAAGGTAGCCAGGTGGGGCGGCCCGAGGTCACGTGCCACCACTGTGGCTAGGCGGTGCCAACTCGGCTACTCCCTCTTGTTTATCGTTTGACTACATAAATGCTAACTTATTGTTGTCCATGCTCACAGTCCCTCTGATGATGGACTCTTCTATGAATTCGTAAGCGTATACTAATAAAGCTGCTGACCACACCTCCATCTACTTTGCCACAAGAACCTGCACACTGCGCATGCTTGCCGCACAAACCTCAAATCACAGCCTACAATAAGCAAGCGGAGACATAGTTGTAGACATTTAATGCAAATTATTGTATTCCGCCAAAGCAACTGCTGTATCTGTAAAGACAAAAAAATGGGAACAAATCAAGCGAGCACCGACATGTTCTCCAAGTGTAATTGCAGAATAAGCTCTATTTGGGCTGAAAAAAATCGCTATCAAATCGCGTTTTGTGTTTATACGTGGACAATAAGTCCGTCTTAATTAAGAAGGACAGGTTATCAGGCTTGTAGGACCTGCTTTATGTCAAAGAAGAGGAGGAAACCAAACAGTTACTCATCCTCGACGTTATCGTTACCCGCAGACGCGACGATGAAAATAACAGCACTTTTGATAGAAGGACGACTGACACAACCTACGCTCTGAGCTACCATAGCAACTACTCGATGGTCTGAAAACGGAGCAGCGGCGTTAGGTTGCTGTTTATAGGGGTAAAAACACATTGCAATGGACCACAAGGGGAGGACACTATATATCCATCATTTGTGGGGTTAATTAGCGAAGAACGGCTAACCAAAGACTTCATTAACCACTGCCTCCAAGAACGCCCTGGGGAGCAAACGGAACCAGCCACCAGCAATATTGCACTCCCTACCGTACACACAAAATGCGTCGAAGACAATCGAACGCTTCGCTGCAGAGTTGGGTGTAAGTATTATTCTGTGGAACTGTAGTGACTAGCTCTACATGAAGTGGACTTGTAAACACTCATCGTGACTAGCTCAAGTCGAAGATCATTCTGGGAACGCTTGCTGCTCTCGGCCTCTGGAAAATCCAATCACAGACCGACTCACACAGGATTGTAGCGGCTCGTGCTGGCTGACTAGCTCGCATCGAAGTGCACTTTCCCAACGGCTCGCATACGCGGTTTTTGACGTTTCGATCAGCCAATCACGGTCCCCGCATCTACGCTCAAAAACCAGGCG
>JAYGXS010000008.1:11184623-11236492 GCA_036362985.1 Ligula intestinalis
AGGGTGTAGATGGCTGGCGCGATAAACACTCAGCACGCGCACACTTGACACAGCCACCTCGCTAGGTATGCTCCCGACTGCACGGGAGCGCCATAAAGGCCACATTAAGAGGGAGCCATTGCAGCCTGACTCTCAGTCCTCCCTCTCCTCCCGTACGCACACACAGACACACGCGTACAGAAGGAGCAGCTACGTGGGGGGCCGAGTTTCCCCGTCAGTTGGCAGACCCTCCAAGCCACGGCTTTTAGCGCACCGTGATAGATTCAGACGCATTCAGATTTATTATAGGGAGGGTAGAAACGCGCCGAGGTCAACCTCACTCTCTCCCCCACCGCATAGTGACCGCCTAGCTTTTCGGGCACCCGCAGTGGGGCCTGAAACCCAGTGGGAGCGCGAGCGCAGTCACCAACAGGGAATCAGAGGTGAGAGAGAGTGCCAGCGCCTTCCAGGCCGCATGGACCGTGGTTGGCTGAAGACTGGCATTGCATGTGCATACAGACCATTGGATCTCAGAAGGGTGAGAGCAGCCCTGCATGAAGCCTGGGCCAACACCCTCCTGAGAGGGGTAACCAGTCAGTCAACGACTTAAAGGCACTACCCATGCTCCGTCGCCGGTCGGCGTCCGTGGGCGAGGCTGAAAGGAGAGCAAGAGACAATTGGTGAACTTTGCAATTGTGGACGTGCAGAAGACGAAAAAGAAAAGAAGAAGAGAAGAAGAAGAGGAGTAGAAGGAAGATGGAGTAGAAGAAAAAGAGGAAGAATGAGGAGGGGAAGGACGAAGGGGAAAAATAGAAAAAAGGAACGAGGGAGATAGAGAGAGGAGGCGAGGGGGGAACGCAGACGGGCCGAGAGAGAGGGGAGGAAATTAAGTATAGAAAGAAACAATGAGAGCAAAATCTCAACTTACCTTGCTGCAGAGAATCTTCAGTAGCTACTGAGGCTGTCGTTTGTGCTAAAGACAGAACTGCAGGCGCAGCTATTATGAGTATGATTGCGGTAATGGAGCGAGTAATATAAACTACAGGAGCTATTATGGGGCAGTAAGGCAAGACAGTATTCCAGAAATTCAGCAAGAACGGCCTCCACTTACCTGAGGGAGGAGGCACTCACCTGTGTTCTCGACAAACGTGACTGCGCAATCGTGACGCGAGGTGACTAGTGAGTGGGGCTGAGGCTGGTGATGGGGATGTGTGAGGTGCTGGGTGTGCCGACATCACGGTCAGTCCCGCTGTCGTGAATGCGCATGTGACCTATTAGGCCCATGCGATGAGCGAATGATCGGGGGCAGTGTGGGCAGTGAAGGCGGCGGTCTCGCCTGTGTGTTAGTGCTCCAGGCACAAGTTCACCAGTCTGTGTGCGATGGATTCGCAAGTGACCGATTAGACCGATGCGTGAGGTGAATGTGCGATTGCAATGAGGGCATATCAGGCCCTCAGAGCTGGTGGGAGGTTCAGGTGTGGAAGTTGTTGCGGGCGGTAATGTGTCGGAGGGAGTGGAAGAAGTTGTGGGTGAGTTGGAGTCGGTGGACGAGGGCAACGAGGCATCTCTCGCGTCGGTGATTGCCGTCGAGGTGGAGGGTGGAGTAGGGTCTGGCGGAGTGTTTGGTGCAGTCGACGTGGATGCTGTCGGAGGAGGGTTGCACGGCTTCCGGAGGTGACCGACCAGGCCAATGCGTGCACGGAAGGTGCGTTGACAACGCGGACACTTTGGAAGGGCTTGGGTGGTGGCAGCGTGCGTCCGTGGATTGTGAGACTTGCGTGCCGTCCGTTTTGCCTTGGCGGCGGCGATCCGACTAGCTTCGTAGATTGCGGCGCCCGTTTTGACCGCTCTTCGCCACGCGGTTCGATCCAGGGCAAGCTCCTCCCAGTTCACACACACGCACACTATTCACACACACACACTATAACTAGCCACTCTCTTGCTGCTGTTTCTTATCTCTGACGATGGACTCCTGCAAAAAGTTCGAAAGCTCGGGATCATCCGATCATCCTTATTTACCCATGCAAAAAATGTTATGTTTGCAACTGCTAACCTCCTGTCTATCATTTATCATTATTTTCGCAAAGTGTGTAAAACAATACAGTTTGCATTTGGGAATTTAAAGTCAACAGTTTGTGCTCGGCATGCTAACAATACTAACAATAATAATGGACAAGCAACATCAGGAACTGTTGTTGTTCGTCAGTTTAGGTAAGGCAAAAAGACCAGAAGAAGTAACCCACCCACCAATTCTACAGGGCGACAGGACAAAGGCGGAGGGTACCGTTATATAGAACGTGCCATAGGCGGTCTTGGCGCCGACTTAACGGCTTTTAACTGATAGAAAACAAGTTTTTATTAAACAAACGCGCCTGTACATACTTCAACCTCTAAATAAACCATGTGTGTGTTAGTTCGACCATCGCAAACGAAGATGTCCACCATTTACTCAAGAGTAGAAACGGTGACTGTGGTCAGGTATAGTGATAGCAGGCACGCCATTACCTACCCCACTCTAACCCTCTCAACTGTGTTTAAACGGTGACAAGACAAGTCGAGATGGCCGCACAGAGAGAGGGCGTAGGCCGCAGCCGTAAACACCACCTAAACAGTAGACTTTGCGCCGGTACTACTGCACTGTCTTCCCTCCTTCACCTATAGTAGGTGTCTAGCCTGATTCTAAGAAGCCAGGCCTCGTTCTGCTAAACAACCACTACTGCTATTTCTAATGTTACTGCTAGGGTGCATCTGAGTAATATTGACGCTGGTTAACGTCAGCGCAGGGTTCATATCCCCTCAAACCTAACAAGAAGTGTAGTATTACTGGCGCTGGCACTGGTGCCACCAATTGTCAGCGTTGACGCTGACTGAGCCTTCAATAGGGTTCCTATACCCTTGATCTGAATGAGGAAGGTGAATCTGGGTTTAACTGCTTCGGGGAAGTACAGGCTTGGGGGCCTGAGCAAAGCTGTGCTTGCCTTGGCTTCCGCACTCAGCTCGATCCCTCGAGCTATACGGAATAAGACGCTGTTGCCATAGGTGCTTGCATATGATATAAGTGCTAATTCTAGAACGTATACTTACTGAGGCTAGTAGATAGTATACTATAAGTACTGCCTGTGTATCTTCTATTTAAAGATACGCCCTCAGTATGCACTTCCCTGTCTGTATGAGGTAGAAGTGATTAGCATTTGGATAATGATAGAGCTGGGTGTCCTGAGCAAAGATACATATGCCTTGGTTTCCGCACTTTCAACTTGATCCATCGAACTGTACGGACTAAGAAGCTGCTGCTATAGGTACGTGCCTATGCCAGGAGTACTAGAGCCAACACGGGGTTCATGTCCCCTAAATCTCAACTAGAAGTGTCGCTAGCACTGATGCCGCCATTTGTCAACAGCGATGCGGGCTGAGCCAACGCTAGGGCTTATATGCCTTTGCTCTCAGTAGGAATGTGAGTCTGGGTTTAACTGCTTCGGGTAAGTACACGCTTGGGGGCCTGAGCAAGCTCTGCTTGACTTGGTTTCCGCATTCTTATCTCAAGGAAAGTAGTTCCGCTGGTTGAAATTTGGTCTGGGCCGTGTTCCCTTGATCTCTAGTGTACTACTTTTGAAAGTGTTATTCTAGGGGGCTAATTCTAGTAAACATACTTGCTAAGACCCGCAGGTGGTAGACTACCATGCGGCCTGTGCATACATGCGAGACATTTTAGCTTCGTGGGCAGTTAAAGACCTATTAGGGGATATAAGTCAACTCAAGGTTTGGGAAAAGTTTATGCAACAAGAGCTGCGGATCTGTCATGCATTTACGTGGTAACAAAGTGACATGTGCCACTTGTCAGGATATTCTGTTATAAGTGATGTGCCTAGGCTAAAGTGCTGGTTCTAGTAATCATACTTGCTAAAGCCTGTACATGCATGTCAAAATGTTGAAATTTTAGTAACAATAGTGTTAAAAAATGTGTATTTGATGATAGCTTAATACCTGCTACCGATGCGCGCTCAACTTTCGGACTTTTGCAACATCCACAATATTTAGTTTTAGCTCAGAAGTTGCGGAGCGCCGTCTGTCTAGTTGGAAGCAAGATAATCCAGCAGTCCACTAGTCATGGAAGCTTGGCAACTTCCTTATCAGCAATAATGGTTCAGAAATATGCTATTCATCCTATTTCATATCAATTCAGTATAACAGGTGGATATATTAGTTTATCAGCTTAGGTGATTCTGTCTCATACGGCAAGTAAGGTTTTAAACTAGCTTCGCATTGTTACTGCTAGGACTCTTGCTTCTACTGCTTGTTCTTTATGCTGATAGTACTGGTAGCGGCAGTGTTATTTCTATTTAACTGATAGTGGAATAGTGCAAGTACCTCTTAAAGTAGAATTGATGAGTACAGTAAGGAGAGAGCACACTACAAGTATTAATCTAAAAGACAGCCGTACGAAATAACAGTAACAGGTAGGTACAGTAGGACAGTCTAAATCAAATGCAACAGGAGTTTCAGTGATGCTTGTAGTATTAATGTTAGTGGTGAAACTAACAAATCAGCGCTCTCCATGCGTACTGCCCTTTCAACCCTATCCACCAAGCTGTCATCTTATTGGTTGACGAAATTTATTAAGAAATAGCTCAAGTTGTACCATATCTTTATGTTTAATTTTGCCATTTATTGTTAATTGGCTAAATTTTGCATTGTCTTACTCCCTCTTGAGGACACAGAAGAGGTCTTCTTTGTAATAGGAGAGGAATCTGCTCTCTAGTCACCTAAGTTGCTACATGCTATTAGGTCGTAACAAGTAGCTACCGTAGCCTTTCTAGGTTATCTAGATCTAACTCAGATTTTTAGAGATAACCATCTTTCTAGAAATGTGCTCTACAAGTTCGGCACTAGAGGGCAACAGTATGACAGTACATTGCTGCAGTGAAAGCGCATTGATTGTGATGCTGAAGATACTAGCGATTATAGTTCGTTCAGTCCATAGGAAACTGTTACCATGTTTGATCCAAAGAGCATATAATTATACACGTTGGGAGTCGGCTCAAGATAGGAATAACAATGGGATGGCCTGCCTAATGCCTAAACAGGATTCGGCGACTGAACTAAGTGCCGAGAGTACTGTTTTTCTGACATGGCATCTAGGGGTTTTGTCTGTCCGGGCCACAGGAGAGTCATCTCTTGTTGTCACTGAATGTAGCGTTCGGTGAACAGCGCCCACCTAGTCCTACTGAATGTATAAGATCGGGACCATGTGCGCAGCCGCAACCTATATCGAGGATTATTCAGCCACTTGCTGTTAGTAGGCTTTTATAATACTTTTTCCAGTAGTTAACTCCTTCTCCTGAGGTTTAGAGGACGTCTCAGGTCTAATAGGAGATCAATCTCTTCTGTACTAAACTAACATTGCAATATCCTATAATTGTGTCGGTAGTTAAGTACTAATGAATAAGCAAGGTAGCACCTATACTGTAACAATATCTTAGTGTAAGACATGCATCTTATATTTGCAATAAGCATAGCTGTTGGAAATATGCGCTTACAAGCCTCCTTGTCCTCACGTAAGTGATCGATATAGCATGCTGGTTAAGCTGGGTTGATTTTCGTCGCTGTATGGATGACGCAGACCAACAGACGATTGATGTAACCGTTGAAAGTCCCATGATAATGCTTTGTGTCAATCGAGCGCCCAGACAGGTGCGTTAGCAACTAATAACTCTCGGTTTTGCACGCGACAGCTGCGGCCATATATTTTGTTGATGCCCCAATTATGCTCCAAACAGGTTGATGCAGTGACTTGAGCACGACTTAGGTTTTTTAGTGATAGTCAACTTCCCGCAGCATCGAACCGCATTCTCGCTCATCACTCATCCATCTGAGCCGGATGTCAGTCTGTCACACCCAAGTTCCGAAAAACGCCTTGCGTGTTTGTGCGGGGGAGGACATAAGAAGCGCGGCTGGTGTTATCTTCTCAGCGGGAATGCATTCTACTGCGCGATGGCTGGACTATTTTCAGGTTTGGCGCTTTTCCGTTTCTATGGCCATATGGCCCTCCTTCCCACCTGTCATGGCATCTAGGGTTTTTTTGTCTGTCCGGGCCATAGGAAGGTCATCTCTTGTGGTCACTGGGTGTGGCGTTTGATGCATAGCGCCTATCTAGGACTACGGAGGTGGCTGTGCAGGGTAGCCGGGCTTCCCTTGTCATTGGTTTGGCCAGTGCATTTGCCCATGCACAGGGGAATGTAGGCCAGCAGAAGCGTGCAGATTGGACTTTGTAATGGTAGTTTTGCGGTTAGCATGAGCGGAGAACCGCTGGCAATCTATTTGCCAGTCAAGTGCTATGATTTGTTTGTGAATGGCCAATGGCCCCTAGTCACATGTTCTGCCAATGGTTACACATTTAATGGGTGAGGCTTGCGTGTGATCTGGCCCCAAGAGTCCTTTATCCTATTTTGAGCACTTACCTGTGTTGCGTGATTTTTGTAACAATCGCTTTGAACAAGCAGCTAAAAGGGAATACATTTCGGGGTAACCCTTGGTCAGCCGTGGCAGGATAGTCTCGGTATCTAGGCCTCCTACCATCCCAGAGGTGTATTTGACCGGATTGCTGGCCCAAATTTTAGTGTTCACGAGAACGCAATCTGTATGATCGGTTTCATAGGATATCGTGGTTGACCTACATCCTCAAACAGACGCGCATGCATATGACGTATAGAGCGCATATACTTACTTATCAGCGCAAATCAACTGTGGGCATCTACATTAGCATCATAACCATTTTCATTCTCATAATTTAGTCAGCCATTTTGTGTTCGGCACTTACCAGTTTGTGAATCATGTTAACACACAGATGTTTGGCTTATAAATGGAAGTAGCTGATGAAACGGTCGTAGGCCAAACCTCAGACTCGGCTTCGAGAACTAGATTTAAAACGAAATGTCAGAGATAGGCAAATCTAGGCTAAGAGACTCGGTAGCGTATACTCAGAGGTGCATTTGTGTCTAAGCTGTGTAGTGATTTATAGCCAAATAAGTTGAAGGTAAGTTAGATTATAGTTTTGAATAGGCAGTATGGGATCTTAGCTGACGCGGGTAAGGTGGCCGGAGGTTAGTTATAGTAAAATTGAAAAAAGTTGAATTAAAATAATTAAAAAGAAAAAAAGGAGATCTGGGCTACGAGACTTACTGCATATACTAGAGCTAAAGGATAAGCTAGTGGCTGATCTAATAAATGTATCCTGTATAAAGCTGGTAGGAAATGTTTTTGGTAGGTTTCGGTGTTACGTATAGTGATCCCTTGCCTTGTCATTTCGTTATCGGAACGCTCGCCGAGTAAAGTACGCCATGCATGTATCTAGTCCCCGCGTTGGTTCAGTGCACCTGTCGCGCGATTCGTTTTAGGTTTATAGTGGTTAATGCAGCGGTTTAACGCAATGTCAAAGTCTTATAGTATTGTTATTGGTAGTTGTAAGAATGCATTTAAAGGATAAGATCGGAGAGCAAGTACCGTCGGCTAATCATGGTCTGGCTGCCAGCCTCTATATTAAGCGTACATGAGCTGAGTGCGTAGCCTGTTGATTATCAGAAGGTAGTGCTATAATTTTACTGAGCGTGGATTTATAGAGTATTTCAGGCTGATAATGCAACGGGGTATAGGAATAGTGCATAGATGGAGTCAAGGATTTGACTTATGTTTCAATAGGAGAGGCTGCGAGCAGGAGGGTTAGTTTCTGTGTTGGATGCCGTAGGAAATAAAGGTGGTGGAAAGGCGGCACATTGCGTCCTGAGATGACCTACCAGGCCAATACGTGCACGGAACGTTCGCTGGCAACGAGGGCAGGTTGGCGGGCTTGGGTGTTCGTACCACTTTCCTGGTGGGTTGGTTGCATACGGGCCATCCTTTTTTCTTTTGCGGCAGTGATCGTACCAGATTCAAAGGTAGCTGTGCCTTCTTTCAGTGTTCTTCGCCATGCCGATCGGTCTTGCGCGAGTTGTTCCCAAGTTTGCGCATTGATTTGAAGGCGCTTTAATGAGTTCTTCAGTGTATCCCTGTATCGCTTCTTTTGTCCCCCCCCCCCCTTCGGCGGGATCCCCCAACGACATCTCCGTATAGAAGTCTCTTTGGAAGTCGTTTTTCGTCCATTCTTACCAAATGGCCACTCCAGCTCAGTTGTCTCTGCATCAGCGTGGCGTGGATACTGAGAGTGTTTGTCCTCTCCAGCACCTCCGTGTCCGGAATCCTGTCTTGCCATCGCAAATTCAGTATTCGGTGGAGACAGCTGAGATGAAAATGGTTTAATCTACGAACTTGGTATACGTAGACGGTCCAGGTCTCCGCTCCATAAGGGAGTATTGAGAGGACGACGGCCTTGTACATCTTCAGTTTTGAGGAGTGATTGAGGCCATCGCGCCTCCAGACGGACGTTTTGAGCCTCCCGTAGGTCTTACTTGCTTTGCAGATCCGGTGCGCAATCTCGTCGTCCAGTCTGCAGTCGCGGGGGGGGGGCTTGCTGCCTAGGTAGGCGAAGCGTTGCACAGCTGTAAGCACTAAGTTGTTAACGTTTATTCGTGGTGCGTTGCAAACCTCACCGGGTGGTGCTTGCTGCATCACCACCGCTTTTTTTCTTGCTAATGGTTAGTCCAAATTTTGCGCAGCTGTCAGAAAGGAGGTCCATACTTCTTTGCATGTCTTCCTCCGTTATGGTATTTAGCGCGCAGTCATCCGCGAAGAGTAGGTCGTTGGCTATGGTTGTGGAGATACGTGAGGCAGCTGTCATTCGTCGGGTGTCAAATAGGTGGCCGTCAGTTCTGTAGATGATTTCGATCCCAGGGCTCTCATTTCGATATGCCTCCATCAGCATGGCAGAGAACATGTGACTGAAAAGTGTAGGCGCGAGGACACACCCTTGCTTTGCCCCGTTCGTTACTGCAAAAGCTTCCGATGTCTCCCCGTTTTCAGTAACACGTGCCCTCATCCCATCATGTAACTGACGTACCATGTGGATAAGTGCTCTGGGCAGCCAAATTTCCGCATGACTTTCCGTAGTCCGTCCCCAAGGATAATCAGTTTGTCTGACCCCGGCGCATTTGCTAGGAGGGCGTGAAGGTCCTCGTAAAACCTGTTCTTTTATCGCGTCAGGATTTTTCATTGTGGGTGCATAGACGCCGATTATGGTAGCGAAGTTGTTTGCCCGAAGAGGCAGACGGCAGCTCATCAAGCGGTCGTTAATGCCTTACGGCATGTTGGTTAGACGTCGCGTGATATCGGTCCGGATGGCAAAGGCTATGCCTGCTTATCGTCGCTCTGCCTGTGGCCGGCCACTCCAGAAGAAGGTTTAGCCGGCGCCTACCTCTTTCAGTTGACCTTGGTCAGGGAGACGGGTTTCACTCAGTGCGGCAATGTCAATGTTTAAGCGTGCCAGTTCTCGGGCGACTATTGCGGTCCTCCGTTCAGTCGGCTCCCTTCCAGGGCTACCTGAGAGAGTGCGCAAATTCCAGCATGCTAGTATAAGGGCCTGACTCTGTGATCTAATGCGCCCAGAAGGTGACATGGCGTAAGTGCTAGCAGAGTAAAGCTTCGTGGAGCCCTTAGTGAGAGCTGTGTGTAGATTCAACTTGAACTGGGCGGACAGAACTTTGAGTGATTTCTTTTCCAAGTGCACTTCCGCTAGGGTTGCGATGGGCTATGTTATTGGTGAGTACGAATTGTGGGAGGGGTGCCTTTGCTAACATATTTTCACCTCTGATTATTTAGTCGGTTGCTAATGCGCCCCGCGCGACTGAGGGTTTTTTCTTAACGCCGCGCCTAACTTTCCACTCCTTATGATCCCCGTGAGTCCAATTTGACCGAGAAGGGGTGGGGGTTTTGGCCGTGTATGTCTAAGACGGCGACTGGCAGAGGAGGGACATATTCGAGCCCATATAAAGTAGTCAGGTGAACAGGTTTGCATCGCGGTCGCAAGAGGGCCTTGTTCGCCTGGAACCCCTGAGGTGATGGCGCATCCCGCAATTATTGCCGTTTAACTCAAAGTGCTCGTGGAGATTAAGGATTGTACCTAGTTCAGCACAGACGCAGGTGGGGGGGGGGCTTAGTCGTGTTTGGCTAAGCCGGTGGCTGGCATAAGGGGACATATTCGAGCCCATATTAAGTAATAGGTGAGCAAGTTTGCATCGTGGACGCAAGGGGACCTTGTTCGCCTGGAGGCCCTGAAGTGAAAGCGCATCCTGCAGCTAGTGTCGTTTGGCTCACATTTTCCGTAAGGATTAGGGCGAGGGCCGGGGGGGGGGTGGAGAGGGCCTAGCTGGGTTACTATAGTGATACATTTAGGCGGTTGCTAGTACTCCTGTAGTTTTAGCTGCATCGAAAATGTCTGAATGCTTGTAGCTGACAGAGCATCTGAAGGCATGATGCGGTATTGCCTGCTGCACGCAAGGGAAGATGTACAAGCCAGCAAAAATATCCCGATTATTTTGCATTCGCGCACTTTGGAAAGTGAGATAAAATTCCCGTAGACTGAAAGTGCCTTGACTGATCAGGTCGCCACTAAGTGATTGCGGAATGCCCTACGACAATTGTTAATATTCCCGATCTGAACCCACAAGGCGACGGGTCCTTGGCTTGACGAAAGAAAGTTAGGCTTCAAAAAACACGCTTCGACCCACGAAGTGTATAATGTGTATTCCACAGTCGCTATCCCCCCCACTTCCCCCCACCTTACATTGGTAATTTCCTTAATAGCCTAATTATTCCTCTAACCTACAAGATTGCCTACAACAAGGAAGTATACTATTTGCTTGTTTTTAAGTTGCCCTTATATGTTCATCTAATAGCAAAGTATAGAAAACTGTAAGCGATTAACATAGAAGATAATATAAAATCCCCTTTTAAGGACAGACAAGTCTGTGAACATTCGAGTTGAGCTAACTTTCAGGATTCACGTACTCCCACTGTTGCCGGGACCGAGCTCAAGTCTTCTAGGGAGTCACTTCATTTGCCCCAAGGTAGTAAAACAGCTCCATTTAATTCGACAGGTTATAGATTTCGTCCCAGTCGGCCACGAGGGACCCTCTCTGCGGGTAAGTCCTAAGTTCTAGCATAGTCAATCTTGAACAGAACTCAGCAACCGGTTTGGTCTGAAAACGAAAGCCATCCTGGCCATATCGCAGGAGGCTAAGAAAGTTAAGCCCTAGCAGTTGCGATCTTAAGGCCCAGTTCGTCAGGCAACGAGAAGTCATGGGAGGGCAGTGTGGTAGGAACATTTTATACTGTACAGAAGGAAGTGGTGAATAGGCCGGAGAAATTTGACTGTCGGACCACACTTCCACCCACTAGGCGGCCTGACCCGAAGTGTCAGAGCGTAGGCAATCATTGCGGTCAGACTCTATGTGCGTTGGCCTTGAGGGCAGACGACCAGGCGGATGGCGGTCAGCCTAAAACTGCAGGTCTGGTATTCACCGTCGCGTTATTGATGGTTTTGCACCAGTTGTGATTGACTGTCCCAGAAGCCAAAGCAGAAAGCGTTTGCCAGAAAGCGTTCGCGTTGGGCTAGTCACTCCAGACGCCTCATTTGCCGTAATGAAGTAAAACAGCTCCATATAATTCGACAGGTTGCAGATTTCGTCCTAGTCAGGCACATAGGACTCAACCCGCGGACAAGTTCTAAAGTTAAGCATAATGAATGTTGAACAGAACCAAGCAAGCGGTCTGTCTGAGAACGAAAACCATCGTGCCGAGTGATAATTCCGCCACTCATACCAGTAGCAGCAACCTTAACGGCAAAATGGGCAAAACTGCAGCAAAATTGTCACCCCGATAAGCAAACATCCTTACTCATGATTTCAACTGGTGATGCAACTAGAGGCCGTGACCCCAACAGTGCAACACTAGCGTCACTCGGCTATATTGCAGCGACCGCGTTCTCATAATTACAAAGGACACTGTTGCTCCTGCTTTGACCCTTGAGGTGCAACTCTCCCGTTACATCTTCAGAACCGTTTAGGCTGATCAGATCGCTACAAGGTGATCGTGGAATGCACTGAAAACATACTTAATGTTATGTTTTAATTTTTTTCCAGCAAGATAGGCACCGTAGGAAAGTTATTTTAGGTTGTTGGTCCTTATCAGCTTAGGGCAGCAAAGTGTAGTGAAGCCGCTGAAATTGCTGTCACGCTCGAGTTTCGAACTCACGCTTCGCCGGCCAGGTGCAGACATCCTAACCAGTAAGCTATCGAATTCGATGTCTTGGCGGTTCTTGATAGGGAGTATTCACGATCAGAACCCACAAGGCAACGGGTCCTTGGCTCAACGGCAGAACGCTTAAATTAAAAAAACACTCTTTGAGCCAAGCAGTGTATAACGTGTATTACGCGGACGCTATCCCTCTACTCCTCCCACCTGACATGGATAGTCTCTTTAATGTTCTAATTATTCTTCTGACCCAAAAGGTTGCCTCCACCATGGAAGTTTATTGTTTGCTTGTTTATTTGACCTTTTACTTTAACCTGATAACAGAGTATAGAAAACTTTAAACAATGAACATTGAAAATGCTATGTACCCACTTCATAGGACAGGCAAGTCTAGGTCAATTCAAATTGAGCTCACTATCAGAAGTCACGTACTCCCGCTTCACTATGTCCGATTTCAAGTCTTTTCCAGGCAGACGCAACATCTGCTTCAAACACAGCCCCATCTCCTTCGACAGGTTGCAGATTTCGTCGCAGTTAGCCACAAAGGACTCAACCCGTGGGCAAGTTCTAAATTCCAGCATAATGAATCTTGAACAGAACTAAGCAACCGGTTTTGTCTGAAAATTAAGGCCATCATGGACATATTTTGGGGGTGCTGAGTTAATTAAACCCTGGCAACTTTGATCTTCGGGCCCAGGTTCCTCAGGCGAAGAGTAAGAATGGGAGGCCGGAGTGGTAGGAACAGTTTATTGTGCACAGTAGGCGTTGGATGCTCGGTCAGACTGCTCTTCCATTTGCTAGGTGGCCTAACCCGAAGTGTCAGAGCGTAGGCAATCACGGCAGTCAGGCTCTATGTGCGTTGACCTTGAGGGCGGATGACCAGACGCATTGAGGTCAGCCTACAACTGCGGGCCTGGTATTTACCGCTGCGTTATTGCGGGTTTTTGCCGCACCTGTGATTGACTGTCCCAGAAGCCGAATGCAGTGAGCGTTCGCGTTGAGCAAGTCACTATATACGCCTCATCTGCCGCAATGCAGTAAAGCAGCTCTACATAATTTGACATGTTGAAGAGTTCGTCTCAGTCAGCCACAAAGTACTCAACCCGCGGTTAAGTGCTAAATTCTAGAATAGTAAATCTTGAACAGAACTAAGCAAGCGGTTTGGCTGAAAACGACAACCATCGTGCCCAGTTATAAGTCCGCCACTTGTACCAGAAGCAGCATCCTTTAATTGAAAATATCTGAAACCGCAGCAAAAGGTTCAACCCGTTAAGCAAAAATCCTTCCTCATGATTTCAACCGGTTATGCAACTGCAAGGCAGTGACCTCAATAGCGCCACCCTGGTTTCAACCGGCTATACTGCAGCGACCGCGCTCTCATACCAAAAAATAAAATGGTTGCTTTTTTGCCCCTTGAGGTGCAACTCCTCCTTCAGAACCGCTTAGGCTGGTAGATATCAGGTAAACAGGAACTTTCAGCTCATCCTGGCAGCTAATTTGCAGCGCATCTGTTTATATCGCTGGCAGACCGGTTCACTGGCAAATCTGTCGACAACTTTGGTAGTTATAAAAAGTAAACTTAAAAAATTAATGTTTCATTCAAAGCATTCCACCACTTGTGCCAGAAGATGCAACCCTAAATTGAAAAGGTCCAACGCTGTAGTAAAATTTTCACTCCGCTGAGCAAAAATCCTTGCCCATGATTTCAATTTGTGATGAAACTGCAAAGCAGTGACTCCAATAGCGCCATCCTAGCGTCAACCGGCTATACTATAGCGACCACGTTCTCATACTAACAATGAAAACTATTGCGTCATTTTTGCACCATAAGGTGCAACTCTTACATCTTCAGAACCTTTAAGGCGGGTAATAACCGGATAAAATGAATCCTTCGATTCATTCTGCCGCATATTTATCTGAAATCGCTCATTTGGCTGAGATCGCTCTCATGCTAATGGACTTTTACACTGGCGAATCCACAGGAAACGTTGGCAGTTGTCAACAATAACAAGAAAAATTAATGTTTTACTGAGAGCGTGCAGCTGGCGTGAGCTGAGAGCAGCCTGCTCAGTTTGTGCATGCAAAAAACATTGATCCGATAAAGTCGATGGTGCATTGGTCGTGCATAGACCTTCTCTCGGAACGGCATGCGCATGAATCACGCTGGGATCCGCAGAAGGAACGCCTGAGGGGCCACGTCAAACAGCCGCGCAAGATCAGCAAATCTCACGTGTCTAGGCTCCTTAGCTAGGATATCGCGTTGAGCAGCGTTAATCAAGATTTAAACCCTAGCCAGTGCAATCTTGAGGCCCGTTTCCTTAAAAAAGAGAAGACAGTGGGTAGCCAGACTGGTAGGAAGAGTTTATTCTGTACAGAAGGAACGAAAAATAGGTAGGAGGAAGATAACTGGCAGGCAAGGGCAGGTCTGCACCCGAGCGAGGCAGAATCGGAATTCCAAGCCTGGAAGCAGTCAGTCCAGTTACCACCAAGAGCGGTCGGTCCTAAAGGTGATCGGCCAGATATTGAGAGGTTATTAGCCAGACTGGACTGGAGTGCGCATGTGCGCCCCAGTCGCGCGAGGCCGAAGATTGGGCGTCCGTGTGTGCGTGCGTTGGCCGCCATGGGGGGACTGTGCTCTTCGAAGCCCCTGGTGACCGGCTGCCGTCATGTGACCTCGTGTGCAGCGTGAGGCCTTAGAAGGAAATGGGTCTACCGAGCAACTACTGGTACTTGTGCCTCTAATATGGTAGATAATTGAGTACTTGTATACTACTATCAAGGTGTGAAACACGTAGGGAAGTCACCAGTTATCGCGTGATATTAAGGCTAATAAGGTTAACCCTAACGGCTGCCATCTTCTAGGCCCGGTTCCTTATGAGGTGGGAGAGAGATAAGTCGTGGAAAATCCAGAGTAGTAGGAAGAATACATACACAGAATACATATGCTGAATTGGAGAAGAGACAGTAGGAAATTGGCTACCAGAAGACCGTACAACCGCAAGCCAACGGATGGCGTCTGAAGTGAGATCAGCTCAGCAATCGTCTCATGAGGTTCTGTGTGAGTCGGTCTGTGATTGGCTGTTATAGAGACCGGGAACTGCGAGCATTTCCGAGAAGGCACTTGGACTTGAGTTAGTCGCGACAGGCGTTCGCAATTGCACTTCGTGTGCAACTAGTCACTACAGTCCCATACGGCAAAGTTAAATTATACCTGAGAGCGAGGAGCTGAACGGCAGAACTGTGTGAGCTGGCTACTTCCACACCGCCCAACTTCTTCTCGCCTTTTTGTACCGTATTGCCTGCTTCGAATGCCGGAAGCAACTTCGCGTGACTGCATCTGCGATCTTCCGATCTGCGATTGGCTGTTAGAGAGACCCGAAAATAGCAAGCCTTCCCGAAATGCACTTCGACTTGAGCTAGTCGCGACAGGCGTTCGCAAGTGCACTTCGTGTAGAGCTAGTTACTACACTATTACGAACTGCCCGTTGGCCGTATGGAAATTTTACGCGGTTAGTTCATATGATCTTATACATTTCAGCCTTAATGCTCATATCCACTTTCAGACCGAACCTAAAAAACGACGTGACGTTCCAAAGGATTAACTTCATGTAAGCGCATAAATTTCCCCGACAGGTAGACACGACAGCATCGAAACTTGAGTTAGTTTACAAGCTCTAATATAGCTGTGGGGAGATTTCCTCCAGGATAAATTATGTCTAAGGTGGAAAGCAAGACAGCCATAAGCCCCAATGAACGAAAGTGTACAGTTCGCGCTTGAAATCATGCAACATGCCGACAAATGCGAAAGATTGATACTCTTTCGCTACTCGGCATTGACTCAGGTTGTGATACTGGTATCGATGGTCTAATGAAAAAAATTCAATACGGCCCACGCAGCGCTAACATTTACAGCGGAAACAGAGAAAAACAATGAACTCGCTTTCCTAGACGTTCTCTTACACAGACAAATGGATGGCTCAATACAACGCCGAATATTTAAAAAGAAAACCTGGACTGCGCAATACGTTAATTTCTATAGCTTCGTACCCCTTAACGTGAAGCAGAACTTAGTCCAGGGAATGGCAGCCAGAATACGCCGTATTTCCTTTCCTGAAATAGTGGAAGTAGAATTGCAGCAGCTAAAAAACACACTCCATGAAAACGGTTATCCAGAAAGGTAAATCATTTGGAACATCAAAGAGCGTGTCACAAAGGTTGCAGTTGCAGCGGCGGAAAAAAAGATCTGTTCATTAAAAAAATATCTATTTATAAGACTGCCTTTTATGGGAGACGCAGCAACTGAACTGTTAAGACGACGCCTGAGGACAGCAGTCACGAGTGCCTTCCCAGTGGCACACTTACACCCACCCCTCACTTACCCTCTCCTTCTACGAATGGGCGGTAAAGACAGACTACCATTTCAGGCCACATCGATGTGCATCTATTCGTTCACCTGTTCCTGTGAAGCGGGCTATATTGGCCGAACAATGCGACGTCTGGAGAAGTGAATACGCGAGCACATACCAGCCTGGCTCAGCAAAGGGGAGAATAGACCGGTCTCGAGCTCAATCCTCGCCCACTAATTGCTAAAACCCACCAAATGGACGCGAGGGAAGCCTGTCGGGTCATATACCGCACGTCAACACTAACCCAAAGGCCTGCGCAAAAGGATGTTAACCTTAGCAGAGGCAGTGGCAATCCGGTTAGCCAGACCCATTCTTTGCTGTCAAAAGGCGCTGGTACAAACAATCTTCCTCCCTTGGCCGACTGCACGCGGAAATTCTACGCCCTTTGAAGCCACGTCATCCGAGAACACACAAAATGAAGCCAGAGAGAACAGTCAAGCGCAAGCTACGCGGCTGGAATACCGACGTCTACCCTCTGAGCGTGAAAACATCCCCCCTCTCTTCTCTGGGCATCGCAACCAACTTCCTTCTCGCACGGGCGCCCGCATTCAGGAGCCGAGGGAAAAACCAGATGCTTAATTACACTTACCCGCCTACAAACCTCCTTCCCCCCAAGTTGACGATTAAATAAAAGCTGCAATTAATGATAGATATGATAGATAGGTAGATAGAGAAGTATATTTTGATGATAATATCAAAATTTTTAGCAAAAAATGGCTCCATTCACATAGAGCAAAAATAAGATAAATTATGGAGTCCAAAAAGCTCAAGAGAAAACGGTCAAAGATCACAGAAAACTCAAAGTAAGAAATCGACACGGTAACCAAATCAGTTATGGAATCAGATCTGCGTTCAGCTTCTCAATTTCCGTTTCTTCACACGTGAGGAATTGTACTAAAAATGGGAGTAGCGAGTTCTGGTAGGCCGATCTACGATATGTAATGTGACGAAAGTTTCGGCGCGTCATACGAGAAGACTTCGCAGCCATAAGTTCGGAGTGGAGAGGGTGAGTGTCATCACTAAGAATACGGTCCACAAAATTCTTTACCGATTTGAAATGTCGCTGAATTATAAGGTCAGCTAAAAACGCATAGGAATAACCGGCAGCTGAAGAGAGCATGCGGAGAATACGTTTAATAATAAGAAAGTCTTCCTTGAGTAATGCTAGAAAAGTAACTGGAGAGCAGTAAAGAATGAGAGGGAGGATACAAGCGTCTAGAAAACGCCAGATGAGGGCTTGCAGGGTGCGATAAGAACGCAAGCGGCGGATATAATATAAAAGTTTGCGGATTTTAATAAAAAGGTCTTCAATATGAAGAGTAAATGAGAGGTTGGAAGCTATTGTTACACCAAGGAATCGGAAGGAGGACACCTTGTTGGGCAGAAAGTCGATGGTTTCAGGACTGAAGGAGGGTCGCACTCTAAAGATACACTGGACTGACTTCCGCTCAGTAAGTAAAAGGCCATTGTCTGACGACCATGCTGTGACATGCTCCAGTCCATCCTTCAGTATTTGGAGATGGGTCTGGCTTTTGAGAGGATGGCCGACAACCAAATCGTCAGCATATTTGACAAACAAACATGCGCTCGGAGATCGTAGGTCAGCAGTATGGAGGGAAAAAAGATGAGGGGATAATCTAGACCCCTGCAGAACTCCATAATTGTTGGGAAGGACCGAGGATTTTCGCTTCCCGCTCTGAACGAATTGGATGCGGGAAGTAAAATAGTCCCCAAGCCAAGAGATTGCCCAGCCAGGAGAGCCGCATGCAGAGGTTTTATTAAGAAGAAGATGGCGCGGGATCGTGTTGAAGGCTGAGGAGTAGTCGATAAAAGCGCATGTGTATGCACGGCATCCTTTATCCAAGTCTTTAAGAGCAGAGCGGACTACCAGAGCAACAGCATCTAGTGTACTACGCCTAGCCTTATACGCAAACTGCATGGGATCAGAAAAAATTAGATGAAAGCGGCTCAATGATGCCCTAAGCAACTCGTTCTGTAAGTTTGAGGAGTGCAGAAGAGCAGGCGATTGGGTGAAAGGATTTGGGACCCGTTGAAGTTGGTTTTTTCAGTATAGGAGTGATTTTTGCCGAACGCCAACCGTCAGGAACCTTGGACTCCATGAAAGATAAAGGAATAAGATGTGCCAAGACAGGAGCTAATTGAAAAGAGCAAGATTTAAAGAGAAATGGGGAGACGCCATCAGGTCCGGCAGCTGTTCTACCTTTAACCTGGTTGAGGTGTTTCATCACTGTTGCCACAGACACTGGAGAAAAATCACTTGATGGTAAGGAAATATCAGTTGTCGGGAGATAGGTGTCGGTGGGAATGTGGATGAAGGGTGAGTTTAAGCTGTCTAGGTCAGCATTTACATGTGCTAGTGTATTGCGTTGATCAGTGAGACGTTAAAGACTCTTCCATATTTCGGAGGAAGAGAGAGGAGACGAAGATATAGAAAACGTAAATAACTGACTAACAAAAATGTCATTTAGTCTTGTGATCTCGCGCTTTATGAGGACATTAACGTCCTTCAGTCTTTTTTGTATACCTAGTTTGTAGAACAGTTCCTTATTTCTCCTCAAAGTTTTTAAGTGGGGAGAAGATATTTGGTCTGGTCTAACCATGACCGTGTCAAAAGGACAACAGATATGAAAAATTCCGCTGAGAAATGTTGTACGATTACTCGAACACGACTCGACATGCATGTTTTCGAGAAAGATGGGAGTGCATTCAGATATACAAGGCTGAAGCAAGGAAATATTATGTGGGGACGTGTCACGAATGCGTAATTTCCTCTCGCGCGTTTTAATAACCCTTTCTTTGCCTTAGAATAGATTTTCGGTTAATAGAGTAGTACAGAATGGTCTGTGCCTGCCAATGGAGCTCCATTTCTTACAGAAAAAAGCTTTCGATAATTAGTCAGGATATGGTCGAGTGGGGCGTCAGCTCGTGTATTGAAGTTAACTAAGTCGCTAAATCCTAACAATATGAGGGGACGTAGATTTACTCGATTGAAGTCCCCATATAAAATAGTAATGTGCTCGCAAGACAGTGCGGCAAGTTATTGGGAAAGAAAATCGAAAAAATGGGTAAGAGCACCTTGGCAGGTTGAAGGGGTTATATAAATACTAACATAAATGATGCCTTTTGAGTCGTGTAAAAACTTAGGCCTACAGACTATTGCAATAACGTCAATGTGGTCTTCGGAGTAAGAAAAAAGAGACCTACAGTTTGTGCACCATTGCTAGTTTACAAAAACTGCTACTCCACCACCTCCGCTGTTTGATCTCGATTTTCTGTCTAAACGATAACAGCAATAAGCCGGAGGTGTGATGAGCTGCGACTCTATATACCTATTGAGCCAGATCTCTTGAAGGCAGATTACACCGCACATACTGTGTTCCTGTTTCAACATAAGTGCATCAAATTCGAGACTTTTATTGAAAAAAAACCTGCAGTTAGTGGACATAAGACCTGGAAACGACATTGATTCTGATGGTTGACGCTTCATAGCTCGTTTCAAACCGCATCGGTGCTTACGTGATCGTATTGCATTCCATTGGATAACATTTGGTTTTGATGTACTGCAGGTTTGGCATATTGGACGTAAATAACATGAATGTTCGTTGTGAATTTCCGTCGATAGAATATTTGTCCTTTGTGCATTTAAAAAGGTTCGAGTGTACAGGACAGATGACCTCATGAACAGAAATGCAGAAAAACAAAGTAAAGAAGTAGACAGTCTGGTATGCAATAATAGATTCCCACGTGAATTGAAAGCAAAAAAAAACCAGCAGCACAAATTCGAAAACTTATTTTAAGTCTTCAGGTCATGTGCCGGCCTGATGATGAGTGACTGAAAACAACTGTTTGCCAATACGACTTTACAATCATTAAATGGGAATTTTTGCAGAACTATTCTGAAGTTATTTAAGGCATAATGGGATGTGGGCTTTTTAACGAGCTTCGTTCTGACTACCAAAAAAACATGTGTACTGTAAAAAGTAACTTCTCCAGTAGTCTGCATTTTTATCATTGATTTTGATTGCCTTTATTAATTCAATTTTATTTTCGGGAAAAATGCGTGAAAAATTATTTCTTGAACTCACTTGGTAGCAAATTACTCCTCCTTTAAATTTTATACTTAACGAAAGGCTATCTTTCGCTTTAAGAAAACTGTCTAGTTACGATCTGTTGCACGATTTTGGGGTGTTCATTCATAATACATCCTATCCGTCAATTTATTAATGCTGCCTATAGTGTATAAAGCATGCTCCACATCTACTGCACATTTAATGAGAATTACATAACTTCTTCGTCAAACTGTAGGCAAAAACGTATTATTCCTTAGAAAATATGTACTCGGTGCGCAATTTGTAAACCTTGAATTTTAAGTGTAGCAGCCAGTACGTTGCAAAAATATTCAGCAATTTATAAACGTTTTTAAAACCGATAGATATCCTTTTTTAGTATTAAATTCAGAGGAGGCGTTAATTGCTACGAAACGAGTGCAAGAAACAATTTTTGTTCATGTTTTCCATAAAATATATCTAACGAAATCTATGATAAAAAACTTACTATTTAAGTTCTTACTTTTACAGTTCATATGTTTTGTTAGTGGTCAGAAAGAAGCTTATTAAAAAGCCCGCATCCTATCATGACAAAAATACCTTCAGAATGGACTACACAATAATCAGTATCACAACCTGAATTAATGCCAATTAATGAAAGAGTACCAATCTTTCGCATATGTCGGCATGTTTCACGAATTCTGGTGCGTGCTGTACATACGATACACTGAGGATATTTTAAACATCGCTGCAAGATATCTACATTCTGTAGTAAGGTACCTAAATTTAAAAATGTATCATCAAAAAAATGACCGTTAGGATACATTTTTAAGAGGGCAACGCGTAAATAAGTACCTGTGTTTACTTGGCAGTTTTCAGTAATGACAGAACAATGTTTCTCCTGAAAAACCCCCTGCAGAACATTGCAGTGAATAAGGCAAAAATAGCAGCAAATTGACCAGACTTTCGAGAAGAGTCTCGTTCCTATTTTTAGCTGAGAATGGCAGAAGGATTAACAGGTTGACAGGAAGCTACACATCGCAGAAAAAATCATCGCTCCATACTCCCCACTCCTACGCATGTTGTCCTGCGTGCAGCGATTAGCAGGAACTCGTTTATACATCCCCCATGCAATTTAAACGACCAAAATATAAAGATGAGCTAGTGTCGAATGGTTGTTGGATGTTTACTGCACAAATGCCCATACCTCGAACGTGAAACTCTTGATGGGCAGCTGATTAACATTCTCGCCCTCCGAGGGTTTAGGTGTGCTCACACAATCCCCACACACATCGTTAACAGGCGACATTTAACAGGTCGAAGGGTGGCACCTGTTTTGTGCAAAATAATACTGAATCGCTTTATACAGCTTGGTCTCTGATTTTAATTATAATAATTTTATTCTCTTCTATGCTGCCATGCAAAACTACCTGTCAAAGTTGTAATTAATTTGGTTTGGTGGTGTGTAGTTTATACGTGCTTCGAGAACGCTATCTACCACAAAAGTCCATCAAGGGAAGATGATAGTAAGCGTTTTTTGGCTGAGGTAGGTAGAATCCATTATGAATTTTATGAAAATTATCTTCTCACTCATAGTAGAAGTGCAGTGCAAGCAGTTGGATCAAAAAAGCCATAATTTTGCAGAACTCCAGTCCAAATTGACCAACCACGCATTTGCCTATGCTATCGCACATCAAGGCTAGACCTTACCTAGCACAACTGGCCGTGTCAAAACTCAGAGATTTGCAGTTGATAGTTATCCATTACCCATCATATTCCCAGATCGTGCCTTAACTGACTACCACTTCTTCGAGAAAATGCAAAAAAATTTGCTTGGGAAAACAGGTTAATTCTAGCAGCGCCTTCCAATATTGCCTTGACTTATCGCAGTGGTTATAGTAAGTAGAGAAGACATATTCAGCCCCAGTTCCGTAACGGAAAGAAACAAATTGGTGCCGCGGATGAAGGGATTAGTAAATTATGTATAAAGGTAGGAAGTTGGAGGAAGTTGACGGCTGGAGGAGCACGTGTCCAAGAGGGGGGGGGGCAGCATCCATTATCAGGTATTTACAACATCGGACTGAAAACCTATCAAGCATTTAAGGTAAGCAGAGAGAACCCTAGTCAGTGCTATCTTCGGGCATTATTCCTTAGGAGATGAAGAAAATTTAGGAGGCTAGATTGGAAGGAATAGTTTATTCTGTACAGAAGGAGTGAGAGAATAGGTAGGTGGAAATTGACTCTCGGAGGATTTTGGTTCTTTTCCTACTGAGGCGTTAACCGAAGTTCGAGCCTCGCAGCCGTAATCCCAGTCAGGCCCTGTGTGAGTCGACCCTGAAGAGTGAATTGAAGGAATTTCCTATGCTTTTATGAAATTTAGAACCAAGCGGCTTAGTAGTGTTGATTCTTCTATGTAGGAAGGCCGAAATAAATAAAATTGGTATGGAAGATATCCATTCTAGAACTAGAAAATTTTGTCCAAAATTGCTGAGATTCAAGTGAAGCCAAGATGAAGGAATCGGATTTTTAGTTGCAGAAACATTTAAGATTTATATTTTTTTAAAAATATTTAGCTAACCTGGTAAGTTTTGTCCCACAAAATGCAGCGAGAAAAAAGTTCATCGTATTTGTTCTAAACCACACCGCTCACCTTGCCGTTTAAGTAAAGTGTCTGCCTATGTTACAGCGAAGGTAATGTAAAGAAGGTCTTATTGAACGTAAGTCATGCAGAAATGTATTTTTTTAAACTTTACATTCTGCTTATGCGTTTCAAAACTAAGGCATGTTGCATGCAACACTCGCACTACCATACATACTTCAGTGCTTAAAAATAATCTAACTTTTTCATACACCGTAAATAAGGCGAAAATAGCAGCAAATGTGGACAGATTGACCATATTTAAGAGACGATTCTCCTTGCTATTTTAGCTGAGAAGAGCGAAGTGATAAACAAGCTGACAGGAAGCTACACACGCAGCAAACCTAGCCCTACACTCATCACTCCTACGCATGTTGTCCTGCCTTTACTGATTAGACGGAACCGTTTATACACTCCCACGAGTACAGTTTAAGCGACCAAAGTATAAAGACGAGCTAGTGTCACGTGGTTCTTGGATTTTTACTGTAAAATTGCCCATACCTCCAACGTGAAACTGTTAATGGGCAGCTGATTAACATTCTCGCCCTCCAAGGGTTTAGTTGTGCTCACACAATCCCTACACACATCGCTACCTGGCGACGGTCTACAGGTCGAAGTGTGCCACCTGTTTTGTGCAAAGGAAAACAGAATCAATGTATAAATTTTTGGTCTCTGATCTTCGTTATCAGTATCTTTTGCTCTTCTCTTCTGCCATGCTAATCTGCTTATCAAATATATAATTAATTTGGTTTGGTTATGTGCAGTTTTCACGTGCCACTAGAACACTATCCACATCAAGAGTTCATCAAGAGAAGCTGATTATGAGCGCTTTTTTGTGAGGGAAGTAGAATCTATTATGACTTAATAAAAACTGACTAATTAAGCACAGCAGAAGCGCGGTGCAACCAACTGCACCAAATAAGCCATAATTTTGCAGAACTACATTCCAACTTGGCCAACCCTGCATTCACCTATTCTATTGCACATCAAGGCTAGACGACGGCTAGCAAGACTAGCAGTGTCAACACTCCAGGAATTGCAGTCGGAAGTTCTCCACCGTATTCAGCAAATTTACCCGGTCTCGCCTCGAAAAATGACCATTTTTGGAAGGACTTCGCGGCCCTTTCTCGAGGCACTGCACTCAGATGAGGCATGCATCAACAGGAATATCGATTTGGATGTCAAATACAAATTACTCAAAATCGAATGGAAGCTAAAACAGCCACTACTGATAGCAAAATTAATTGCGGCTGACACATATTTGCCCCACTAACCGCATAATTAAATGCGGGTGCTGATTATCTTTCCACATTCTGACCCACCGCAGAATATTCTGTTAGTCATCATTTTGAGTTAGGTGTTTACCACACAACCCTTATTTGTCTGACGACAAACTGGGGAATCAGATTTGAAAATGCACGCAATGTGAATTATTCTTTCTCAAAGAACTTTATTGTTTATAATAGATATTATTCAAAGTTTCAATTCGAAAAAGAGCTTCATTATCGAACATTCCACTGTTTAATTTTAAAGTCGATGTGGCACTTCTTTTCACCGTGTAACGGTAAATAAATGTAACTTTTGAGTCCATGCACACTGGCAGTGTCACCTCTCCAACAGTTCGAGTTTGAAGTTCTCCAGCATTCAGCATTGTCCCCAGATCTTGATTTAATTGATAAACACTTCTTTTGGAAGTTTAATAAAATTTTCTTGGAAACACAGGTTACTGTTGGCAGCGTTGCAAACATGCCTCTCAAGATGGCGCTGACTTGTTCGCATTAGCTTTGGTTAATTGACAGTTGGCACTGCGATCATTCGGCCCGATTCCGTAACGGAAAGCAGGATCGCGGGTGGAAGGAATAATGTGTTATATAAAGAGGTAGGGGAGAGTAAGTTGGAGGAGGTTGGTCGCCGGACGATCGCGCGTCAGCACCCGCAAAGGCCGGCGTCTGAAGTGTGAGAGGGCGGGCTTCATCAGAGGCTGTACAGCACGGTCATGTGTGAGTCGGCCTCAGGGATATTTAAGAATTCATATCTGTTAGTGCCAGGAAAGCCCTATCTACACAAACTGAGTTTTTAATGTTGCGCTTTACACCGGAGTTTAATCACACTTTGATCAATATTACCCACCCAACTTTGCTGCTCATATGAAATCCACCAATATGGGACAGCAAGTTGACTGCCCAAGCAGGATTTCCCAAGCAATCATCTAGAATCCACCAGAATGACTACTAGGCTGACTTAATTGTTAAGTTTGTTTGGCAAATTTGGTTAACTTGGTTGACCCAATTATAATAAAAAAAACTCGTGGCATCCGGCGGGATTCGAATCCGCATAGGAGGAAGGCTTTTTACGCGGGTTTGAATCCCGCCGAATGCCGCGAGTTTTGTCACAATTAGGTCAACCAAATTAACCAAATCTGCCAAACCAACTTAACACACAGAGTTTCGCAAAAAAAGTATGGGGAACTGGGCAGATTAAATGTACAAGTTTGTAATAATGTTAGCAGAAAGTTTACTCTTAGCACAATATTTGCCGATGTTTTGCAAATAATGGTGAAGTATAAAATAGGCAGTTAAAAAAACTCCCACAATGAAAGAGGAGGCAGAGTTCAGCGTGAAGGATAAAAAGCTGCTTAGGAAAATAGGATAGATGTGAATGGTAGACTAATACTAGAATAGTCGTTCAGAGTGCGAGGCTGAAATAGGGTAAGTAATTCGCTCGTGGTCGCTTAAATACGTGCCATGAAGTCACGCGAAGAAGCGTCAGTTTATTTTGGGCCCCGACACCCCAGGGGCCAAAATGGAATTCTGAATATGGCTAGCAGCCAACGAAACGGGAGCAGTTTCAACTGAGTACGTCCATATGGCTTCATCCTTTGAATGACCGGTGTTTTATGGAGACATCTAGGTTCCCGGGGGACACAAGGTAGAGAAACATAGTTTCAAGAGGTTCTCCTAAATTTCCGATGATCCTTTCTCGGAATCATGAGCAGAACAAAAGATTAATAAAATCAGTGTTAAAATAAATGCGGAGTCTTCGCTTGAAGGCAGGTAGAGTGGTTAACTACCTTTTTTCAATTGGTGAATTATTTCAAAGGAAGCTATATCTGGAAGTAAAGAGTAAGGAGCGCTTAAATGAGGAGAATTGAGGAGGTGGCATAATAAGTGCGGAAATTTTAAGGATGTAGGGACGGCTGACCGACGGTAAGCTTGGGCAGATTTGTACCATAATTAGGGTGTAAGAGTCACAAAAGCCTGCTCCTAATTTCCTGACCCAGATAAATTTTAGTTTCGTTAATTGGCATTTATTTGAACATGATATATTTGAAAATGTCGTAGTAAGAATTTTTCTAGTGAAAGGTCTTTGGGCATTTTCAATTTTTGAACGGCTAAATTCGTTTACCAGACCGAGGAATGGGCAACAACATTCTATAATGGAAAGCCCGAACCTACGATAAAGTCTTAATTTCAATTAACTTAGGTAAACATAATGACAAATAAAGCCGCAAATATGTGCAGCTTTGGCCGTAGTTCTATCGGCGTGAGGCGAATAATTTAATTAATTGGTGTAGCTTGAACCAAGGTCCTTGATGCTGGAATATTCAGTCATTGGGCAACCCTGAAAAAATAAAAGGTTGTGGCAGCCCTTGAGGACTGAAACCCAATGTATTGGCACGTAGAAGGGGAGAACTCCATCTGCCATGTGGAGCTTCACGCAGAAAGAGCGTCCGAATCCGAATGACTTTGTTTTAAGCATCGCACGGCCGTAGGGTTAGAGAATAAGTAAATACACTTAAGATCATCTTCACAGATATAAGATTAAGATTGTTTAACTCTCAGTAAAAGGTCATGTATATAAAGCAAGAACAACAGAGGACGTAGCAGGGAACCTCAAATGACACCAATCAAACTTTCGGTAGCACTAGAGTATGGGAATCCCACGAAGACGTATTTTTTAAATAAGATTGATATGATCTGATAAGGTCAGTCAGAGAACTACGAAATCCTGCAGCCTTTAGTTTGGCTAGAAGCCGCCTATGAGGTTCTTTATCGAATACTTTACCAAGAGCAAAATATATAAATACCACAAATAAATTATCATTACGAAGAGAAGTAAATAGATTTAGAAAAGACGTGTGAGATGTTTCAAAAGGTTGGTCCGGTAAAAAGCCATGTTGTATGGAGTTCAGAATTTGATTGTTTGCGCAAAAATTTGCAAATTTTCTGGCAATTAGTTTATCAAAGAGTAAAGCCAGAGAAAGCGTTTAATCAACACTGTGATAATTATGAACACCTGAGCGGGAACCTGATTTTAAAACTGGAATTATAATATAAGTCTTCCAGTAATCAAGGAAAAAGCCATTCTCGAGAAATACTGAAAATAATTTACTCAGCAAAGGTGGAAAAGCTCTATTGTTTAATAAGTGAGTTGGGAATGTTATCAGTTCCAACCAAACGTGAATTTTTAAGACGACTTATTACTTTTTTAATAAAAGTGGGTGAGAAATCAATGGTAGTGAGATTTTCCTCACACAGCAAAGGGATTGTGGGAATGGGGCTAGTTTCAATGGTAAAGTACTTGTGAAAAAGGAATTTAAAAATTCTTCTTTAGCAAAGCTTCTGTAACAAAATGTTTCTTACCATGTACTTAGGGCTAAATGATGTTCTGAAGCTCAGCCGATGACCAAAGACGGAAGACATGAGCAACAGATCTGGAAGAATTAGCATCACCTAATGCTAAGGACTCCATACGCCTATCTCGTACAAGCCTAATTTGAAGCGATTATTCAAATTTTGCGCTGTCCTAAGGTGAACTGACAAAGAGCTATCAAACGAATCTTTAAGTTGCTTCCATATTTTTTGAGTTTGATTTGGAAAAAAGTGTGGAACAGTAGAAGCTGAATTTGATTTAAAAATCCCGAGTGGTATAAAAGCCTGAATGCATTCTGTAAGGCTTTGTAGTGGTTCCTGGAAAAAGGTTGTATCGTTAGTTGAAAATATGCTATGCCAATTTAGAATTCTATCGAAATCATTTATTATTTTATGGCTTACGTTAGCAGAATCGAGGTTATTGTAATTTAAATCACACTTTTTAGAAAAGGAGATTGGAAAAAAAATTAATTGGTACGTGGTCACTTGTGAAAAGATCACGATGGAAATTCATAAAAAGAGGGTGGACGTCATTCGCAAAAATTAAATCTAATATGCTGCCATTTCTATTCAATGAACTGACCAGTCGTGATGTGTTTGAAAAGTAAATTTCTGAAGCTTTTGCGAACAAGTTATTGTATGCCAGTCAGTGCCTGTCAGATGAAAATCACCTACGATAATTTTGACATCAAATTGTGTCTTTCCAACTTTTCGAACATTTCACAGAGCTTGCTTTCATTGCCTGAATTACGTAGGTGATTACAGACACAACCAATTACCACCTTTTATTGTACAGAAGAGTGACTGAACCAAAACAAACCTTTCCAAAAGCCGACGAAATGCTCAGATTAAAACCGGAAATGTATAAAGGATGATTTAATATGAAGAAGGCAACCACCGCCACATTTTCCAACGCGGTCTTGTGGATTAAAATTAAAATTATTCATAGCGAGCGTCGGGTCAGAAATAAGAGAGTGAGCCCAAGATTCAGTGACACACAGCACATCTAGATCAAGTTCAAAAGCTACTGTTCTAAGCTCTGTTATCTTGTTTACGACCGATCTCGCATTGAGTGAGATTGTTCCGAGCGTATAACTGAGATGCAGGTTACGCTCGTCACTGTCTATAAAAAAGGAAAACTTGGTGGCGAAAAGGAAAACTGCAGGGGAGAAACAAAAGTTAGAAAGCCAATTGGTCTGGTCTAAAATTTGTCGAGAAGTTATCGTTAAATGAACCATGACTATTGTGAAAATGTATGTTTGGGAGGAATCCTTGGAAAGGAAGGCTAGATTATGGTATGGAAAAAATAGAATTTTGGGGATTTTTAGCATAACTTGCCGGCAAATGTTCATTGGAAAATGGCATGAATGATTTGGAAAAACTGTTAGCATATTTCGTTGACTTACTTGTTTGGGGATGTAGGACAGTTTTTGGGTTAGGAAAAGTACTAACAGGAGTATTTGCATCCCTTGTAGATGCCGAAGCGTTCGCAAGGTTCCCATCAGTAATTACATTACAGAATTTGACAGCTGACGTAGCTTTACCAGGGGTATTTTAAGGTTTACCAGACTTTAACGCTATAACAGGCGTGGTTGACTTAGAAGGGGAAGGACATGGCATTGCCACAATTTCACGCGAATCAGGGGTAAGATGAACAAGTGAAGATTCAGATGAAATTCTGGTGGAGCCAAGGGGATATATGCTTACTCCGCCTAGGCGTCCAACATCAAAAACAACTTTTGCTTTGGATGATGCAGACCTTTTATTATTTTCTAATCTGGATAAAGCCCGAAGTTCCATTGGAGTTTTATCTCTGCATGTGAGAAGTTTGTTTTCCTTTAAATATTGCGTGCTCATGCTGAGGAAAATAATCTCTACTACTATCGTTAAAAAAGGCTTGATGAGATACGGTGGTTTTCTACTCCGAGACGACAATCTTTTAGCTCCGGCGACTTTAAAGTTAAAGCTACAAGAGTAAAAACCGAAAGGCGACGTGTAGGGGTTGCTTTCTTTTTGGAACGTTTTTCAAAAAAAAATTAAAATTTTCTTTTTGCTGGTCATAGGTGTCAGTGGACACCATATTGACGAAAGGCTCTTGTTTTTCACATTGCTGAGAAGTGTGTGAAGATACCTTTCCATCAAAGATGGCACCAAGGACCGTAAACAGACACCCATATTGAGAATAAAACTTGTTAAAATTTCCAAAGCGTCAAAATCAAATTTCTTCATGCTTAGGAAGGGTTCATGATTAGGATATCTTACGTTAGGAGGCGATTTGTGTCTGGGTTGCGACTGAGATTTCATATCTAATAAGAAATACCAGCATATAAATATCTGTAAGAGGAATGAAAATTTGCCACCATTGACGTTTTAAGTAAAAACGTATGAAATATGTAAAATATATGTGAAAGAATATGTTTAAACAAAGCAATAAAAAAAACAATGATCCGTCTAACGAATTTAGACAGAAACAATATAATCAGCGAAGGGGCTACGCAGAATGAAAATTATCTCACTAGTTATATCGACTAGTGTAAATTATTCCTCGCAAGAAATTGAGTTTTATTCCAAATTTTCAACTTTGCATCTATATTAACGCAATAGATAACTTGCTCCTTACCTGAATCTTCCATAACTAGGATGAAGATATGTCGGATGAAACAGTATAAAACTGTATAATTTTACTGTATTGACAAATAAAAACTATTTATTGACAGAAATGAGTATATTTCTAAATTTTCGGGTCAACTTCTATATAAACGCGATGGATTAATTGCTTTTTACGTGAATCTACCGGAAGTAGGGTGAGACTATGTCGGGTGAAACAGTGTAAAACTGTTTATTTTTATATATTTAAAAAAACCACCGGTATGTGCAGTTTCTAAAGAGTTAAAAATACAAATAATAACCAGCAATTAAGCTAATAATTTTGGCAGGAGACGATTAAATCTGATAGAAACTATAAATTCCACTTATATTTTGAAGACAAGTTGCGGGCCTTCAAATGACTGGCCAGACCGGACTGAGATAGGCAGACACTAGGGTGCGGTTGTGTCACTTCAAACTCTGTTCATAAACAGGTACAACGACCTGCCAAAGCCATATTCAGTGCTGAGGTTCAATGTGGCCAAAGCAAGTGGCCATCTGGGGAACGCACAAGCCGACACCGGGGTACCAGAGAAGTCATCTTGTCCAATTTCACCACGTGTGATGCAAGTTCAGCAGGTCATGGCTCGTGATCAATCAATAAGCGCACAGGCTGGCAATTATTCTTGACAGGGAGTCATAAGCCTGCAGTAATATATTTGCTCTATCCTCCATATAATGCAACGTCCCGTGCATTTACTAACTGATTCTACTTCTACCTCTAATGAGGGAGCCGCGGCTGATTTCGAAACGTCAGGCGACTAAAAGTCCTGTCACTGTAATCAAATATTCTTCTTTTTCGTTTTCATTCGCTTCCTCATCATCATTTTCTCATACTGTTTACTATTGCGCATCAGAAAAAGTTAACCATTTGCATTACAGTTTAGTCATTTGAAGTTTCACAAATATTGATCAAACTAAGTGATTACAATCTAGAAGTCTGCCGAATTGCAGGATCCCCTTTGATCGAGGGATTTGTAGTAGCTGCACACACTTAATCTGGGGAAAAGCTACCGCTTAACGCGTTTGCGTGCCCTGGCATAGCAAAATAACACATTTGTCCATGACAGTGAAAAATAACTTGTCAGTTTTTTTATGAAAATATAAATGGATAAAGCAAGCAGGTTAGTCTGCCTGTCCCGCGGTCCTTCTAAAAATAACGCCAGATGGATACTGCTGGTGATTCGCGGCAGGCTAAAATAATCTACCCTTTAATATTAAAGCCGACGTAGGACTTTGTAAAACCCCGTTATCTGCATTTTGCTGTTAAAGAGATGCAAATACTGAGTCCGTATGTGGTACTTCAAACAAAAGTGTATAAATGCCTTCAGTTAACGTCATACTGACAGTACACAAACCCCGTTCGGTGTATGTAGGACTGCCAAACCTCGTAATTAATAAAATAAAGTTTTGAGATGGTTTAAGTTAACCGATTTGACGTTTCTTAGTTGCATGTATAAAAAAGTAAGGAACAGTTACACTAGAGTTGGGGGAATTCGAGGGTTGCAGACGCTATTTGAACTACCTGATTTCAAGATCGTGTAAACAGCATAATTTATTGGATCCATTAATTTCGGGAATGTTCATCAGTTGCTTTCTCTCATCGCATAAGGTGAGTAACGTAAGATAAAATACAAAATCAAATTCATACAGAAAAATCGATAAAAACAGCAAGGTCACAGGAAATATCCAAGAGGCAATCAATAGCTCAAAAAAGCTTAACGCTGTGGGCAGCAAAGACAAAAAATGTAGAAGAAGAAGAAGACTCGATCGCTGGTACAATATTGTCCCAGCGTTCGAGTCTCCTTCTTCTTCTCAATCGCTTCCTGGGACACGGATGTTCGCAGAGAAAAATGTCTGAGGCAAAAAAGGTTGGGAAGAGAAATGTATGAACAGGGAGCCGGTGTTACCAAGGCAGAGTTAGATTCGCCGCATGCCAGAGCCAAGGAGCATTTACCCATCTGGTTATTGAACCAAGAAAGCAAAACTCCCCGTTTATCGATTACAGAACATCTGGTAGTTTCGGGCTATTCTGTGGACCCCGAAACCTCTTTCCGAGTACTTGTTTGGGCACGAACTACTCGTACTTACCGCTACCTGGAGGCAGCTTACATACAGCAGTCTAAACTTGACCCTTGTAAACAACTACAGCATGTGGTGAGTCTAACTCTGCTATTGTATAACCAGTTCCCTGTTTACCTATTCCTCTTCCCAACATTTTTGCCTCAGATATTTTTCTCGGTTTTTGCGGCCCACAGCGTTTAGCTTTCCTGCGTTATTGATTACCCCTTGGCCATTTCCTGTGACCTTGCTGTTTGTATTGATTTTTCTGAATGAATTCAATTTTGTATTTTCTCTTGCGTTATTCACCCTATGCAATAAGAGGTTGAAACTGATGAGCACTCTCGAAATTAATAATTCAAATAAATTTTCCCTTTTTACACGATTTTTAAATTTGCACCAGCGAAAAGATGCTTCAAATAGCTTATTTAAGCAAGCAGTCTGCCAACTTAAAAGATCCCCATTGAATGAAGACTTTTTAAAAGCTGCACGCACATAATTTGCAGAAAACACCAAGCTCACAGCGTTAACCTGCTTCGGTGGAGTTCAATAACACTTCAACAATACAATTCACCAAAAGCCGCCAATGAATCAGCGTTTTTTTCAATGAAAATATAAAAAGATACAGTAATTAAATCAACCTGTCATGAGTTTATTTTTAAAAATAGATGCCAGACGGTAAATGAGTGTGATAGTTAAGGGTACGATATCAGAAGGCCTTTCTCAGACATTGACCAACAAAACCACACACACACCATATCCTTTCGCTTCCAGACGGGTTCCTTTGTCTGGATACGCACATTTCCCACAGTGTGATTTATCTTTCAAAGTATTCTGGGCAAAGCAAGTTTATGTATTGCACCTCATATGCCACCAGTCCAAGCATTTTCTCCCACGGAAACGGTTGTTTTAAGGCTTCTAGAGGTGAGAAAATAGTTCAGGCACGGAAGATATTTTTTTATGAATAAGTATAAAGTGAAAAAATGAAGTCGAATTTGTTTCCGGCTGCTATTGAAAGTAATTTCTTCTGGGTGTTAATTGAAGGTTTGCGCGGCGCTTCGCGCCGCGGACTATCCTAATACAGGGCGTACCTGAAGTAACTGACCCTTTTTATTTGCCAATTAAACGAAAAATATTAACGCAAAGATATTGAAACTTGTTTTATTCACACGAAAATCTTTATATACTTTATTAGAACTAGATTTTGAATCTAATCACTTTTAAATGATGGCTATGATTGTTTTGACGACTTAGGGTTTGTTTCTTTGTCGTTTCCATAACGCTTTTTAGTGTATCAGGCGATAGTTGTTTTATTTCAGAACAAATGTTGTTTTAAAGTTCTTGCCTTTTTGTTGGATTTGTTACATAAACGCTTGACTTCAGGTAGCCTCATAAGAAGAAATCGCATGGGGTCAAATCTGGAGATCGAGGGGGCCAAGGAATGCTATCAAATCACGAAATCGAATGATTTGGAAAGCACTCATTTAACAATGTCATCGTTTCTCTTTCTGTATGGGCTGTGGATCCATCCTGTTGAAACCAAGTATTGCGTAAGCCATGTCCCTCAATTTCGGGAATATGAAATTCCCTAATCATGGTTTGGAATCTTGAACCATTAACTGTTACTGTTGCGCCATCATTATTTTCAAAAACGTATGGGCCAATCACATTGGAAGCATTTATTCCGCACCACAACGTCACATGAAGAGAATGCAGCGGCCTTTTTTGAATTTCTCTTGAACATTCATCGCACCAAATTCTAGAATTATCTCTTACGAACAAAACAAGTTTCAATATCCTAGCGTTAATTGTTTTCGTTTTATTATCAAATCAAAAGGGTCAGCTACTTCTGGGACACCCTGTATAACTCCAGAACGGTAAGTTGGACCTCAGTTAAGTTGAGGTAGACAAAGTTCAAGAAACCCGCACTGTGATAATCGGGTTTTCTCGCAATAAGTTAAAAAATAGTACCGGTTAGGAAAATCTGCAGGCATAAAGCAACAACATTTCAAAATTCAGTAAAATAAAAATGCATGTAGCAGTTATTTAAGTTAATTGCACTGCCTATCGTAAGTCATCGCCCCTAACACCCTAGCACCAATGTTTTCATAGGTCAAAATGCTGGAACTAGGGATAAATAAGGCACACTTCATAAAATACTGTTGCCGCATTCTGATTTGTAAATTATTCTCCCTACAGAGTACCTTAGTTGCACAGAACAACCTTGTTGATTCATATGTTACGCTGAGCAGTTCAGCGTTCTCTGCTAGTTCATAGTGTCTCTGCTGCTCGAACTCTTCCCAACGCGTGTCGCCATAGACAAGGTCACTCAGAGCATAGGACCTTGCGCGAAGGCAGTTATCGACGTGCCCCGGCCCAGCCGCAAACTGACGCGCACCCCCCACTGCTGCTCATTTCGTGCCCCTGGGACCACTCGCACACGTGCGTACCCTGTCTCTCCCTCCTGGTTTCAACCCACAGCAGCTTCACCTCAATCTGTCTAATGAGGTGACTGCGTTAGGAGACTAGCCTCTTTAGTAGGTTAGCCTCAACCCATTTGGACACAGACATCAATGTGCTCATTTACGTGAGGCCGAGACTTCGGACCTAGCCCCCTTTACGGCTGGACATGCGCTCCGACAGTCAAATCTTCCTCCAAACTATTCTCCAACCCTTCCCTCGGGAAGGTACTCTTCCCTCCCATGACTTATTTCACCTCCTAAGGAACCAGGCCTGGAAGATCATAAGTGTTAGGTTTAACCTTTGTATCCTTAACACACCTCGATAAGTTAAGTAGTGCGGAAGGATTTATTAGCGGTGATTACCTTAACAGTATTGACGCCACGTGCAACATTTAGATTTTGAAGCAACGGAATACATGAACATCTGCAACCACTTAATATTTGACTTATTATATCTGTACCTTCAAGTGATTGGTAGATATTTTAATTATAAAATGATATCTTTGGCGGTATTGTCCCGCGAAATAAAATTATTGCTCAGTTCCTCCAAGTTGCAGGTTTTCAGCGTAATTCCTGTTCAATCTCAAAAGAGCCGACGTATTATGTATGTCATTTGCCCTTTTGAAGCAAGTAGCAGAAAACGCTATTTGGAGGACATAAGAAAGTGATAGACATAAAAACAGACTTTAGATGTATATAAATTCGAACCAAACATAATCTTGATTGCCGAGGAGTGGCGTTAACGTTTATCACTCCTTGGACTATGTCTTGGCGGGCAAACTCTTCCAAATATCCATGAGTGCCTGACGAGGCAAATAAACACCCTTATTTTTAAGATGGTTTATTGCGTGAGAAATATGCTGTGGACACGACTTGGTGCGTAGTATGTGGAATATTGCCCTTTTTCTTAGCAAATAAGACTGCATTAAAATCTTAAAAGTATTTTGAAAAATAAAACCACTAACAACTTGAGTTGTGGATAATTTAAACTTGCTGAAAAAACCTTTATTGATTAAAGAGTAACCTCTACATTTCCACGCCTAGATTTATTAATGCCTCAAGCAGATTTTTTACAACATATGCATGACCTCTTCACCAACCAACACACTTATGCGCTAAAACGTTTTTTTAAATCTGCAGCCAATGTCGTGAAATTGATCAGTTGTCATATTTGCTGGCACAACCGGGCAATGCGAGAAGGCCACCGTTTGTCTCAGATCGCTAAACATATCGTGGAGGGAGGACACAAATTTAGCTTTGCGAGCATGGGAATAAGAGCGCGTAGAGGGTGGCAACTGCCAGTACCTATACGTAAGGACTCCCGACGGAATCTGAAACGTCAGTTTCAAAAAATCTCTTGTTCAAGTGATCGCTTCATCTTACTATTAACTGCTAGAGGTTTGGCTATCTTATTCTAGCTCAATCAATAGATATGTTGATCTACCCCCAGACTATCACCCTCTTCGTTCGCGTGCGGCTAAGAGGCGCGCTCCGAGCCGGCGTGGACTCAGCACGCTCCTCCTTCCCCTTTGCTTAATTAAAAAATCCGCTTAGCTGTTTTCGCACGTTCGCAGTTTCTGCTTATGGTCTCTTGTAGCAGAGCGCAAGTTCAGAGAAATACATATACAGACCCAGTGATCGCGCCTTCCTCTCCTTTGAAGTGTCCTTATTGCTTTGAACTTCGGATGACATTTAAGGCAGCATTGCAGAAAAAACGGCAACAAATACCGTGGATATCTTGATCCGTGGACAACTTATGGGGATACTTCACACACAGCGTAAATCTGTCATAGGAAGTTTTGGGGAACTAGGACAGCGGCATATTAATCGTTTTCGATACAGCATGTTAGAGGTCCAATATGCCTCGAAAGTTCAAAAAGGCAAACTCTAAGGTATTCGCATTTTCCTTAAAACCCCTTGGCAAAAGTTTGCCCATTTGCTTCACCCAACACGCACGCAGCGAACCGGCCCTTTGTTCTACTGCGTTACTTAATTTATGTAATTGGCGTGGTGTATGCAAATTCCTATGCCCATCGTAACAAACGTACCTGCCCTACATCGATTCACACACACCGAACTGTATTCCACTAGCAGAATAATTGTAAAAAACAAAATAGTAGGTCACATCGGATAGATACAAATGGCATCGTGCGAAGGTAATAAAATGATGTAATAAGGGTTAGTGTGTATCTTCGTTTATAGCATACGCCTGAATCATTCTCTTCACGCTAGACATTGCCGAGAAGAGCTAGAGAAGAGTAGAATAGCCCAGTAGGTGTACCAATCGCAGTGACTTAAGTTAAAAGGGGTGACCGTTTACGTCATGGTCTTATCGCAGGAAGTTTGGAAAGGTAAACCCCGAAAACTGTAAACTTCAGGCCCTCTTCCTTAGGAGAAGAGAAGTCATGGGAGGCCAGAGTGGTAGGGACACTTTATTATATACAGAAGAAATAAAGTAAACGTACGATGAATTTGACTGTCAGACGAGCTAGCAAACGCCGGCCTGGTGTAAGCTGACTGTAGTTATCGCTACAGCATCTCGATCGGTCCATGTGTGAGTCGGCCTTGACAGGGGATTGGTCAGATGGATTAGTAAGGTGGATGGGCGTATGCCATCAGTGCATGTGCACTTGTTGGCAGCAGTGAGTCTTGGCGCATACTTTCTTGCGTGGAGCGAGTTATCATAATCTTCATGCCTGGTTTTCTGTGGGAAGGGAATAATTCGGCCACCAGGTTGGGGGGTATATCATAGACTGTACATAGCCAGTGGAGAACAGGTTGAAGGACGTTGACGAACTGAATACCATGCACGCTCACCCGAGAAGGTGGTCCCGGACGCGTGAGAGTCATGACAATGAGGTCCTGTGTAGTTCAGTCCTGAATGTGATTGGCCAGACCTGACAGGGTGGAGCAGACAGCGCTGCGTGCCAAGGTGCTAGGATAGGTGAGAGGCAAATTTTTAAGTTGGGTAATGACACGCCAGCCGACATTTTAACTGGCGACCAGTTGATTAGAACTATTACGCTATAACCTTCCCGGCGCGGCTTTCGAATTTGAGCCACCCCTTTTTTGCTCTCTATTCACGTGGGAATTTATGAGCCTATACCATCCTCTCTAAGCTTCTGCTTTGTTTGTCTGCATTTGTGATCATGAGGTCATATCTACAGTACGCTGCTACATTTTTAAATATACTAAAACAAGTTATTTTATCAAGAACATATCACCATCCCAATATTTGTCAAATGCGGCCAATCTGTCACATATGCAATTCAGCAACAACACCAACATCGAGAATTCTCCGTAGGATGACAACATGAAGAAAAAAGCGTCTGAAGAAGCTGAGACGGGGAAGTTGAAAACCGATCTGTCGCCATAGTTGATGTGAATGTCGTGAAAAACTTGACTTGTGAGTATTACATGGCCTTTTACCTTTGTCCTTTTAAAAATGACCCTTTATTTACCTTACTATCTGCTCTCCGTGAATGGAGCCGTTTTTGCCGAAAATTCAGGTTTTTGAAGTCCTCAATATAGCATTCTTTTTCTTGCAAAAACCAGTGAGCCAAGGGCTCTCTGTCTTGTCGGCTTCGGTTGGAAATATTATCAGTAGTAGATAGGCACTCACTGATCAGCTACGGAATAAGTTTATCCCGGTCTACCTTGAAGTCCACTCTCAGGCCCTGCCAATGGCTGGGATTATAGGCAGATATACGTTTGCAGGGTAATCACAAACCTACTTAATATCATGACTTTGCATGCTATAAGTTAATGAAATGGTGATTTCTCCACACCCAAACGACTGTCAGAATTTAATGGCTCCTTATCAAGCCGGTCTTTATTGCCTATTGCTCTTCTATAATGTCCATACTCCTATCTGACGCACAATAAAAATAATACTTACATTGCTTCGGTTGCTGTCTTCAGGTTTTTTATTGCTGAAGAGGAGCATTAGTGTTTATGAGTCCTAGGCTTGCCATGCGGTGGAGAAACTGCTTGCAACTGGAATGAATTGACGCAAAAGGCTAACAGAAATATCCCATTCTTGGTAAGGCCTCATGCCGCTTGGCAAAAGTGGCTTTTTCCGCAACATGAAGAAGAATGCCATATTGAGGATTCTACAAACCTGAATTTTCAGCAAAAAATGTCTCCATTCACGGAGAGCAGACGGTAAGGTAAATTAGAGTCATTTTAAAAGGACAAAGGTAAAAGGTCATGCAATACTCACAAGTCAAGTAGTTCACGACATTCACATCAACTATAGAGACAAATCGGCTTTCAATTTCCCCGTCTCAGCTTCTTCACATGCTTTTTTCTTCGTGTTGTCATCCTACGGAGAATTGTCGATGTTGGTGTTGTTGGTGAATTGTTTATGTGACAGATTGGCCGCATTTCACAAATATTGGGATGGTGATATGTTGTAGATAAAATAACTTCGTTTCGTTCATTTAAAAATGTAGCAGTGTACTGTAGATATAACCTCATGATCATAAATGCAGAAAAAAAAGAGAGGATGATATAGGATAATAAATTCTCCCGTGAGTGGAGAGCAAAAAAATGGTAGGCTCAAATTCGAAGGCCCTTTAACATATTAAGCCTTCGTTTTGCTGAATCATTATTTGTGTGGTAGTGTCTTTCCAAAGAAAGGTCTCTCAGCTACATGGAGCACTTTCTTTCACTACTCGGGAAATAAAACCACCTGGACAAATTAAAACCCTATATCAAAATAATTTCAGTAATATTTGACTCCTGAGTAACTGTAAGGTGTCGAAAAAAACAGGTTCCAGGAAAAAGCTTAACCATTTACGCGCCAGGAACGTACTCAAGCACAGTTTACGCAATGCCTCGTCTGCTAAGACTCCATTAAGAAAGATAATGTGTGTATTTTCAACAGATGCGGAAAAAGGAATATGCAGATAGAATCGCTGGTTATGGCAAGGGAGAATGTAATGGCCAGTTCTGGCTTATTAGCCGTCGTCAGCCAGTCATACCCCGACCAAAGTGATGCCCCTGACCAAAGCCAGCGAAACACCGAATATGTGGCTCAATCGCTAGGATATTTGACTCTGATCAGAGAGGTCTCGAGTTCGAGGCTCGTGTGGGGCACCACTTGGGTCTGGGTGTGACTGGATGATGCCGGCTAATAAGCCAGGAATGGTCATTCCAATACATGTTTTCTTTGCCGGCAATAATATCTGCCTATACTACCAGCTGTTACAGCGGTTGAAGCCTCTTTCGCTGCCCAAGGTAGAGTGGGACAGATGAGTTCCTTTAGCGGTCAGGTGAACGTTTATCAAGGAGCGGCAAAATGAACGGTTTTACGCTGCTTGTGATAAATCGCTTCCTATGTATGGAGGTAATGAGAGAAATACACTTTCAGGTCTGTATCTGCTACCGCTCTCTGATTATGTCTCTGATGACGAATCCACCATGGATTTCGAAACGAAAGGCGAATAAAAGTATTATCTCAGTGATTGAGTCGTCTGCTTCTGAAATTCAGATAAGTTTGAAAGTAGCATTTCAAACATTTAACCACTGCAATCTTATGAATTCTTCCACGATTATTTTTTATCCCGCCAGTGTTATCTGGGGATAATAGCTCATTAAGGCCAAAATAATGAATTGTCAATGTCCAAAACATCCCTGTCTGCTCGGAAACGTCAGCGCCGCTCTGTATTTCAAACGCGCAGCGAAACCGCGTTTGCTTTCTAATGTATCTTACGATCTATAATAGCTACGAACTATGAGGATGCCGATACACATATTAAACAGTCTTTTCTTGATAGATTAAACCAGAACAAAGGTTATTTTATGTGCATCAGGAATCTTTTAAAACCGGACTCCATCAGTCAATACAATTGGCTTGGGCCAATGAGCATTCAGATCTCATTTTAAGACTTGATACGCTATATCGATTATGGCGTATACAAGCTCAGCTTTTCTTCATAACAATCTTTGCGTGTGAGCTACGCACAAGCTTATGTCTACAGAAAATAAACTCACCACTGGCTGACTGAGGGATCCTGGAAGTTCGCTGACGCATAGGCGAGAGGAAAATGAATGGGGCCGGTGCTGGGGAATAGGTCCCCACAGACAAGTTTCAAACACAGTAACAATTGAAACAAAACAGAGACGCACGAAATTATCACAAACACCTAAAAGTCATGACTTGAAAGGCAAGCAATCAAGAAATAATCTCACTCCTGGTTGCCTTGGTTTCTTCTCCGTATGCCCTTCAATTCTCCCGATTCGGAGAAGGTATTTTAATAAATGCATCTCACGTACCCCTTTTCCCAGCATTTGTCCTACGGAAACGGTGCTTTTGAAATTTTTGGGCGTGGGACAATAGGATAAGCAGTGGCGCGGCTTTCGAATTTGAGCTTATTAGGGCGAAAAAATTATAAATTCCAGGTCTTCTTTTATCGCTGCGAACTATTATCATGGACTGAATGAAAGACATGAGAACACTTGTACTGACTAGATCCACGCGAACGCTCACTAGTGAACGCTCGCTGAATTCGACTTCTGGGACAGCCAATCACAGGTGATGCAAACTCCGCGAGAACTCGGCGGTCAATAACACACGCGCAGTCGTAGGCTGACCTCTATCTGTCTGGTCATTCGCCTTCAAGGTCAACTCAGACAAGGCCTGACTAGAATGATTGCCGCCAGGCCCCCACTATGGATGCCGCCCCCCTAGATAAGAAACTGCACTCGAGCGAGAGTCAATTTCCTTCCACTTATTCTCACACTCCTTCTATACAGCATTAACTCTTCCAACCACTCTGGTCGCCTACCTCCTTTTCTCCTAAGGAACCGGGCCTGAAGAACTCAGTTGCTAGGGTTTAACTTACTTCACCCCCTGCGGCAGACTCAATCCGCTATGAAATCTGTTTACCTTAGAAGTTCAGTCCCGTATATTTGCGCATTTACTGGTTCCCTCTAGCCTTAACTCCGACAATAAAGTGCAGTTTTGTGGTTAAGAGGCATGAACTATTCTCAATTCGTGGGCATTTACATCACTCCGGTATCAAGTACTCCTAAATGTGTAAACAGTTCACAAAAAGGTTTCGCCAAATCAGTCATGCACAATAGTTGTTTGCATACTTGGCGAACCTGTGATAAAATGATGACAGTCCTTTGAATTGGATAACGAGTTTAGGTGGTCCTAGTGATGCCGCTGCAAGGCAAACTTGTTGTTTGCTCTCACTGGCGAACACGTGATAAAATGATGACGGTCCTTTTAAGTACAGGGTGTCCACAAAGTCTGGGTACATAGGAATTTTAATATTTTATTTATTTATGTTATTTTTGTTGGGGCAGCAGATTTAAATGATTAGTCAACAACGCTCAGGCTCTCGGCGCAGCTGCAGCGCAAAGTCCCACGCCGTGGCTTGACAACGCGTCAATAATTATCGATTTTCTGTCCTATCTGATTGGACCGTGAATCCGGAGCGTCCACGCTATGCGCACTAAATAAATAACCTGGAGACTTTTTCTGTGACTGACTCGCACTCTTTCATTCTGACTTGCTGACTCGCTCTGCTTGCTCTCACGTGCTCTGCGTCTCAAAATATAATTTCTTAACATTATAATTCAATAAAATTGTTTTGTTCTTAAGATATATATTTATCCCCTATGAACGCAGACTTCGTGGACACCCTGTAGATAACGAGCATATGCGGTCCCAGTGAGGTCGCTGGCAAGAAGACTGATATAGAATGCCCTAGGGCCTTAACGGTATAACCTTAGATACGCACGGGCGCCACTAGAACTTAAAAGGAATGCAGTTAAGGCAGTGGCAGTGTGCACGCTTTTCTAAGGTTTTGTTTTGGATTAACTGGGCTTAAAATGAATACATTTCCTTTAGAAAGGCTTATTACAACATCTAAGTATACTTTTCCTTTGTTCGATCGGATGTGCTTAGATCTAAACCAAATATGCAGACTATGCAGTGTTTTTGGCTACAATAAAACGACACCATACATATGGATACTTTAAAAGATGTGATTTTGTCATTAATTCTTTCTTCCAGCGTGCATGTAATAAAACCGGCCTTCTAACCGCCCAATTAATTAAGGCTGCCGTAGTCATAATGCACAGTTTGGTGTAATGTCCGTTGTCTATTTGCGAGGTACTGAACAAAGCCTTTTTTTGGCAACAGTAGCTTATAAAGGCCCACACATACATCCCTACTCCCTGCATGATTTCCTACGAAAACGGTAGTTATAAGGTTTTTATGGTTGGGGAATAAGGACAAACTGTAGAATATACTTTAATAAATGCCAAATAAATTTTTATTTTAATGTAGTAAGAAGTGCTGTTTATTGTATGTCTGTATTATCGTTTTACTTATTGCGGAAAAAACCCAATTATTGAAATGCAGGATTCTTGAATTTCCCAAAAAATTTAATTGTGGTTCGGAGGTCGTCTATATCAACTTACTTGAGGTCCAACTTACCATTCTAGGGTTTGATTAGTATAGTCCACCGCCCTAAGCGCCACGCACACATTAAATTTACATGTGGAACACCTTACTCCCAGCGGCCGTGGGAAGCCATTTCGACTGCATTTTTTTTCATCTTACTCTCACTTCTAAAAATTTATCCTATGTACCCGCCCCTTAAAACTCTACAACAACCGTTTTTTGCAGGACAAAATGCTGAGACTAGGGGTATATGAGTGGGCCTTTATGAGCTACTTTTGCCCATTTTTTCGTAAGATAAGATCGTTTATTAGACACTTTAGACAAAATCAGGTAATTATCGGAGATATTTAGGCTAGTGCACTTAGGAACTATGCGAAATCATTGATGCTCCATTAGTGAGTAACCCAGCAAGCATAGCAATTAAACATACACTTCAGCATCTCAAGGAGCCCAAAGTAGCTGTTTTTGCTGATTGAAACCGATAAAACTGCCCTTTTTTCTTCAAACTGCGTTGTTTTTATTGCCTGTGTAGCCTTTCATTCAAAAACCAAATCGTTTGCATACAAAGTTACGTTGATTCGATGACACTCCAGGCAGTGTTTCAAATCCATCGTGGAACTCTTTTTACATTTAATGCCCAAAAAATGGAATAAAGCTTAATTTTTGAAGAGTTTTTGCTAAGAAATCTGGTACCAAGCATACCTAAATTTGAGGAGAAATGTCAAACAGCTCAAAAACGTCTATTGCAGGGGATAAAGTTAATTGGTTAAGCCCTTTTCAGTGCAATTTGCTTGCCCGGTTCCTTGTGAGAGGGTGAATAAGTGGGAAGTCAGAGTGAAAAGACTGGTTTATTCTGTATAAAAGGAATGGAGAATGGGTTGGAGGCAGTTGATTGTCGGACCGCACTTCCAGCCGAGAGGGAGGCTAGGTCCGAAATGCCTGAGCCTGGTGGCAGTTTCCCCAGTTAGGCTCTTCGTGAGTGACTTTGAAAGTTGATTGACCAGACTAGAGTACACAGAGTTGTCGATGGGAGCGACAGTCGACTCAGAAGGTCCGGTAAGACCAATTAGGTTGGACAGTGTACTGTAGGAAACGAGCTAGCAAAAGGCTCTGCTGAAATACACTGCCTACAGAAAAAATATTGTTTGATGTGTTCTTGCGCCTGTGAGCGCAGGATAAGGGACCAGCCTGCCATTGGTCCCCCGTTGTCTCAGCCAAGGGGAAGAAGATGCACACTGAGCTCGCAAGGCTAATGAACAAGACGCAAAGTATCAAACTGATCAAGAATTCCCGATGAAATCTGAAAGGTCAGGAAAATAAAGCTCTTGTTCCAATAGTCGCGTCTTTTTTTCGAAGCTGATCACATTTTGACCCCGATTTCTCGCCCCATTCAATCCTACCCTGAAAAGCGCACTATTTTTCTACCAACCAGTATAGTTTATTGATTTTATTACCATATAAATTTAAAGGCCTGACGAGAATTTATCTAAAAGAAACGTATGTCTCCCAATTTATCTTCTGAAAAAACATACATAGGTTGGCCTGTTTCGCCTATTATTAACAGATTTTCCCTCTTTTTTTATTTGCACCATAGCACTGAAGTCATTAACGAGCGATGTAAGCATTGTTTTGAGGAAAGTTCTATTTTCCTACATTTAAATGCAAGTCGCAAATATGCAACACATTGAAAGACATTTCGTCATGATGTTGGCAACTGACGATTCGGACAGCTGGAGCGGCTGTCCTTTGCCGCAGCGAAAACTGACTTTATCGATCAGCAAGTTTAAAGTTGCGGCTGTGCGTGTTGGCTTTGAGCTGATCGATTTTTCTTCGGACGCTGTTTGGCCATGCATGTGGATTTAGGCTTGGTGTGATGGCAGTTGGTGTTCTGATTCGTCTCCACGATATAGAATACTGGTAATCCTGCTCTTTCTTCTGGTGGATACCTCGCAGAGCCGTCTTCGTCTGCAAATCCTAACTTCGGTTTGACCGTGTCCTCTCCTTTACTTACGTACTTGCGCAAGAATTGAGAATATAATAGTGATAGGGGTAGAGGTAAAACAATTAAATTGTCATTATTAGGAGGTTTGGAAGATTTTCTCAATTTGAGTTGACCCAATTGTGATAAAACTCGAGGCGTTTGGCGGGATTTGAATCCAAGCATCAGAGAAGACCTTTGCCGGAGGTCAATGCTCTAACCGCTAAGCTACAAACGCCCCGCCCCGCCTAGCGCTGTGAATTTAATCGCACTTGAGTCAAAATTACCCGCCCAACTTTACCGCCCATATTGAATCCACAAATACGGAACATAAAGTGGACTGCCCAAGCAGGATTTCCTAAGCAGTCATCTAGAATCCACCAGAATGACTACTAGGCTGACTTAATTATTAGGAAATTTTGCAGATTTGTTTAATTTGAGTTGACCCACCTGTGAAGAAACTCGAGGCGTTAAGCAGGATTTGAACCCGCGCAACAGAGAAGACCTTTGCCAGAGGTCAATGTTCTGATCGCTAAGCTACAAACAACCCAAGTGTGATAAAATTCACAACGCGAGGCGGGTCGTTTGTAGCTTAGCGGTTAGAGCATTGACCTCCGGCAAAGGTCTTCTCTGATGCGCGGGTTCAAATCCCACCAAACGCCTCGAGTTTTTTTACAATTGGGTCAACTCAAAACTAGTTATCATGTTGCGTGGAGTAAACACACACGGAAGGGTTGCTCATCGAGCATATAATTACTGTCACTGAATTGCCACACATTCTGTTTACACAATTCGGTCACTTTCGGATGAGTCTAAAAGCCTCGGAGACCCCTTTATTTATATTTTCGAAGTAGATGAATCTTACAGATGCGTATGTTACATTTTCCAAGCATGGTCATTAATTCACCAACGCATTTTAATAGACGCAAAACGTAGCATGTGCGCTGTTTTTTAATATTTTATATTTATTTAAATGTAAATATTGATTGTTATTTATTTAAACACTGTACATAATAAGACATGGAGGAATAAACTATATTTTAAGTCTATTCCCGGAATTGCGGAATATTAATGATAATTCACCTTCTGTGCACCGGAATAAATTTGAAGATTTGCTGATGCTTCAGACAACTGAGCCGGCTGTCTTTTGTCGGAGCGAATACTGACTTTATCGATCGGCAGTTTACAATTGCGGTTGTAAGTGTTTGCCTTGGGCTGATCGATTTTTTTCTCCGCTTACTGTTTGGTCATGCATGTGGATTTAGGCTTGGCATGACGGCAGTTGGTGTTCTGAAACGTCCCCACGGTAGAGAAAACTGGTAATCCTGCTCCCTCTTTCGGTGGTTTCGCTACAGTGCCGTCTTCGTCTGCAAGTCCTGACGTCGGTTTAACCGTGACCTGTCCTTTTTTACGTAATGGCGCATGCCCAAGCAGCGACTGGAGAAAATTCGATCAGGCCAAGGCCATCACATAGATCTGCAACTTTAAACTGCTGAGCGATAAAGTCAGTATTCGCTATGACAAAGGACAGCCACCCCAGCTGTCCGAAACGCCAGACAATCTACAAATTTATTCCGGTGAACAGGAGATGAGCCCTTAATCTCAAAGTACTTCGATGCCGACTTTTTCATGGAGCTTCTTTCTGACTGCCTGAATGCCGTGTGTTAGACTTTTTGCACCTTGAGATGTCCTTTAGTTTCACCGACGTAGTCGCTTTGACCAAAACTGCATCAGACACTATAAATGACCTCATATGTTTCTTGCAGTGGCAGTGGGTCTTTTGGTTTCATTCTCTGACGCCTTCTGGTTGCCTCCGGTCTGCATGCGACTACGAATCCAAGTGGGGCGAGAAGGCGGCTGGCAGCCTGCGAGATACAGTTGCGTAAGAACGACTTATCGGCGTGTTGAGACCCACCGCACTGAACCGGCTGCCAAAATTGCCGAAATACAATATTTTTGACGGGCGTTTAGAGAAAATGGCTACCCGCACAACTAAGTAAATCGGTACATGCGCAACGAAGGTGGGCAACATAATCCCACCGACCCCAACTTATGGCGAGCGATCCCGTACGTCATCTTATTTTCAAGGTCGTTACAAATCACTCCAGTTGGTTCATGTCTTGAGGATTACGCAGAAATGTTCACCGCTGCCACTCAAACTGCTGGGAACCCGTGTCCTACCAGCACGGAGTATAGAACGTGGGAGGTATATCGAGAGTGGGTTGGGTTAATCGATTAAATCCTGAGAGTTGTGATCTTCAGGCCCGGTTCCTAAGGTGACGAGATGACGGTGCAAGGCTAGATTAGTATGAGTAGTTTATTGTGTATAGGAGGAGAGGAAAATAGAAAATAGACTTTCCAATGAGTGGCGGTCTATACTCGAGCGGAGCGGAATCCGAAGGTCTAGCCTGGCGGCAGTCAGCCAATGTGAGCGGTTTTCATCTTAGTCAGCCTTCAAGGTGATTGTTCAGAGTGGGGCAGGTGATTGGCCAAACTGGAAAGGAGTATGCATGTGCGCCCCAATCGCGCGAGGCCAAAGGTTGGGCTTCGGTGTGTGCGCGCGTTGGCCGCTATAGGGGATCGGTCAGCGAGGCCGGGTCATATGTGCCATCACGTGACCTCATGTGTGGCGTGCGCATGTAGTATGGCTGTAGGGCTAAAGCCACTAAAAGTGTATGTGTGGTTGTCAATTCTTGCGCAAATTTAGCTTGTCAATTGAGTCGCGATTGGGAAGCTAGCATCACTCGACTTCACGGCGATGGCATCTTGAGCCATTCGCATTCGGGGTGTGTCCCTATTTTCTCCGATGTAATTTGTTTGTCCGTAACTGCAACAAATCCGGTGAACGACTCCAGACATTTCCGGTCTCATTATCTGGCGTCTACTGATTGCCTCCGGCCCCTGTAGAATTGCAAATCCGATTGCTGTGAGACGTTTGCTGACAGTCTACGAGACTTTCGTCACGTGCGAAAGCGCTTGCTAAAACTTGGAGCTAGCTGAAGTTTGTTCTCTGATCGTTTTTGTCCATGCGCGGTTTTAAAAAGTTACGCAAATAACCAATCGCACTAAGCAGACGTCTCGAACGTCCGGTTTAGTGTCCTCAGACAATTGTGTTGGTGGCTGATTGGGTGGTTGCTGTGTAAGCTTAGTGCTTGCGTCATTTTAGGAGCTTTCTTGCACACTTCCCATTCCAGGCCATGGGTATCCTTGAGGTCGATGAGGACATTAAGTTGTTTCTGTGACCGAAATGCTGTGCTCAGTATGCGCATTGCACGAGAATAGGGTTTTAAATTTGAGGAGCATTCCAGAAATACAGTACTCGCTGAAAACCGTGCAACCTTCATCACTAAATTTGACTTGGTTGTTTAGCATATATTTTATCAAATTATTTTGATTTACTGATTGGATTTAATCCTGAAAAAACCTTTTATTTAGGAAATTCGTCATTTCTGTTAGGTCTACTGAGAGCAATAGGCATTACTTTTTTCGGAAATGGGAGTAGATTAATATTGCAGGAATTCGCTATGCTATTGCACATGAAAGAACCAAACTTTTTATAATGCTATGGAGATACTCCAACCTAAATAAAAAGGGTATAAAACATGTCCCTTCCAGAACCAAAAAAATTTGTCTGAAATTATTGAGATGGAAGTGAGTTCACGTTGGAGGAATCGCATTTATTTTCGGGAACAAGGAACAATCGTAGTTTGCAAAAGTTTATTTTGCTATTCTGTGAAGTGTTTTGCTGCAAAATTCAATGATTAATTTGTGTGACCAAGTTGTTTTATTGTACTGATAACTATGAGCGGAAGCTTGATGTAAAATGTGGAATGCTCGAAATACCTTCATTTTTAATGCTGGGCTATGCCGCAAAGATTTCAGCTCATTTCCTACGTGAAGTTGACTATCTCCGCGCACGAAAGTTGGCAGCCGAAGGGCTACCGCGCAATTCATTAGCCGATGGGTTTGATATAAGCAAGGCCACCGTATCAAGTATTGTGACTATAAAACAGTGCTCAGAATGAATAATCCTGGATGAAAATGGTTGACAACAAAACAGGATGACGATTTTATTCGTCAAACACCAAAAAGTACCATGATCTATCCGTTACGGCTATTCACTGGGAACATTTCTCAATGCTCTCTCAGACTCTAGTTAGGAACAGAATTCGGAAATTTGGCCTTAATCAGCGAATGACTAAGATTGAGCCATTTTTAAGTAGGAAACTTGTTAAGGAACGTTTCCTATTTGCTCACGAATGCGTAGGCCTCATGGTGTTGATGACGATCAAGCTCAGTAAACGACGAATCCGGCGGTCGACAAAAGATACCATTAATAGTCACGTATTTTTAAACATTGCCATAGGTTTATTTGGTTTAAAATGACATTCACAGGCGTCTAATGGATATTGTCATGCTACGAGACAATGTCACTGCTCACCGATCAAAGGAGGAATGATTAAAATTTACCTAACGACTATAATCTAATTTTTTGAGACCACATCCCGCATTTCTGCCTGCAAACAATTTTTATCCCGCCAAAAAGTACCGACCTCAAATCTCTTCGCCTTAATCAAGCGAAACTAGCACAAACTTCCGAAACAGCTTTTTATGGAAAAAAAATTTGAGTTCGTTCTTAATATTTACATAGACCAAACCACAATTGACAACATTGTTGTCTGTATGCCCTACCAAATTACTGCTGTTATAACCGCTAAAGGACAGTCAATGAAATAGTATGTTACATATTTATTAATTTTCCTCATTTTGACTTTTTATTTTTCTTTCTTACGCTTTTGTCATTTATATATCGACTTTTTAGCCCTTAGCTCTCCTACAGCCCTTTTTTGGATTTGACGGGTCTCGGGAAAATATATTAGTTCCCAGCCCATTACTGATATTTTACACATCAAAACATGCCGCTTTTTAAGGATTTATTTTTTTCTTTCACGCAGTATAACTTGTGGGTCCGCTGGGTAAATGTCTTGCGAGCTTCAATGTTTTTCATGCAGACTTGACGGTGTTGGGCGATTTTTGTTGCATACTGTACAATCGACAATAAAGACTAAAGAAACCAACGAGCTAGTTCCAAACTCGTGGCCCCCTTGACGGGGCCGAAATTATCACAAGAAGCGATGACCACTGAAATAACAAGCTGCTTAACTCATGGTTATCCGGCTCGTGTTCAGATGACAAGCACAATGACCTCTAACTTTCATCTTCTTCTCTATAACTTGTTGATGTGGGTTAATTAATTAGAGGCGGGACAGGCGCAGTTCGCTAGAAGTTCTAATGACAGTGGGGCCATAACCGAGTAAGCGATACGTCAACTACGACCTTGAGCCATGAAGGCGGGTCCTGTTATTTATTGTAGACATGCAGTTGCCTGGTGATTACAGCCTAGAAGTACCGCGCTCTATGTGCTTTTAGAATCTCTTTTTTATGACATGTTCTGATTCTTGGCTTGAATTAGATTCCGAGAGATCAAACTTATCAACGCCTTGTTCCAGCCATCACTTCTTTTTCTTCTTCATCTTGCTCTTTTTCTTATGCTCCTTTTTCTTCTTCTATTGCTTCCTGTATTCCTTCTTCTTCGTCTTCTTCTTCGTCTTCTTGTTCTTTTTCTTCTTGTTCTTTTTCTTCGTCTTTTTCTTCTTATATTTCTATTTCTTCTTCTTTTTCTTCTTCTTCATCTTTTTCTTCGTTTTCTTCTTCGCCTTTTTCTTCATCTTCTTCTTTGTCTTTTTATCTTCTTTTTATTTTCTTCTTCTTCTTCTTCGTCGTCTTTTTCTTCATCGTCTTCTTCTTCTTCATCTTTTTCTTCTTGTTCTTGTTCTTGTTCTTGTTCTTTTTCTTCTTCTTCTTCTTCTTTTTCTTCTTCTTCTTCTTCTCCTTCCTCTATTTCTTTTTCTTTTTCTTCTGCCTCTATTTCTTGTTCTTCTTCTTCTTCGTCTTCTTTTTCTCCTTTGTCTTTTTCTTATTTTGTCTTCTTTTTTTATTTCTTTTTATTCTTATTTTTCTTCTTCGTCGTCTTCTATTTCGTCTTCTTCTTCGTCTTTTTCTTCACCTGTGTCTTTTTCTTCTTTTTCTTCTGCTTTGTCTTTTTCTTCGCCTTTTTTTCTTTTTTTTCGTCTTTTTTTCTTATTCTTCTTCTTCCTCTATTTCTTCTTCTTCGTCTTCTTCTTCGTCTTCCTCTTCGTCTTCTACTTCATCTTTTTCCTCTTCTTCTTCTTTTTCTTCTTTTTCTTCTTCTTCTTCTTCTTTTCTTCTTCTTCTATTTCTATTTCTTTTTTCTACTTCCTCTATTTCTTTTTCTTCTTCTTCGTCTTCTTCTTCTTCTCCTTCGTCTTTTTCTTCTTTTTTCTTCTTCCTCTATTT
>JAYGXS010000008.1:11236502-11272470 GCA_036362985.1 Ligula intestinalis
TCTCCTTCGTCTTTTTCTTCTTTTTTCTTCTTCCTCTATTTCTTTTTATTCTTCTTTTTCTTCTTCGTATTCTTCTACTTCGTCTTCTTCTGTTTCTTCTTCTTCTTCTTCTTCTTCTTCTTCTTATTTTTGTTCTTTTTTCTGTTATTATGCTTCCTTTTGTCTCAAAAATTTTTCAAGCCCAAGTGGCTGGCGGAAACATCAGGGAATTAGTAGTGTCATAGGACGTTTAAGTGCGCCTATTAAGATTTGTGAATCCTGCGCTAAGTAGGCGGACAATGGTGCGCAGAAGGTGGCCCGGCACTCAAATGCAGTAAAACCTCAGGTGAGTAACAGGCCCATTTACGAGAATTTTAGGAAGCGAGCAAGGCACTAACATAAAATGTGTTTCTTTTCCCGACCTTCCGCTCACTTAATGACTTGTTGGTGGCTGCATCGCGTAGTGTTAAGGCTAAGAAGGTTCTGACCTTACGGCTGCGGTCTTCCAGGCCCGGTTCTTTAGGAAGAGAGAGAGAGCAGTCATGGGCCGTCCAGGTTGTTAGGAAGGGTATATTCGGTACAGAATGAATAGGGGAATAGGCAGTAGGAAGTTGACTACCAGACGACCGTACAACCGCAAACTAGCGGATGGTGGCTGAAGTGAGGTCTGCTCGGCAGTCGTCACATGAGGTCCTGTGAGAGTCGGCCTTTGATTGGTTGTTACAGAGGCCGGAAGCAGAAAGCTTTTAAAAAATGCACTTCGACTTGAGCGAGTCACGACAGGCATTCACAAGTGCACTTCATGTTGAGCTATTCATCACTGGAGGTGTGCCTGTGCCCGCCATTGAGTTTTGCTCCCACAGTTTTCAGGGAGGATGTCGCCTTTTCTAGTGACATCAGGAAGAGTTGAAAAGACGAACGCGTTCTTGGAAAAGCAGTTATCTGATAAAGCAGTGGCTGCTCAATTTGCGAACTTGTGCAATGACAATATACTGCCTCATTTTAGGGAAATCCTCAAATGAAGACAAAAACAGTCGTCAATACATAGATACATTTTTTTTGAGATTTACAGAAATTCAGTCAAGTAATTTTGAGTCAAAATCCGGCCCCTGTGGGGTGGAATTCAAAAGGATAGGAAGACTTCGTCTAACTCAGATGCTGGCCTTCCTTTCGCATCGTAACTCTTTCCCATCCCCTATCGTCTTTCTCAAGCCAGCAAAGGGTTAACTTAAACTGACCACAGCATAATACATTCATACTAATGATGCATGTTATAATCACATAATACAACTTTAGGTTTTCATTTTTGGGGTTGCGTGGCTTAGTTTTATTGCCATTATTTTAAATGAAGAAATTCTTTTCGCAAAATGAGCGTTTCACACAATGCCGGAACAGATTAAACTTGTTAACCGAGTGTCCACTCACTATTCGGATATTACCAATAATAATATTATTTACAGCATTATTGAAGCGCATTTTCAATGTTTGCAGATTTGATCGTCCTAGGAATAACTGAGCTTCATTGCACACAACATAAATTTATTATATATACTGATGTTTTTTTAAGAAAAAAATCACTTTAATTTGGTTGAAAAATTTAGTTGCCTGAAATAATTTTATTCTAGATTGATTGCAGTAAAACAACCACAAAAAAGCTGCGCGCAATTTTTAAAATAATCATTTGAACTTGAAGCGGTGCATAATTTTGGTTTTAAAAACGTGCGCTGCTTTTGATGTTTTTTCAGACAAAACCAGCCTATTCGAGGCAATAAGCAAAACATGGCTACGTCTGCTCATGTAAAAACGGATGCACCTTTGTTGTCTAGACAAGCCTAGCCAGTGCTGATAAATCACGTGAACATTAATGGGTCTGGTGAGATTAATAAAAAAACTGACAAACTACAGTGCAAATGATCTTTTTATCATCTAAATGTTCTTATTTCCAATTTTTCTAAACCGAAATAATCCTTCCTTGAGGAATCATTATAATGAGAACGAAATTACTGATAAAATATTCCAAAAGTAGCAAAATATTTCTGCGCCAAATACGTAATCAATAAAGTACACAAAGGTTTTTTATTTAATTTTGCTTGTGACTGACAAATGGGTTCAGCCAAAAAAGAGTAATCTTCTTTTCATCGACCGCCCTAGACTCTGATCTTATATCATAGGGTATTGAAGTCATTCAAATGTTTTTCTGACATGCACATTGGAAATATTGTGCTTTTTTCAGTGAGTTTGGATGTTAGAATCACCGAGGATAACTGTTATTATGCGCTGCAGTTGGTTTTAAATTTCGCAAATGGAATTCATGACTCAGAAAAAAATAGCGCCGATTTTTTACATGTGCTAGTTGACACTGTGCATTGACGGTGAACATAAGGATATTTACTGAAAAAAACAGAGTTAATGTGTTAGCACTGCCAACTTTATATCGATCGCAAACACTTATCTCGCCTTGCTATTGCATATATTTACCTTAGAAACCTCATCGCCGTTATGCGCGCATTCACTGGTTCCTTCTACATTCAACTCCAACAAAAAATTATGCTTTCGAGGTTGACGATTATGAACTATTCCCAATCCGTGGGTATTTTACACAACATGATCACGAAGGTTGTGATTTTATAAACAGTTCGCAAAGATTTCGTCAAAGCAGCCAGACACAGAAGTTGTTTACTCTTCTTCGCAAATTTGTCGCAACAGAATGGCAGTCTTCGCAAATGGGAGGTTACTAGCTGGAGAGAAGTGAACTGTCGAATATAGGTGGGCACTTTTTGGAATTCCCAGCATCATGGCAAGCCGGTCTGGCCTATAAAAATGCCCCAAAACCCAGTAAAAGAACATGCAAGTTCCAGGAAGATTAAATGGTTTGAAAAGTCGTTAATTTAAGAATCATCACGAACATGCTATGCTGCCTACTGTTCACATCAAACGTTTCAAATGAACATCGATCAATAGAGGACGAGAATTTATAATTTCGTGCAACCCAGATGGAAAACAATGTCAACATTTGTCTTGTAGCAACGGAAAACCTATAAAAAGCTAGTGATATTTTTAAACTGGATAAAAGTATACACAAGGATGGTTTTGTAGTGTCGCCCTATCTGCAATTGCTAACTGACGTTAAATGCACTGAAATATATTTTGTCAACTGTGCTTATCCCCCGCTTCTTACGTTTTTGATAAATGTTGGACTTTCATCTGCGTGACAGTTTAATCCATGCATTTATAACAATCATGTTTTCCCCACTCGCACACAAAATGGCTGCCGTTGATCGGAGAGCGAGAAGAATATGGTATATCACGACAGAATCGAGGGCTGGAAGCATGGCCAGCAATTATCGTTTCCTAAAAACGAATGGCCCAATTTTTATTAATGTATTTTCTTGGGAAAACCCCTGCAGAGCTTCCGGTTAAATTTTTTTTTCGTGATTTAAAATTCGAAGAAACTGACATAAGTACAAAGCATGTGTGTAATAAATTTATGCAGTTAAGCAGACTATGAGTTTATATTTCCTATGGGTAGAATGCACATCTGGACACTGTTTGAACGTCCAGATCAAGCACCTTTGTAGAGCAATTAATTAAAAGTGGCTAAAATGCTTTCAAAGCTACTACCAAGCTAAAAATTCCTTCTTTAATGAGTAAATCAACTGTCTTATAACAGGGTAAAAGGACACTTTCAAAAGGTGTACACTTGATCTTAACGAAGAAGATGGCCTAATTGCAGGCATCGCAAAAAGCCCCCAACAGGGAATTAACCTAACATATAATTATATCCCTACAAAGAACGATTTAGAAGCATATACACGATGTTAAAGACAAATCATTTCACTGGGTAGTAGTCTCAGATGCCTGTTCAGTTAACTTAATTGGTATGTACCTATCAGTTAAAGACTGTATAATCTTTTCTCCCTACCTTTTTGTAGTTAAAATAATAAGCGCTCGGGGTTATTTTCTTGAAAAATCCAGAATACAGTGGCAAACTTAGATAAGCAACATTCATGGTTATCAGAAGTGCTATTTTAAATCCCACAGAATACGAAATTCAATAAGGAAAAATATAATATCAGGATATTTTTGTTTTCTTCTACATATTGCTGCTGATATAAAGGTTGAAGTATGTGCGGACACGTTTTCTAGTACAGTGTTTCAAACAAACGTTAGATCTCTCACCAGTTAAATTGATCTTTCTGAATCCTGTGCCTCTGCACTTATAGATTTCCGTCTGTGTTACACAATCACCTGCCTGCAAAGCTCAACCGATCCTAGGTTAGGAAAAGGGCTGGAACATTAATACGAACATCCATGTGTGGGGGAAACGGGAGATCATCAACCGCAGAATACTGGTTCAATTAGTTAGAGGTCGCAGTTACAGTTTGGCTGAAACGTTACCATTCTTAATAGATTCTCACCTAAAAACAGTTATTGGAAAGTCGCTCATCTAACAGCCTGCAGCTTTTGTCTTGTCCATAACGCTGATCACAGCTTTGGCCCCAATTTTTCCCTCCCTCCCTTCCCATGCCCTAACAACCGCATTATTTCTTTGCCAACCCTTCTACTTTATTCCATTTGTTACGATTTAAATAGACAGGCCTGATGAGAATTCATCGAAAACAAACGCATCTTCTCCAATTAATCTCCTAAAGTTATAGGAAGATCAGGTAGGTTTTGGTTCAATATCATAGGCGACCTCCCCTTGTACGTCACCGAGAAAGCCATATTCGCAGTCCAAAGCGCAAAATTATTTCGTAAGTCGCTCAGCAAGCTATCATAGTGATACGTTCAAGGGATCCTAACACGGATTCTTTCATCAAGTAGTGTTTTTGAAGTTTCAAGTTCTACCGTTGAGCCAGAGCGCCGTTGTCTTATGAGTTGAGGTCTAGAATGTGAGCTATGTCGGTAGTTTTGGCGACCTGCTCAATGAAACGGACTTGCAGTCCATGACAACTTTTATTTCACCTCCGACAACACAGGGGATATCTGTCCTATATTCAACATAATGGTGTTAATTTACACGTTGACGTAGGTAAATGAATGTTTTAGTTATAGAAATGTGTTTTCTATCAGTTGAAAGCCATCCTTATGTAACATGTTTTGCTCTAAGTATATAAGAGTGGGTGCCAAAACCTCCTGTGTAACGTACTGCATGAAGGTACTCTCTGCCTCCCCCTCTATGCCGCTCTATGGACGTGGTAGGTGAGTGCATTTTTTTGAATTTTTTAACCCTTATAAAAATTGAGGAATAATAGTTCTTCCCACTGTTGCTGCTCCCTTTTATTCGTATTTTGTCGTTGCTAGTCTCCCCCGGAACAAACTGCCGACTGCACATGTCCAGATGTTAAAATGTACTGTTTTACACGTTGTGACATTAATGGGGGATAGTATACAATATGTTAAAATTTGCATCCCGTAATATTTATCTTTTCTTTCAACAGCAACGCAGAAAAACGGCTAGTTTTTCTGTTAAGATGTTGCAGTAAAACATCATGGTATCTTTCGGTATGGCATATGGCTATGGTTCGATGTGCGGATTGGGGTACTGAGCAGTTCAAGGGATTCGAACTCGGAGTCTTTGGTCAGTAGGTGTTTTTAAAGTCTCGAGTTCTACCATTGGGCCAGGGCACCGTTACCCTGAAGGTTAAGGTCGGGAATATTAGCTATGTTGGGAGAGCATTCCAAGATCACGTTGTAGCGATCTGATCCACGAACGCACTTGCAGTCTGTGAGAAGTTTTATTTCACCTGCCACAACGCAAGAATGCAAGACGGAAACATAGCAACTGGGGCTTTTTTGCGCCCTCTCCAACATTATATTGTTCATTTAGGCGTAGATTTAGGTAACTGAAAATTTAACTTTAAGAAATGTGTTTTCTATTAGTTGAAAACCATCTTTATGTAATTTGTGTCGCCCTAAGTATATTAGAGCAGGCGCCAAGACCTCCCGCGTAACCTACTGCATAAAAGTATTTTCTGCCACTCCATGGATTTGGTGGATGAGCACATTTTCTGTTTTTTTTGGCTTAAAAAAGGTAAACGGTAAAGGTAAAATAATTTTTTTCACTGTTGGATCTCATTTCTAATTGTTATTTTATCGTTTCTAGTTCCTCTACCAGAGTAAACTGTCGGTTTCACATAGCTTGATATACAATGTACTGCTTTACGCTTTGCGACATAAATGGCAACATATTATACAATACGGTAACATATGTAACCTACAGTATTTATTTTTTGTTCAAACAGGCACAAGTTTCCGCTTCCGTTTAGATATTTAAAAAAACTTCAAGGCCACACTGAAAATTTATGAACGCCATTACGGTGGAGGAAACGCGATTGTTGACACTAGCACTATGCCCGTAAGTCATACCGAATTCTTACTCGAACCCCTCATCAGAGACAGCCTCAGTTAGGGGGGTAATTCCTGGACAAGAGGTCGGCCTGTTTATAGGATTAAGTCGAAATACAACTGCACACCCAAGAACAATAACTGCGCCTACCCCTTCATCGAAGGTTTTGGTCGTTGATGTGCTAATTACGTGATGTATCACAACGTCCCTAAAACGTCATTGTTGTTAAAAATGTGATATTTCCAGACAGAACAACCTCTTTGTTAGTCAGTTTTTTACTTCTAGTATATCTTTATTTCTTCTCTTATCGGTTAAACTTTAAAAGGCTCTTAAACGTCTCATTGACCAACGCAATATAATAGCACATATAAGCGTTGACTTAGACTGTTTAAATGCTAATTTTATGCACACTCTTAACAGCACCTATCATCTCTCAAACGATATTTCCTTATTACCAAGTGTCTTTTCTCCCTGCTGATTCAAATTGCCTTTCACCATTTCGCCTAAATTCCTGCTGTTTTGTGTTAGCCTCTGCGCTAATACCTTTTATCAATTCGTCCTTCATGCAGTCCAAGATTTCGGATGATTGGCTTTTATTGAGAATCACTCCTATCCCCAAGAAACCTTCACTTGCGGTCCCAAATCCTTTTGTCCAGCTGCCTGCACGTCCGCACTGCTGGAACTACAAGCAGAAGTTGCTTTAGACGCAAGCATGCCTTTCTTTTCCAACTTTTCCGATCCCGTGCAATTTGCATATAAAACCAGGCATAGTATTCTAGACACTGTTGCCTTGTAGTCATTTCTGCGCTTAAGGATATAGGTAAAGGTTGCCATGCGTACTCATGTGCATTCCTTGACTTTTCCTCAACCCCTAATACTATCCCACGCAATCTTCTTCCTAATAAAACGTCTGCATGCGACCCTCTCGGCTCGGCTGTCTCTTGGCTTGGGGAGTATTTACCTTACCGCACTCAACGTGTTCAATGCGGTAAGTGAAAGTCCACGGTCCTTCCCAACAACTACGAACTTCTTTAACGGTCCATAGGATAGGGTTGGCTACCTCGATTAGAAAAAAATCATCTAAAAAATCTCATGCAAAGCTTGCGATACGGTATATTGCGGCCAAACAGGAAGACCAGTCTCCAAACGCATCCATGAGCACCAGTTGGCAGTGGAGAGACATGACCATTTGTCCGAAGTGGCTATGTATTGCCTTGACACAGGACACACCTCTGTATAGAACAAAACAGGCATCGTCTGAATTTGCATTTCTGAAAAAGGCCGAGAAGTTCTTAAGGCCATAGACTACCATGATTCATGCAACAACCGGCATATCGATTTGGCCGCAATGTACAAACATCAAGAAGAAAGGTTGAAGTGACTACGGCCGATAAATATGGCCCAATATAAACCGCAATTAGCGCCCACACCGGTTGAATTAAACTGAACGCGGACCAGGGGATATAACACTTTCGAGCACTTTGAAATGCGACTTGTTCTTTGCCTATTTTCTCGAGTCTGATGACGATCTGGGGATCCAATATCAAAACGTTACTGAATAAATTTGCCAAATTCTCCCAATGGACGCCTTTCCTTAAATGTGTGGCTGTTAAATATGCAGTACATTCCAAGATCACGTCGTACCAACCTGATCCTTAAACGCACTTCCGGTTTACGAACAGTTTTATTTAACATTCCACAACGCAAGAAAGCAAGACGGAAGCACAGCAATTGGATAAATTTGCACTATCTTCAACATAATTTGTTACTTTAGACGTTGACATAGGTAAAGAACCATTTTTATTGTATATATGTTTCCCATCAGTTAAAACTCATCTTTAGAGCGCGCGCCAAGACCTCCCGCGTAACCTATTGCATAATATTGCTTTCTGCCCCCACCCACTCTGCCGCGCTATGGACGTGTTGGGTAAGTGCGATTTTCTGCTTGTGCTTACCTTAAAAAACTTAGTTCTTCCTCCTGTTACTGCTCACTCTTATTGGGTATTTTATCGTTATAAGTCTCCCCGGCAAAGGTATTTTAATTAGTGCACCTCATATTTCACTAGACCGAGCGATTTATCCTACGGCAACGTTGGTTATAGGAGTTTAGGGGTCGGGAAAAAGCGTAAAAATATTTTTGGAAGTAATTGGAAAGTGGAAAACTGTAGTTAAATTTCCTTTCAGCGGCCACTGGGAGTAAGTTGTTCCGCATGGAAATTGGAGGTGTGTTCGACGCTTCGCGTGGCAGGCTATACTTATCTAACTCCAGAACGCCAAGTTGGAACTGGGGTAAGTTGAAGTAAATGAGCTTCTTACCAGCTATTTCGGTCTCCTTTTGTTCTCAGTATACAATAAGTAAACAGACACAAATGTTTGTTTTCTGCTAAGACATCAAGACACCTTTCGATGCGGCATGTACGAAAGATGGCCTCTAAAGCCGAGATGATCCCCCTCCCAGCTGATGCCCTTCCGGCATAGTCTGTCGACTGCATAGATAAGCTCACCGCATTTCCATGACCTTTTCCAGCCCCCTTCCCCCTAATTATCTTAAGGGGCCATACTAAGTAAGGTCCAAGAGGTTGGGAGGGCCTTAACCGAAAGAAATCCCACCCAACCCCGCAGCGGGGTGCATCTAAGTTAAACGACGTCCCCACTCTTAAGATAAGAACCGTGGCGTTTCGAAAGCCCTCCCCCGCACAATACTGTGAGACGCTCTCCGAACCTTGGGTCAGACAGAGAGACACCGGGCCCAAATGTATGAAGGAAGTGAGAGAGAGAGAGAGCGGTTTACGCAGTGGAAAGTTACCAATCACTTTAAACCTTACTCACGTTCAAATGCACCTGTTGTATGCGCATTGCCAAATGCAAAAACGTTGGCACACGAATGGTAACACAGACACAAGTTTTGTTTTCTATAAAGATATTCTAAATACAGGTCCAGGAACCTTTCGACAGGAATCAGTGAGAAACCCTGTGAATAGGAAGGAGGAAAGGCGATCGCTGACAGTAGAATTTTATTCGAATGACATGCAGGACTCTTACTAGAACCCTTCATAGGAAACAATCTCAAATAGTGAGCAATTCGTGCACAAGAGGTTGGCGTCTTTATAGGATTCAGCCGAAATACAACTGCATAGCCCAAAACACCAACTGCAGTTCATCTCCCATTCATCACAGATTGTTGTCCTTGGTGTGATAATTGCGTGACGAACCGGATCGGGGGGGGTTAATGCCGGGGATTTAATCGGCCGTAATACAGGTGACCATGCGTTAAATGCGAGGGGAGATAATTCACGTTGAGGGTAAAGTTTACTTGGCGAAGGGCACGGGTTGGCGGTAGGCCCCTGGAAAGCAGGCTTGATTCGCGCATACACGAACATGAGCCGACGCATTAGCACAAGTGGCTGCTGACACCTACGAGACGGGTAAAGAGTTAACCTTCGCCGGCAGCAAGACCGGCCGAGAATTGGTTGAAGTCTGGATTTCAGATGAGAACTCAGTCAACCAACTTATCGAAATGGCCCTGTACAGGTGTCTCCGAACTGACCTCACTGGTGGTTGATAGGCCCCTGCTCCCTTTAGCCGATGCGAGTCTTTTTTCGTTGAAGCTTTTATCGCTGATCATGGACAGAGGTCAAAAGCTCAGACGAATAAAATCATGATTCCTGTGATCGACATGCCTTACTCTTCTCTGGCTAAACATGCTCCTGGGGTGCGAATATTAGCCTCAAAACATGCTAGTTTCTAGTACCTGTCCCGTATTCAAAGTACAATAGTACCGTCAGCATATTGTTATATAAATCAAGAAATATTTATTCAATTATTTGACCTCTTTTTACTTTGTTTATGCAGTTTTTCAGTTTGTGTTCATAAGACAACCCGGAATATTAAATCCATTAACATCCGTAGGAACACGGACCACCACAGGAAGGAAGCCAATAACGACACCTCAGCTTACACATGAGACGAATTAGTTGCGTTTAGTTTGGAGAGGGTGTTGCTTTTCTCTGAAGGAACCTATTCTAGACTTAAGATCCCGATAGTATTTAGCCCACTGAACATTTTGAAAGCCTTATGTAGATCGATGCGTTTTTTATGCGAAAAAGTACATCAAGGAGCTCGTTTAGTGCGCGGGATGTTCCATCTCAGGTTGGTTTAGTGTAGCAGCAACATAAAGGCACGTGCCAAAGGTCTATCCTAAGTTTCCATGTTCCTTTGCGTTTGAATCACGAAAGTGCTTTGCGTTTATTGTCACGTTCTGTTTAGGTTAAAATTATTATGAACCTTAATCATAAAACACGAGGAGTAGCGTCAGCAAATCGACACGTTCCCGAACTCAGCTAAATTCACTTAATTTTGTCATTTTTTGCTAGTATTTAGGCAAGCACGACGGATTGATCTACAGCGAGACGAGATTTTAGAAATAAGCGCGATATACCTTCCTAGGAAATCGATAACACTTATTAGGGGCTTTATTAATAAACCTGTTCAAGCCTAGCGAGGGTAGGTGTCACCGGATTTGATTAAAATTGTAGAGCTCAACTACGCTCATGATCCAGAAAAAATTAACGAAGCGATCAGGATGGAGAAAACGAGGAGAAAGATGAGGAATTATAGCCCTTAGAAGAAAAACGTGGGTTACACGATACATCTGCAAGAACCGATAGCCCACAAAACGTCAAGGACAACGTTTTTGCTAGAATGTTCATCGATTAAAACTAACAGGATTACAAATTGTTAATCGCTTGACAATTATCAGAAGCTTCAGCGAGTACCGTCAGTAATAAAATGTCAAAAGAAACCGAAAATATTTTAATCTGTCAATTTACATGCTCTGCATACCTGCTCAGATAAAACGAAATATGAGTAGAATGGTCCACGTGGTTGACAGATGGTTAGGGACCTGAAAATGACGGTATGATTGACTGCAGCGCTTACCTTTGAGCATACATTTACATCATGGGAAAATAAAAGCCAAATAGTACATCTTGACACGTTCTACTCAGCTGTGGCCATTTGTGAGCCTATATAAAGATTAATACTTGGTCTTGTTAGTGTGAAAGCTCAATTTTAGATATTAGTTGATGAAAACTGAGTTAATAATCTAGCATAACCATTATCAGACCATGAATACTGCAATTATGGAACTCATAATTCAAAGAGCCAAATGAAGGGAGCAACGCATTTAGCGTGAAAGGTCCTGAGTGTAATTTAAAAGTTTATCTTCTAGTGCAAATTGGAGGTCATACGGATTTTTAGTTTCCAGCACTGATACGTCAGCGCCAGTGGAATTATAGTTGTAAGAAAACTATTTTCTAATCACCTTTTTTGCTTCAAATTACATTTTTTCTCCATGTGATAGGAGCTTCTTTGTTCCATACTTTTATTGCGTTTTCTGCATAAATCGGATCGATGTATGCAAAGTGTTGGGAATTTTATCGAAGAGCAGGTGAGTTTAATTGTAGAGATTCAAACGTGGTTTGTAGGAGCGTAAGACAATAACAGGTGTACAAGTATTCATCAATTCACGTTCTTGTATCCGTGCTGGTTAAAATCGGAAATGTGAAGTATGGTGAAAGTACACTCATCGAAACGTTTTGTAGTTTCTGCCACAGTTATGTCCTTTCTCTAGCACATCCATCAGTCTACGCATATTACATAAACGTTACCAGTTTCAAGTAACATAACAGCGAAAAATGCAGTAGACGCATAAACGAACCTCAATGACCATCAGAGGATATCCGAGCAGGACCTTTAGCTGTGGAGCAATAAAATTCGATTACGAATTGCACGTGCTTCTTTTCACACCCCCAGTTCCTGTAATGACTACAGTCCTACGTTACGGGCACATCGTACATGAATCCTTGTGGGGTTAAGCTGATTTACGTTGCATCTGTAGAGTATTCACTAAAAACGTGCAACATTCATAATTTTGCAAAAAATTGATCATTATTCGAATACTATTGTGAATTCATTTAGGAAAACTTCGAAATAATAATGAAAAGCATTTGGCACATTTAAAAGTTAAAAGAAGTGTAAGAAGTATTTCGTGGTTTTTAAGAAAAATGAACTTTTCCTAATAATCCCCAAGCTTCGGAGACGTAAAAAATAACTATAATTTAGAACAGTTTATTTCAATATTTATTTATATTTAAAAGTTTTCGTAAGCATTTTTTATATAACGGAACTTTTCTTTAGTCGTTTTTTTGTATAGATTACCGTTAGTGGATAGCTATTTATTGAATATCGTCGAATAGACTCGGGCATCAGTTTCTTCGTTTTCAGTGTCTTCATTGACAAATTGGTAGATTGCGCTTCTGTTCGACATTTACATCAAAACTTTTATTATAAGATAAACATAAAGAGCATTTACCGAACGAAAGTGTTTTTGGATATTAGTTTTTATGAAGATGACCATGTGGATCATATTACTTAATGCCTCAAAACATCAAACCAGAGTGTAAACTGTACAGAACGTCCGCAAGATAAGACGGATATTGCTATTCACAGGATTAATAAAAAAACTTTCTATAATAGGTTACTTTCTTTAAAAAGAGCTTTGATTAGATATACGGCTGACATATTTCTGTGCATATTAACTTTTTCCGAGGTAATGTTACAACCAAAGTGGAGGCTTTTGACAATGTCTTGAATTTACCTGACGATATAAGGTTAAATTTGACTGGCGATGAAATAACTTATTTCTCTCTTTATAATGGATTATTTTTACGCATAAGTTTATTAATTCCATAATAATTTGTAGGTTTGTGGTTACAATACATGTTTTATTTTTTTTGGAGGTCTTTCATAGTATAATCCATCTTACAGAATAGGAAATTATTTCGATATGAGACTACTCCCAATTTTTCCAAAAGTAATGGACATTTCTTTTAATAAACTTAACTAAAATGGTGATTTTCCTAACTAAAAAGCATTCGCAGAATAAGGTCAAATCAATGAATCAAAGTAGTGTTACAAAATATATGCTAGAGTACCAAATCGAATGTCATCATGAAAGTTGCACGTTCTTTAGTGACTACTGTGTTGAGCCAACTTTGCCATGAGCGATCAACCTCTCTTGTCTGCTAGCAAGTGCGGAAGCACACGTGCCTGCCTACCGCAGGCCAATCATCTCCCTGCAGATGACTCAAACATGACCGTACTGTATGTTAGGGCGGGGCTTAACTCAAAGTACACGCCACCCTAACGACGCGAGACCACCGGCCCACCTACACAGAGTCATGTAAGGACGCGCAAATGGCGGCGACCTGGCGGCGCAGGATTCCAACCATCTGTCCGCACACACGCACACAGTGCATCGTCTGACACCTGTGCCAACTCTTTCCAAGTGGTGGACTAGCACGTCAACCCACATGACTCACGCAGCCAATGAAGTCCCGTCTTTCTGGTGACTACGATTTAATTAGCCCGACCTTGTACATACGCATCCGCTTGCACTAAAATATGCTGTACTAGGTTTGCTCTAAGACTTCCGCGTCTGCACACTTCTTTTCGTGTTCTTTTTATCTCTGGGGGCTCACATGTGGCATTAATCAGACGGGAATATCACAGCCTCAGTTTGGCCACCGTTACAACACTGTAGACGCTGTGAGGACTTTCGTGCTCATCAACTTCGACCGCTTCCCCTTCTCAGAGGCAGAAGTGCGCACTTTTATCCCACTGTCAACTTTCTGCACTAGCTCTGTGTAGAATATAGTATTTCTCACGCCATCTCTTCCCACTCCAAACCATTCCTGAAGATCACAGCGGCAAGGGTTTTACCTATTGAATTAGCCCACTGCGATAAATCTTTTTTACGCCTCTTCCTATATAAACGTCGTTGTTATAGCAAGCCCAATTCCGGGTGGCCTGACGTAGGTGTATTTGCAGCGGAAGCCAGCCTGAACATCCCGACAGAGCGTTTCTCGCGTAGCTCAGGAAGCAACGTTCAGCGTCACAAGGGAGACATTGTAGCGCCGTCCACGACCGGCGCCAAGCCTGCAAGCGGTCACGTGAGCGCAAGTACTGAGTGGTCTCTGGGCCAGCCAATCGCAGGTGCCATTGATGAAGCGGTTGGTGAAACCATCGGTGAATCATTTTCGCATGAAGTTTACGCATTCAAGTCCACACCAGGCTGGAAGACAGACGCGCACGCAGGCCCCGAGTGTACCCTGCGTCGGGACTTTAGACCATCCCGGAGATTCTGTTTATAATAAACAAATCCTATAGGTCTTATCCTTTCTTGTCCTATATGGAACTGCGCGTATTAATTGTAGTGGTCTGAGCACACCCACGGCTTGGACCCCTACTATATCGTAATCTGCCATACCGACCTATCCTTTGACCACCCGCCAATTAATAACTGAAGGAGGAAGTTCATAAGATGTCTTGTTGTCAAGAATGAGGCTATAAGCCCCCGATTCAGACTGGACAGGTATTGCTCGCTCTCTCCTTTCGCCAATAAAGTGGATGCCCACTCTAGAAAGAAATTCTGCTTCGGTCAACTTATCTTAGTAGGATTTTCAGATTGAAAATCGTACAACCTAAACCTAAAATACATCAGCCACGTAAGAATGCTGACTTTTGAACGAGCTTCTATCTAATTTCCTGCAACAAAGCATGCTCTATAAAAAATAGCAACCTTAGTCGTGGGGATGTTTCTCAATTATTTTCGACACCTTTATAAATTTGAATAAAGTTGATAGAAAACATGCCGAGAAACATGGTTTACATTCGGGGGCAAATTTTGCCTCCGTCAAATGTGATGTTTTATGGAAAGATCTCCTACAGTCTTGAAAATGGTTTCTAAATATGTGTTTTTTCCAACCTCAAAGCGTTTATTCGCAGTTAAGCGTACCTGGTAATTTATTTATGTTGACTATTGACGAGAAAAGGTTTTATAGGAAGGCTTTTACCAGCAATTATTGTGCAGCAAAATTTCAAGATCTTGCAGTCCCTACAGGATGCCAACTCTTGATCTACAACAAAGCAAACGCTAAAAAATAGTTGCATATCTAGTATGCCTATATGTCGTTGATGTCCAGTGCTGAAAAAAGCAACTGTACTGTATAAAAAATATACAAACAAACAATATTTGGACTTGTTCATTAGCTAATTGTGTTTGCTTTAAATTTCATGCTCGACAGAAATGTATCTTTTGGTTTCAAAAAAATTTCTACTTCTGAGATGCTTAAGGTCCTATCATATCCGTTCACAATCCATCTTATTTATTAATTTATTAATATTGTCTAAAAAGTAGAGAACATGACCCACAGTGATTGTAAAATTGTCTGAGGACTATGCGATTCCTAAAAGAAGTGAATATTCGAGTTCCGGGAAACCGTTCAGAAGAAGGTTATGTGAGCACTGGAACAATAATTTTATATTCCTGACGTTTCGGATTTTATTGGGGAGCCTTAATCATAGGTGATGGTACTATAGTCATAGTCATGCGCAAATAAGGTTTTTGTGATCTCTACGGCATTACGTACATTAACATGGGATTATCATTTGGCAGATTGAATGCAGCATGCACTATGGAAAACGTAAAAGGTTTTTTGAAAACCAAGAAGCCACTATTGGTTACCAACTGCGTAGAAGCACTTCAGCTTTTTAATTTCCACATGGACTGGTGATTGAACTCGGTTAACATCAGTATATTGAAGTTCTATCAGCAGAAACCGAAATTTCGTGGGAAGAATTGGGCTGAAGTACACCATCTGCTGCTCCTGGATAACCGACAGTTTGACCGTTGATCCTGACGATGTCCACCCGGCGCTTCAGCAGGTTGAAACAACTTGGTGACTCCCACGGGATTATGGTGAAAGTAAACTTGCAGGGAATCTATCCCACTCGCTCACCACTTCCACGCTTGAACTCGATGTTAAGACAAAGTTGGGAAGACCGAAAACTAGGGAAGGCGCAGGCGGTGTGCGCGAAACACACTCCAACACGCGCCAACGCCACGCCACCTCGCTAGGTAGGCTCCCGTCTGAGAGCACCACAAGGGCCTGATTCTCAGCCCACAGTAAGCCATTCCACAAACAAGACACACACTGAACTGATTGAGGAAGTCAAGTTAAGCGAACGAACGTTTTCGATTAATTCATCAGTATCAGTATCAGTATCAGTTTATTGAGGGAAAGATAGGCGAATGCCTTTGAACTCCCTGTTGGTAACAGGATGATATGAAATAAGTTGATACAAAGAAAAATTTAAACTTTACGACAGTTACATGTTCCAGGAAGACAGTCTTCACAAAAATATAACAGAAAAATATAGAAAAAATATATGACTACTTGCAAATCGCGAGTAGTATAATTTGATGCAGTGAATGTAATAAGCAATGTCATTCATTTGTAAGTTATTCATTGGAATCTGATGAAGGAGTTTTCACCTTCGTTGCGTTTGCACTTGATACATGTCCAGTCTTCTCTTAAATGCATGGACACTAGTGGAGAGGACAACCTCTTCTGGAAGAGCGTTCCACGCTGAAACTATTCTGTTGGTAAAGAAAAATTTTCTTCCGTCGATCCTTGCTTTGCCCGGGCGTAGTTTAAGGGAATGCCCGCGCAAAGTTGGCGTGTTAGCCTGGGCAAAGAAATCATCAGGAACGAAACAACAATGCAGCTTATTCATAATACGGAACGTTAATATGAGGTCCCCCCGGAGTTGTCTGTAGGTAAGGGGAAATAGGTCGAGGATTGACAGTCTGCTTTCATAGGGCAATGTTCCTAGACCTTTCACCATCTTTGTCGCTCGCCTCTGGACCTTCTCTAAGACAGTACAGTCTTTGACAGTCCAAGGTCTCCATGCCTGTATAGCGAACTCCAGGTGCGGCCGAATGAAACTTCCAAAGATTTTGGAAAAGCTGTCTTTTTCAAACCCCATAAAGGCTCGTCTAATCAGTTGTAACATAGATCTGGCCGACTTCGCCGCCTTCGTACAGTTCAGCGTTGGTTTGAGTGAAGAAGTTATCCACACACCCAAGTCCTTCTGACTCTCAACTTGTTGCAACGGAGTACCATTTAAAGAATAGACTTTCGTGCAGGATGCTCTAAAACTGCCGATTTGAAGAAATTTACATTTACTAACATTGAAAGGCATAAGCCAAAGCTTTGACCAGTCCTCCAATCTGTTCAAGTTGGCTTGTAGATGGTTTTCGTCTGCCGTACTTTGGACAACTTTCCATAATTTGATGTCATCAGCGAACAAGGTGACTTCACAGTCTAGCTCCCTGACACAGTCGTTGATGAAGACGAGGAACAATATGGGATCTAAAACTGAGCCCTGTGGGACGCCACTCACCACAGGGAAACCTGAGGACTGCTGGCGACTGACTTGGACTCTTTGTGACCGTCCTGTCAAAAAGTGTTGGATCCATAGGAGGAGGTTCCCGCGAACGCCTGCGCTGCGCAGCTTAAGTAGCAGGCGTTGATGAGGGACGGTATCGAACGCCTTTTTGAAGTCAATGTAGATCGCATGCACCGTTTTGCCCTCGTCACGTGCTTTGGTCCAGCTATCAAGTGAGAATAGCAGATTGGTAAGACAGGACCTACCACTGCGAAAACCGTGTTGGGCATCGGAAAGGAGATGATTCTGCTCAAGGAACTGCATCAACGCCTTCTTAATAATTTTTTCCATGATTTTGCAACAAATGGAGGTAAGGCTCACCGGCCTGTAATTATTTGCGGACGCTCGGCTGCCACTCTTGAAAAGTGGGATGATCGTCGCTGTCTTCCAATCAGATGGTAGGCAGCCCGTAACAAATGACGCCTGGAAGATTAGGGCTAACGGCTTGGCCATTTCAGAAGCTAGTTCCTTCAACAGCTTGGCCGGGATAGCATCGGGGCCTGGGGAGGTCGATTCTTTCAATTTACGAAGCTCATTCTTAACTACATCTTCGGTGAAGAGGACTGTATCAATAGATGGGATCGAATTGTCTTCATAAGTGTGGGATAGAAAACCGGGTTCAGTCACTTCGACGGACCGGAAGAACTGAGAGAGATGGTCAGCTTTATCCTTGTCGTCTGAGATTTCGGCACCTTCGGCAGTTCGCAGTAGGGGGATAGGATCCTTATTCCGTGTGCTCTGTCTTATATAACTGTACAGGACTTTGGGGTTAACCATGGCTCGGTTTAACAGATCCTCTTCGAACTGCTGTCGAGCTCTGACAATAAGACGTTTGACCCGGTTCCTCTGCATTTTGTACCTATTAAGAGATTCAGGTGACCTTTCAATTCGGTACTTTTTAAAGAGTTTTCCCTTCTTGTTAACTTCGGTTTTTAAGGATGGATTCAGCCAGCGAGGCCTGTTCGCAAGTTTTCGGCGAGTGATAGGGCAGTGGCTAGAGATGAGATTTTGGACTATCTCTTTGAACTGTTTCCAAGCTTCTTCAACGTTGTCGGAGAGTGTGGATGCCCAGTCTATGAAACAGAGATCATGTTTCATTTGCTCGAAATCACCACGCCAGATATTAGGACGGAGGTCTTGTGGTTGGGCAGGCGAAGAAAATAAACTGTATTCCCACATGAGAACTACATGGTCACTTTGGCCTAGTGGGGGTAAGCAATCCACAGGCAATACAGTAATATAAGGGAGGGTAGAGTTAACGAAAGTTTTAGGCAAACCAATCAGTAGTAACAAGGGGGAGAGAAGGGGGAGAGGTGTAAAAGGATCAAGGGGGATCAATAATTAGAAGTGTATTTCGTAAGAAGACCTGGACAGGGCAATACACTAACTTCTACAGTTTTGTGCCACTAAGTCAGAAACGAGGCCTAGTCCGCTGCCTCACGAACCGAGCTAGGCGAATATGTTCTCCAGAGACACTGGAGGACGAACTCGCACTGCTTAAAAATACCTTACAAGAAAATGGGTTTCCCGATAAGTTCATCGATAAGTTTATGGAGGAACGTCCACCAAGACGGGAGGTACCGACGGCTGAGAAGAAAATCGTATTTCTTACACTGCCTTTTCAAGGTGATCCAGCAAGCGAACTTCTACAGCTTCGTCTGAACGCTACAATCGCGCGTACATATCCAGCAGCAAAGTTAAGATTATTGTTCTCAAGCACTCTACTTCTTTGCCTTGAAGGCAAGGATAGACTGCCGTTCCAGACCATATCAATGTGTATCTACAACTTTACATGCTCCTGTGGGGCAAGTTACATTGGTCGAACGATTAGACGTCTATCCAAGCGCATGAGAGAGCATCACCCTATGTGGCTAAACAGAGGCGAAACTAAGTCAATATCAAGCGCAATTCTGGCTCACTTGGTAGACAGCGGTCATCGGGTAGACGTCAACCAAGCATTTAGAGTCGTCTACAAAGTTCCGGCTAAACACTCTAAGTTCCTGCGTCAGCGGATACTTGCAACGGCAGAAGCCGTCGCCATTCGCCTCACAAACCCAATTTTATGTGTGCAGGAAGCATTTGTAGCGGCCCTAAGGCTCCCGTGGCCAAAAGCCTTTTCAAAATCTGCCCTCACGCCTCTTACTACGCCGCGAAACAATGATGAGACAGCGGCATCAAGCATCCAAAGACCACCGACACAGTCTCAAGACGTTGACACCTTGCGTCCTCACACAACCCAAAAAAAAAACCGAGACGAGGACCACTGGATGACATGAACTAATTGTCTGACACCTTCCCCTTCCCCTCTCCCCCCACCCCATTTCTCTGTCCCCAATTAAGACTAGAATCTGATCCCCTTGATCCCCCTTGATCTTTTTACACCTCTCCCCCCTCTCTCCCCCTTGTTACTACTGTTTGGTTTATATTACTGTATTGCCTGATGATGAATTAATCGAAAACGTCCGTTCGCTTAACTTGACTTCCTCAATGCTTACATGGGTATCATCACTGGACTGATTATTACGTGATACACACAAGCTGCCAATATGAAGACTGTATTATGCAATGATTTACAACACTAGAAGCACTGGTGTTAGCTAAAAGCATAGGCATGTGGGCTTCACCAGTATTCTACCGCTGCTTGGCACTGCTGTGAGTGGAGCCCCCTTCATCAGTTGGTCCCTCAGAACCTTCTGTGTACTTTCTGGTAGATACTCTAGCTTTGAAATGCTGGCTTTTCAATTTCCTCGGAAGATAATTAATAACACGGAGTAGTTCAGTAGAGTTTAGATTCTACAGGTGTAGACCCACATTCAATGTGAATTTTTGCGCCAACGTCACTGCGTTATACTCACATGTATATAGGCTTTTACATAGTCATCTTGATCTGTCAGTTTAGTCAATAATTACAGCATTGCGAGTGCTGCAAGAAATTTTTCTTAACGAAATTCAACTTAGTAATAAAGCATATATTTGCCAGGTTATTTTGATCAACTGAGTGGATTTAATAATAACAAAGGCTTTCGTTTGGAAAACTGCCCTCTTAGTTAACATTGTGGAGCGAAATAGGCACTAATTTTGGCTAAATCATGAGCAAATATGCAAAAAAGCAATTTCCTATGCCATAAGGTACGAAAAAACCAAACTTTTTATTGGTATGCATTGTGCTATGGACAAATTCCGGAATAAGTAGAAAAATTTGGAAAAATTGATACCTTACAGAACTGGAACATTTTGTGTGATCATATGGAAGTTGATCATATGGAAGTGAAGCCAAGTTTAAGGAATCGCATTTATTTTCAGAAACAAGCAAGAACTTAATTTTAAAAAAAAATTATATTGAGCAATCCTCTGCAGTTTTTTGCACAAAATAGATCAACAAAAAGGTTTTCTTCTAAATTTTGTTTTACCGAACCTCTCTACGAGCGCATAAGCAAAGTGTCGCATATTTTTCCGCGAACTAAATGAAAAAGAGGCCTTTTTAAATATAAGTCATGCACAAATATAGTTTTTTTAAACTATACTTTTTGCTGATGCGTTATTAAGAAACGGAACAGACAGAAGAATGATGAATATTTTCAAAAATGGTCATGTATATGGCCAGTTTTTTAAATTCTCAATTTTATAACAGATCGTGGAGTTAATCCACTTATGCGGACAATAATCCATTATTAAGAGAAAAGTAAGCCCTTTCATCTACTGTTTATCTTCCGGTCGCTATTTGGCCATGCGTATGTATTTACACCTGGCATGACGGACGAACAGTGACCGGAGAAAAATCGATCAGCCCAAGGCCAACACGCCCAGCCACAACTTTAAACATGCTGATCGATAACGTCAATATTCGCTCCGATAAAGTTCCGCCGGCCCAGCTCTCCGAATCTACACCGAATCTACAAATTTATTCCGGTGAGAAGAATATAAACTCTTATTTTTATCCCGGAATTGGGACTTTTTCAAATCTGAACACGTGACTAGGCCTTGAGTTCGTAACTTTGCTGCCAGTGTGGTCAATAATTATGTGGATTATGCTACTGAATGCTTGATGACCGCTTGTTAATTATTACACGCTTATCTTGAAATGGCCGGTGAGCTCCGGCTCAAATATTCACATCAAATTTCGGTCTAAACCTGTACACCCCTGAACATATACTGGACCATTTTGAGTTAAAATTAATTTCTGAGGAAATTAAAAAATGGAGGATTCAGGTGAGGAAACGGTCATGCTCAACATGCATAAGCAGCTGAATTCTGGTTAACATGCCAGTTTTGAAATTGTAGCTTTTTTATTATTTCCGGCAGAACAAGTTTGGAATTCTCCACATCACCTTATCCATCGAAAACCCCCTCCGATCTACAAATAATTGTTTACCCCTTACGAAGGCAGTCCCCTTCCTACCTCGAATGCTGGCCGCTCTCCCATGTTACCTTTTCACTCGATTGCACATGACTGAATACTGCACCCAGCCCCTCAGTTTAGTTCCGACGATGCTATCGACTCCCCGCTGATGCTAGTTGTCCGTTTTCCCCTCCCCCTTCTTGACCCAGTTGCCGCGGCCACTCCGAGAACCACTCGTCCCGCCCACCACCCCCCCCCCCCCCCCACCACTGACACGCTCATATGGCCTCTGATCACGAACGCCTCCGTTCGCGCTGGTGTTTCACACCAATCCTGATGATACCTGAATTGGCTCGTGAAATCATATGAAAGCGGAGCCACCCCTTCTCCCACTAACACACGCAAGCTCTCCCAAGACTATTTTCGTCCAGCGTGGCGTCATTGTTGAACTTATCTCGTTCCCTTGTATAGAGTCTAGTGATTTTGCCGTCTCCCTTCGCCCTTGACTTTTTATTGCTATTGTTGATGTTTTTACACTATTTAGCCCTTACTATTTTTGCTTAATAGTACCGTACTGCCTTGATAGTTGTTATCATTTGGTTGGCCGTACGCCTGACTGCTGGGTACAGAGTGTGAGAAGACAAGAAGACGAAACATTTTTAATTGCCTTAGAAAGTTCTTTCTTGAGTTGGTGCGGATCAGTATATTCAAATCTATAGGGGACGTACTGATGAGCCGGACCCGACGCAGCTGTGTGAAGCAGCGGCAAACTACCCGTGAAACACTTATCTGGGCTTTTCGCTGGTAAATGCACTGATAGTATGGTAAATAATTCCAAGAGTAAAAGCATGACAGTCTTTGCGCATGTTTTCTGCAAAAATATTTAAATTTCTTTCCTGGCTTTGGAAATCTATGCAAAAAATGCCTGCTAAATATGCAGCCATTGTTTGCAGACTATACACTTTGTATTCAGGCGGTCAGAAAGAAGCTCCTTGGAAAATTTGGCATCAAACGATCGAAATACTTTGAGATTAAGGGCTCATATTCTGCTCAACGGACTCGATTTGTAGATTTGCTGACGTTTCGGACATCTAGGCCGGCTGTCCTTTGTCGAAGCGAATACTGTCTTCATCGATTAGAAAATTTAAAGTTGCGGATTTGTGTATTGGCTTTGGGCTGATCAATTTTTCTCAGGCCGCTGTTTGACCATGCGTGTGGATTTAGTTTTTGCGTAACGGCAATTGGTGTTCTGTTTCCTCCCCACAGTAGAGAATACTGGTAATCCTGCTCCAGTGGTTTCGCCACAGTGCCGTCTTCTTCTGCAAGTTTTAACTTCGGTTTTATCGTATCTTGCCCTTTACTTACGTAATGGCGTAGGACTTTGTAGGCCGCAGGGAGGTCCATATGCCTGTTGACAACGTTAACTCTGAGTACTATGCCACAAGCGTTAATCTTTCAGCTTTTGAGGCTCCTCGGCGGCAGATGAACTCTAAAGGTTTTCAACTTTGAACTTTGAGCTTAGGCTGCACGAAAATGATTCCCACAACCCTACTTAGACAGGTTGTTTTTGTTGACATTTCGTGAAAAAACGAACCTACCCTTCCAACTTATTCTGTCGGGTGGGCATCCTCCAACCCCCGACTCTTAGTTGGACAAAGAGAGAGAGAGAGAGAAAAAACTATACGCTTTATTTCAGAAATATTTTTCCCAAATTTTCAACAAACACGTTTTCCCCTCACAAGGAATAAAAAAGGCCACACAGCCTCAAAACACCGGAAAATCAAAAGGAATCCATAATCGCCAAATGACTGCAATTTTCGCCAATGTGGGTAAATGTCCTCAGAAAATTTGCAAGATTGAATTGCTTTCAAAACGGCGCTAGCGTCATGCACTGATGACCTCATTGTAATTCAGAAAAACAGTGGGATAAAAATCGGATGAAGAAGGCCAACCTACGTACATATATAGTGGAGTCCGGTTAATGTGGACACGGTTAATGTGGACAACCGCTTAATGTGGACAGTTGGCCAGGAACGGAATTTCTCTATAGTAAAATCCTCCGGTTAATCTGGACACGGTTAATGTGGACAAGCGCTTAATATGGACAGTTGGCCTGCAACGGAGGTGTCCACATTAACCGGACTCCACTGTAATAAAATTTACACACAGCTGGAGCGGAGCAGAAAATTGCGGCTCAATTTTTAAAGGTTTGCTTAAGGTTTATTGCGTAACTGATTATTAAGGTGCTGTTTTGCGGTTGAACCGGTATCGCTCGGCCGCTCTCGCTCTCTTCCCCATACAATGCTAAATTGTCCGAGTCAAGCCGATGGGGAGGTAGGATATTGGCGCAGTTTGCCGACGAGTGGTTTGAATTCGCAGTCAGTCACTTGACCCCCTCCCCATCCATATGCTCGTCGTCCAGCCTGACCGAACTGCGCGCCAAGAAAGCTCGTCAGCTCGCGCATTGGCTGCATGCGCACACATGCGCGATAACATATCAGTTTGTCTGGCTCCTCTCCCGAACGTAATAAATGGCATCACGCGACTTTTGGCACTAGGCCTGTTTGCTTTGTTATTGTGCTTATAAACGCGTGCGGCCATATTGAGCCGCACATTGTCTAATTAGGCGTGTGCGTGTGTGTGTGTGTGCTAGGCTTATACTACTTTTTTAAGGAAACAAATGTGCAATCTGTGAGAAACTTAATACTTCAGTGAGTGAGTGAGTGCTTTAGATTTGTTCGGAGAAATTAAATGAATGATCGGGCCGTCATTAATCCTTTAGCTTCCGGGTAAGAACTAAGTAATATTGACATTCTGCCAGAATCCCATGCAGATCATATTAGGATCGGTTATGGACTCGTTCATGAACCTTCACCGACCGGAAGCGCAGCACACTTGTCCTGCCCTGCCATGGGTTTCATTTCTGGGGCTCTGACAGCAGTCATAGCAACGAGTAGTATAGCTAGAAAAAATTGCTTATAAAGATAAGGGAGACTGGAACAGCTATTTCCGGTTTATTAGCCATCGTCAGCCAGTCATACCCAACCCCAAGTGGTGTACCAGCCGAGGCTGAAAATCGATAACTTTTTGATCAGACTCTAACACAGAAACCGGCAATTCATATACAAGGAGTTGCAGCATTAATGGGCTACAATTGTTGTAACGGTGACTTCAGCGGTGTCACTGTTGAATTACGCCCGTTGAAATCCCAAAGGAAAAACACAATAAGAAAGGCGTAACTCTAGAATCCACCCGGATGAGGATATATTGTGTACAAAACCCGGAGTTGCTCTCTCAGGTGGAAGTTGCCACTGGTTTACCTCCGGCGCGCTGGATGTCGGGTAATGGGAAGTGGACTGGCCGTGTCCTCGCAGTCCGTGTTGCAACTCACTGTCTGAGAGGTGACAGCGGCTTATAAATGAATGTCAATGTTTGTTCATAAAACAAACTAAGGTAAAGTCACATCAGGTGCATAACATCAGGGTAAGCTTTTTCCTTACACTTTCACGTGAAAGATAGGAGAGTTTATGTGAGGAAAACAGTTATGAATTCACTTCGAGAGATTCGTCTTCATAGATATTGAAGAGTGCACCAAAAGCTTACTGCCCTATTTGCAGAAAAGAAAGACTTGTTCACAAAACTGCGTTGCTTAGGGAACGCAAAACGCAAACTGGTTAGACGACATTTGTAGACAATGAACACAACAACCTTCGCTCTGGCAAACCTACGCATATTCTTCCCGAAATCTCCTCCCCTAGGCCGGCTCTCGTTGAAGGTCACACCGATGTATATTTACACTTTCAATAGATCCTATGGAGCGAGTTACATAAAACGAGGCACCTGGAAGAGAACTTATATGAGTATATACCCGCCTGGCTAGGCAAAGATGAAACTAGATGGATTTAGAATTTTCTTCTCGCACACCTAGTTGATACTTATAACCGAATCACTCCGGCCACCTTCTATTAGGGCATATGCCGAATGGTGGTAGCAAAAGCCGAGGCAATGTTTATGCGGATAGCCAGTCCAGTGATGTGCTGTCAAAGCACGCTAATACAGGAGCTCTCCCTTCCGTGGCCGACGCCGACCTCAGGGTCTGATCGCACGTGGACTCATCCTCCCTTATGGCAGTCGTGGACTCCGCCAGCTTCACACTAATGTTTACTCACACCCTATCCTATTCCACACTTACCCCAGTCACACTGGCTTGAACATGTCAAACTCGCGGTGTGGGTATCGAGACGACGATATGTTTTAATTATGAGGCATTTATAAGCCGGTACAAGTCAACTATTTTCAGTATAAATGTAACTGTGTACGCCCGATGATGAAATTCTGCGAACGAATGTTTACCGATGGGACTTTTCTAGTTAAAATTAGTAGTACTCGTAGAATTTAAACAACTATGAGGTAAACACATCTTCTGCTGTAAGCTTGTAGGCCCACCAGTCCCAAATTTAGGGACCCATATGTTTTCAAACATGAAGCACTTTGAACTCTCATGCAAATTTATACAAAGCTGTGTGTTCAACTTGTGAACATTACAGTAAACAGACATAACTCGACATGAGAATACGTCTACTGTGCTAAACAAACAGTGGCATCATGGTCAATTTATGTGTTGCGTGCAGTTATATTCGTGTGGAAATGCGTTCTGCAATTCTATTGGTATTGCCTTTTCATTCAGGTCAGCATCTCTATGCTATTTGGCCGAAATACGCTTGTCAGGCTTTTGCCTAAAAGGACGTCACATATTAGCCAGCTCTGTTGAGGAAGCTTACTCCATCCGCTAAGGAAAAAGCACGCACTAAGATTCTTGAGAAAATATCATCATCGCATAGCTCATGGAAGTGGCAAGCACAATATCCAACTGACATGTTACTTTTGAAATGACTAGAAAAGGTCTACTTAATATGACTAAGTAGTTAATAAATCATTTTAATTATTAAAGCGTTAACAAAAGATTTCGCCCGTCCTCCTAGGAACGATGCATGATTACCCGTTAGCAGCGACCACGTTCCACTATTTAAAATTCAGTTCACCTGGCGCAAAGGCACTTTATGCTTGTCCTTTTAAGTAGTAGAACTTTCATGAATTCGGCGCCTCGAACTCTTTCTCGGCTATACCAATCTGCAGCAGTTTTCCTTCTGAAGTGCAGACAACCTATGCTGTTGCCCTTGTCTTTTACCTTGTACATTCATTATTTGAGTTGACCCAATTGTAAAAAAACTCGCGGCATTCGGCGGGATTTGAACCCGCATAGGAGAGTGGCCTTTTAGCCAAGCCAACGCTCTACCCACTTTAGCTACGAATGTCGTGCTTCACACAGTGAGTTTAATCACACTCAAATTGATATTACCCACCCAACTTTGCCGCACATGTGGAATCCACCAATACGGGTCACCGAGTAGTTTCACATTTGGGTCAACTAAATTAACTAAATCTGCCAAACCAACTTAATAATTACGTTAGCCTGGTAGTCATTCTGGTGGATTCTTGATGATTGCTTAGGAAATCCTATTTGGGCAGTCAACTTGCTGTCCCGCATTGGTGGATTCCATGTGAGCAGCAAAGTTGGGCGGGTAATATCGATCCAAGTGTGATTAAACTCACGGTGTGAAGCACGACATTCGTAGCTCAAGTGGGTAGAGCGTTGGCTTGACTAAATGGGCACTCTCCTATGCGGGTTCGAATCCCGCCGAATGCCGCGAGTTTTTTTCACAATTGGGTCAACTAAATTCACTAAATCTGCCAAAACAACTTAATAATACATTCATTATTCTTAACCACTCCACAATGCATAAAAATGGATGATCAAAGGTCTCTGTCGAGTTGTTGAGTTATGGCATTAGGGTAAGGTAATGGCGCCATGAATCCTCTGAGTACTTCAATATCCCACGTCAGCATTCTACTTACGCAGCCATTTGTCTACCTAGCATAATTTTGCAGGCGATCAAAAAGAAGCTCGGCTGAAAGTCAATCAGCTGGCGCGACTTAAATATTTTACGATAAGGATGTACACTAATTAGTATTACAACCATACTTACAATTGTGGCTTTAAAGTTTCCGCAAACGGTAATTTCTTCCTTGGAGTAGGTCAGTTTATTCGAGGGTTTAGAGGCACAGACTGAAATATGACATGAATATTTGAGCCGTAGTCAATCAGTCCCTACGGGGTGACCACGTAATATCCAGCAGCTGCCATCAGGCAGTCAGTAGTGTTTAAGTGACCTATTGAGCGTCTTCTCTCCCCCACTCAGAGGTCACGTGATAGGAGCTCCGGTGACCTGTAGGGCAGTCAATCGCAGGTACCTCAAAATGCGTATATGCTCCACATCCCAAGCTGGCCAGCAAGTCTGAACACCTATCTTCCCCAATCCATCTGGCTTATCACCTTCAAGACTGATACAGACTAAGACCACTGTCTGTGGATGCTGAGACCACTGCCGCGCCGACCCATTTCTAATGCAGCCCTCTTATGAGTGGTTATGCACGCGACTGACAGCCAAATAACTTTACGCTGCTCTCCACTATTTCTGGACAGAAAAGACTATTGCTTTCACCTGTTAAGTCCCTGTTTCTCTTCCACCCAAGGAAGCCAGTCTGAAAATTGCCGAGGGAAGCGTTTTGGTTTTGATACAAATAATGCAACAGTGAATCATACATAAGTGAACTCGTCCTAACTAATTTATTCGAATCGAAGACACATTTCAGAATTTCAGTTGAATTTTTTTAATTAGAGAAGAGATCGCCTTTATGCTGGGCAGATTTCGCGACTTTTTTGAACCTGCTGTAGTCGGTCTTCGCATGCCTTAGGCCCATGCCAGACAGTAACACCTGTCAGCCTCCGCTCACAACCACGGCTGTGATCGTACTTCTTGACTTTGCAGCCTAGAGCCTTATGGCACTGGCAACCCTACTGACGTTCAAGCAGCGTCTCAACAGCGTCTTTCCGAACATATAATTTATGATGAAGGAGGAAAAGAACAACCCACTGGCTTTTCTTGATGTCCTCGTCCACCGCAAAGATTGTGGTGGCTTACATATCAAAGTATTCAGGAAAGCGACAAACAAGACGCAAGCACTGAAGCTCCACAGCAATCGTCCAATCAGCCACAAACACATTTGCGTAAGGATGCTTTATCGGCGTGTTAAGACCCGGTCACTCATTAAAATTTAATGCGGCCGGCGTTCTCGCAAGAGGTGTTAATCCTAAGAGCCAAGAATTACGGGAGTCATGGTTCATGGGCCCCCAGTTCATAAACAAGTGCAACGACTTGCCCAATCCATAGTTGACGCTGAGGCTTTATTTGGTCAAAACAACTTGCCACCGGGGGAATCAGGTGGCAGAGCAGTCAGCACGCCCAATTCCAACACACGTGATGAAAGTTCAGCATGTCACGGCGAGCATTCCGGTCGTCAAGCCATCCATGTACAATAGGGCAATTATCGTTATTTACCATAAGTGTGCAGTAATTAATGCGTTCTTTAAGTACTGCAAATTCCTGTGCATATAGCACCCGTTTCTGCTACTATTTTCTGTTCACGTCTCTGATGAAGAATACGCGACGGATTTCGAAATGTCAGGCGAATAAAAGTGTTGTCCCAGCCGTCGAATCGTTTCCTCCCAAGTAACCTCCTGGAACTCGCATGTTCGCGTGCATTGTCAAAAACCTCTGTGACAGAGTTACAGCGAAGAGATGCGCACCCACGTAATTAGACTGCCAAATACATGTTGGGATTGAGAAGACACTGGAAGATAGTACTTGTTTATTCGAATACAGTTAGCAATTGGGACCGACACCCATAACTCTAAAACAGAAGGCGCTCTTCAAGGTGCAGCTAAAACACGAAGGAACAAAAAGATAAAGTAGATCTGAGCAGCTGGCTGCCTATAGCTAGGTGTGAAGCAAAAAGGAAACCCAACCGTCCCCGGGAGGTGAAACAGCCAGAAAAAACAAACATCGAAAACTGGCAGCTCATCGGAAAGGTCCTTTAATGTCTACTAATGGAGGACAGTGCGGGCAGCTCAGTGTGCATAAATGCAGGCCGTCCCTCCACAGGGAGTACTAATACACTCTCTTCACTCTTTTTTCGAACGCACTATACACATACACACAGCCTCAAGGCATGGGGTTGTCAAGGTGGTGGACGGACTTGCTGCAGCTGGTCAAGCCATGACGGACGGGGGGGGGGGGGAGGGGGGGAAAAAGACAAGAGGGTTATATAGGGGGGGGGGGGGGGGGGGGGGGGAAAGGATATTCCATGCAAGCAGTCAGCTTCTAAAGAAGTCCAACAGCAGGCCTTCAATGGCCTCAAGAGCATTCCAGTAACCAACCGCATCCGGTCCGGTGGCACCGAAGAAGCCCAGGACGGGGCCTACTCTTAGCGCGCGTAGGATAAAGTGAACACACATAAATACCCCCAAGTAGAGGAATAACTGACGCAGCATCATCGCAGCGGATTGGTTGAGGAGCGGGGAGGAGGGGGTGGAGGAGGAGTTGGTGGTTGAAGGCATGACGGTAGAACAAGAAGACGTAGCAGCAGCAGTAGAAGTAGCAGCCACCGAAGGCACAGAGGGACGTTGCGCGGGTCTGGGCAGGCTGTTTTGGCCGCCCCTAGCGATAGGTTGTTTTCGCACTGGACGACCGACTGACTCGTAGCGAGTAGGTCTCCGGTCGTTGTCGGCTACTGGTGGTGGCGGTGCTTGTGGCCGGCACCGCTGGGACGTATTCGAGGGCTCGGGGCAAGCTGTGGGCTGTCTGTTGGCCTTTGAACGTGACACGGGGTCGCGTTGCGTCAGCACGAGAGTTGAGGTTGGTGTGGAATCGTGGGATTCGGCCACCATCACTGTGGTCGCTAGATGAGATTCTAGGGGCGCGGGGTTGATGGTAACCTCTTCCCAAACCAACTCCCACTGCGCTGACGACTGTAGTTTGGGGCTGAAAGTTGAGAGCGCAGACAGAAAGTTTGCATTAGCATAGCCGCGCTCTGTGACGTACTGGGACCTCGTTTGCAACAGAAACAGGATTCATCAGAAGAGGAAAAAGAAAAAGATTTGATTGCTGCAGCATGTGCGCTTTTAGACCTGGCGTTTTGGGTTCCCTCTTGAACCCAGTATCAGAGACAGGAGCAGATAAGAGTGATAAGACCATACACTGCTCGACTTCTGGTTCTATGATACGCAATACTCTTGAGGCTCATAGGTTGTGTGCTGAGGCATTCCCAAGGAGACAGTGATTGGCGATCGCTCATTGATGAATGTTCACCTGCCTGTTAACGGAACTCATTTGTCGCTTCCTGCTTTGGGCCTCGACATTTGCCCTGGAAGCCGTACCAGCTGGCAGATAGACAGGCCATTCCAATCTCCTTTGTCTTTGCCAACAATGCTATCTGTCGATACTACTAGCTGTTATAGCTTTCAGGTTTCTGTCTAGGTCAAGGGCAGAGCGAGACTGCTATGGTGCACAAGCGGTAAGGTGAACATTCATCGACGAATTCGAATATCCCCTTGACCTAAAACGGCGAGACAACGAACTCTTGACTCAATGGTAGGGGGCACTTGACTCTGATCAGAAAGATCGCGAGTTCGAGACTCCGGTGGGGCACCACTTATGTCTGGGTATGACTGGCTGACAACGGTAAATAAGCCACAACAGGCCAGTACAGTCCCCTACCTTTTTGCCGGCAATTTTATCTAACGGGCAATCGTCAGGTCATGTACGACCCCCCAGCGATGAATCTGGGATCGACTAATTTAATTAGGCACGTGGCCACATAGCGACTGCGTTCTATAAGTCCATGCGTTCCATGAGGTCCTCACTACCTTTACCTGCGACTGTCTCTGATGATGGATTTGAACGAGTATCCGAAACGATAGGCCGATAAACGCCATGTTTCTGCGATAGCATCTCGGTAACGCTAAAATAAGTAGTGGCTGTTTAAAACATATTTAGATAACTACTATATACATTACAGTAGGCGTAATTATGTCAAACCATTTTGGTTAGAGAAGTGCTAGTTGCAATTGAATCCGAAACGTCAGGCCAATAAACCTTTATTCCAGCAACAGAATCCCATTCCTCTGAACTCACCTGCTCGCTTTTATCAGAAGCGCAGCTGCTGATTTATCAAACAAGTCGAAGGACGCTACGCGTCTGGGAGTCTCAATAATTTGGCAACTTGGGAATATAATGTTTGTGCACATAAGACAGTACAAATAATGAAAACCCGAAAACCAGATCACCTCAGTGCAAGAAAGCTTTAACTCGTGCTGCAGCTAAAAAGAGCTGAACAAGTATGGTTATTCCTTCCAAAAGCAAGAAATTGTTAATATAAGGATCAGTGAATTCAAATTGTTACCCTAATTAAAAAAAATATATTTCATAAAGCGTTTTAAAAAAGGCTGTTTCCCACATGAGAGCAAAAAACGTCAAGAGAAGTCAAAGCAGCTGCGCATTTGACGTTAGGCCTCTTGATTTCGCAGTAGGTAAAATAGCACACAAAATGTAAAACAGTTCGTTAAATATTACCGGCGTTTACAGTCGAATTGGCTTGGAGAGAATTTCGACTTAAATGCTACAGAAGTTGACGCCCTAGTCTCAAAGAACCGGCTTTCACTATTGCTCCCTTTTAACTGCGCTTTTGTAATCATATAGCCCTGGTAATGAAACCATTAGAGGTGTTCGCTCTAGAGGCTGGCAGAAGCCAGCAAAGAGTCTTAAAATGATGAAAGGTTCTTTTTTAGTTACACAACAGCGTTCCCACACATAATGAAACAAATTTGTTGCTTAACTAATGACCGTTGGCGCAGTTTAAAATTATTACGTTTAGCATATGTTGATGAACGTTCATTGACCGCTAACGGAGCACAATTGTGCCGCTAGCCTTTGTCTTGTGCCTCATTTCTCGGGCACTGAGAGCAGCTAGTAGCAGTAGTAGATAAAAAGGTCGCGAATTCCAGCCTCGAGTGGTGCACCACTTGGGTCTGGATATGCCTGGCTGACGACGGCAAATAAGCCAGAAATAGCCATTTTAGTCTCCCTCGTATTTGCCGGCACTATTCTTCCCACGTTTGCCTAGTTCACCGGTTATAAATACTGAATCACCATAGGATGCCTGTTGAAAGGATCTTGACTCACGTTCCTGAAGCCTCTATTCTAAAACAAAAGTAATCCGACTTCAAATTGCCAAGGCTTCAGTACTAAATGTCAAATTAGTGGCGGAAACGCAGATCTCTCGGAGAGTACATTTTTCTTAAAACTCACTCGATAAAGGTGGATCTTGAGGCATGGTAACAGGAACACACCGTGATTTAGATGGCTCTACTCCATATTCTAGTAAGATTACCGCTATAGACAAGTGTATTTACGAGTTTTTTCTTTCGGATTTGGGGTAGGGTTGATGTTAGTTTTTCCATATTCTTCTGTGTAGAAGGCATCATTACATTTTGGTAAATAACTAAGTAATTGGAGCATTCAATAGGATGTACTGTCAATAGACCTATCTTGCAGTCATCAAAATTCCTATTCACCACTAATCTCAAAGACGTGAATTCATAGAGGTTTTGGCAGATCTGAATAAATAATTTGAGCCAATTTTGGAAATTTAACGGCTTCCGTGGGGTTTTGACCAATGTGAGCAAGGCAAAGCCTTTACGACAGCCACCGCCTGCTGACCTATGAGGTCTCACCGGCACCCGGAAGTCTAATAACCCGTCCAGCCTCCTGCAATGCACGGAGAATACCATGTGCGCAGCAGTAAGCTGACTAAGTAAGCAGCATTTGCTCAGCGAGCAGCCTTAAATCTGCCAGAGGACGCAATCAGCTCTTTTTGGTAAGTCGTCACGTTGAAATAGTTTCAGCAAAAGATCGATGATTTCTGACTCTTCAGAATTGAGAACAAATTGAAGAAAAACGGCTTGCAAGTTGGAGCCCTTGCTGAATCTGAAATGGTGTCCCATTAGCCAACCGCCGTAAAACGCACACATATCTTTCGATTTCTGCCAGATGGACTGAAAGAGCGGCTGTAGCTGGCTGGAACAAAAAGGTATAACTACAAGACGGATTCTTATAAACAAGATTACTTTTTTGAATTACGTATTATTAACAGAGGCAACTTTCACTGTTGAAACAGGTGTGAGAATAAGTCCTGCTAAGAAGTAATTAAATTATAGTCACGTAGGTAGCTTGTGGAAAAAATGATATTTTGCAGGAGTCTTCATAAAATTGGAAAGTTTTTAATGAAAATGTGGTAGAAACATCGGTGTTCTGCTAGTTATAAGCAAGCGAAGTCAGCATGTTTGCTTAAAAATAATCTGCAGTGAATTCATTCGCCCTTCTGCTGCTATGAAAGCTTTTCATCTTCGAGCAAAGAGGTGACAATAGAATCCAAACTACCGCTTTCATCTTTCTTCTTCCCCTCTATTGGCGCGCAAACTTTACAGACCATGTTCAGTGCCAGCATACAAAAGCCCCACTTCTTCTCTGCCCATAAAATGTATCTGTAGCCAGGGCTTTCGGTAACGCTCACAAAACGAAAAATGCTTTTAAAAAGTTTGATTGCCATGGTTAAATTGCATAAATAGTCCGTTGGCCTGGATTAACGACATTTATTTGCCTATGCTTCTAGACATGTATCCTATGAAACACCATATTAATATTATATGTTGTTTATTTCTCTACCGGTAGAGCCCAGAACATGATTAAACAATAAACTGAATATTTGATTGAACTCTTTACATGAATTCCATTGATTATAGTAGCTTTTAGGAGACCAGCATATTGTCAGTGGAAAGTAAACGCAGGGGGTTGAAGGCTGATTAACATTTAGGTTGTGCAGGAAGGAACCGCAACATTCCAGTTAGCAAGGGGGTTTGCATATTTGAGTAATTCCCTGCTCCTCCTCCTCCGTTGTGAAAAACTGGGAGGTGTTGTTGGGATTCAGGCTCATTTCTAGCAAGTGAAAAGCCTTTAGTACTCTCAGTACTCTAGCCAAATGAGTTAGGAGGTCCCCCAACCGGAGCCGTGAGGTGAATTATACTTGCACCAAGCTACCCGTCTAGTCTACACACATGTAAGGAATCCACCAATTCTAATGCAATGAGCTGACTGCCAAAGTAGGAGTTCCTAAGCAATCAATCTAGAAACCACGAGATATCTACTAAACGTACTTACTAAGTGGAGGTTTTGGCAGAGATGAAAATGGGACGTTCTCTAATTCGATTGTGGAACGTCGGAGGATACTACTGTAGACTAGAATGAGATTGGGCACTCAAAGGAGTCCCTGTTTCCTTATATTTGGCAAAAGTTGCTGCTTACTTCAAAGTCGATAATTATTTATGACGAAAATTAGCATACTAGATATACATTTCCTTGCAAAGTCTGACGAATATATAATGGTAAGTAATTTGGCTTCGAAAGCTTCACAAGTATATAAGACCGATTAGATTACAAACCAATCGCGCATACACCGAAACAAATGGAGTACATTCTGTATACAATCGGAGTTATAGGCAGAAGGACATTACCAGCAAACACAAGGGACACTAGGAAGGCCTTTTCTGCCTTGTTAGGCGTCATCGGCTAGTGATACCCAACCCCAGTATGGCCGCTGAAAGTGCTGCCACACCGAGATTTGAACTCACGATCTCTCCAGTCAGGGCGAACGTCCTAACGTTTGAGCTACGAGCTCACGGTACAGCTGGTATTTGATCGGGAATATACAGTGGCATAGCCGCGAACACCGATCTGTCAGAGGACCCACTGTTTATTTCCCTTGTCTTTGCTAGTAATTTCATTTTGCCTATATCCTAGCCACCTCGCAGTGGAGGCTCGAGAGAGAGATAGCTCTAAATGCAATATGGGGGGACGAGTAGGTCTTCTGACAGATCGGTGTACGCGTCTATGCCACAATAGGAGTTATTTAAATGAATTTTAAAATCAAGAATG